>JAPDOI010000196.1:0-612500 GCA_029168955.1 Aplectana chamaeleonis
CAATAACACACGCGCTCTGTACCTTACGGGGTATAAAAGGGCAGAGGAGCGGTATGCATTCATTCATGCACACCGCTCTCTTCGAGAAGCCACTAGGAAGTGGCTGAGAGGAGGTCGAAAGTGCGCAAACATGTTTGTGGCTCTTACGAAATATCATATCCAAGCTGATACTTGGAAGAATTCTTGAAGGAGGGTTACGGAAACCCTGCGGAAAAATGATCGGCATGGGCGTGCTTGTGTCGGTATGGTAAGCCTCATTGCGGACCGATCGGGGCAGATATGGGCACGCAGTAGGGGAGACAAATAATTCCCTTCCTTTTGGGTCATCTCCCAGCGTATCCTTTAACATTTGACGACCATTAATCTGACGACCACCTAACCCCACGCGTCTCGTATACAAAGCGAGGTTTGCACTAATCCTTCGACCTGTACTCTCACAATGGTGGTTTGACGGTGGTTGGTCTGCGTCAGGAGAAAATCAACATAGCCGTGTCATAAGAAGCTAGCGGTCTGCGTCTCTCATCCCGCTAACTCCGAAGTGCGCTCACCGGACACGACAACTAGAAGTCGGCGTCTGAGTTCCACCGACTATCTGAGTAACAGTGGTCTACCACGACGCGGTCGCGTCCGCAGTTTCACATTGAGGCGCGGTTTCGCCACTGCCCTTCGTCCCCACCTCTCGCTGAATAAGCCTTTAGGAGTCTTATTATGGATTCATAGAAAGGTAGAGAGTCTAACAACCGCTGGTTCTGCTTTTTGCTGAGAATGGTTCAGGAGTTTATCCAGTTTCAATTTGATAACTCGCTCCAGCTTTAGTGCACATTTAACTACTCGAGTACTCAGGGCGGCAGCCGGCGAACCTCTATGCCGAAAACGACGTTCCGGCGCCCCACATTTCGAGGAGTTGGCCGGCGGCTATCGAAATGTTGTGGCGCCAGCCATGCTGAATACGACGCACACGCAGCACGCGGATCTTGGCTCACATGCGACTCAGGCCAAATCCTCTCGTCAGACTCCGCGTTGAGATGTTTGCCATCGAGAGGCCCTCCGTACGGCCAGCGGAGGCTCCCCCGCAGGAATTGAGGAGACTCGCAGTGCTGGACTCCCTTCTGGGGACAACGGTAGGTGTTGGACACACGTTGAGACATCGGGCAGAACCGTGCCTTATAGGGAGCGCTCTCACCAGCGACTCGACTGCAGGAATGAAACGCGATTATGTTTTCTTGACATCGCGGGCTTGGCCGGGTGGCAGTAACGAAAGGTCGCTGTATTGTGCTGATTAGACCGGAAGGGGAGGTTGTCAATGACAGCTTTGTCCTGGTGGGAATTTTCGGAGTAAGGCCCTGATCATAGGTGGATGAGCCGACGTCTCCAGCCCGGTCGATCACCCACACAGAATGCATTGGAAATGGGATGCAAAATCACTCGGTGTATCCCCCCCGCACCCCTCTCCCAACACCCACCCGGTCGATACGTGTGAACAACATGGTGAGGTGAAGCTGAGAAAAATCACTCGGTGTATCCTTTCGCACTACCACCCTCCACTACACCTCCTCAGCTGGTCGATACGATACTGTTTAAGGCGATGATGGAGGGTAGTTTGAGAAAATCACTCAATGTATCCGTGACGCGGTCGATATCCATGCAATACGTGGATGACGGTGGCTTAGAAAAATCACCGGGTGGGCGGGTCCGAATTGGGGTAAAACATTGCGTATCACTAGAAAGCTAACGCTTACTGGGCTACCTCCGTTTCTTCACTTTACTCTCCTCTACAATATTTCTCTGAACAGATGCAATCCTGTTGGCCACGTAATCATCATCATATCTAGTTGTATGCACCGAGTGATTTTCTCAACCTCACTCCATCATTTTAAAACATACGTATCGACCGGGTGGGTGTTGGGGTGTTAGTGCGGGTGCAGAGAAGGTATGAAGGGTTGTTGGGGGAGTCGGTGGGTTGCAGATGCAATTAGCTTTCCAACTCTGACCGGGGCCTCAGCGATAGAGCACCCGAGGTGCTATATAGAAACGATAACGAACTCCTGCAGTTCAATGAATGATTGATATTTCGCCACTACATGCGGGTCTCCCCACTGTGCCAGTTCGGATCTTCTGGTGGAGCTGCTTACGTCATCATCGCGTGCACGATGCGGGCCCCTCCCCAAGCTCACCATTACGCTAGACTCCGCGTTCCCTGAGTTCTGCAACGCCTACCGGGAGTCAAAACGCGGAGTGCCGCAACGATTTGGCCTGAGGAGCCACCGCAAACGCCATCTTCAATTCGGCCGGTTGGAAAGACAATTGATAATGGTCACCAATGATCACGCATCGTAACGTGCTTATCACGTACATAGCCGGTATAAAAGGCGACTCCATCTCACTGAAGTCCTCATTCTGCCGGCCCTGGAAGGTGACTTCGAGTCACTCTCCGGAGGAGCCAGCATAGTTTTGACCGCCGAGGGATAGGTATCTTCACGGCTGGGAGGGGGGTGTTCGCCGCGATCCCAGCCAGGAAGGGTGGTTTCTTACCGGCGGACCGAGAGCGGGGCGTTTCTCCGCCGTGGACCCGGGGTGACATGCTTGAAGTAGGTATTAATACAAAGAAAAAGATCGACTGGGCATCTGGGCTGCGTTCCAAGAACGTTCCCACGATATTGTGGGAGGAAAAGCAACCTCACCATGGACAAATTTGCTTTCCATGGATGCGAATTATAATTGAAAATTGCTCCCGCGTGACCGTGGCTACGCGCTTCCATGGACGCTTGTTTTGCCATGGGGAATGTTCTTTGGAACGCACCCCTCGGTAAAGGTCGGCGGCGGGCCATCGATTACGCGGCTGGCCGGCGAACCCAGCGCGGGCCATCCACGGAAAAGGACTGCGAGCCAGCTGAAACAGGTCGGCGAGCCATCGATGCTATGAAGCTGGCCGGCGAACCAAAAGCAGGGCGGCCGGAAGGCGGAGACCGCGGGCCAGCTGGGAAAGTTTCGCGGGCCGTCACCCTGAGTACCTGAGTGCCACGTTCTATGAAAGCTGAGAGTAAGCTTCAGCGGTCTGAAACCAGTATTTCACGTTAGTGGCACCCAATTACCGACGTTTCCTCAAGATACTAAACACAGCTTTGTATACAAAGAGGGTAAGTTTTTTATATCATGTTTTCCGCCACAAATTATGAAGTTTTCATAGAAAGTTCCACAAAGTGTCCATTGAAGCTAGATTCGTCGAAAAATATAAAATACACCAGTATTTTCCGTAATTGAGCACACGGGTGCACTAGTTTTTTTTATTTCCCTTACCCAGGTATGACTCGATTTGCATCATTTTGAAATGCGTATTCAGTGCTCGAAGCTCAATTGACGGAGCGGTGGGAAGTTTTCAATATTATCATTGGTCAACAGCTGAACAACAACAGACAAGTCAAATCAATTTACATCATTCCGTATTCGTCAACTTCTAAATGTCATTGATGATGGGCATATGAAGAAGTGTGGGAAGGCTACAGCTCAGAATTAAATTGACTACATCGGTTGAGGATTGCGAAAATGTCCACATCTGAGAGCCGAAAACGGACATTTTCAATTTCCTCTTGCTCACGATCTTTTTTCAGCAGTCCACTCATTTTTTCTATTTTTTCATTTTTTCTATTTCTATTTTTTTAATATTTTTTTTCCAAATGAGGGCGGCTTTCCCCCGGGGCGTCATAGCTATCCAAAAACTTCTAGTGCGCCTTTATTTGAGCATCCGGCATAACTGCGAATTTCTTAAGCCCTTCGCGGTTAACATATCAAGGTTCATATTAAGCATTATTTCTAGGCTAGATAAATCGCAAGGTGTGTTATGTCACCAGAAATGCCAAATTGGGCGTAACCACTCTAGAGCACAGGAGAAGAAGGTTTGATACGAAAACGATGTATAAAATCATTCATGGGAGTGCTGGTATCAGGGCTAGCCGGCTGTTCAACCTGAGATCGTCAACCACCAGGGGAGCGCCGGTGAAATTGGGCCTCGTTGGGGCCAGGCGGAATGTAAGACAGCACTTTTTTGTCAATAGGGCGGGGTCTGAATTCAACAAAATACTTCAGTCAGGTTTGGTAGTTGGGAAGTTCACTGAATTCAAAAAGGCGCTTGAGAGTTATCTGTTGTCCCAGGAGCGATGTTATCCCTTCATGGTGCCGGTGTTGCCTCGTCGTCAGTTTATCGATTTGTTTTATAATTGTCCTCTATCTTTAGTCTTTTTCAATTGCCGTTTGGGTGTTTCGTTTTGCTGTTTGTCTATCACACGGTTCTACCGAGTAATAAATTAAATTAAATCAAATCAAATCAAAATCCCCACTTCCTCAGCCATCAAAACCCCATGCAATCTGCTTTAAGATCTCGCGGACAACTTTCCCATAATCGAAGAGTAGTGAATTGCGAGGTTTTGAAAAGTCGGCATCACAAATAAGCTGATTTCAGAAAATTACGCTTCACCTATAAAGTAACGATTTGGCAATGCCATTTAGAAGAGAAAAAGTTTAAAAATATCTTGAAATATCTTAAAAATGATTTGGAGTAAAAATAGCCTGAAGTAACGAAAAGTTGGGAAATGAAGTGAAACAACTAAAAGTGCGATTTGGTCAATCATAGACCAACTATTTAGAAGTAGTGACAGACGAGGGGATCAACGGATTTTAGCAAGCTTCCTCCGTTAAAGGCAGCATACACGCTCGCAAACATGGTCGAGATATCAGCATAAATAGGCTTGCACGGCCTCTACCATGTCGTCAACGACGTTTGAAGCGCTTTGAAAATCATCCCACAATGACATAATTTGCCCACAGGCAATCATGTCTCGCACGCCCGTATTTTCACACACCCCCTTCAGAGTAACAGAATGAAAAGATTAAACTTGGAGAAACATGTATGATAATTGAGAGTGATAGCACTATCAAAAGGGAGTGCAGGGCTGGAATTCATGAACGCAGCCGGCTAGGTTTGGGTTTGGTCTGATTAGGCAGCAACCTCAACGTTGGCAGGTAACCAAACCGCCGAACCACGGCATTCACAACCCGCCCCATCGCGGTTGGGTGGCTACACCCTTCCGCGGCCACGTACTTAAGCCACTCAATTGACGCCGAGAATCTCGATTAGAGAAAATCAATATTGGCACTCGGGTCGGAATTTCCCTAACCCGTCACTGCATTGTTCTATTGCACATGATTGCTAATTTTGTTTGCTTTTTTAATTTCTTATTTTTGTTCTACCTTTGTGCTTTACCTTCTTCAAATGGATCGCAGGCATTTAAAAGGATCCTTCCCCCCAACTTCTGGAGAGATGTTTTTTTCCATTTTTAAGTTTTTCATTTTTTCCTTTTTTTAGCACATCAGCTTTCTGGTTTTTAAAAGTACGCAAAGTGGTGCTGCTTTCTCACGATGAGCCGCAAACCTGCTGGTGAAATTTTAACCCCCGATTCAAAGTTTTTTCTCGCATTACTAGCCTTTTTCAGCTTTCTTTTTTTTCGAAACGCGCCTCTTAATTTTTTTGTGTGTTTCATATGGCTTAGGTGTTGCTGCAGGGATCATCGTCCTCTCGATGAGTTTTTGGCTTCAAGTTCTGCCTCTGGTTTGTCGTTTGAAAAGTTCCGGAGTTTTTTCCATCTCTTTTTTTTGTCTAAGCATCTCTTTTTTGTTTTTTTTTTCTCTCTGTCATTCTCACACAAGTTTACTGTCGGTCACAACAGGAGAAAACTAAAACGACTCCTTAGAAAAATCATATGGAAAAAAGCTCAAAATGCAAAAGGAAAAAAAAGAGGTTTTAACTAAAAACATCGAGAAAACCCAGGCTGATCACATCAGAACCATGTAACAAAAACATTAACATTTGAAATCCAAGTGGGCGCTTTCTGAATAAAGTAGAAGAAAACGTTGTAAATGCGAAAAAACCAAAAATCATGCATCCACAGTACCAAAGCCAAGTTAGGGTTTTCCAACAGAAAAATGACGAGAAACGTGCATGAAAAGTGCTGGGAAAAATTCTGAGGAAAAATTAAGAAATTCAGAGCCGAAATGGGGGAGAAACCCCAGCGAAGAGCCTGTGGCTGCTCGGTAAAAATGGTCAGCGCACTGGAAGACAAGAATTAGGAACAAAAAGGTGGAGGCAAAAAGATCAACGATGTGCGATAAAATAGAGAAGAGAGCGAGAGCAGGGAGGATGGGCATGAGATTTCAGTTAGCTATGGGCAACATACATAAAACTTACAGATGAGGTTGATGATTTTGAGAATTTTCCGTTGTTATCGAGAAGGAACGTGCATTACGCTAGCGGGCCTATAATGTGGCAGTCAAAAACGAGCGGCATTCCTATATTTTCAGCTTGCCTTGAAGATATCAAAGTTTTTATGCGTATTCGCAAAAGGTTTTGGAATTCACTGTGCTCATGGTCCATATCAACAAAATAAAACGTTATTTTATTCCAGAAAACCTGAGAAACCCCTCGTTTTGCGATGATTAACCAGAAGGGGTATTTCCTCTGAGCCTCCAGTAAGCTTTGTGCACTAATACAACACACCATCAATTCCGACGACTAAGCCGCAAACCGCTGCCTTTAACCGCGCGGTGCTAACCAGCAGCCTGAGGGTGCGGTTTACGCGTAGCCCAATCGTAGCCCATGCCGTAACTAAACCGGATTTTTGTTGAATGCCGGTTTCCTCCGCTAGCCCAGCCGTAACCGTGGTTTGCTCTCTCATGAACTTTCCCTCGCTCAGGAGAGAAACAGCTCGATTTCTTACCTGGATATTACATGTTTGTAACGCCGATGAAATCCTCCATTTTCAAAGAGCCAAAGCCGGAGGTAGAGCTGCCTTCTCAAAAGTGGACGAGAGAGTTGAGTCGGTATGTAGACATGTTTTACTCGGTAAATCGAGCTGTTTCTCAATATCGTGCACTCCCCTTTAATAAGTGCTATCACTCTGAACTATCACATGTTTTCTCAAGTTTAACTTTTCATTCTTTTACTCGAAGGGGTGTGAGAAAATACGGGCGTGCGTGACAGGGGTGGGGTCAAATGCTGTCATCCTAGATGGTTTTCGCTAGCGTCTTCAAACTGTCGTTCGCGACATGGTAGGGCCGTGCAGGCCTATTTATGCTGATATCTCGACCATGTTTGGCGCGTAGTATGCTGCCTTTTAAACCTATCAAAGCAAAATCAAGCGCGATATGGATTGGAGCGTTGCGTTCACTCTTAGCTTGACCTATGCTGATTCCTCTTGTTACAGCGTAATGTTTCCGTTGCGCGCTTGATTTTGCGTTTTGATAGATTTAACTGGAGAAGCTTGCAAAATCCGGATCCCTCGGTCTGTCACTACTTCTGAATAGTTGGTCTGAAGCGATTGACCAAATCGCACTTCTAGTTATTTCACTTCATCTCCCAACTTTGTCGTTACTTCCCAGGCTATTTTACGCCAAATCATTTTTTGAGATGTTTACAAGGGGTGGTAGTAACTGACCAGGCGAGAGCGGGGACGTAGGGGATAAGCTTAGGGTGCCGCTTTAAGTGGCACCTAAAGTTTTTGACACTTTTTCGTAGAATTGTTAATTAGGGTGCCAGAAGCTCGAAAATCGAAAAATTACACGAGAGCTCGACATTACGTCGACCTTATGAGGACAATCCGCAGCCATTTCCCGGGTGGTCTTCTCTAGTTCACATGAGGTGGGGGCACAAGAGCGTCATCTCGTTCTCTGTGCGAGAGGACGGAGAGAAATAGTGTGTGTCGTAGAGGAGGAGAGACCGCGAGGTCGCCATCTCCGGAAAATCTACTCCCGAGTAGATTTTGGTCGCCCTCAGAGACAGTGGCTGATGATTGGAGCAAAGTACACGCGCCAGCCGTGGACACCCGTTTTTCCTCTGGGTCAATATCTCTATACGTCTCTTGGCATTATTTCCCTCATCAAATTCCCTTCCTTCGTTGAGAGTATTTGATTCCTCATTTCATTGATTGCTCTTTCTTGTTCCAGGCCTTCATGAGTAAACTCTTACTCATTCGATATTTCCTTCTTTTTGTGCTGTTTTGTTCCCTAACACGCAATGACATGCCCTCTTTTTCAGCACTCCCGTATTGAAAATATAGCGGGAGTAACATCGTCAAGATGCATCAGGCACTCCCTTCACAGTGGAAGGAGCGGGTAGCCTTTATACTAGCTGCTCTCCTCATTCGCGTGTTTTCTTTTTTATCGTGTCTTGCTTTTTTTGAGCTATTGTTGCGGTACTTCTTTGATTGACTAAGAGCAGAATTGGGAAATCGTGAACCGTTATTGTTGATACGATACTTTGGAAAAATTGTTAAAATTCCCAATTTTTCGATTAAATGCGAAAACCCTTTTTATAATTTCAAATTTTGAAAATATTCGAAAATCAAAATTTTCGAATAAACTCGAAAATGGTATTTTTCGATATCTGGATTTTAGAAATATATGAATAAACTCGTAAATGGTATTTTTCAGAAATTCCGGACTCTCAAATATATTCGAAAAACCAATTTGGAAAATATTTTTTTAAATAATCTTTTTCGAATTTTCAAAAAAACTCATATTTTCCGGATAAATTTTCTCCAATTTTTCAAATGATGAATGTCACATCACGTGTGACTTTGGTGAATCGCGCCACAAAAATTCCCGCGCTCGCTCGAAAGCTTCAGGAGCACAGGATTCAAAATGAATTAGTGGTCAGAAGAATCTATGAAAAAGGCCCGAAGTTGGCTGCTAAGGCGCTATTCGTACTCCTCAACGCCAGCGCGTGATGCGCGGGCGTGGCGCTGAAGCACGAATACTTCCTGCGCGCATCACGCTGTTTGCGGAGACCGAATGCTCCTGGCAGCGATGCTATGGCGGGAGCCGAATAAAGTGAGCCTCAACTTATCCAAACAAGCAAATTTTTGGAACACGCGTTCGCCTTATCATTGCAGCAAAGTGTAATGAATACTGGAATCAATTATCATGAAA
Source organism: Aplectana chamaeleonis (assembly GCA_029168955.1). NCBI lineage: Eukaryota > Metazoa > Nematoda > Chromadorea > Rhabditida > Cosmocercidae > Aplectana > Aplectana chamaeleonis. The sequence continues at coordinate 8,977 of JAPDOI010000196.1, forward strand.
CGGAATGAAATTGATGATGGGACTACTAATGATGAAGGGAAAGTCGTTGAAAGGCCGTCGCCGCCATGGCGGGAACGGGCGCCACGTGTCGGCTTGATCGTCAGGATGCTCATACTCCAACGCCACGCTCGCGCGTCATGGGCTGACATTGAGGAGTATGAATAGCATCTAAAAGATAAAGAATCATATTTTGCTTGCTGGAACAGCATACTTCGGTCATGTGAGGAGGAGCATGCTTACAGGTCTGCGAAGCCAGTCAGACGATGAATGGGGATCAGCAGCACCATGTTCTTTGAAAAGAACACCTCTGTTAATGTTGAATGTTATCTTTGACTAAAAATTAACGTCGGTCTCAATTTTAAATTCCCTCTGTCCTCCTAAAAATTTCCTTCCATTGTAGCTGTCGCTTGGAATATAGTGCGGCTATCAGAGCAATAATTCTATCAGAATTTCGACAGCTTCAGAGGTAGGCATCATTAAATAAGGGGCAGCGCGGCGGGATTTCTCGCAAGTGTGAGACTCTCAAGCGGTGTTGGCGGCAGCACCTTTTTGCGGGTCTGTGCTTTATGGTAAAGACCTAAGTTCCACTGCACAGTCGGGCGACAAAAGCTTCGCGCCGCCGCAGGTGGACTGGTAGAGGGCAACTACACAGCCTCGCGCCTGTCATACATTACCCAACATTTCCGGCGTGTTATTTTTTGCCGCCCGACTATGCGTAACTCTATAGAGAATGTGCACTGCATAAGGGTCTCCTGCAGAGGGAAAGCTGAACTATTATCGATCGGACGAACTGTTCCGCGTTTACTCTACCGGTGAAGTTTCTTGTGAATACTCCGGTGTAATCGAAATGTTGAACGCCGGTATAGGGACCTCTCTACACACAATACCAAGGGAGGAGCTGTCTTGCCTTCTGCTGCTTTAATTCCACTCGGAACCACTCCGCTTGAATTCGAGTAGCGTTACGTGTCAAACGGCATAAACCGGACAACTCTTCTTCTTCTCTGTGCGTGTAGACTAGCTCGTATCCCTTGAACGCCTGGAGAAGGACTGCGTCTCAAAGGTTTTTATAAAGCGCAAACATTAGTGGTGGCCATAAGCATATGACCACTGGCCACCCTAATAAAAACTATCTAAAGAATAATAATAATAATAAATCCGAGTATTAATAAAATGATTATTTTTGACATGAGTGGTAATAGTAATAACAATATCGACAATGCTAGCAAAAATAAGAATAATATCGACTATAATAATACTATTAATCATACTAATAATGAGTAAAAATATTGTGTTCACTGATTTTTGTTACTGATATCAATATAATATTGTATTATTATTATTATTTTATTTTTATTCTTATTATTATCATTATTATCATTATTATTATTATTATTATTATTATTATTATTATTATTATTATTATTATTATTATTATTATTATTATTATTAATGTATGTGTATTATTATTATTATTATTATTATTATTATTATTATTATTATTATCATTATTATTATTATTAGTAGTAGTAGTAGTAGTAGTAGTAGTAGTAGTATTATTATTGATATTATTATAGAGTAGCATTAACAATAAAATGTTAGTAGTAATGGTAAAATTAGTAGTGGTGCTGATAATGCTATGCCTGCAAGTTTTTTCAGAACAACGTCAATGCCCCATGGCGATCAAAATCAATTCATTTTAATGCTACTCATCATTGCAAGCGAGCACTCAGTAATTCCTGACATCCCCCCGCTACGCTCTAATAATTTTCAAGTTTAACTTCGAATCCTGAAAGACGATAAAATGCAATCAATTTGTGCACTCGACGGCGATTCTGCTGGTCACGGTAGACCTAGCTCGCGAAACCTGTGCACACAGTTGATTTCTTCCACTCGGCAATGCAACTGGCCTCATGATCGCCTACATAGATGGCATTTCACATAGCACAAAAGCTTGTCGACGAAATAGCGTAGTGGCATTGCTCCCCGTTCTGAAGAAGCGGGAGTGGATCGATCTCGTGCGTTAGCTAGGTTTTGAATTTGAGCGAAACACAGCTCACCGCCTTCTGTCCATTATGTCACCCTCTGAAAACTGAAGTTGCACTGAACTCAGAAAAATGAAAACAAGTTACTTGTAACATCAAAGGCCGAAAACAAGTTACTTGTAACATATCTGAGCCGATGTAAGATTACTTACGACTTATCTCAAGGTCATTTAAGTTACATGTAACATATCGGCGGGATACTGCGTGGGTGCGCCTCCGATATGTTACATGTAACTTAAATGACTTGAGATAAGTCACAAGTAACTTACATCAGCTTAGATATGTTACAAGTTACTTAAATGACTTGAGAGAAGTCGCAAGGAACTTACATCAGCTTAGATATGTTACAAGTAACTTGTTTTCGATTTCTGGAAAGACACTGCGTGAAGTGCGCCTCCGGTATGTTACAGGTAACTTAAATGGCACAGTATAAGTCGCAAGTAACTTAAATCGGCCTAGAAGTTATTTACCAGGGGATGTACGACGCACTCGCGGGGTCAGGCTTAAGACTGGCGTTCCTGTTGGTTCAATTACCCAAGATTGAGGTACTTGACCCCCCCCCACCAGCAGGGAAGGCCGTGCACAGCATTTTGTTGCGTAGTGTGTGGTCTGGGACGCGTCCTCTGTGTCGCGTGTCGTCTGCGTCACGTGATGGCCACCCATAGTGAAAATTCGAATGTAAGTTACATGTGACATAAGTGTAACTTACACGTAATATAAGTTTAAGTTACATGTAATATAAATGTATGTTACATGTAATATAAATGTAAGTTACTTGAGACATTCAAGTAAGTTACATTTATATTACAAGTAACTTGCTTTGATTTTTCTGAGTTTTCGTCACTACACTATGTTCTTTTTTGCGTATTCCATAAGTAAACTTAAATCCTTTGTTCATTTGTGAGCCTGTTATCCGTTTGTCTTTGTCCCCGTCGGTAATACGAAGCAGTAGAACATCTGAACTAAACTACCATCAAAAGCAACGCAGAGCTGAAGCGCTAGCGTTGGTATAGGAGTTAAGAATCGCTGGGGTACAGACCTTAGCAGAGTGGTAACGCCAGGCGACATGTCGCAGAGCGAGCGATTTACAAATAACCCACTGGACAGTTTCATATATCGCCTTTCTCGCTCATATGGGTCCGGGCGGAGTAAGCAGCGGAGCGGTCGGTCATGGCTAAATATAACACTGAAAGGTAGATTTCGACATGATCGGCCCGATAAACCATAGTACTTCGCTCGGCTAAAAATGAGGGAGAAAGGTCATAGATGAAGTCCTGAACTAAAACGTATACATAGATTTGTGATCTGAAGTGGAAGCCAATTGAACTGGCGCCAGGGTCAAGTGGAAGTGGATGTCCGGTGGGGCAAAGGGAGGACGATGAAAAAAGACTTTGACAGAGGACGCTGAAATTTTAGGTAAAAATTTTAGAAAAATTAGTGGCATTTTCAATAAGGGGTAGCGTAAAATGTTGAGGCCACATTCCAAAACTTCTGTCTCCATAGAGAAGGTAGCTCCGTAGAGGTCCAGATCAGCGGTCTGTTTGACCCTAATCGAATACTGCTGACCTCTTAATCTCACCTTGAAACTTTGGAGCTGGGGGAGGACGGGGTACGGGGCGGCGTGAGCGCCAGCTGCTCAGAAAAATGAAAACAAGTTACTTGTAACATGAAAGGCCGAAAACAGTTACTTGTAACATATCTGAGCCGATGTAAGTTACTTGCGACTTATCTCAGGTCATTTAAGTCACATGTAACATATCGGCGGGACACTGCGTGGGGTGCGCCTCCGATATGTTACATGTAACTTAAATGACTTGGGGATAGTCGCAAGGAACTTACATGAGGTTAGATATGTTACAAGCAACTTGTTCTCGATTTCCGAGAGGATCCTGCGTGCAGTGCGCCTCCGTTATGTTGCATGTAACTTAAATGGCACAATATAAATCGCAAGTAACTTAAATTGGCCAAAAGATATTTCCAAGGTTGATGTATGACGCACTCGCGCTGTCAGGCTTACGACTGGCGTTGTTGTTGATTCAATTACCCAATTTTTGAGCTACTCTCAGAAAAATCAAAACAAGTTACTTGCTATTTAAATGTAACTGACTTGAATGTCTCAAGTAGCTAACATTTATATTACATGTAACCTTAATTTATATTGGATGTAGGTTACGCTCATGTTACATATGACTTACATTTATATTCTCACTATGGGTGGCCATCACGTGACGCGGACAACACACGACACAGAGGGCGCGTCTCAGACCACACACTAAGCAAAAATGCTGTGCGGGGCTTTCCTGCTGATGTGGGGTCAAGTACATCAAACCTGGGCAAAAGAATCAACAGCAACGCCAGTCGCCAAGCTGACTCCGCGAGTACATCGTACATCCCCTTGGAAACATCTTCTCGGCCGATTTAAGTTACTTGCGACTTATATTGTGCCATTTAAGTTACATGTAAATTATCAGGCGCACTGCACGCAGTGTTCTATCAGAAAACGAAAACAAGTTACTTGTAACATATCTGAGCCGATGTGAGTGACTTGCGACTTATCTCAGATCATTTGAGATACATGTAACATATCAGAGGCGGACCACACGCAGTATCCGCCGATAGGTTACATGTAAGTTACATGACATGAGACAAGACGCAAGTAACTTACATCAGCTCAGATATGTTACAAGTAACTTGTTTTCGACCTTTTATGATGCAAGAAACTTGTTTTCATTTTTCTGAGTTGTCGCCACACCATCCGGGGAATCCTAGCACAGCATTTTTTGTGTATTGTGTGGTCTGGGATCGCGCCCTCTGCGTCGCGTGTCGTCTGCGTCACGTGATGGCCACCCATAGTGAAAATTCAAATGTAGGTGACATGTAAAAAAAGTGTAACTTACATGTAAAATATATTCAAGTTCCATGTAATATAAATGTATGTTACATGTAATATAAATGTAAGTTACTTGAGACATTCAAGTAAGTTACATTTATATTACAAGTAACTTGTTTTTATTTTTCTGAGAAGAGCCACTTCGACATTCATGTTAAGTGACAATTTCAAGAGGTTTACTACCACCCAAGGTATTTTAAAAACTTTTTCACTTCTTAATGGCATTGCTAAATCGCTACTTTGCCACGAAGCTAAATTCTCAGAAATTTCACATCTTTACCCGTGGGTTCCCTTTCTGACTTAAATTTTGCTCCTCGATTTCCATTTCGGAAAGCTGAATTCTCTAAGAGCTGATACTCTCATGAGAACAAATTTTGAAACTTGTGACCCACAACCATGAAAAACACCACTCATCGCCGCATCTTGTGCAACAGATGAAAAATCGATATTATTGATCATCAATACTCGATTTTGCTTAATGAGAAGATTTTTCCAAGCCAGTGACTTAGAGCCATCAACAATCAAAAATGACAAGCACGCCCATGCCGATCATTTTTTCCGCAGAGCTACCGTAATCCTGCGCGTAAATTGAGTAGCGTCGGCTGCATGGCTGCGGAATTTGTCACATATCCTACGACGGCCACTATTTTTCGACGCCTGACTTCCCACCAAGTTAAATTTCGGCAAGTAGACGTTTTGTTACCTCAGAAATGTCGAGAATTGGTTCTTTGTCGAGTTTATAAATAAGCAGACGTGTTGAATCTTTTTGTACAGCTGTAAGCGGATACCTAACTGTTGAAATGTGTCGACGGTACTTTACCTAAAATACTTTTGTTTTGCAGTTTAAAAAGGATGTCCGTCTACTAAGATTTGAAGATTGTATGAATGAAATCATTTTTTTTTCCGAAGACCACCACTTCAGGTATGAGAAAAATGATCAGAAAATTTCACAAAAAACTATGAGACCATGAAAAAAACTAAGAGAGAAACACCACGTTGGAATAAAAGCTAGGAAGGATCACAATATCTCCACAGCTCGTCTAAATCACAGATCTGCTACTAGTATTTCGATGGCTAATTGTAACGTAAAGCTGGTCAAAAATTTGGAGAACCGCCGTCAGATATGTGACAAAGTCCGCAGCCATGCAGCCAGCGCTATTTTATATACGCGCGGGATTACGGTAGCCCTGCGGAAAATATGATCGGCATGGGCGTGCTTGTTCAAAAATGATTGCGGCATTTCTCGCAACAAGCGAAAAATCGATACTATTGATTGGTATTTATCGAAAATGACTGATCAGCAAAATTTCCCAACCAAGGGACCCAATCTCATCAGCAATCACCACTCCTCGCCGCATTTTGTGCAAGAAGCGCGAAAATCGACAATATTGATTATCGATCGATGACGTGTCATGAGCACGAATTCTGATAAGTTCAGTACTCATGTCCGACGATCTGTGTTAATTGGCTGCAGATCCACCCACACACCCTAGCCTCCACAGACGTAGCATGTCCAAGCAGTTTTCGTGCTCCAAGGCTAATTTAGTAAGTAAATCCACGATTTTGAGGTACCCTTCAAAGTTAAGGTATACTGTGTTTATTTTGAATTGCACAAAACACGGTCCGCCAACAGGCCTCTGGTGGTCCGCTAGTGCCGTAGTGCACGTCCACGACGCGTTCTCCGGCAGACCCGTGTGCACCCGGTTTGCAGAGCAATCGATTCGTCAATCGCCGTCACTCGGCCACCCACCCTGCCACCCGGGTCTGCCGAGAACGCGTCGTGGACGTACACTACGGTACTAGCGGGCCAATTAAAGGCCTACTCGCACAAATAATGCGCTTCTCGCGCTCGGAATTTGAGTACATTCGGTGCATTTGCATGCGAGCGGGAGATGGAAAACGATAGGCAGTGTGCGTGGCATGATATCGAACACCCACTCGGGTTCGCAACTGCGCTCCGATACAACTTTCGCGCTGCAATGAGAACGAATTATTGGAGACGAATTTCAGCCCAAATTTCATGTTTCAAATGTTTCAAGATCCTGTGCCCATGTTTTATTTTCACTCATACGTCTTCTTATGCGTTCGTGTCATGGTTTAGTCCACGCAATCTCTGAAGTTTTCAATAAAGTTACGAGCAGATTAAAATGCTAAAATCATGTTTCGATGGGCCTTATGAGCGTGGAGAAACTTGCAGTTTAGTTATCGTTAGTTACAAATAGCGCTATTTGGCAGGCAACCTAGTAGACGTCGGAAGCGTGACAATGATTTGCAGGAACAAATAACTGAAAGGCTTTTGCAACCTCTCCCTTATTGATCAGTTTCATCGCTTTCAACACTTTGCTCCTGCGTTACACATACTTTCTCAAATCTTTTTCCCACTGCTTATCAAATTTCCTGTTAGAAACCGTTTATGGTTTGAGCTAATTTCGAGACGAGGAAGCAAGCACGAGTAAAAAAAAACTATAACAGAGTGTTCAGAAGTCAGTTTTTGACGGCTTTGTGGCTTTTGATTGACAGAAAAAAATAAAAATCTAACAAATTTTAGGCACAATCTCTAGATTGGGGCAAGCTGAGATCATCAGTGCCGCTTAAGACTCTAAAAATGCACTCCCAGAGTGTTATGGCCACCCAAAAATGGACTTGGGGTTGATAATCTAGCACATCTGGGTCGATAATCCGTGTGAATATCTAATAACTTTGAAAAGAATAGCACCAAGAGCTCTACTGGAACCTTATGGCTATTTTTGTTTTACAAAAAAGTCTTTGGGCGATACTTTAAGCTTCAATTCTTTGCCAAAAGGTTTCGAGTAGTTTTCTACGGCCTTCTCTTCGTGGCGAACTAACGATGTTTTCAAGTGATAGTACAACGGAACTAGTTGAAGATCGAAGTTGTTCATTCACTGCCACGAAATCCCCTTTTGGAAGAAGAGGATGGAACAGTTGAAGAATATACGAGGAACAGAGAGCCCTGATCACAGCTACAGCCAAGGTTTATTGCCAAAGTAGCCGGGGTACACGTCAGCGGACGGAGAAGATGTGAATTGCATGTTCTACAAAATACTGCGTAATACCGTAGAAATCACACTTCTAAGCAAACGTCTGCTCTCCTGTGACTGTGTTAATTCAAATGGGCACAAATGGTTAGCATCTGAATGAAGAATGTATGTACGATGAAGCAATAATTTTCCAAGTCACAGTTTACAACAGCTTTTGGTGACTAAATGAGATGGGTCAATTTTTACAAAGTTGATGCTAGAATAACTGCGGTTTTTCGAAAAAGAATTTTCCTACCTATTTAGTTATTTTGACAAGGCGTGATATAGAACTCAATTCCTCTCTTTAAACAAAGCTCCTTATCACTGCCCGTAAAACTTGTTCTTTTTAGAAAATTGCATTTGAATAAAGAGTGTGGTAGCAGTAGAGTATGATTATATCTGTCGATACTCGTGCCCTATTGAATCGCCTAATCTGCCTCAAATGAATTAACACCAATTCGTGAAATTTCTGAACGCCCCGAAAATTCCCTGATGGGTACCGTTACCTTTTTTGAAGCAATACAAATCACGTTTTTGAATCCCCTTAGCCATTTAACCAATTTCAAACACGGGTCATTCATATACTCTCACAGACCTACAGCAATGACAACATGATTTTCCAAATCGCCACCGGAAGGTAACAAGCCTCCCTTGTAAGTGCTCACCTTAGGTGGTGGTTCAGTCAGGTGTGCGTTCCAAGACCATTCCCATGGCAAAACGCGTCCGTGGAAACGTAGCCACGGCCGCGTGGAAAGCATTTTCACAGTTATGATTTGTAGCCATGAGAAGCAACTCTGACCATGTAGAGCCCTTTTGCCCTCCCTTGCCGTCGAGGGAACATTCTTGGAACGTACCCCTGGCTACAACACTTTTATTCTCCTATGAACGGTTACGACTGCTCCCAATACATAGATGCTTATGCAAGTAACCTACACGCGGGCCTAGCCCCGCGTCCCGATCGCCCGTCGTCGCAACGCGAACCCCGCGGCGTGGGGTTCGCGTCGCGATCAGTTGATCGCGGCGCGATACTAATAGTTGGAATCAGCATTTTAGAGAGTTACGGAACAGTTCCGAAAATGTTGCGAACACTTTAGGGCATGAAGCTGCGCAACTTACGATCACGATTTCAACAACTTACGGAAGACTCCGGTAAGTTGTTGAAATTAGTGTTCGCAACATTTCCAAAATCTTCAGAGATTGAGGTTTTACCTTTGTTTAGCAAGGGAAAAACCAAAGTTGTCTGCCCATTTTCGGGGTTTAATCCAATCCTGGACCTATTAGGATCGGACATTATCAAGTTTAAGAAACTGAGTCTCAAACCATCGTCATGTTTTCGGATTTGGTTTTTAGTTTTCCAAGAGATCGTTCAGGGTGCGTTCCAAGAACATTCCCATGGCAAAACGCGTACATGGAAACGTAGCCACGGCCATGTGGGAGCAATTTTCAGTTATAATTCTTATCCATGGAAAGCAAATTTGTCCATGGTGAGGTCGCTTTTCCTCCCACAACGTCGTGGGAACGTTCTTGGAACGCACCCCAGGCTAACTCTAACTCACTCATTAATGAATTTTTGGCACTGATTAACATTCGCTGTAAGGCTGCTTTGTCGAACGGCTGCCAGGCCGCAGTCACAGTATGACATTTCATGTGAATGAGAGCCAAATTTTCACGTACGTAATGAGATATTCCATTCAATCGGAACTTGTTCGAGTTTCTACTGGAGAAATGTTAATTGGAATTCCATCGATTGACTTCTGGAACATTTCCTGGTTCTATCGCAGAAGGGAGGGGGGGGGTTCACCCTCGATTTTTTTAGAAATGAAGTAGGATTTTACTATCAGGTACCCGATACCGCTATCAACCTGTGGGGATTATTCGAAACGGGGGGCACTCAAGATTCAAGCCAGAAATGAAATGAATCACCGATCTATAACCCTATCAATCGAAGTATTTCTATAGAATTTCATCAACAACAATGATTGATAAAGCATCAACCATCTTTTGTCAGGTTTTCCATTCATTTCTATGGGAAAATCTTGGCTCCCCCCCCCTCCTGTCAAGGATAGTCCCAGCCAGTGTTGTGGAAACGCTAGGAACATTACAATTGATAGCGTCACCAAGTGGTGGTTCATTTCATTTTTGTGTCGTATCCTAGGTAACTGTGCCTCCAACGTCCAGGACGCTACCCGTTTATTTTTCCAGGCATAAGGCTGGAACCGAGGGTAGCTTCTATTCATTATGTTTACCATGATATATCCGGCTGTTCGAATGGGTGTGTATTTTTCATGAGGAAGCATCTCCACTGTGATATCGCAAACAAAAAAACGATGCAGGTGCCTGGTTGAAAGTATAATTGTGGGGTTCAAAAGATCATATTTGCTTCTGTGGTAGCGGCCATACTGCTCAGGGTGCGTTTTACTCCTTAAAGGCCAATGAGTGGAAAGGTGTTGACAATAATCAGTTATTACAGAATGCCGAAGGTGGTGCATGCCTCGTATACGCAAAGTAGCTGGCGAAGAACAGCACTGTCACACATTGAAATACGACGATATGGAGGTTAGCTGAATGTGAATAATATGCTTTCCTTTTTCACTTTGACAAATGACTTTGCTGGATGTATGAAGCAGTTGATTATAGTAAGCAGTTCAGATCTTTCAGTTCAGATTTGCCCTTGACACTCTTGGGTTTGGTCACAAGGAGCTGAAGAGCGCTTGGGGACCAGAACTTCCGACTACAGCGTGGGGTATAAATCAAATATTTCTATTGTAAGAAGATTGACACTCTGATCAACCATTTTCAGCTTCCTTGTGTCTCTTCGAAGCTCGGACAAGCAGCGTTTAGTGACCCTCAGGCAGTTAGCCGATGATCGTATGTGGTGGAGACCGCACGCCTTCAGACCTTTGCAGAAGGCGCTGTAAGGTTTTTAAAACCTGTATTGCGCTGTTGGTTAGACTGTATCATACCTTGAAGATTTCCAGGCAGGATATTCGTTCGTTCAAACACAGCAGAGTCGATGGCGAACATCAATGGCTCCCAGTTGATGTAGGTTATCTTTTTTTTCAGTAGCGTGTGACGGCATCCGTTGCTGTTATTTTTAAACCTTTAGCATCCATTTCAGCATCGTGCGAAGAAGCCGCGCCTGGAGTCGAGATGTGACGATTTGCGATTCCGTGACGGGCGTCAGTTGATACCCCCATCTCCAGAATTTGATTTTTCTGACGGTTGTGCAATTGTTATACAAATCGTTTCCTTTGTTACCATGTTTAAGAGTTATCATCTGAGTTTTTTATCCTTATATGGCATGGCACACTTCTGTACCCCAGCCTCTAGATATGTCGCTGCAAAGGAATTATTTTATTGCGAGACTGCGAAAGGGGAGCTATTCCAAACGTTTCACGGGACTGCAAAAAATGACAACTTCCAAAAAATCTCCTCCTTAAACATTCCTGGAAATCTGCCTTCTGAAAATTGCCCTTCGGTGCTCTGTTTCTTACTTGAGCCTGCGCGCTTAGCCTCTGGAGATGCACCATGTGAGGCGGTAGTAGGAAATTCGACAAAAAGGAGGTGAGAGAAGTTTTCAGGAGTTACCGAGCGGTTTTCGAGAACGTTCGGTATATTAATCCCAATTTTTCTAACGAAACGATGAATTTCTCATTTTCCGTGGAATCATGTATTTTTGGTATCTCTGAGAACGCAAGAATGGAATGTGTCTATGGAAAATTACTCTTTTGCTTTGCTTTCGAACCATATCCTCATTTCACTGTTCACGCTTTTTGTTTTTGACCTTATGTCCAGCTTGTGGCATGTGTAGCCGTATTCTCTGCTGTTGAGCAGCAAATACAAAAAAAGATGTACAGAACAGTTCTAGAGAAAACGCTGGGTTAATGGTCATTGCAGTTCAAAAACAACGAATGGCGATTAAAAAAGCTATTGCGTTAGTAAATCTGGGGGTCCGAGCGCAATAAGCCGGCAAACGTTAAAAAATGTGAGCAATGAAATGAGTAAATCCAAAAAAAAAACAAAAGAAAACGGGGTCATTTAGGTGTCTCATAACAATCAAAGTAAGGAAATACGCGGTTAGGTCAAGCTACTTCAGTCATTGTGACATTATCGACATTAGAGATCCATTGCTGTCTTGATAGGAAACCGGTTAGTGAAAAAATTGTTTAAATGATTGTAACCAGTTTTTAAACAAGTATCTCCTGTTGTTGCTTTATTCTTATTATATTGATTTCGCCTTTTATGTTTCTAAACTTGAAACTAGTGTACTGGAAAATGGATTTATATGGTAGTAGAATATATGAATTTCTTTTGTTGTTCTGTAATTGTTATCAGTATTCTAAGAGATATTCCATCCATAAGACTATTTTGGCATGTGTTCGTTGCGATTAAGAAAAATATCTGGGCCTATGTTACGATTCGAGGCGAGCAGGTAAGGTGTAAAAATCTCGCCAGCGTGCAGTGGGTTAAAGGATTAAAAATATCTATGAACAAGTCGTATTATGCGGCTATAATTGATGGAAAGTCCTAGGAATCGAAGAGGGTAGTGGAGGGTTCCTTCTAGCCCTGTGACGAAGCGAGGGGTGATCTGCAGGGGGCAAGAAGGGCTCACCAGCAGTGTGCTTCCGCGCCGCGACCGCTCGCGTACTTCCCTGGCCGCCGCGGGCTGATGGGACAGGAGTCTGTCTACACGCCGAGGGAGGAGGTTGTCCTGTTTTTGCAGTTTGAAACGTCAAGCCACACAACGCGAGAGAAGTGGTCCCGAGTGGAATAAAGAGCCGAAAATAGGCGGGACAACTCCTCCTCGGTGCGTAGAGAGCCCTGTCTCGCGAGATTGAGCCCGCCCCCGGAGCGCGAGAAGCGCATTTCGTGTGTGAGTTTTGGCGGGACCGTGTTTTGTGCAATTCAAGATAAAAACAGAGTATATTCAAGTTCGAATTGGAGTAAGGAGCGAGCTGCATCCATTTCCAGCTCTCCTTTTCTACAAATGAGCTTTCTGTAGCTCAATTTTAAGTGTACCGATAAGATCGTGAACGCCAACTAGAAAAAACAAGATTAACACCGTAAAATCAAGCGGTTTTTGGTGAATTTTTCTCGAATAATCAGGAAACCAATCCAAACCATGTGCGGTGGATCCTAACTTTTTGCGCGCTTTTACACCAATGCAATTTTAGAGCTAATTCCTAGGTTCCATCTGAACTTGAATTTCGTAAAAAAGCGGTTGCGCTCGAGGCCAGTCCAAACCCAAATCTGGTGCGCACCACAATTTTACGCAGCTAATGGATCTTGCATTTAATGATTTCATAGCTAAGCCAAACTGAAGTCCCGCTATTCATCATTTTGAAGCGTTTATCTTTTTGAAGTTATCCTTACATGAGAACATAAGTGCCCTTTAGGAACAAAACAGTGCATCGAAAGAAATCTCCCCTGCAGCTCTCCGTAACACGCCCAATGGTTTTCTGGGCGAGAAGCGAAGAACAAGGGAGCTCATTGGGGGAGACGGCGTCCCAATGCGAAGCGCCGCGCCGCGACCGCGTCGTGTCGAACCAGTGTTAAGTTAGCCTTTACGTTCTTATCCCGTTAGACGAAAAATACCGTGCGGTACCGATTGCCACAAAGCCATAAGATAGAGTTCAGCGTAATCCATTCTAGCTGGGCCTGATGAATGAACAGGGCTGCGACGGTAGAGTCACCCCGCGCGAATCGAAACCCCATTCTTCATTGAGGCCGCCAACCCCTGCACGGCCAGCCGCCTGTTCCATGCGTCAGACTAAAATGAAAACGGATACCATACTTTGCATTTTTCATTTGAGAGAACTGAGTCGGCCGGTCTGGTATAGAAATGCAACTGATATCATCATTTCATTCCCTTGTGGCTTTATCGGTACCGCACGGTATTTGAGGTTTACTTCTTATCCCCCCCCGAGCAATGGGGAGGTTCCCTCGGCGACCAATAATTAATTCTTCGCTAACCGGTACATCTTCTTTGAAAAGACCTCGAGACCACCCCTTCATGGTAGAGGCTCATACACCGCTTTCAGCTTCAGAGTAATTCAATGGAAATTCTTTTAAAACGTTGACTGGATACCGCTATCACACGTCTGGATATCGACAGAAACTTCCATTTCGAAGGGTGAAACTTGGCACCCACCTCCCCACCCCCTAGAACACGCCCGCTGACGGTCAAAAAGTGCTAGCCGGACCAACATTGATTGGTGGCGCACAAGCGAATTGCACGGCTTCACATCATTTTATCCGACCATGGATTCATAATCCATGTCGGTCTCTCATAAAAGCAGGGAGTACTGTGTAGACCGTGGGCAGACCCGAAGGTTTTGACCATTACTACCTTGTCCACCCCACCAACCAGGAACTAGCTTTTGCAATTAAGCTGCATGTGTATCAATGACAGAATTATAAAAACTCACTTACAGTTGAGATTTCATCCACCGTAACCCAATAGACTTATGATAAGAGTAAAGAAACACATCTGCATCCCAGTCACAACCGTGACAAAATGTGGGTTAGGTGGATTATCATGCTCCTTGGAAGCAATTCACTCCGATACTTGTGGAAAGTGGTTCTACACTGACTGTTTGTTTGGTGAGGGTTGTCGAGAGCAGCCGCTGGGAAGCGTTGAAGCGCAGGAAGTTGGGCAACAATTGAAGTAGGTCAAGCTCCGGTAGACTAGACGAGAAAAATACCGTGCGGGACAAATTGCCACGATAGCCGTAAATATAGCGTTTGGTGCAATTACACAACTTACACCGAAAATGTCACGCCTGCAATACCAGTGCAACCGCACATTCTCAGTAAATGATCACGTAAGGAACGGTTGTTTGGCGGTGGAAAAAGGATTGTCAGGTGCAACCGCGGGAAGCAAGAATAAAAGCCATCAGGTTGAAATCACTTGAAACTCAGATGGTGGACCAGGTTGCAGCCTTCGGCATGCACCGTCAGGCAAGAGGAGGTACTCCCCGGGTGGGGGGAGCTGATTTTAGTGTTGGCTGCAATTCGGGAAAAAAACTATTTAAGAAACTCAAAAATCGGCAAAGAAGAGGAAGACTTCCGGGTGTCAGGGTCGATCTTACTGTTGGTAAAAACTTTCTAGTTGAAGAAATGAAACCGAGAGCAACCTCATAGTCAAGAGTAAATAGATAACAAACGAGGTTGAAATTCTTGTCTGATTACCCAAAATACCTTCAGTTACGCAAGTCAGTACCCATATCAACTCTCAGTCACATTTCACTGCGACTTCTCTATGAACATTTCTACCTGAAATTACCGCATTCGGAAAAGAAACGTGAAAGGTTTTTCAGGATTTCCGCAATAATCAATAAAATAGGCGTCGCTTTTACCACGGATTAGCCATCTACACACATCACACACGTCATTTTACGGCTATCGTGGCAATCGGTACCGCACGGTATTTGGAGTTTACTCTCCGGTAGAATTCAGAGCTTCACCCATAAGGGCCCAACGGGCTATCCTATGCAGCAGTAGGGGAAAGCTGCAAGTCTTCCAACTTCACGAGTACCTCGATGTGAAAAGTCCTTAGTGTACCGCACGCTCATACGAAACCTTTCATGAAAACTGGAATGAATTCCTTTGTACGGAACACGACATCCATTCCACCGACCAGCGCTTCATCATGACGATAAATGAATGGAATTATTTTCAATACTCTTATGCTGTCCATTGGATTTACTGTGGAAAGAATCTGCGAGTTTGAATTTTATAATTTTGTGTGCTCTGACACGGCCTTCGTTAGCGAAGGCGTTGAGCATCCGCGTTGATCGAAAACAACACATACGAACGCCGTCAAGAACGGTTGAGTGAACGGGATGCTAAGCGACTGATCACGTCACAGAAGGGACAGGGCAACCCTCCGACCAGCGAACGCAATGCTCCCACGCTTTGCGAAACGGGTCACCGAACGGGATGCTAAACCACGAAACAAAATCGATAACACCATACACGCTACGTGCGCCCCTCCTACTCCTATGTCAGTCGCTATACACTCACCTGGACCCTAGCCAAGTCTGCACTTTCTGGGCTCTCAAAAATCAATCAATTCTACGAATGTTCCGCCTTTTCCTGCTCCCAGGATAGAGCACCCATGTTGGTGCAGGAGCAGCCAAGTGCAGGCACTCGCATTCCCTCAACTCGCAGGCTGAGCCCGAGGAAGTGCACACTTGACAATGGAATGAATCCGTCTAGCCCCACCCCGAGACGGCTCGTACGTACCGCTGGTTTGCTTTTGGCTTCAACGTTACGTCGGTGCCGTCGTCTGGCAACACTGCGCACGCGACGCATCACGCATTGACCAACGCCACCTCCGATTCCGAGCTCCGCCTACTGATTCTCCAAATCGTCGACCCTCCGACCCAAAATTTCCCGAATCTCTCTTACGGGGTCGCAAACGAGTTTTGCCAGAGTGTATCTGGAGACGCCATCTTTGAGATTGAGCTCCGCTCCACTGATTCTGCATTCTGACGGCCACTCCGGCGATCATTTCTCCGACACTCCTCCGAGGGTTTCAGACGGGGATTTTCGCTGTCCTAGCAGAGTTTGCAGCCATACTGATCCTGCCCGAGAACGTAAAAATAAAGTGAACGCAAATGCTAAGGTCGAGATATCAGCTGTAGAAGCAGGTCTGATGGCCCACTGCGACTCAGTTAAGAACGCCCTTATAGAGTCGTTGAAAGCCCGTTTTTGTGCAGGAGGATCCTTATCTCATTGTTCACCTATCTGCGTAGCTGGCCAGTGAGCAAGTGACCACTGTGCTTGATGCAAAGAACCTCCCGGGTGATGGTCCTGCAGTTCGCCAACTGACCTTTTCTGGAGCGGACTGTGGTAGAGAAATGAGCCCTACTCGAAGTGCTCTCCACAAGGCCATTACTGCCATGGTTTGTCTGCAGAATGATACTCTCCAGAAAGAAGAAGGTTATTCAGTTCTCTCATTGTTGAATATATAAATCGTCTGTTTTAAGAAATAGTGAGTATAGAGCTACCGGGAACCGATCGGCTCCTAATCCAAAAAACATGCCTGTGTCGGAAGTGACAAAACATGTCTACCTGCATCTACTAGTCTGATCACGTTTGATCGATATGTATGATTTATTTAGGAGCAGAGCGGTTTTCGGAAGCTCCATGCATCGCACTCCTGTTTGCTCCATCGAAGAAGCGACGTCAGTCTCTGGATAAGGGAAAGCCGCGACGCTGGCTTACGATTGCGTTAGTGTAACAGTGCTTCGAGCGGTTGTTTTTCAAAGGCAGTGGTTCACGATTCCAATCGCTTTTCTGTTTTTCCGCCTTTTTGATGACTAGACGAGAAATAACGTGCGGTACCGATTTGTCACAGTGTGATAAACATGCAGAGCCGATTTTCATTTGAAGGCCCTGTCAGAAGTTGCGCCGTTGAGAAAATCACCGTCGCCAGCCCGGTCGATACGTATGCGGAGAAACATGTGATGGTGGAGGTTGCAAGAAACCTTACCCGGTGTATCGATGTGTGTCTGACGCGGTCAATGAAAACGCGAAATGCCGGACGGCACCGATTGCCAACACAGGCGTCAAAATGCAGTGTTTGGTGGTGTAGACTGCACGGAACTTAGCTTTCACTGCAGATGTTACGCTCCTAAGTTATTGATTCCACCACAAATCATGGGAGAACCACGAATTCATAGCGGAAACGCTATTTGTGGAAATAGATGTGCATTTGATACGCTGCTAATAGCTGAAGATGTGAGAGAATGATCGTAAACATAAGAACTAAGAGAGAATTCCTAAAATATATGAAACGTGAAAAAGGAAGTAGCAGAAACAAGTAATGAATGGCTATGCCCTTGCAGCAGCTTCTGTAGTTTTGAAAGGCTTGAAGAATAGGTCTGTCACTCAGGATCTCCCTGGCCCGTTGCCAAAACAGAAAGGGAGAACGGATTTTCAATTCCTCGGAATACCCGATATACGACAGATTTGCCTCCACGCAGGGATTTCTCCTGCAGCAGACGCAGCCGCAGGCTGCACTGGTCCGCCAAATAGTTCAAACTGATTAACACCCGAAGTTCCTGATACACGACAGATTTAGCCTCCACGCAGGATTTCCTCCCTAAGGACGGCAGGCGACGTTTTAATTATGCAGGCTGCACCGTCCAAATAGGGGTTCAAACCGGGATTTCCACTTCCGAAATACCCGATACACGACAGAATTAGTCTCACGCAGGGGATTTCCTCCTTCCTGGAAGGCGACGCTGCCGCAGGCTGTTTCCAACGGGTCTCAAATAAGTTCAAACTGATTTTTCCACCCCAGAAGTACCCTGATACACGACAGATTTGAGCTCTCCACGCAGGGGATTTCCTCCTTAGCGACTTATTGCGAAACGCAGGCTGCACCGTCCAAATAGGAGTTCAAACTGATTTTCACTTCCCGAAGTTCCCGATACACGACAGATTTAGCCTCCACGCAGGGATTT
This sequence comes from Aplectana chamaeleonis, assembly GCA_029168955.1. Lineage (NCBI taxonomy): Eukaryota > Metazoa > Nematoda > Chromadorea > Rhabditida > Cosmocercidae > Aplectana > Aplectana chamaeleonis. The sequence goes on from JAPDOI010000196.1 coordinate 27,422, forward strand.
CCTCCCCTAAGCGACGCAGCGAAATAGCCGCAGGCTTTTGCACCGTCCAAATAGGGTTCAAACTGATTTCCATTTCCCCCGAAGTACCCGATACACGACAGATTTAGTCCCACGCAGGGGATTTCCTCCCCAAGCACCGTCCAAATAGGTTAGAAATGATTGTTTAGAGAGTTTCGACCTCGAAATTCACGGATAACAGCCGAAATCTCTCAATGCTATTAAAATTTTCATTCTCATTAAATGAATTGCGATCCAGTTAGTCTTGAATTGGAGTCAGGGTCGTAGATTACACTATAGGCGTAGCTGGGAGCGGTGTGTGCAAGTGCATACCACGCACCACAACGCATTTTTTGACGGCTATGCTGGCAATTGGTGCTGTCCGGCATTTCTCCTCCAGTCGCGGTCAATATGTATGAAATACGTATGTGGAACGATATCATGGAGATCATTCATTTCTTACCTTACATCATGTGAACCAACCACATCGGGTGGTTTTTTGCATCCCACCTCATGCATGTCTTTTCATGATTATCGACCGGAGCTGGCTACACCGGGATCATCCAACTATGACCGAGGCCTGAGAAGGTTTGAGTGTGTCCGGTCTGATATAGCAATGCAAATTGATATCATCATTTTCATGCCCTTGCTGGCAAATCAGGGTGCGTTCCCAAGAAGATTTCCCCGATGGGAGGAAAATGGGTCTGATAAGATATAACTTGAATGATAGTCACAACAGATAGGCTCATTTCCATGCGGTCTCTCAATCTATCATTGGTCGGCTCTTATCAGATTCATTGCTTTTTTCTCCCTTTGCGGGAAATCTTCTTGGAACGCTACCCCAGGTGAAAATGCGTTCCAAGCTTAATCGTTTCCCACCATACCGTGAGGGAGGGCGTAAAATAGCCTTTCCACGGCCGAACTTGTTCCCCATGGCCACGCAGTAGTACCTTGATAATTGCTTCCACGTCGCAGTGTCTACGTTTCCATGGAAAAACTTTAGCCGTGGGAATGTTCTTTAACGCACCTCTGTACTGCACACGCAGTATTTGGAGTTTACTTTTTGATGACGGTCTCATTGCTGATTCCATTGTATCTGGAATTATAGAAGGCCTTCTGAGAACGGAGTTTTGTCTAACTCAAAAATTGAGCTGGGGAAGCATGGTGGACGTGTTGTTGTCCGGAAGGAGCTTGTAACTTTAGCCTTTTTGAGCCGATGTATCTCGAGCCGACCTGAGCAGAGAGAAGCTAAGAATGAAGGAAGAGAACAGGGCTGTCAGATCGGAAGCCGCTAGCTCATCTCCAGGATTTCCAGTTCTCGCTTGTTCACGTCGGAGTGCGGGCATTGTTGTTGCGCTTCTCTGGGGTTTTGCTTTGCGCTAGAAGTGTAGCAACTTCGACTCTTCTGGAGCTTTTCCTGGCTCGTTTTCATGCGTTCTTTCGACCTCAACGTTACAGTGCGCCTCTCCTTTACCCATTCCTAGTGAAAACTGAAACATATTTTTATCGTGAACACTGCATTTAAGAAAACACAAATTAGGTAGAAATGGAAAAGCAACCGCCCTCTCCCAAAATATCGAGATAATAGCTGCGTCGCGGCTTCCTAAAGATAGGATACTAAGCATACGTAGTTTGAGATGAGACTATGAGAACGATTAGCAATATTATTTATGGCGCCGACAAAGCAAATCGGTGAACAATTCTATATCCTATTACCGTTGTGTTACAATTTGCTGTATCGACGTGGTGGACAGGGACAGTAACCCGCATCGGAAGCGGGAGCACCGGGTTGTCCACGCTGTAATAATACGAAAAGCTCATACTAGCGTAGTGAATTCAGGGTGTACATAAAACCGTATTCATCAATAGAACTCAATTTTTCCGATAGGTCCCTTTGCTGCCCCTGTTTTCCTGGGAGCCGTGGTAGCTCCTCGTTTTCCAGCCGGTCCAGGGTCTCCTCTCGGTCCAGGCTCGCCAACTCCGCCTTCTTTTTCCAGGGAATCCCGGTTGGACCTTTGTCGCCTCGTGGCCCCGGTCAGACGCAGGTAAACCACGACATCCCTGGGAGCTCCTGGGAAGCCATCTTTTCCGGGGAAACCAAGGTGTACTCCAGTGTAAACCTTTCTCTCCGGGTGGGCCTAGTGGACCTCGGTTTTGCCCATTTCTCCCTCTGGTCCTTCATCCTGGTTCTCCATTTGGTCCTGGCGGTCTCTGGACCAGCGTGGACGACCACCAAGGCAATCCTGGCGGGGCCTCGTGGACATTACCTCACACAGCCTCCTGGGGTGTCATGAGTGACAGCGATTCAGCGACTCCCTGAAATGCCACAGTTTTAATTTTCTATGGACATAAGTCTTACCAACCAGAAATGATTCTTTTCTTCTTGTATGCAAGATGAGTTGAGATTGGAAAACTTTCGAGTGAATACTTGCCAGCTAGTAGAATTTCAGTGAAGTAACCCAGGGGGCTTCGCGGTGATAGAGCAAGAAAGAGAGGCAAAAATGTAAAAAAAAACATCCGGGGCAAGCGTTCCAAGAACGTTTTCACGACGCCATGGGAGGACGAAACAACCTCCTCATGGACGAATATGCTTTCCATGGATGCGAATTATGACTGAAAATTGCTTATCAGCGTAGGCCGTGGCACCACGTTTCCATGGACGCGTTTTGGCCATGGGAATAGTTCTTGGAACGCACCCTGATTATGGCTTTCCGGTTATACAGACAAGATTGACGTTTATAAAGCCTAGCTTGCTCCGGATGGAGTTCGGAGCGGAGCAAGTATGGGAGCGGTCGGTCATGGCAGAGATATAACAGGTGATAATGAGATTTTTACATGATAAGCCTTACTTTGACCGGCTTTCGAATCGAGGAGATAAAGTAGGCTATGGAGGTGAAATCCCAGGCCTCTACAGCGAACCAAATGTGTTGTACCATTACTTCGCGACAGATTCCAATGTTGAGTTGACATGCTGACAAGATATTTCAATGCAGTAATATACTGCCCAAGCCTCGCAAGACAATTACCATTTGGTATGAGTCGTGTAAAGCCACCCTAAATTTTCCCAGTGATGCTTATTAGCTCTATCAACGGCAATTTATGAATTTTTGTGTGTGACATAAAGATACAGTAACAAGTAGGGGGTGTAAGTAAATGGTTGAAGCAAGTGCGTGAGTAAGCTCGCGGCAAAGTTCACATGGAGGTAAACCTGCAGCTTCACCCGATCTTTTTATTCGACGATTTTTAGGCAGGAATTCAGCAACCAGGTCAAAATAATCGAACACGCATGCCACGTAATGAGCCACACTAGATCCCCCCAGAAATCGATTCATTCTGCCTCTTTTTTGGAAAAAATAGTGAGAAAAATAGCGATTCAGAAAAAGTTCTGCACGTTTTTCGATCTATTTTCAGCTCGCGCGTTAAGTTGCAGCTTTGCGCGAACTTTACGCGAGATCGCATACAATGAACCGTGTTCCTTATAAGTTTTACTTGGCCAGGTGTTGAGTTGATCGCAGAACAAATTGGCTCCGGGCGAGATTGAACCAGCATATTCCCCTTTCCGGGGAGCTCCTTATCACTGGAGCTCTAAGCGCCGCTCTCACCTCAACTGCCTCCGGTAAAGCTAAATGGTGAAATGCAGTTACGGCAAAAATCATACAAAAATCGAGTTCCTTATGCTGCTGTTTTTTGCTATAAAGAGTTCTGCAAGCTGTGATCAAAAGGGTTCAGGACGTTGATAGAGTCGGCGCAGGACCCCAGAAAGTGTGCAGGAAGTGTGGGGGCCCGCAAAGGATTAAGCTTCCAATTGTGTGTGGAACGCCACTGGTAGTGTGCAGGTGTCAAGAAATGTGAAAGCGCAGGATGACATTACTGGGTGAGTGCCGGAAGTGCTCAGATTGGGACTCTCCCTCCTCACTTGGTTTCTAAAATGCTAGAACATCGTGATTGCCTTTACATGAGTACGCAAAACAAAGTGGGTGCACTGGGAATGGATTTAAAGAATTTTCTCGCCACACTTTTCATAAGGAATTAACGAAATACAACAAAAATATTGAAAAAAAAGAGGATAGTTGAATCGAAGAGATCAAAACAACTTCTTCAAATATGTGAAGTTTAAAACTTTCGGACTCGGGTGAAAAAGTTAGGAGTAGGAAATTTGAAGCAAAACGATAAAGATCGCAGTGCCACGTGTCTTCGGATAAGGCTGAAGTGTGTGCTAGCTGACCAAGTTTGAAACTCGTGTTTGTTGAAGATGATGGTAATCTCTCCCTGACTTTCATCCGGGCAAGAGGTACTTTCAAGTTCATTGTTCAAGTGGCGCTCTGGGCCCTCTTCGGTTACCCCAGATCAAATACTTTTTGCGTTCTTTAAAGAAATTTCGGCACATGTGATTCCTGATCCACTCGCATACATTTATATCCAATCAATGATCTTGAAGTCCCATCGCTGAGGCGTCATTCTTTTGTTACAACGATTTCGAAGAAAAAACCTTATAATGATCCGGAAAATTATAGACCAGTGAGTTTCACATAATTATTTTGCAGGCTTTTCGGAAAAATACTGAAAACTCACATTGTCTGACATTTGCAAGGTAACGGTAAAAGACCACCTGCACAGCACGGTTTGTAAGTGGAAGGTCATTGAAGACAAACTTTCTGGAGTGTAAACCAATGGTCACATTTTCTTGATGATAAAGGTGCATGTGATGTGATAAACTTGGACTTTGCGAAAGCTTTCGATAGGGTCAGTCATCGCAAATTGATGTATAGAATCAAAAACTAGGATCTCACCCACTGGTGGCTAGCTGATTGAGTCGTACTTGGATCAGAGGAAATTCCAGGTGAAAGTCAGATCATCTTTTTCCTTCGTTCGTTATGCGAAAAGTGGGGTACCCCAGGGTGGGGTACTTCCCCGGTTCTGTTTGACATTTTGTGGCTGAAATGCCAACAGTTCTCTCCGAAGGCTGATGTAGTCTGCAAGTAATATGCTGATGACTTGAAGTTTTATTGTCGAATTGGCTCACTCCAGTGATTGTAATAAAATCCAAGATGCGATTTCAGCTGCGCAGCAGTGGTCAGGTAAATGGCAGCTACCTTTAGCACCTCCCAAAACCATCCACATGCGTTTGGGTAGCTCGGAAGTTGATATCAGCTATTTCATGAGAAATCAGGCTATTGTCTCAGTGGACGCTGTTAAAGATCTTGATTTCTTATACAACCACGAATTGGATTTTTCGAAGCATGTTGCAAGTATCCAGAGTAAGGCACATCTCCAAACCTTTCGTTTATTCAGGGCCCTCTCTACAAACAATGTCACCACTCTATTAAAAGCCTACAAAGTTTATGTCAGACCAATTTTGGAGTGTGGAACTACAGTTTTTAATCCATGCAGGAGAAAGTATATCGATAGTATGGAAAAGAAATGTCAGAATAACTTCACCCGGAAGCTTTACATTAGGAGAGGTGGGATAGTGTACAGTCGAATCCCCAAATCAAAGGCAAGGAATCGTAGGCTCCAACTTCCTTCACTTGAATCCAGAAAAAAGCTGTTTGATTTGTGCATGGTGCACAAGCTTTTGAATTTCAAAGTGAAAATTAATTTCTCACAATTCTTCAAGCTCTTTCGATCAAGGACGAGAGGACTTCGATTTAAAATAAGGATAAGTAGACCAAAAACTAACACTACCGCACACGCTTTTTTCATCAGGGCCGCGTCACCGTACAATGCGCTTATGAGTTCGATTTCCGAGACAATGGAGTTTCCAAGGTTCAAACGCTTTGCTAAATCCAAGCTTCTTAACGGTGCAGTTTCCTGAGTTGTCTGGACTAACCCTCCCGGTAAGCTTGTTCTTACTCATAGAAACTTGTATGCTTTGTTTTGTGATGTATTTCATTATTGTTTTTTTTTCTTGCTTTGATACGATTGTCTTAAGCATCGTAATAAATCAATCAATCAATCCTGCACACCTCACTGGGGTGCTGCACACATCTTACAGGCTCTCACTGAGGTCATGCACACATCCTGTACACTCCCGCAATATCCCGCGCACATCCAGCACCTTCTCATTGGGGTCCTGCGCACTTTCTACGGCGTCCTGAACGTCCTTTATCTAAATAGAAAGCTCAAATGAACCTGGCGGTTTGCTCGCGTGAAGTTGGCGGTAAACTCGCATTCCAAGGTGTTGGTTAAATCTCGTTGAAAACCCGTTTATTACCAAAACAGATTCTTTGCGGGAGCGGCGTCGAACAAATGTTCAAACATCACAGATTTATCAATCTTAACAGTCTTAGCATTTCAAAACAAGGGATTTTGATTTGGAATCATGCAGTTTTCCATACATTTCAAAAGTTAGCCCATTATTTTCAAGCACTAGCGAACAGGACCCATTGAGAACAGTTCGAAAAGTGTTTCAACATTGAAGAAAAACACTGTAAAACGCCTTTTCACAGAGACAAAAAAACTTTCCGGCACTGTACAATCGCTGGCCCATGCAGCATGCTGAAAACGTTTCGCTGTAAGTTTCGAAAGTTCTACGAAGTGCCAGTTAGCCAAGAATGGCCCTAAGTTTGCTGAAGTCAGTATTTGCGTGAACAGTTAGCTCAGAAAACTCCAAAATCGCCCATTATTCTCGATTCAATGAGGCTTTTGCGCTCCGCAAAGCGCCTTCCTGCTATAACTGGTCTCGGAAAAATCAGTTTGAGAATTTCGAGGTGTATTTGGAATCAGCATAGTTAACTCTTTTTTGTAAAGTCACACACTTTCTACTTTCTAAAAAGGCTTGTAGTTTACATGCGAAGAGCCGCACTGCGGCAGCGAGAAGCGGCGCTGCAAAGCGACGCGGGCGTGCGCGAGAACTGGTAAGCCCACTCGCGAACGAGTTTGGGGATTTTGAGCGTCCGATCGCGCCGCGGCGCGACTGCAGAGCTAAGGGGTCGTTTATACTTCCGCCGCGGCGCGGAGAGATGCAACACAGTGTGCCATACCGATCAAGCGGCGCCGCCTCGCGGCTTCCCGAGGCGTTTAGAGGTCGTTTATACTTCCACCGCCGAGCGGCGCGGCGAAGTGCAATCCTATAACATCGATCGTGCCGCGCCGCGTGATCAATATTACAGAAATGTGCTATGCGCCGCTCGGCGGCGGAAGTATAAACGACCCTTTCTGCTCGGCATCTTCCAACGGTGCCGCACGCGGCCGCCGCTTGGGTGCTGCTGCGCCGCCCGGGGAAAACAGGCTGCGCGGCGGCTGCGTGCGACCCGCATTAACATCATATGCTTCTTTTGCTGTTATTTCATATACATTCTCCATTTCGTTCCCCTGATTCGTCGCTAAAATTTCTTCCGAGGTCCTGGGCGTTGTTTAGGGTAGGCTGGGTTGTGAAAAGTTCATTTTTTGCTTTTGAAATCATTTTTCTGAAGAGAAATTTTTTTCGAAGACTCTATCTGCTTTTGGTTACCCTGTCATGATACAAAAGATTATAAATGTTTCTTTTGCACAAGAAATCACTTATTACAATCGGCCTTGTGTTATGTAAGAGCTACCGGACTGTGTTCAACGCCATTCTGCGACCAGCCGCGTCGATTCGACGTAGCCCGACTATACATCCTAGTGGCGCCATTTTACAAGCGGTGCGGCGCGCCGCGCCGCCCCACTTTTCGCCGCGCCGCTCCGCGGCGAAGTATAAACTATCCCTAGGGGTCCTTATACTTCCGCCGCGGCTCTGCCCGGCAAGATCCAGCACAGCTATGTCGATCGAGCGGCGCCGCCTCGCAGCGCCGCGGGGCGTTTAGAGTTTTTCTGCTCGAAATCTTCCAACGGCGCCGCACGCGTCCGCCGCCTAGGTGCTGCTGCGCCACCTGGAAAGAGCAACTCAGAAAAATGAAAACAAGTTACTTTTAACATAAAAGGCCGAAAACAACTTACTTGTAACATATCTGAGGCGATGTAAGTTACTTGCAACTTATCTCAGGTCATTCAAGTTACGTGTAACATATCAGCGGGATACTGCGTGCGGTGCGTCTCCGATATGTTACATGTATCTTGAATGACCTGAGATTACAAGTAACTTGTTTTCGATTTCTGAGAGGACACCGTGTGCAGTGCGCCTCCGATATGTTACATGTAACTTAAATGGCACAATATAGCTCGCATCTAACTCAAATCGGCCGAGAAGATATTTCCATGGGGATGTACGACGCACTCGCGGGGTCAGGCTTACGACTGGCGTTGTTGATGGTTCAGTTACTCAAGTTTGGGGTACTTTACCCCACACCAGCAGCGAAGGCACGCACAGCATTTTTCGCGTTGTGTGTGGTCTGGCACGCGCTCTCTGCGTAGCGTGCCGTCTTTCAGTCACGCGATGGCCACCCATAGTGAAAATATAATTGTAAGTTACATGTAACATGAGTGTGACTTACATGCAATATAAATTTAAGTTACATGTAGTACAAATATATGTTACATGTAATATAAATGTAAGTTACTTGAGACATTCAAGTAAGTTACATTTATATCACATGTAACTTGTTTTGATTTCTCTGAGAGGCCGCGCGGCGGCCGCGTGTGGTCCTCATTGACAACATATGTTTTTTTGCTGTTGTTTCATGTACATTCTTATTTTTTGTTTCTCCGATTCATCGCTAAGAGTTCTTCAAAGGTCCTGGGCGTTGTTTAAAGGCAGTGTTTACGATGATTTTCGTTCCCGAGTTTTCCACTCAAAACACAGCGTTGGCCACCGTGTGTTACAGAAATTACGAAGAAACGGCGAGAAACGCACTAAAACGTCATATTTCAGTGACATTAATCTCTGGCCTGGACTAGTTGTCCAGTTGTATGAACATGTTCACTGTGGTTGTCACCAGTGAAAATATGGGTCAGTCGAAGATGGAAGAATGTTTCATGCAAAATAGTACTTGCTAGGGTCCGAAGAAAGAACGGAGCAACAGAAAGCAAATAATTGTAAAGGACGGGCCCACAAATCATTGCATTGTCACAACGAACTGTTCCTGTGAGAGTAAGGAGGTGGGGTGAGAGTAAAGGATTTCGTGACCTTCTGATGCATTTTTCTCAATTCCTTCGTCATTTTTGCTCTACCCGGGTGCCAAACAATCGATGTAGCTATTAATCTCAAAATCGAAGGTTATCGTGAACACTGCCTTTAAAGTAGGCTGGGTTTGGAGAGTGTAGAGACTGTTAGTCTCTACGTGATCTAATTTTCCTTTGCTATCCATATTTTGTAGGTGATCAATTGTAACCTGATTAGAGCATATCTGCTAGCTGATCTTATGTAGCGAATACCAACAACGAACATGATTATCGAATTCCATGAGATCCTAGACATAGAAAGAACGATCCGTCTCCTTTGTAAGCATATAAAAGACTGTTCTCAATGTATATCGCAAGCTTTATTTCTACCTCCCAATTTTTGTCTCTTAATTGAATAGTTAAGGTTTAATTACCCAAGTTTGAGGTCATCGAGTGGTAACGGGGAAGTTCTTATAGAGAGTTCATTTTTTGCCTATTAAATCATTTTTCTCAGGACAAATTTTTTATGAAGATTTTTTCTGCTTTCGCGTGCGGTGCTATGATACAAAAGATTATAAGTGTTTTTTGCAGAAGGATTACTCATTACAATCGGCCTTGTGTTATGTCAGAGCTACTCTGGGCTGTGTTCAACCTCGTTCTGCGACATTGCCGCATCAATTCGACGCAGCCCGATTATAAATTATAGTGTTGCGCCGCGCTGCGGCGGAAGGATAAACGGTCCATAATGGAGCGTCGCACTAAAATCACGCCGACAAGCTACCGTAATGTCTTGCGATGAGTTCACGCAATCACTAAAAAGTGTACGTTCTTTTTGAAATTTCGTTCTTGTAAACGATTGTTTGGAAATAATCGGAGGGCAGGTGGAGGCAGCAGAACAGCGCGCGCCGCTTGCGCCATGAATTATAAGAGTTAGGATTTTTCATATGATATAAAGATGGTGAGAATACCGATCGCGAGGTGACCATCATTCGCTGCGGAACCTCCTCTGCCCTGCGCGATTGACTCTGAAGGGGCCGATGCTGCACCGCAACGCGACTTGATCGATATGGGATGCTACCATGTGATAGCGCCGCGCTGCGAGAGAAGTCCTAGGCTGGGATCATACTTCCCGCGACCAGCGACGGCGACAGTGTATATCAGGCATATCGATTATCGGTCGATATGGATGGTAAACATTGCGTCGCGTCGCTCGTCGCTGGAAGTGTGATCCCGGCCTAAAGAAGACCGGTGCCGGTCCGATACCGCATGGACGCTATGTGCGAAATTTCTTGCTCTCACGTCGTTGGTCTCTCCAGAGGGCCTAGTGTAAATGCGTTTGAGGGACGACATGAACGTAGGTCAATCCGTTCGCGATTCCTATTTTGTTTTTGTAAATTCACATTAAAAAGGACAGTATTGGATTGTTGCCGCACTACGGGGTCTCAATGAAAGGAATCAGTAGAAATTTCTGTGAGGTCTGGAGCGGTCTGATTGTACGGCCAATTATCGCTCTGTATAAGAAAACTGTGCGGTCAACTTCTTTTTTGTAGCATCCTGCGTGCGTGCATGATTAACCCCACGCATCGAGCAAAATGCACAATTGTTCCGCACATGCGAGGTGAAAAATCGTTATTGCTACAACTATCTTGTGGGTCCAGTTTTTTTTTCATCATCATTATAAAAAGGATGGATTCAGAGGACGGAAGCATTACGCGGTTTCTCTATCAGGACCTCAACTTGGAAGGCCTGACCTTTTTCTCCAAGCCCCATGTTAACGTGAAACACTTCCCACAGAGGAGATCTAACTCACCTTGACTCCAGGTCTGCCATCTGTACCATCTTCCTCCGTCATATCCAACCTTTCCTGGTATTCCAGGGGCCCTGGTGGTCCAGGCGGGCATGACTCTGATCGCGGTCCGCAGTTGCATTGGTCAAAGAGGATCGCTTATGACGTCCCAAAAATGCAGAGAAGCTAGTCGGTGCCTTCCTTTCGCCGGAGGGATTCACATGCAACGAGATGATTTCGTTCCATGTGGTGTCAGCAACAACCTGAATACCAAGTGTTTTTTGTTGCTTGCATTAAATACAGAAAACGATCTCACCTTGAGATTCGTCCATTGTTGTGAGCACGTCATCGCGTAGGTCGTTAATGTCGTTCACAATAACAACGATCGAGACCAGGCATCCGACTGTCGCCACCAGCGCCACAGTTGACGTCAGTCCCACCACGAACATGATTGAGGTTTCTGCCGAGATTGACCAGCCTCGGCAATTTGCACAGGCTGAAACAATTTGTCCTTTTATAGCATTCGGAAATACTGCGACCTTGTATAGTGTCAGAGAGCAAATTGCGAAGGTCAACCCAGTGTGGGACACTCAGAAAAAAACAGGCTGCTACGTGTGGTGCAATCTTCTTTGCGTCAGCGATCGAAAAATCATTTCGTGCAGTCTACTCTCTTTCAGAAACCCTTAATTACGAGACACTTTTTCCGACCATCGGCATTCATACATATACAGAGTGGGTTCGGAATGACGCTAACAAGCTGTCGGCACAGAATTCTTCGTTTCCGGAGATAGCTTTGCTTCGTGTGTATTTGTTTGTGAATCAATTATGTTTCCAATGTTTACTTGGAAATAGCAACAATTCTCTACATGACGAAGCGCCAAAGCCATAGTATAGTTCAGATTCGTTGAGTTTTTAATGAACAGAGAAGCGACGATGAAAGTGCTAGAGGCACTAGCACCCTCCACCCCACTGCAGAGCAGGGCTAAGCGTAATTACGAATTAAAATTATGATTTACGAATTATGGGCGCTTTCGACGATTTGCTTACGATTTACGAAATTTCGGCTCAAAATCGTAACGAATTTGTAACAAATCGTGAAAATGTGGTTGAGGGAACAATGTAAACTTACGGTCCAGAATACAGAGTATCGATGACATTAACACATTCACATTTCTAATATCTGATTATTCTTTACTATTTAAATTTTTGAGTGAAACCTTGCCATGACATTTCCAGCCGGGCGTTGCTAGCAGGGGTGCGTTCCAAGAACGTTCCCACGACGTTGTGGGAGGAAAAGCAACCTCACCATGGACAAATTTGCTTGCCATGAATGCGAATTATAACTGAAAATTGCTCCCACGTGACCGTGGCTACGTTTCCATGGAAGCGTTTTGCCATGGGAATGTTCTTGGAACGCACCCCAGTAGGTCGGACATGGCGAAATATAATTGTTGATGTCGAGTTTCATGTACGACTGATCGCTCTGCAGCCTCAAACTGACAAGCTCAAACTTATTTTTGGGTTCCAACTCTTTCATACGACCCAGATATGTGAGGCCGCGCTCCACAATTATTTGTCTTCATCGGATTGATAATGACGAGACGCGGGCATTTCGGTGCAGTAACTGTCTATAACAGAGCAAACTCCTGGTCTGTGGTTGCAGAAAACCGCTGTTGCAACACGTAGTGCGAACAGAACTACGCTGGAATCACGAGGTCCTGGCACGATTAATACTTTTCCTAACACGATTATCTGCACGCTGCAAAAGCGTTCGTCTGCAACTGCGGATAGGAATTCCACCCGATATAGATAGATGTAGATATGGGGCTCGACTATATAGATCTGGCTGGCTCTTTTTTCCTCTTCTTCTTCAGCGTTTGTCCCGCATTGTAGCAGGGCCCGCTTTTCTCGAACGTTGCCGCCATTTGACCTTGTCGTTCGCGTTGTCACGATGGGGGCCTGCAATTTTCATATCTTCGTGCAGGACATCCAGCCATCTCTGCTTAGGTCTTCCTCTTGGTCGCTGGCCCGTCACTTGGAGCTGCATAGCCGCTTTCGCTATCGGGTGTTCTCCAGCTCGCAGAACGTGCCCATACCATCTTAAAGGCAGCGTTCACGATGATCATCCTCGTTGACTTTCCACAGTGAAATGATAGGCGCGAAGGATCCTAGACTCCCAGTGTCGAAAGAACGGTAGAAAACGAGCCAGGAGTGACATAATAACGGCTGCTAACAGGCGTTTTGGTGTACCAGAACCGCCCCGTGCTCCAGATCCGTCCCCTCGATATGAACAAATGAAGACTAAGATTACAGGAATGATCAAGTCAAGGAAGTGCTGATAAGTGAGCTGATGGCTTGATGGCATTGAATGCTATCATCCTTCATAGCGGTCAATTCCTCCACGCCCAAAAATCAGCGTAAACAAGGGAGGACCTTTCTTGGCTCAAAACGCGACTTTCGCGTCCTTTTTTAGCGAGCTTCGCTATCTAGGGCACCAGGCCTTCTGTAAACCGTGGATATATTAGAAGTGGGATTTATCGTGAACACTGCCTTTGAGTGATTTTCTAGAAGTTTTTTTCGAAATGGGCGCGACACCGAACCTTTCACGCACATCTTCACTCCGAACACGGTCCAATCGGGTCAATGCACCACACCACCTGAGCATCTTCGTTTCCATCACGTCTAGCCGTCTTTCTGCTTCCTTTGTCATTGGACAACACTCTGTGCCATATAGTGCGACGGGCCTCACAACCGAACGATAAATCTTTGACTTGAGCCTGTCGCAAATCTTTTTATCACAGAGCTCTCCACTCGCGGTACGCCACTTCAACCAAGCAGCATTGATGGTTGCGTCGACTTCAGCCGTCAGCGTCCCATCATCGCTAAGAGTTGATCCAAGATATAGAAACGTATGCGCTTTTGGCAAGACTGTGTTGTCGACTTGGATGGAGTCGTCACAACTCGCATGTATTCGGTTTTCTTGTCGTGAGTCGAATTTCGCAAGCCAAGATTGAGCTTGCGCGTGAATATTTTCTTGTCTGAGGCGGTCATCACGTCGTCAGCATACAACAGGGTCCAGGGTGCTGAACGCTGCAGATCTCGTGTGATGACATCCATGGCGATGATGAAAAGCAGAGGAGAGAGGTGGAGCTTTGATTAACTCCAAAAGTGATTCGAAAAGGCCTTGATGTTCCTGTCGCAGGATCGTATGCAACTTGACTCGTCCACGTACATACAAAAGCTTTACCCAATCGATCAATTCTTCGGGCCAATCTCGGCTACGCAGAGCATATCGTATTACTTCGTGAAGAGCTCTGTCGAACGCTTTCTCAAGATCAAGAAAGGCGACGTGAGTAGCTTCTCCTTTTTGGCGGTGCTTTTCCACGAGAAGTCGGGTCGCATGGATAGCGTAAACGGTGCCGCCGTTCTTGACGAAACCACATTGATTTTCGCTCAACGAATCACGTATCCTTCTATCCAGAATCCTCTTGAAAGTCTTCATTATATGGCTAAGAAGTCGTATGGGCCGGTAGTTGCTACAGTCAGCAGGACTCCCTTTCTTCTTGAAAATCGGGACTGTGGTGCTTGACTTCCATTCTGAGGGAACTTTGCGCTCAGACACAATGCGGTTGAATAACAATGCAAGCCAGACAGTCGGGTTACAACTTCGACTCTTCCAAAACTCCGCGGCAATATCATCCGGTCCGGCAGCTTTGCCATTATTCATCAAGCTTTCAAAGCCTCTGTTACTTCGCTTGCTGTGATATGCGACACCGCCCCATAAACGGGAAGAGCATGAGGTAATGTGGGATGCGGGAACTCTTCTGTCGAAACCGCTTCGGAAGTACTGCCGCCACCTTCCCTTCGCCCGCTCAGCATTCGAGGGCAGCTGACCATGTCCATCGTTTATCCCAACAAACTTCTCTCTATCCTCCGTCTTTCGGTTTCGTTATCTGACGAGCCGGCAGAGATCGCGCTCGCTCTCTTTCGTGTCGAGCTTACGATATGAAGCATCGTATCGTTGACCTCTCGTACTCGCTACTGCTTTCTTAGCCGCACTTTTCGCGACCTGCTACTCTTTCCATTTGGCCGGGTTTTTTTCTTTGAGGGAAGCGTGGTGAAGAGCCTTCCTCCTTCGTACACACGCCTTTAGTACTTCGTCAGTCCATAACCACTAGAGTATATCAAACGAATAAAAATTTTCGAATATTAGAATAAACAAATAATTCGAGAAATTGACTCTTTCGAATATTCGAATACACGAATTATTCGAAAAATTGACTTCTCCGAATATTCGAATAAACGAATTATTCGAAAAAACAACTACTCTGAATATTCGAATAAACTAATTATTCGAAAAATCGACTTCTCCGAAAATTCGAATAAACGAATTATTCGAAAATTTGACTTTTCGAATAATCGAATACACGAATTATTCGAAAATTTGACTTTTCCGAATAATCGAATGATTCGAATACGAATAATCCGAATATCCGGCTAAAATCACGAGTATTTGAACAAGAAGTACGGACCGAGTACGCATAATTGAACCCCCGTTCGCGGCACTACCAACTTTCTTGACCTTTTTTGTATGGCATTGTATAGATCAAAGCTATGCCAATGTACTTCCACGAAAAAGACATTTCACATTATATCATAAGAGTATTTAAAACAACACTCATCACTGTCTATGAGTAGTAGTTAAACGATACGATCAAAGTCTCTGGATTTTCGAAAAAATATCTACCAACAATATCCGAATTTCTCACCAGTTTGGGGTACTATCTAAGGCTCAGTCCATAGCAGACGACCAGCGGCAAAGCGTCATATGTCGTCGAGCATCATGGAGCCAGCGCTGAAACGCTGGCGCATGACGCCTCGACGGCTGGCGCAATCAACGTGTGCGAGGACTGCACGTGGCTAACGATGATATCGATAACATTGGTGACAGCCGCTACTGCCGCTGTGCCTCCACCGTCAGCGTCAAGGCGCCTGCAGTGGTCGCTGGAGAGTCAGATCAATAACGAAGGTTAAAGATGCAAACCCAGCATCACTCGGCGCTAGGTCGTCTGCTAGGGACGGAACCTAAGCGGGGGCACTGTTGTACCGCACCTGGCCACGCCCATTTTTCCATGCTGCAATCATGATTTTGGCAAGGGAGGAAAACCCGGGAGATGCTCAAATTTAATGCGGTACGGTAAATTGGGCGGGGCCAAGTGCATCCAGCAATAGTGGACACCCACCGCTGATATAGCACCCAGTTTGGTTGGAGACACTTCACCTCTGCACCGCAAAAATGAACATGTACCGGAGACTCTGCTTCCTATTTTTCTGGAGTTATTCGTTTATTCGGCCGAATATTCGACTATTGGGCCGTTAGAATAATCGCAGAAACGAATTATCCGAGAAATTGACTTTTTCGATTATTCGAATAAACGAATTAATCGAAAAATTGACTTTTCCGAATAATCGAATTATTCGAATATTCGATTATTCGTTTATTCGGCCGAATATTCGTTTTCCGAATATTCGCTGACATACTCTAATAACCACGCTTCCTTCTCGATATATCTCCGTAAGAAATCTAGCTTACTCACAGAGCAAGTAATGGTTGGATTCCAATATACACTCCCTTGCAGACTTTCACGGTGATTCTGAAGACGACCTTCATCACGCATCCATCTTCGGCGGTATAAAAGTTATAAACAGAAATTTGATATCTGGGAATCTGCTGAACGATCGGGAAAATATTTTTGTAACACGAAAACACACTTCGACGAAGAGTTAAACGGGAATGTCAAAAAACTCTGATATACGTTTATCTCCTGAAGCATTCAAGCTAAGAGAGGAAGATTGGTAATTTCGAAATTCGGTTCGAAGCATTTAAGCACAAATTATGGCTGCAAAGTCACCTACTCTTTCGAACAGGTTATCAAACGATTTCAGATTTCAGACTGTAAACAAATTCTACATGCAAGACGGGAGAAGATTGAGAGATTGTTTATTTCATAAACCAGAGATTCAGAGGGATCTTTACCTCTTAGCATTTCAGAATCTTGAACAACATCATCTCTCGGACCGCTGTCTCCACCCCAACGAGCTTATACTTACGGGAAAGAACGCGTTTTTTAACTCCGTTCAGAGTAGCGCTTCACAAATGTGGAGGGCTGATTTGATTTATGCGTCAAAGAGTGGTTTTGCAAATGTATATTCTCTTTAGAAGAGCCACCTTAACCAAGTATTCTTCCCTTGTAAGGTTAAAGGCATCGTTCGCGATGGAAACCAATTTTCATTCTTCAGGCTCAATTTCATAATTGAGCCCGGTAGACCACACTGGTAAACTTTGGTGCTTCAAAAACGTTGGGCAATGAGGTAGGAAGATGTCAAAGATGAAGATCCGCCACCAAATCTCACCAGTCATCTAGCACTTTTTCCTAGAATGTTGGTGCGACCGTAAGACAACATGAAAAATAGTTACGGCACGAACTCCACATGCAGAAAAACACCAAAAATGACAGTGACGAGGCCTCCAAAAGCAGAAAAACTTTAAAAAGGATTTTGGCGCGAAATTCAAATTCGTATTTACAAAGTGTTCCGATTGACTTTTCTTTACAAATAAAGGTTTTTTATGGGCCTCTTCGACATTTTCGTTCACTAGAGAGGCCAAGCTACGCAAAAATATGAAAAAATAATATACGGTTTTCTGCGCGTACGATGCCTTTAAGCCTAAAATTGACGAATCGTATTTTTCTCTCATCATGGTGTTGCCTTCCTTGGCTTTCATTGAACTTCGTTTGGTAAAAGCGATGATTCTCTGTTTTCGTGTACAAAAGGTGGACAAAACGTGGCACAGGCTTGGCTTTTGAATAAGTATGGAGTTTCCCTTTTGTCTTTTAAAGTCGTTTAAATCCCATATATGTATACTGGAAATTTTATCAAGTGCTGCTCGGAATAGCGCTATTTAGAAACCGACCCCGAACCTCCTGCTGGGGCGGCATGCATGAACGCGGCAAAGAAGGTCAGGGAGCCGCTCCGCGTCCTATGTGTCGAGCCACGGGACGGCCACCAAGCGCATGGCGTATATTGGTGTGCCACGGACGTAAATGCACTTTCTACAGCAAGCTACGCCCAGCGGCATTTGCGTCATCCCAGTCGCTCTCTAGCATTTTTTGTCGTCCCGTGCGTCTCGATAATTGGAAGCAGAGGCGACTCAAATTAAAGAAAGAGCGCGAGTAGTTCGCAGTGGGAAGTGCATTCATTTCCGCGATACACAAATATACGCCACGCACTTCGGGGCCGTCCCGTGGCCCGACGCTGCGCGCATCGGACGTGAAGCGGCTCCCTGACCTTCTTCGTAGCGCTCATGCATGCCGCCCCTGAAGTGTTAAGGTGTTCCCACATCGAATGAGCCTTGCGCTATGTGCGAACTTATTAGTCATTATCAGTTACGAATTACGAGGAATTTGGAAAATTACGATTAACGAAATCACAAATTCAGTTACGCACAGCCCTGCTACAGAGTTCCAAATGTCAGTTTGATTTCAACCTACGAATTGTCACAGTGGGAAGAGTGAACGCTGCAGCGCACTTTAGAGCAGTGTTCAAATCTTGTGTGTCGAAATTTCGCGTCTCTCCCCAAGCTTCCTCTCGAGTCGTAAGTTGCTATTTAGAAGTTACGATTGGAATTACTCTCAAATAGCGGTGCTATTTCGCAGCTCGCTAGTTTTAGGATGATCGGTGAAGTCCATCTGTTTTCTGCCTGAATTATCGACCAAAGGATGTACATGTCCGTGGAATTGTACCGAGGCTACGCCTGTGATAACTTCAAACTCGTTAAATGTCGAGGAGTGGCCGCAACAAGCCAACACCGATCCATATTACTGATTTCATTGAGCATGCGCGGACGCAGCAAGTCAACACCGACCGATATTATTGATTTCTACGAGGAATTCATGAAACACGTCTCAAATGTACCCCGTGAGTTCCGGATAGTGGTCGTAATGTGTCTAAACTACGAAAAGGGCGTGAAAGGAGCGAAGGGCTGTGATTGGCGGCTCCACCAGCTGCCGCTAATCAGAGCGCTTCTCTCCTCCTTACCCATTTCGTATTTCGGACACATTATGGCCAGGGATGAGCGGAATTTCGATTTCGATTTCCAGCGGTTTTGAGGCCCCGGAAATTCGCTTACCGGCTCTCGAAGGATGGGTGCGGAAATAGGAACAAAATGCGGAAAAAATTTTAATTTGCGTCCAGTGGATGAAGTTGAAGAGTTGAGACTCGTGAACTTCTGTCAAGACTCGTCAGAGTGACTCAATTTCCATGGGACCCCCATGGGATTAGAAATCTGATTCTCAATGTGAACTCAATGTTGCAAAGCGGTGGTTGTTTGCCCCGGGTCCGATGTCATGAGGACGTCAGTCCCGTGGGAAACGGCAAGTGGACCAACAACTAGGACTATACAACCTGGACTAATTATCCGAGCAAGCAACATACCATAATAACAATGATGGAATCACAATAATACGCATTATAGAATATACACCCGATGTCTCCAACTTGGAACTTCTGTACTAATCAGTATGTACCCCTACTGTAATACTGTTGCAAAACACAGCACTCTTGCTTACACAACAGAACAAGCTAATTAAGGAGGACCAAATGTGACCGGAGAATGTCACTGAATTAACAATAATCGATGAACAAGGGATTCAGCCGGTGAGCTATCCAGAAATACTGCTCATCGTGAGCAGCTGTATTATAGAAAAGGATAGTAGTGTTCTGAAGGCCCTAAGGCCCCACAGCGTAGCACGGTACTAGTGACGGAAAAGACGATGAAAGAACCAAACACGGAGCTGCCGTGGCAGGAGGGGCGAATCACGATTTTAGGCCAATCTAACCAAGCCGGCGTGGGCGACGCTCGCGTACTGTACTGCCGGCTTTCACTGTGGGACCGACCGCGCCCGGGCCCTCGTGGAAGCGAAGCATCGCGATTTCGCGACATTCGACAGTAATTCTAAACGGCTTGACAAGTTTACTCTGAAGAGGTACTTCGAAATTGTGGGTTCACATTCTGTTTCATCCGTGCGAAACTTTCGAATTTTAGATTATATTCGAAAAACGGATCACTTTCGAATTTCAGACAGATATCCGAAAATGATATTTTTCGAATTTCAAGCTTTCGTGTGAACCTTCCGAAAATGATGTTTTTCGGATTTCAAAATTTCGAATATAATAGTATATTTTATTTTATTATTCTCAATTTTTGAATAATTTTTCAAATTGGCACGTGATGGCTTCTGGTTTTGGAAAAGTAGTTTCAAGCTGTTGTTCACTGTGACTACTGCTGTGCAGAAGCTTTTATTGGTTATACTTAATCAGTACATCTCCAGGTTTTTAGTGAGGATTTTTAGCGACATTGCAGTTTTTAAGTATTCCCGAAACGCTGGTTTCACCGCTATCAAGGATTGGCGTTAGCCGCGGCAATTCCACAGTGGTAAACAAATTATTTTCGCGTATCATATTAACTATTTTCTGCAAATGCTTGATCGTGAATATCTTCTGACTCTGGGCACCTTCTCTATTATTTGAACCTATTTTACATGAAAACAACCGGACCCCACCCGAGTTGTGGGTAAGTAGATGGTATGAATTACTCGACGGAATCTATGAAAATGAAACATTCATCGACAGGTAAAATAAAAATGCTGTATTCAGATCGAAACGAGCGAAAGATAGTAAATATAATAAAATGAGTGTGATTATTTGGAGCACGAAAGTAAAATTAGATTGGGCAAACGGTTGCAAATTTCATGTAAAATAGGTTCAAATAATAGAGAAGGTGCCCAGAGGTAAGAAGATATTCGCGATCTTCATTTGCAGAAAATAGTTAATCATGATACGCGAAAATAATGGGTAGTCCAATTGTATCATATTCGCAACGCGGCGGGGCGTCGCGCGCGGTGAAGGTGTGCGTCGTGCGCGGTGGAAGGAGCGCAGCGATACGAAATCTACAGTACCGCATGGCGTATCTGACTAGAGCACGTTAACCCACGCTAGTGTCATTACGACAACAACAGCAGAGAAATGACGCGTCTGATTGCTCGAAGTTTGATTTTCACAGCTAGTTCTTTAATGCGAAAAAAAACTAAAACATTCAGTTAAATTCCAGTGATCCAACATTAAATTCCATCGCAAAAGAAATACATAGTCTTCAATCGTTTTCGGGCATCTTTCGGCAATATTTGAAATTACGAGGTAGTTTTTCAAATCAGAGAAATGAAATTCAAATAATTACCTGAGCGTTTATTCGAGTCGGATATAGATCAGCGTTTCTTGATTGCATTCACGCAGAGGAAAAATTTGTGAAACCTCATGAGTCTCGAATAAGTATCACTTTATTCGAAATTTCGAAAGCCATTGTCTTTGAACTTGATGGAGGAGAGGTTCTCTAATCCGCAATAAAACTTGAATAAAACATCGTTGAAAAGAATTTAAAAATCGAAGGGTGATGAGGAGGAGTCTCGAGATCGTTTGTCCAAAGTCAAAGCAAGCCACAGAAAAATGCAAATGAAAAAAAAAAGGAAGTATAAATGAGTTCAAAAATAGTCTTTTTTCAAAAAACAAACGACAGTAGTACAAACTAACTTTTCCTATTTTTTAATTGCCCGACTTGTGGTTTTTCTTTTTTTTTTCTCCCCTTTTTTTCAAAATTTAATTAGCTATTTAGTAAGCGTTCTCTAGTCTTTTCTTTCTAAAAATTTTGTATGGTCCTTTTTCCGGTAAACTGTTACAAACTAATCAACTACATAGAAACATCCGTATTGAGTCCTCGTGTTCATATTTCTCTTCCGAGAACTAGATATTGTCCACTGTTTCACCGGAAAAAACCTACATTTTTTATTTTCCTGAATCCTTCTTTTTGAGACAAAATAAAACTTAAAGTCAAATTTTTAATAATATTTCTAGGTTAGGATTAGCAATGACTGAATACAATGATGTATTAGCAATGTCTTCAAGAAATATGAATAAAAAAGACAAAAAAATCACCAACTACAACCAGAACGTTTCAGTCGAACATGTGGTTTTCTTTTCCCGCCGCGCGCGACGCTCACCGACCGCGACGCATAACACACGGGTGAGCAATGACACGCTCCCCGGAAGAAATAGAGGCTTTGAAATGCATCATGAATATCAATAATTATCCACAGATATTCACAAAACGTAAAATTTGGGATGACCAACCAATGTTCCATTTAATTCTATTTCGAAAATTCAAGAAACCGTCATTACGAACTCTAGCCTAGTTCCTAAATTTCTGCTAAAACCTAAAGGTGAAGGAGCACTAGCCTTCTTTTTCTAACTTTCTGCGATAAAATACAACGTTTCAAGAGAACGGAATTTAATCGCAAAATGTCCTGAGAAAAGTACAGCTTGGACGGAAACGTAGACGAAGACTAGAATAATAGTGAATATATCAGTTAGAAACGTAGACCACTGAAGACTAGAATAATAGTGAATATCAGTAAGAAATGTAGACCAAGAACAGTGAATATCACTACCAGAATAGCGTGTTAAGAAGAATGATTGCAGTAAACATGAAGTCTGCAGCGTCCTTTAAGATTCACAATCCAGTATCATGGAGGAGTAACTCGTCCGCGACCTAGCCGTGCGACGCCGCGTCGCGACGTAATGTCAAGCTGCAGGCGATACAAAGCGGGCGTCCCCTCCCACAACTCGCAGAGCTAAGTTCGGCGTAGCAGTTTCAAGGCGCGTATGCGTTCCGTGTGTGTGCGCTGCGGTTCGTGGAACACTTTGTGCTGTGGGTGGCAGCCAAGGTGCCGGTCCAATCAATGACTAACAGATTTGGAATTATCGGTCGTCGTGAATCATATGTTTTCTCTCCCACTGTGGACCAATTCCTGAGTGTTTTTTTCTATTCCCTTGCTAATATTCCATATTCCGATATTCTCCGCTTCTTTTCGACCTCTGCCCACAATCAGGATAAGTTTTTCTTCTAATTCCATTCTTTGTCAAAGATGATTAATTGTTTAAAAAATTTGTTTTTCATCCATATAAACATTCATCATCAACATTCAACATTTTAAAACTAAAAATGCTAACAAAAAAAACATAAATGCAAATACATAATAAGTTAATGAATTCTTTATTTAAAAAAAATTCTTCAGTGAAAAGAAGGCTACTAGTGTTAAAATTATATTCAACAATTTGTTTGAGTGAATAATTATTCGCACTTATTAATGCTTTTACCTAATTATGTTTTTTTCCTAGCGATTTAATTTTAATTGTTGAATGTTGGTGATAAATGTTTATATGGGATAAAATAAATTGATAAATAATTAATCAGCATTCGATAAACAATGGAAATGAAGAAAAAATCCTCACCCTGATTGTAGGCGGAAGTCGAATAGAAGCGAGAATATCGAATATGGAAGATTAGTAAGGAATAGAAAAAGAAGAACACTGGAATTGGTCGACAGTGGGGGAAAACATATGATTACGACCACCGATAATTCCCGTTACATTGATTGACCGGCATTTGGCTGCCAGCCATGAACGGCCACCCAGTTATGCACAAAGTGCTCGCATGAACCGCAGCGCACCTGCACGGGAACGCATTCCAAACTGCTGCCGAACTTAGTAGCGAAATGAGTGGAAGTAGAAGGAGGGTACTTCGTGCTCCAAATTACCACATTCGTTTATTTAATTGAGGCACCAATTGCTTATTATTATTAGAGTTGGCTTCCTGGTTTCGTTTTTTGTACGTCCCTTACGTTTTTCATTCTTATCCATTTCGATATTCGTTGCCTTGCGGCGATCCCTAGTCGCTCTTGCGCAGTGTGCGAGAGATTCTGTGTAGAGGGAGATCATTATACCTTCTGGTAAATCGGAGTCGAGGCGCGAATAATAACTTATCACCAAGTCTTCCTAATTGATTTTTTCCTAAAGTTGCGCGCACCTCGACTAATGTATGTAAATCTGATAGCACGGAGAGAGGTGCGCTTGTATGTCAGGCGCCATCCACGCATCCGAAAGTGACAGTACCGAGCAAATTTTTGCAAAGAAAACGTTTTGCGGCGTTTTTTGCGCTTACAAAGCGCCGCAACGCCATAACTTGCTTCCAAAGTGGTCCAAGTTCAATCTCGAAGTCATTTCTGGATATCTTACATTGAGTCCTACACGACAGTGTTACGGGAAATGATGGATTCAACTCTTAAAGTTCATCTAAAATGCTCCAGCCGCGAAGCGCCTGAAAATTATTGCCTGGCACTTGTGATCGCCGTTTTTGGTAAAGTAGTTAATAAAACCTGTAAAACAAATTTTCTAGAAGATTTCCTTCTGGATATAAGTGAAATAGAAGACACCGCGCAGCAAAATTTGGAGCCAGTGATTGAAAATTAACAAAGTTAGATCAGCGGAAGCTTGGCTAAAATTCGCGTTTTCTTGTAACGCGTCCTCGTGTCCTGTTCCTCGTCCCTCGTCCTCGTCCACTCGTTCCTCGTTCCTGCCCACTAGCCACCAGTGGTCGCGGGCTATCAGTACATAGGGCATCTGATGACATCAGGGTGTCATGTAAAGTACATAGGACATCTGATGACGTCATCAGGATGTCATCATATAAATTACATAGGACATCCTGATGACGTCATCAGGGTGTCATGTAAAGTACATAGGGACATCTGATGACGTCATAAGTGTCATGTAGTACATAGGGCATCTGATGACGTCATCAGGGTGTCATGTAAAGTACATAGGGCATGGCGTCATCAGGGTGTCATGTAAGTACATAGGGCATCTGATGACGTCATCAGGGTGTTTATAAAGTACATAGGGCATCTGATGACGTCATCAGGGTGTCATGTAAAGTATAGGGCATCTGATGACGTCATCAGGGTGTCATGTAAAGTACATAGGGCATCGATGACGTCATCAGGATGTCATGTAAAGTACATAGGGCATCCTGATGACGTCATAAGGGTGTCATGTAAAGCATAGGGCATCTGATGACGTCATCAAGATGTCATGTAAGTACATAGGGCATCTGTTGACGTCATAAGAGATGTCACGTAATGAAAGTACATAGGGCATCTGACGTATCAGGGTGTCATGTAAAGTACATAGGGCATCTGATGACGTCATCAGGGTGTCATGTAAGTACATAGGGCATCTGACGTCATGGGGGTGTCATAAAGTACATAGGGCGTGACGTCATCAGGGTGTCATGTAAATACATAGGGCATCTGATGACGTCATCAGGGTGTCATGTAAAGTACATAGGGCATCTGATGACGTCATCGGGATCATGTAAAGTAAGTCTGATGACGTCATCAGGGTGTCATGTATAAAAAGTACATAGGGCATCTGATGACGTCATCAGGGTGTCATGTAAAAAGTACATAGGGCATCTGATGACGCGTCATCAGGGTGTCATGTAAAGTACATAGGGCATCTGATGACGTCATCAGGGTGTCATATAAAGCACATAGGGCATCTGATGACGTCATCAAATTGTATATAAAGTACATAGGGACATCTGATGACGTCATCAGGATGTCATGTAAAGTATAGGGCATCGATGACACGTCATCAGGGTGTCATCTCTTAAAGTACATGGGGCATCTGATGACGCCATCAGGGTGTCATGTAAAGTATAGGGCATCTGATGACGTCATCAAGGGTGTCATCCTAAAGTATAGGGCATCTGATGACGTCGTAGAATGTCATGTAAATTACATAAGGCATCTGATGACGTCATCAGGGTGTCATCTACAAAGTACATAAGGCATCGATGACGTCATCGGTGTCATCTAAAGTACATAGGGCATCTTATGACGTCATCAGGGTGTCATCTAAAGTACATGGACATCTGATGGCGTCATCAGGATGTCATGTAAAAATACATAAGGCATCTGATGACGTCATCAGGATGTCATCTAAAGTACATAGGGCATCTGATGACGTCATCAGGTGTCATCTAAAGTACATAGGGCATCTGATGACGTCATCAGTCATCTAAAGCATAGGGCATCTGATGACGTCATCAGGGTGTCATCTAGTACATAGGGCATCTGATGACGTCATCAGGATGTCATGTAAAGTACATAGGGCATCTGATGGCGTCATCGGGATGTCATGCAAAGTACATAAGGCATCTGATGACGTCATCAGGGTGTCATCTAAAGTACATAGGGCATCTGATGACGTCATCAGAATGTCATAAAGTATAAGGCATCTGATGGCGTCGTCAGATTGTCATCTAAAGTACATAAGGCATCTGATGACGTCATCAGGATGTCATCCTAAAGTGGAGACATCATGACGTCATCAGGGTCATCAAAGTACGCAGAATCTGATGACGTCATCAGGATGTCATCAAGTATAGGGCATCGATGACGTCGTAGGGTGTCATGTAAGTACATAGGGTCTGATGACGTCATCAGGATGTCATATATTAGGGCATCTGATGACGTCATCAGGTGTCATGTAAAAATACACCGGTATCATTGACGTCATAAAGTGTCCTTAAGTACCGGGCATCTGATGGCGTCATCGGGTGTCATGTAAAGCCCATAGGGCATCTGAAGTAGGCGTCATCAGGGTGTCATGTAAGTACATAGGGCATCTGATGACGTCATCAGGATTGTCATGCTAAAGTACACAAGGCATCAGTGACGTCATCAGAGTGTCATGTATTTATAGAGACTCTGATGACGTCATCAGGGTGTCATCGCCAAAGTACATAGGGCATCTGATGACGTCATCGGGATGCTCATGCTCTCAAAGCCCATAGGGCATCATTGACGTCGTAGAGGTGTCATATGAAGTACACAGGCATCTGATGACGTCATAAGGGTGTCATGTAAAGCACATAGGGCATCTGATGACGTCATCAGATGTCATGTAAGTATAGGGCATCTGATGACGTCATAGGGTGTCACGTAAAAAAATTACATGCGGGCATCATTGACGTCAGGGGTGTCATCTGCGTCCACTGGGACATCTGATTGATCATCAGGGTGTCATGTAAAGTACATAGGGCATGTTGACGTCGCTGGGGTGTCATGCTGCCTGTGTACATAGGGCATCTGATACGTCATCGGGGCTGTCATGTAAAGTACATAGGGCATCTGATGATCATCTGGGTGTCATGTAAAGTACATAGGGCATCTGATGACGTCATCAGGATGTCATGTAAAGTACATAGGGCATCTGATGACGTCATCAAGTGTCATGTAAAGTACATAGAGACATCTGATGACGTCATCAGGGTGTCATAAGTACATAGGGCATCTGATGACGTCTGTCAAGTGTCTATAAGAAATGCATAGGGCATCTGATGACGTCATCAGGGTGTCATGTAAAATTACGCCGGACATCTGATGACGTCATCAGGTGTCATCTATAAAGTACATGAATCTGATGACGTCATCAGGATGTCATGTAAAAGTACATAGGGCATCTGCTGACGCGTCATGGGGTGTCATGTAAAGTACATAGGGCATCTGATGACGCCATCAGGGTGTCATGTAAAGTACATAGGGCATCGATGACGTCATCAGGGTGTCATGTAAGTACATAGGGCATCTGATGACGTCATCAGGATGTCATGTAAAATACATAAGGCATCTGATGACGTCATCAGGGTGTCATCTAAAGTACATAGGGCATCTGATGACGTCATCAGAATGTCATGTAAAGTACATAAGGCATCTGATGACGTCATCAGGGTGTCATGTAAAGTACATAAGGCATCTGATGACGTCATCAGGGTGTCATCTAAAGTACATAGGGCATCTTATGACGTCATCAGGGTGTCATCTAAAGTACATAGGGCATCTGATGACGTCATCAGGATGTCATGTAAAGTACATAAGGCATCTGATGACGTCATCAGGGTGTCATCTAAAGAGTACACCAAGACATCGATGACGTATCAAGTGTCTAAATTACATAGGGCATCTGATGACGTCATAAGTGATTGTGTCATCTAAAGTACGCGGGCATCTGATGACGTCATCGGGAATTGTGTCTAAAGTACATAGAGACGTCGGTGCGTATCGGGATGTCATGTAAAGTACGCAGGGCATCTGTTAATGCGCGTCATCGGGATGTCATGCAAAGTATAAGGCATCTGACGACGTCCTCAGGGTGTCATCTAAAGTACATAGGGCATCTGATGACGTCATCAGAATATTCAAAGTACATAAGGCATCTGATGACGTCATCAGGGTGTCATCTAAAATTATAAGGCATCTGATGACGTCATCAGGGTGTCATCAAAGTACATAGGGCATCTTACTTGACGTCATCGGGGTGTCATCTAAAGTACATAGGGCATCTGATGATCATCAGGTCATCATGTAAAGTACATAGGGCATCTGATGACGTCATCAGGAATCATCTAAAAAGTACATAGGGCATCTGATGACATCATCAGGATGTCATCCCCTAGTACATAGGACATCCGATGACGTCGTAAATCATCCTAAGTATAGGACATCTGATGACGTCATCAATTGTGTCATGTAAAGTACATAGGGCATCTGATGACGTCATCAGGGTGTCATCTAAAGTACATAGGGCATCTGATATGACGTCATCAGGGTGTCATGTAAAGTACATAGGGCATCTGATGACGTCATCAGGGTGTCATCTCGCAAGTACATGGGGCATCTGATGATGTCATCAGGATGTCATATAAATACATAGGGCATCTTATGACGTCATCAGAATTGTCTAAAGTACATAGGGCATCTGATGACGTCATCAGAGTGTCATGCTTAAAAAGTACATGGGCATCTGATGACGTCATCAGGGTGTCATCCTAAAGTACATAGTGCATCTGACCTGACGTCATCAGGGTGTCATGTAAACTTCATAGTGCATCTGATGAAGCGTCATCAGGGTGTCATGTAAAGTACATAGGGCATCTGATGACGTCATCAGGGTGTCATGTAAAGTACATAGGGCATCTGATGACGTCATCAGGGTGTCATCTAAAGTACATAGTGCATCTGATGACGTATCAGGAATGTCAATATATGTAAAGTACATAGGGCATCTGTTATTCATCAGGGTGTCATCTAAAGTACATAGTGCATCTGATGACGTCATCAGGGTGTGTATAAAGGCTACATAGTGCATCTGACGTCAGGGTGTCATGTAAAGTACATAGGGCATCTGATGACGTCATCAGGGTGTCATCTAAAGTACATAGTCATCTGATGACGTCATCAGGGGTGTCGTAGCAAACTACATAGTGCATCTGATGACGTCATCAGGGATGTCATGTAAAGTACATAGAGATCTATTGGCGTCATCAGAATCATATAAGTACATGGGGCATCGATGATGTCATCGGATGTCATGTAGTACATGGGGCATCTTATGACGTCATCAGGGTGTCATCTAAAGTACATAGGGCATCTGATGACGTCATCAGGATGTCATGTAAAATACATAAGGCATCTGATGACGTCATCAGGGTTGTCATCCTAAAGTACATAGGGCATCTGATGACGTCATCAGAATGTCATGTAAAGTACATAAGGCATCTGATGACGTCATCAGGAGCTGTCATATAAACACATGGGGCATCTGATGATGTCATGGGATGTCTGTACATAGGGCATCTGCCATGTCATCAGGGTGTATCTAAAGTACATGGAATATGATGACGTCATCAGGATGTCATGTAAAGTACATAGGACATCTGATGACGTCATCAGGTGTCATCAAAGAGTATAGTGCATCTGATGACGTCATCAGGGTGTCATGTAAACTACATAGTGCATCTGATGACGTCATCAGGGTGTCATGAGGCCATAGGGCATCTGATGACGTCATCAGGGTGTCATATAAGTACATGGGGCATCTGATGATGTCATCAGGATGTCATACCAGTAACATAGGGCATCTTATGACGTCATCAGGGTGTCATCTAAAGTACATAGGGCATCTGATGACGTCATCGGGATGTCATGAAATATAAGGCGTCTGATGATGTCGGGGTGTCATCTAAGTACATCGGGCATCTGATGGCGTCATCAGAATGTGTAAGTACATAGGGCATCTGATGACGTCATCAGGGTGTCATGTAAAGTACATGGAGCATCTGATGACGTCATCAGGGTGTCATCTAAAGTACATGGGCATCTTGCCATGACGTCATCAGGGTGTCATCTAAAGTATAGGAGCATCTGATGACGTCATCAGGATGTCATGTAAAGTACATAAGGCATCTGATGACGTCATCAGGGTGTCATCTAAATTACATGGGGCATCTGATGACGTCATCAGGATGTCATCTAAAGTACATGGGGCATATGATGACGTCATCAGGATGTGTCATGTAAAGTACATAGGACATCCTGATGACGTCATCGGGGTGTCATCTAAAGTACATAGCATCTGATGACGTCATCAGGGTGTCATGTAAACTTCATAATTACGTGATGACGTCATCAGGGTGTCATGTAAAGTACATAGGGCATCTGATGACGTCATCAGGGTGTCATATAAAAATTACATGAGACATCTGATGATGTCATCAGGATGTCATGTAAAGTACATAGGGCATCTTATGACGTCATCAGGGTGTCTGGTATCTGATGACGTCATCAAATAAATACATAAATCTGACGTCATCAGGGTGTCATCCTAAAGTACATAGGGCATCTGATGACGTCATCAGAATGTCATATAAGTGCATAAGGCATCTGATGACGCGTCATCAGGGTGTCATGTAGTACATAAGGCATCTGATGACGTCATCAGGGTGTCATCTAAAGTACATAGGGCATCTTATGACGTCATCAGGGTGTCATCTATAGTACATAAGACATCTGATGACGTCATCAGCGGCTCATCTAAAAGTACATAGGGCATCTTATGACGTCATCAGGGTGTCATCATAAAGTACATAGGGCATCTGTTGGCGTCAGAAATCATATAAAGTACATAAGGCATCGATGACGTCTGTCAGGGTGTCATCTAAAGTACATAGGACATCTTATGACGTCAGGGTGTCATCTAAAGTACATAGGGCATCAGTGACGTCATCGGGATGTCATGTAAATATAAAGGTATCTGATGACGTCATCAGATTGTCATCTACATACATAGGGCATCTGATGACATCATCAGGATGTCATCTAAAGTACATAAGACATCTGATGACGTCATCAGGGTGTCATCTAAAATTTATAGAGATCTGATGACGTCATCAGTGTGTCATCTAAAGTACATAGGACGTATTGACGTCATCGGGGTGTCATCTAAAGTACATAGGGCATCTGATGACATCATCAGGATGTCATGTAAAGTACATAGGGCATCTGATGGCGTCATCAGGATGTCATGCAAATTTATAAGGCATCTGATGACGTCATCAGGAGGTGTCTAAGTACATAGGACATCTGATGACGTCATCAGAATGTCATGTAAAGTACATAAGGCATCTGATGACGTGATCAGGGTGTCATCTAAAAACATAGGCATGACGTCATCAGAATTGTCATCTAAAGTACATGAGGGCATCTTAGCATGACGTCATCAGAGATTGTCTGTCTAAAGTACATAGGGCATCTGATGACGTCATCAGGATGTCATGTAAAAATACATGGGCATCGATGACGTCATCAGGGTGTCATCTAAAGTACATAGGGCATCTGATGACGTCATCAGGATGTCATCTAAAGTACCATAGGGCATCTGATGACGTGTCAGTAATCATCTAAAGTGCATAATTGTATCCTAAAAATCCTTTATGGAGCTGATCAGACGATCATGATAGCTGAAATCTTTCATGTTTTGATCTGTAGTCGATGTGGTGGAGAAGGAAATACACGCAACTCTTCAACAAAATACCGGAGTTAAAACGACTTTCTACGCCATCACATTCGCCTCATTGGAGGAACACGAAATCTACACTGAAAAACTCATTTCGTCAATTACATATGAAGTGAGCGTTATATGGCGGTGCGGCGCTTTGTGAGAGCAAAAAACGCCGCAAAA
The DNA here is from genome assembly GCA_029168955.1 of Aplectana chamaeleonis. Classification (NCBI taxonomy): domain Eukaryota; kingdom Metazoa; phylum Nematoda; class Chromadorea; order Rhabditida; family Cosmocercidae; genus Aplectana; species Aplectana chamaeleonis. The sequence continues at coordinate 59,259 of JAPDOI010000196.1, forward strand.
CGCTTTTTGCAAAAACAACATATCAGTGATACTATGCGAACGCCTAAGTTTTGAAAGAAAATTCCGTTCAGCATCTCACAGATCCAAAACTTCTTCAAACTCTTCTTTGCATGAATTCAGCCACCTTTCGTCTGAACCTTGTTATCAGTGGAGCTGTATCCGTCATGTTAGTGGGTGAGAGGAAGCTGCTCCTCTCTCCGATCTCCGGTCTGGGTTGAGTCTGGAATTTTTATAATTTCAGAAATAGTTGTTAACCTTTTTTTTGATTTTTCCATGGGGTCGGAACCGAAATTTTGATGTTGTGCTGATTTATCCTCGCAGCTCTCTCCACTATCTTCGGGAAAGCTTATTCCGAAGACATACAAGATTGGGGAACTGACTACTATTGGAGTTGTGGTTGGCTTCCCAGACAATTGTTTTGCAGTCAAGGCGCCTTGAGTTCTCTTTTTTTTTGAGCCGATAGCAAACATTCTCGAGTGCAGAAGATGTCTCGAAAGTTTCCCATTCAGAGAAGCTAGGTCACTCCTGGTTTAAAAATATGCTTCAGCTGAAGCTGTGGTTCTACAGCCAACAAATTCGACACACTAAAATTTGCCTCAACTAAGATGACAGCCAGCGAGCTGTCGAAGACCCTCAATTTGATCTGCCAAATAGAAGATGACTTTTCCAATCTCCAAATTGTCTCAACAGGCTATCAGAGGCAAGATGTTGCGCATCTGTGTTACTTATCTTTACGGCTTTATTTAGAGTTTAGCCGTCGCGAGATGCTATCAACGTGATGACCATGCGTATCGATCATGTTCGCTTCGCGTGTCTATTCGCATTCGAGGCGTGTTATCACAGCGATCGGAGTTGCAACTGTAGAAGGTCCAATTCTTCGAAGGCACTGTTCACGATAAACTTCATTCTTGAAATTTCAATAAGTTTTGGTAGCCCTCAGATGCAGAACAGCAGATAATAAGAGATCCAAACGTCTTTTGAGTAAAAAAAAGCGACTAAAGATTCCCGCCTAGTCGGGCCGGCCCGCTTAGTTTCAGTTTTGTCATCATCACCGACACACCTTTGTCACGGTTAGGCCTGCGATCGTCAGCCCATCTCGGGGAATTAACTAGTGCTTTTGACTACTATTTCTCTAATATCCTCTGTTATAAATAGAAATTCTCATCACTTGTGGCGCGATGCGGCGCACGCTGATGTTGCAGCTTCAGTCGGTCTACGCTTTTTCGCTCTCTCAACCTTCGTTCCGCATCAGCATGTTTAGAAACCATGAGAACTTCGCCTTTTTACAGCCTATACATTATCCCCTTGGATCCAGAGACCACTACTAATGATCGCAGGTAAAGCGCGACAGTAATCCAGCCGTTTTGATGGGGTGACAAAAACTGGACCCAAAGTAGCCGACCCTGTTCATTCCGAATAACCTTCCAGAAGCCGTTTTTGCTTTGGATCCGTTTTTCAACGCTGCTCTGCTCTGGGGACACCACGATTGTTTCTAGTTGGAAACTCAAGAACGATGATTATCCTATACAGGCCTGTAGTAAACCCGCCGATTTAGCGAGCTCGTCAGGAATGTTGTTGGGTGACCATATCATTTTCGAACCGCAGTCTGGGGAGGTCGAAAACAGCGATTCGATAATTCTGTGCCGGTTGACCAGCCAAATCGTTCTCCAATGCGTCCAATAATTGCTTTTTTCAATTTCAGGACTAGATGCCCTGGCTTGCAAATTACTATAGCGTTGCAGAGGGATCAAGAATCACTGTGCACTTACTGGAAAAACTGTGGTGCTTCATAAATGTAATGACGTTTCTAGGACATTCTTTAAGGATCAGAAACAGTGTTGGAATAAAACTTTTCAAACTTCAACCGAGAACATCAGTGCTACTATTACTTTTAACACTAAAGTTATAAACGCTTTCTATTATTGTTGCTTTTATTATCTTAATACCCAATATCATTATTATAATTAATCTCCTTATCATTACTTTTGCTGTTAGTTTTTCCTTATTGGTATCGATACTGTTACTATCATTCTTGGTATCGTTATTATTATTATTTCTATTATTATTATTAATATTATTATTATTATTATTATTATTATGTATGTATGTATTATTATTATTATTATTATTATTATTATTATTACCGTTATTATTAATTACCGTTATTATTATTATCATTGTAATTATTATTACCGTTACTTATTAATATTATTACTATTATTATTACTATCACTATTTTTTATTCAAAGTACTCATTATAATTTTTATCTTTTATTGCTATCGTTATTATTATTATTACCATTATTATTATTGTTATTATTGATTATTACTGGCGCTACTATTACTATCATCACTATTATTATCAATACTATTGTTATCATTATAGTGACCAGTAATCCGCAAATTTATGACGACTACCGCGGCGCTCGCCCTTAAGCATCTTTCATGCTGCTCAGCAGCGTAAGCACGGCACGCGCGTGATGAAAGGCGGAGAGGACTATCAAAGTTTTCGCAGCGCAGGAAATAACTATAACATCTTTGGCTTAGTACCTCCAAGGTACGCTGCGGGTTAAAGTTGGCACTCAACTGTGGCATGCGCGGAAATTGTTGGCTTAAATTTGCGTATGCGGTAGCGTAGGATAGTCCCGGAATCCAATTATGCTGGAGCAGACCTAAAGTGAGAAGCGAGTATTGATGTATATAGTGAAACCACCATGGGGGGTTCGGACGGTGCTGGATGGACGGTACGCGCCGGTGAAAACTTTCACAGTCCACCGCGCTCCCGCCCCGTCTAGCTGTGTGAAGCCTATGAAAGATGCCTTACCTGTAATTGTAGGAAGCCTTTGATTTCTACCATTACTCCGAGCAGCTAAATGAGTGTTTTACAAGTCCCAAAGGTAGTCGCTCAGAAGAACATGGCTTCTATTTTGTTGAGCGATAATCACGTTCCTAGTCATGGATTTAGAACAAAGTCAGCGTTCCGTGAATTTTACCCCAGGTAGGGACCATTCCTTTGATAACGAGACCGCGCATTCCACAGCAAGTCTACGCAATAGACCCTAGCTCTCGAAGTCAGTCATTCCAAACAGCACTTTTCAAACTGAGATTTTCGTAATGTTTGGCCTCATAGAGAAAGTTGACAAGGCACTCAATGCCTGTCCACAGGCATTTCAACTTGTTTTCAGCACCTAGTATTCCAGATTAAAATCAGGAAGGAACCTTGTTTTTTGAAGCTACTGGCAACAATCGAGTTCATCGCGTGGAGCGAAGCGTTGGGTACACACGGTCTCCTACTCTGCCAATTCGAAGAGACTTCATGCCTCAGCAAAAAGAGACTTGATGCTTATGTACAAGTCGGCATAAGTCTTAATTTGTCGCGTAAAATTCACTGTATGGGTGAATTTTGCCGCTAGGATTGGTGAGAATGGGGTGAATATCCCGTGAAAATGGGGCGAGCTTGCAGCGAGAAGGGTTCAATTTACCGCGAAAATGAGGTGAGAATTACCTCAGAAAATGGATAGTTTACCTCGAAAATTTCACAATTTGAAGGTCCACAGCGCAGGAAGCCCTGCCTTGTTCGCAGCATGGGCGTAATCTTCACCCGAGGTCTGCGGTGAGGAACCACCCTCTGCAGACCGCGGCGTAACCCCCGCCGTGAGGATACCCACTGTATCCTCCCAGCAGCCAAAATTATGCTCGCTTACTCCAGAGAGTGACCCGAAGTCACCTTTGGGGCCGGCATCAGAATGCCGAATGAAAGGGACTTTGGTGGGATGGGAGCTGTTCTTATACCAGCTGTGCTCATGGTAAACACATCGAGACGTGATCAATCGTTTTATCATGTTTTCGCTGAGATGTTTTTCACTTGTTTAGAAATTTTGACCTGCCAGCAACGGCGGTAATTTCACCCTTGCGCTGAGTGATACCCAGCCGCTCAACAACTGATATGCATTAACATGTCGTAGCGCTGGCGGTATTTTTCACTCTTTGCGCTGACTGATATCCGACCGCTCAGCAAATTCACCCTTTGCGCGGATAAACGCTTTGATGACGGCGCCAAAGGTGGGTGATGCCTAATGATAACAGAGAGCGTGATAAAAAGCTAACCACTTTCCCGAAGCATCAAGTCTCGAATTGGCAGAGTAAAGCCTCATTCATAGCTGGTCGCTTCGACTTCCAAGTCGAAGCGATCGCAACAATACTGCCGCGATCTGGAAATCGCTCGGGCGAGACGTGATTTCGCGTGAAATAGACAGACAATTGGTCGAAACGACCTAACAAAAATTAAACAGGTCGCTTTCGACCAGCTATAAAAATACCCGTCGCTCGGCGATGACTGAAACTGCAAACTGTTCTAAACCGTCGCGCGACTCAGTGCAAGATCTGTTGGCGCGATGGGTTTTGTAACTGTTTGCAGTGCCGCGACTTTAGTCGAAGCGACCTGCTATGAATGAGCCTTAAAGGCAGTGTTCACGATGATTTCCTTTCTACTGAGTTTCCGACTTAAAACGATGCGTTGGCCTCCAAAGTGTTACCAAAATTACGAAGGAAACGGCGATAAACGCAATAAAACGTCATATTTCAGTGACATTATTCTATAACATGGACTAGTTGTCCGGTTGGATGAACATGTTCATGGTGGTTGTCATCACCGTGAAGAAATGGGAAGGGTCAATCGAAAATAGAAAGAATATTTTATGCAAAGCAGGATTAGTTAGGAGCTCCTAAAGAAAATAACAGAGCAAGAGAGTAGTAGAGGCATTGCAAAGGGTGGGCCCACAAAGATTACATCGTTACAACAAACACTTCCTGTGATACTTGAGAGGCGGGGGTAATACTTGAAGATTTCGTGTACTTCTGGTGCGTTTTTCTCGATTTCTTCGTCATCATTTAGTTCTACCCGCGGGCCACCCTAATCCAAATAGCGTAATAGTCTCAGAACTGGATATTATCGTGAGCACTGCCTTTAGAGTGTAAATCTCCACCTCACTACTTCTTCGAAGCGGCAACCCGTAGCCATGATGAATCTAACTCGATGGCACTACCTTATTCTGCACATCAGAAGACTCTTCATTAGTTTTGATTTTCATCGCTCATATTATTTGAGCGACACACAGATGAGTGCTATAGAAAAATTTAAACACGTAAAAGACATTAAAATCACATTTTATTTATTTTCACTCGAGACAGCAAATAAAACACATGGCCTCAAAGTCTTCTTGTACGACGTAATGCTATTCCTCTTACTCATCATTCCTACAGCTATCTTCATGAACCTGAAAAAAAAATGTGCCATCAGTTAATCAATACACACGGCAAGAACTAAGGAGGAATTCCACTATTATTCATATAGTAATTGATTGAAACCACTACTAACAAATACACATTTCTCCTTCCCTCTACATTTGCACTACTGTGATGAATTTTAGCACCTAAATTCCCACAAAGATTTCGCGCCTAAGCAAACGACTAAACTTGACCCTCCTTCATCAGTGATCCTCGGCCCAGAAATCACATTCCCACATGCAGTTAACACGGATCGCACTGACCCTTTGGGTTGGTTCAGAATCGACGAAAGGAGTGCGTTGACGCACTATACGTGCACTATACTCTGGGCAAAACTGTTGGGAAATTTTCGAATTTCGAATATATTCGAAAATCATTTTTTCAATTTCAACTTTTCGAATATATTCAGAAAATCAAAATCTTTCACCACCATTTCAAGTCTTCGAATAAATTCGAAAATCATTTTTTCAAATTTCTAAATTTTTTCGGATATATCCGAGGATCAAATCTTTCGAATTCCAATTTTCGAATATGTTCTGAGGAACAGATTTTTCGAATTTCAAATTTTCGAATATATTCGAAATATTTCGAATATATTCAACTCAGCTATCACCTTTGCACGACATTTCGAATAATATTTTTCGAATTTCCAAAGTGATTTTTTTTTTCGAATTTTCGAATATTTTTTTTCTATTTTTTCGGGTAAATTTTCTCCGAATTTACAAATCATAGCTTCGATTTTGGAAATAAGTTTTGAGCTGTAATTTACTGTGACTATTACTGTGTAGAAATATTCATCGGTTACACTTTCTCTTAATCTCAAACCATTTTCAATCAGGATGGTTGCAAAAATCTGTCCCTGGGTTGGATTGTGTCGGAACTGATTAAGAGAACCTACCACAATGTTAGCACAAGACGCTTGGCTTCGGGAGAGGCTTGACCACCACCATCTTCTTCTTGGGGGAGCGCCTTATCATAAGCGCCGAGACCCCTAGCGCCACTCTGGAAGACTATGCCAACGGCTCGGCCTAGGGACCAATTCGCTGCCGCGGAGCTTGCACGACTTTTTTTTAGTGGGGGGGCAGAAGGGCTGAGCACGCGCGCTCGAAACCCTTTCACGCTTTTGCCGGAAAATGCCGCTTTCTGATTGACGACTAGCGGCTTTGCACAAGAGATTGAATAGGTTAACATGGTGCTTCGATATAGTGTGCTTTCAACGGTTAATCAGAAAAAAAGAACGTCTGACGGAATGATGATTGTGCTTTTCGATTATTCGAATTTCAAAAATTCGAATATGCTTCTCAAAGTATTCGAATTTCGAATACTACTCGAAAGCCTCTTTTTGAAATATTCGAATTTCGAATATTATTCGAAGACCAAAATTTTCGAATTTTGAATGATTCGAATTTTGAAATATCATTCGAATAATTTTCGCATAATACAATTCGGTCCGGAGTATAACGTGCACATATGTTATGACATACGCGAACCTACTCTGAAGATTTCAGAAATGTTGCGAACACTGATTTCAACAACTTACCGAAGTCTTCCGTAAGTTGTTGAAATCGTGATCATAAGTTGCGCAGCCTCATGCCCTAATGTGTTCGCAACATTTTCGGAACTGTTCTGTAACTCACTAAAATGTTGATTCCAACTACTAGTGTCGTGCAGGGATCGCCTGATCGCGACGCGAACCCCCCGCCGCGGCCATTAGGTCGCGGCGCCGCGGAGTTCGCATGGCGACGACGGGCGATCGGGGCGCGGGGCTACGCCCGCGTGTTGGTTACTTGCATGTGCCTCTATGTATTGGGAGCGGTTGAAACCGTTCATAGGAGAATAAAAGTGTTGTAACCTAACTGAACCACCATCTAAGGTGAGAACAGTGAGCACTCAATGCAGAAATAACTGCGGTTTAAAAAAAAGCATTTTCTTCTCTGTTCAGGCCTTCATGAGAGCAACTTTAGCAATTTTTTTTTCAAAAACTTTAATTCACAAAATTTCTTCTTTGTGCGACAAATTTGAGACGCCAATTTTGCTAGTTGAAAAGTTCAACCAAATCACTAATCAGCAACATTTATTTTGCAAAGTATTGATTTTGTTTTCAAAAACTGAAATAAACTTAGAATCGGTTGTTTGATAAAGTAATAAATAATTAGTGATATAAACAGGTTTGAATAGGGAGTTTCTGAAAATTTAGCTTCCTGACAAAAGTAACGATTTTGTAATGGTCAAAAAAAGTTTCAAAAATGTCTTGAAATATCTTAAAAAAATAATTTGGCTTAAAGGCAGTGTTCACGATGATTTTCGTCCCCGAGTTTTCCACATAAAACAATACGTTGGCCTCCAAAGGCTACCGAAATCACGAAGATTCGGCGAGAAACGCATTAAAACGGCGTATTTCAGTGGCATTATTCTATAATATGGACTAGTTGTCCGGTTGAATGAACATGTTCATGGTGATTTTCACCGGTGGAAAATTGGATCAATCGAAAATAGAAGAATATTTTATGCGAAGCAGTATTAGTTATGACCCTAAGGATTGAACGGAGCAATAGAGAGCCGAGAATCGCAAAGGGCGGGTAAACAAAAGATTTCACTGTCACAACAAACACTTCCTGTGATACTTAAGAGGCGGGCTGATACTTAAGGATTTCGTGTACTTCTGGTGCGTTTTTCTCAATTTCTACGTCATTTAAGTTCTACCGGGGCCACTTAATCAATATAGCGAATAATATCAGATTTGAAGATTATCGTGAACACTGCCTTTAAATTAGGCTGGAGTAATAAAAAAGCTAGGAAATTAAATGAAATAACCTAAAAAGCGATTTGGTGGTCGATCATTTCACAAGCGTCTCCGCTAAACTCATCGAAATGAAATCAAGCACGATATGGCACGAGCACTCGTTTTGAAATTAATGTAAACAATAACAGGTTTTAACAGAACATCCGATTGGTAAACGAAGAAAAAAGATTTTAGAAAGGACGTGTAACGCACGAGCCAATGAAGGGTGAAAAACGATTAAATTGATCAATAAACGAAGAGGTTGCAAAAACCCTTCAGTTAGTTGTTCCTGCAAATATTTGTCACGCTTCCGACGTCTACTAGGTTGCCTGCCGAATAGCGCTATTTGTAACTAACAATAACTGAACTGCAAGTTTATCCACACTCAAAAGGCCCATCGAAGCATGATTTTAGCATTTTAACCTGCTCGTAACATTATCGTAAACTTCAGAGTAGAAGAAATCGAAAATAACAGCCATCCGCGCCGAATGTCTATGAATGATCATCGGTTTTTGCTCCACATAAAAAGAAAGACATTTCTTTGCTAGAGAGAACCCAAGAGAATTTCACACGCAAATTATTTGCAAGGGGTTTCCAGTGCTGCCGTACAGTAGCATACCCAATTCAAAGAACCGGAACAGGGAGTTGTTGCTACACACGTTAGAATCTCGGCGGAAGGTTTGTGATGTCGTCACTGTCGCTAAAATGTTATCAGGTGTTTTACCGTATAATTCATTCTAGAACCAGAGGTGGTACAGAGAAATTTTCATATGTAATCCCAAAAAGTACAATAAGGTCCTGCTCGTTTACGTGCAGGGCTGGATCGCTCTTTGTTTCATTTAGAGAAGGGATACCTGCCGTTCGATCTGGAGTGAGATCATTCAAACGTATTGCGAGAAAGAAGTTACTGTGTTTTTAACGGGAAGTTCGGTGATGGGATGGAGATCACGTTGTATCAGCGATTCATATCTGCGCTCAATCTGTACACTACTAACCTGCTGTGTTTGTGTTTCTCACGTATGCCTTATGCATCGTATTTAATAAAAAAAATAAAAATAAATAAATGATACACCGAAAACAGGGATCCAGCACCAAAACGGGTGAAGCCCAAGTTCTTTCATGTAACATTGAAGAGGTGAATGAGGTGGTAGTATTTATCACAACGCGCTCTAGCACCTTCCTGCACGTAGAGGACCGTCGTTTTCTCTGTAAGAATCGGAATCAATGTTATCAATAATTGTGTTTCGTATTGACAAGATTTAATTTTTTGTTTGCAAATACATCGCAGAAAGATAGTGGCTACGGTTTTTGCAACAAGGGTTGCACTAATTCGAGCCGAAAATCAGTACATATCTGGTCCCCGGGAAAAAAATCAATCACTTCCACAGTCGCAAACTTTTAGAAAGTGTTTGACGCGTCAATGATCAAGAATTTTACCGGAAGATTTCAGATTTGTTTCTTTTCGAAATTCTTTTGAAGGCAAAAAGTTGTATTAATACGTATGTAAAGTTCATATGTATAAGAATATAAATATATCAAGTATAAACTCTAACTACGGTAGTAAAATTCGATATTATAGCCCAACCGTCGTGTATAGCACCCCTGCCCAGCGCGAAATCTCAGTTCGCTCAAAAAATCGAGATAAATCGAAAGAAAAACAGAGTTGAGCAGGATTGCGACTTGGCGCAACGGGGGATCGTAAAAAAATATGGGAAAATTCGAAGGAAAAAATGAAAGATTAGGGGGGTCGTAACAATTTTTAAGCAAAAGTAATTATTCAAAACAAACAGTTACGTGGGAGAAGTATGCGTTTTAAACATTTTAGTTAGTCACTCAAAACAGGCTAATAAAATTTTCAATCTCGGGGGGGGGGATGATCGCCAAAAAAATGAAAAGTTTTGCACAATTATGGTCAACAATGGGGGGGTCGTAGCTTTCCCGCAAATTGGCGCAGCGGCCTGCCCAACCCTGGTGAAAAGTCGACTACGTTAAAAAAAGCGACGCCCACCGACAAGGTCTCAATATCACCAGGGATGAGTTGCGCGATGGGTTTCCTTGGAACTCTACGTTCTTCCTATTGCCATCGGTCTAGCTTTACATTGCTGTCTTCTACAGGGCGATCACTGCGAATGATGATGAAAAAAGAGTCCCGAGACACCTCGCTAATGGAATTCTCGCCCTTCAAATTCAAATTTATGTAGGGGCCATAACTCCGTGTGAAGTGGATTCTGAGGCACTAATGTGATCAAGGCCGAATTCTCTCCAAACTAGGCAGAAAAACTGGGGAACGATTCTGAGGCTGGCCTTGCCTTGAAAGATTGTTTGGGAAACGGATATTAAATCAGCCAAAACGGCAGAAAAAATATACGACTACAATACCAACCTGCCGTCTTCATCCAGAGGTAAGCGGCTGAAGCTCTAAACAGACTAGGGAGTAGGAAAGCAGCCTCACCGGTGATGAAGATATCACGAAAACAAGCCCCAAACATGGAAAACTCTGGAAATAAAAACTTCTACACTTCCGTGAGAATTTTGCGCCGTTGGCAAATTATAAACTTGAGGTAAGGTACGCACAGATCTACTCGCGTTACTTTATCGGTAACGGTTACACGCAATATTGAAACAAGATTACACGCAATATTGAAACACGCTGATCATGAAGGATCCTAATTATAAAAGCCAACTAATCTGACAGAGAACAAACCTGCCCAGCTCCCAAGACAATCTCAATCACTTCCTCTATGTTGCACTATTCCAGCCAGATTCGCGTACAAGAGGTAAAATCGCAGCTGCACGGTGGACAACTTTGGGCTTGACTGATCCGCTTACTCCTGAAAAAAATGGTCTGAAATGTGAAATGAAGTCTTTTGATTAACAAAATTTCCATTGGAATGTGAAAAATTTTCTCAGAAGATGTAGCCTTCATTTTCCCGCTACTCGCAGTTTTCTGCATCACTATCATAGAAGCTGGTGCGGCTTTTTAGAGTGATATCTTCATTTTGTGTAGAAATCTTTGAGAATCGTTGGATTCCACTAGATCCGTCCAATGTTTCAATTTTTTATTGATGTACCTGGGTAGGGTTTCTTGATTAAATGTATCTAATACATAGCCGGCCGGTTGGCTGTAGCTGTGCAGCCTCGTCGATAACCAGGGCTGAGCAGGTGCCGTTGCGACTGGTGTCCAAAATTTAACGACCCCTGGTAACCAAAATTTTCACGGTCCTCCCCACTTGGGATTAAAAATTTCATGACTCCAATTTTTACGACCCCCACCCCTCCCTTTGGAGATGAAGAAATGGTCCTTGATGCAGCTCCCTCCCCTCAGTCTTCCTTTCCGAGTGGAAGTTCAAAGATAAGCTTCGCAATTTTTCCAAATATTTTACGAACTCCCCCCAATTTTCCACTTTTTTTCAGAAATTTCCTCCCAAATTTTCCACGACCATCCGTTGCGACTGGTCGCAAAGCCTGCCCAACCCTGTCGATAACCACAAAAAGACACGAATGATGGGGATAAAAAACCACCCGGTGCGGCCGTACAGACTGGTATACATATGACAGATAAAGATAAAGTATGATATCCATGATTTCCACTCCACATATTTCATACATATTGACCGCAGATCGGCCACATCTAGCGAAACCGGGTGTTTATTTTCCAACCCTCCTTCAACCAAGTTTTCATACCTATCGACAGGGCCCCAGCCATGACCGGAAGCCTAAGGCCATCGTTATACCACAAATTCAAGCGACCGCGACAGGTGCGGTCAACTGTTACGAATCGTGTCGGGACTCAGACCCCACAGTAGAAAAATGCTGTGACATGAACAGTTTGCGGCACCTGTCGCGGTCGCTGGCTCGAAAGGGGATGCCATGCCTGAAATTCTTGGAAACCGATGCGATAATCGGTCGCTGTCGCGGCTGTCCGTCGCACTGCAGTGCACTGCGACGGGTGTCAGCGACAACGACACAGCCAAATCCGGCATCGTGCCTGGTCGTTTCTTGGCCCTGAGCGACAGCGATTTGGCTGGCCCCCAGCGACAGTGACGTAGCAGGTGCTCTGCGACAGGCCTGTCGTAGCAAGGGTACTAACTTTATGGCCTCACGGGAAAGGCTTTCATACTCCAACACCTTCTCTGATCATATACTTTTGCTGAGAGCAGCAAATGCCGCAATCATCAGCAAAAAAATGAAGGAAATCAGATGTCTGGATAACGGGTTCAGAGATCTAATTTCTCATTTTTCTGCTGATATTACGCGGCATTTGCTGCTATAGCTAAAAGTATGAATAGGGGTGTAAAACGAGGTGGATAGAGTTATCACTGATAGTTTTTCACAAAACAAACACACACGAATCAGTTTATGTTTCAAGTATACGAGCTCCCTGAGGCCCCTGTCAGAGTTGGTTGAATAATGCCGTGACATAAACCTGGTCGGTACGTATGAAAAATGAGTGATGTAGGTTGCAAAAAACACCCGGTGTGGCTAGGTTAGTGACTAACACGCGGTCAATATATATTGATTATATATAAACGATATCATGGATACCATTCAATTCTTATCTTATATCATATGTATGAAATTCGGTCGGGTCAGCCACATCGAGGGTGGAGTTCATGAAAGCGCTAGCCAAGTTTTAACCGTGGCTGAAGTAAATCCACGATTAAGCTACATCGTGTGCAAATCGATTAGGCTCAAAACCATGGCTGAGGTTATCGTTTCGTGAGCTCCACCTCGGCAGTAAGTTTTCCCCACCACACCTCCTCATTCGTGTCATTCATGCTCATCGACCGAGCTGTGGCTTGGACATTTTTGGGCCAACTGATGACCGAGGCCCAAACTGGCGAGTTTGCGTTCCAGGAAGATTTCCACGGAAGAAAATCGCATTCCCGATACCTCGCAGACCCGTTTTTCCTCCCATGGAAATCTTTCTTGGAACGCACCCCCCTGGTTGGTGCGTTACCAACCGTGCGGTCGGATTCCACTTGGAACACCATTGCTAACAGCATTGTATTATCTTACTGGGTCGTCTAATCTCAAAAACAAATAACCGATATGTGGGTTGATCAGGAGTGCTTAACAAAAACTATAGATCCGTTCCCGGCTTCGAGAGATTACGCTTGCAGCCATACGGTAGTTCGCCCAAAGTCTAGCGATTTGTTGTTTGGATTCTTACGCCAGAGGGACTATTTGGAGTACAGATAACGATATCTATATACCCGATGCCTTTAAGCACCGACTTTCAAAGAACATACCGTGGATTCCAACAAATAAAACGCATATGCACTAATCGTAACTACCGAAATAAAAACAAGCATATTGAATTCACGAATCAAAGCCCCTTCAAATTCCCTCAAAGCACGGCTATTACAGGCTGGATTTCAAAACGCCAACCTATGCACAACGAAATACCTACAGTACTCGACTTTTCGAAGTAATATTCCTGGTCCGCAGCTGGGGATAACCGCTGTTGTTGCAACACCCACGCCATGTAAAGTCGAGCTACAGGACGACGGGGTTGTCTCGCAACTTTGCGTACAGGAATTCTGGCTCCAGATACAGTAACTGTAATATCCCAAAAAAGGAATAAAGACCGTAATTATTACGCTTACCACCCAAATCCACCCGGAGTACAAGCTTTTAACAAAAAAAAAACTCCGGATGCTGGTGTTCTACAAGCGGACTGGAGCCGATATGGTCAAGGATAATTTCACGTAAATAAAAAATTAAACAAATCAGTTGCATCACATACATTTACATTTTGTATATTTATTGAAAAACTTGAGGCTATTGAATGAATGAATGAAATATAAAGATGTAAATAAAAAACTCACTCTAAACATAGTCATGTATCCCTTCATTCTTCTGGCAGAAAAAGGCACTTATGACGATAAAAACCATTTTTGCCTGAAAACTTTCCAAATTTTCTACACGAAATATGACGATGCTGCAATGACGAATTAAAACGAGTATAGAAATTGTTATAAAGAGAAAAGTAAAGATACAATCAAAGCAATTAAACAGATAGATGGCCAAGAAAAAAATATTAAGGAATCTTACATGGAGAGAACGACGAATAAAAACCTGCCACAATAACTTCCAAACTGTGCGCTTTCGCGCTGCACTACCGTAACTGACGCAATATTGCAGACAAGTTCGTCAGGTTTTTGAGTTGGTCCGGGGCGACTTCTAAAAATTATGGGGACACTCTCCGCGAGAGGCGCACTTATCTCGGCGTGCGTCTGGCCGAAAATTTATGGTGAGCTCATTAGATGTAATTCTAGGGAGAGCACCTGTTTCCGAATATTATGTGACCTGTGAAAACTTTTTGTCTGACGACCTTCGTATGTTTTATCACATGATCACCAATTTTTGTCAAGTCACCAAAAAACATTTCTGATTTTACGTTCTAGGGAGCTCGTCAGACGTGTCTTCGGGTTTACTACAGGTCCCCAGTCTTGATCTGTACTAGAAAGACTATCCCCGCTGCGATCGAGCGCACGCCGTTTCTTCCCCACGGCCTGCAGCATCCCAGCGGCCAAAAATTCAATCTCTAGCAAGGTCTTTCAGAGGGCCATTGGACTGATAGAACGGCATCCTGCGTTCCGCGTCCGAGCCAACGCGGGTTAAGGATTGCATTTTCAACACAGCCTGCCGCTAAATCCGTAGGATTCTCGCTACAAAATTAGTAGCGAGAGATATACGGGTTTAGCGTCAGAGAGAACAATGTCAGTTCGAACGACACTGCAAGAGGCATATGCGGGTTTTAGCTTATCGTGAAGCTAAGGAAACCCTTAAATTCTCGCTACATGGAATGGGGGCGGCGTTTCAGGCCGCGCCCTCGGAGTGCATCTAGCTACGCATTAAGGCAGAGAGATTGTGGCGTAAAATCCAATTCCATCAATTAGTACATACATTTTATTCGTGTGAACATGAGTTTCTGTCATTCATAATGGCATCATCAAATTCTTATTTTCGCCTTTATTACATGGCGAGACGATTTCGTGGCCTGTGCAGCATTCTCAATTGATTGTCTCAAGGTTCCTTTGTGAATGGGATGCAAATAAGAGCTGACTTGCTGTCACCATATAATGAACAGGATTACCAAATGCTTCAGTAACTGGCAATTCTAAGAGTGGCCATGAAAGTATGACGCCGAATGCTTTGGTGAACATAAAAGAAAGATATACAGGAACCTATTCCTGCAACGAAGAATAGCCCCAAGTCGAATTTATTGAATTTCTAACCGAAAATGGAGTTCAGTAGATATGCACTTCAATTAAGTAAGCTTATTTCCACTGTGGCTGGCATGGTCACGATTGCTGTAACGATTGGGGTAGGCTTGTCCTGCTTGATGAGCAATACTCTCGAATGTCCTCCGTTAGACCCTGAATTAAAGGAGGGGATTTGTTAGGCAAGAAGAGGTTATCGAAAGATGCGTGTGTGTCTGCAAGCGCTTACCTTTTCTGGTTCCAGGCACTCGACGAGAGTCGTGAATGTAAAAATGGCCGGGCATTAGGATGGAGACGGGAATCAACGCGTCTGATCAAAGCGGTATATGCTTGGAGAGAACACCATTGACAGCCACAGATTGTAGAGGCGGTGCCTTACTGTAAAAAAAAACAGCATTAGTACTCATTTTGATTATTATTTCTACATGTCGAATATTTCTAGGATGGGCTGCTAGTTTTCAGGTGCTTCCCTCTTCCTTTATCTTCTGATTTCAATTGGAACCGCAAACGAGTGTTTGCGAACTCACGTAAAGCGCAACTGGAGCTTTATGGTAATTCTGAATTTACCGGACCGAATCCGTTCACGAGTGACGGCGATGTCGACCGAATGATTTGGGTCGGTAGGAGACCGCAGTCAGCAGCATGGTTGAGGCCAAAGATGCGAAGGCAGTTGTTGTGTGATGTTTGATGAGGAACAGATCGCGTTGGTACGTCTGGAATGAACAGATGGGAATCAGTGTATGCGAAATCTGGATTTCGGGAATGTCCAACACTATGGAATACAGTGATTAGTGATACCGACCTGATTGATCTGGTTGACGTTGCTCTGCGCTCTCGACTGTCTGGTCGATGAAAATCTTGCTCTTCTTCGGTATATTCAGTTTAATATTGTAGGCTTTTGGAGGTGCAGCAAGATCGATCCCGTTCATCCAAGGAAGCTTTTTCGTCGAAAAAAGTTTGATAATAAGACCAACCATCTAAAAGACATAACCGACTGAACGCACAGCTAAAAGCATCAGAGACGCATGCCAAGATCAGCTCTGAGAAGTTTAGGAGCGCTGAGCCGCTACCGACGGCTTGTAGATTTCTCCGGACTCACACACTCAAGCCTCACTCACGGCTGCGTGCGTCTTCCTTTTTCATCACTACGGTGTTAGTGATGACAGTGGGGTGCCAGGCAGCCGTGAGAGATACAGTGCGGTCGGCTGCCAGGGGTAAAAAGGCGGCGGGAGTGCGGCGGTGGCCGCCGTTTTTGTGTGCGGCGTCCAAGATTCAAGAGAACGGCTTCCCACCGCGCGTTTAACGACTTCCCCGGTTGATCTCTAGTTTCTGCGGACACTTTTGGGGAGGCAGCCTTGCGGCACTTTCTGCCGTTAAAAGTTTGAAGAAATTTCGAAATATTTGAAATTTTTTCGAGAGAATTGAATTGAAAGGGTGACAGAGTTTAGGAACATAATAAACATTTTCAAAACAACGGGCTTATGATCGCAAAGAAAATCGTAAGCGGTACAAAACATGCAGTATACCGTGTATAAAACATTTTGTCAGAAAACTGCGTGAGGTGGAAAAGAAAAAATGCTCTGGGATGAAAAATTACAATACAACACTGCGGAGCCCGATTGAAACCAATTTTTCGGCTCCGACAGACAGCCTATGCTGGCTTGAAATGTTATAATGAATATTCAAATGATTAACATGCACAACCACGAATGCACGCAAAGTAATTTTCTGGTTGAGTGCGGGCTTTTTGAAAAAATCCAAAAACAAGTGTTTTTTCGGAAATTCAATGTTCATTTAAAGACCCTAACAAATCAACTTCTTTTTGCTTTGGTGTTACTCTTTTTAGAGCTAGGTATGTGACACCACCAATAGAGTTATCTGCTGATTTTCGATATCTGATTTCCGAATTGTATCATTTACTCAACATTGCTCCGCGAGACGTGACCAGTTTTATGAGGTTCTGGAGTGTATTGCTCTAATAAAAAAGATTTTTCCGAAGAAGCTTAACTAGGAAAAAGTTCATGTGGACATCAGTTGAATATAGCAGGCTATTAGGAAACACGAAAACAGAGGAAATTTTGATTTTTTTTCAAGATTTCGAATTTTTCGTTTTTTTTTTCTGTGTTCTTCAGCACTTTTAAAGAGCTCCAGTGTGCAATGCAGCGAAAATAACTCTGCTTTCCAACGACAGCAATACATTTCTACATTATAAATTAAGGTTTGAGACGAAATTACAGAAAAATGGAGTAAGAAATTTGTTTTCTAAAAAGTGCTTCGCGCGCTATTTAGTGGCATTTCTTTCATATCCAGGTTTATGAGGATTTATGAGAAAAAATGGGCTTTGATACTCCAGCAGCAAAGAAGTTTATTCGCGTTTCAGTGAACATTTCCTGAAGCTAATGCTAGAAGTTCTAATAGGAAAACCATTCAACTTCGGAATTTTTGCAAAAAAATGATACTCAAAAGTTCAATATTTGGTAACCGACGTCGCAAGTAATTCTGTATTTAAGCTCTTACCAACGCGCTTTGTCACTATTAAGTAAAAGAAATGATAAAATACTCCTGTCCCCTCAGCCTCATAAGTGATTCAAATGTTTATTGCAAGAGGCTGCAAAAGGTCAGAAGTTTGGCTTTTATTGAAAGTTTTCAAAAAAACCTGAGGAAAAAGAAAACTCTCTTTCGGCCAGGACTTCCTTTCTTCTTCTTCTTCTTCTTTAAGGTGAGCTTTCGGCGCTTAGCGCCTTCGTCAGGACCCTTAAAAATATTAAGTATAGATCAAGCAATAGTGGCGTTGTGCCGTAGTAGGCAAACTAGCTCTGAAATGGTGGGCTAAATCCAGCCCAAACCAACAGATGTGACAGCTGTGCACATATCACCATATTTCTGCCCTTAAATAACAGCAGCGCACCCACAGTGGTGCTCCTATCAAAACAATCGCTTTACAGTAATCGTGAATAACTACCGTAACCAAGTAATGAGTCGGAGCACGTCATGCAACTCGGTCTCTGTTGTTTATTTCAGGTGATAGCCGCTCTTATCTCCATCAAGCTTCTAAGATTTTTCTCTCAACAGGATTTTCTACTGACCGGTGGAGTATTGTGAGCAGTGAACCTAGGGATGCCTCCTGAGCATGTTTTGATGTCCTGTGTAATCCGAAAATTCCCACGTATGTTTTGAACAACGCCCTTCTAAATTTCCATTCGAGAAACTTATTCTCAGCTGAAAGCAGATCCTCTGTGAATTACTAACTTTCGAAAAGGTACAGTTGCCTCGATAAGTAATAGTGAGTAAAAAGACATGGACATGATACACTAGGTTTCGAATGAATGAATAATTCGGATAACTAATTTTGTCAAAAACTCTGTTTGATGAGATTTTTGAATGGACCTTTTTTATTGTAAAATCACCAAATGAATGAACGAAAAATTTTAAATATTTCCGAATGAATGAATTTAGTCGAATTTTTGGAATTGTTGAATAAATTAATAAATTTGAGCTATCGAGTAGAGACTCGAATTTTTTTCTAGAGCATGAAATTCTTTGACAACTTGTTCCTCTATTCGATTCGAATATTCGAAAAAATTGGTCCGTATATTCCAATTAAAAAAGAATTTATGAATTATTTTCTGATTAGTTAACGAATATTCCATTTTTCAGTATCAAAAAGTATCCGAATGCCGTGACAAAAAAATTGCGCGCATATTCGGAAAGTTGAATATTTCAGCTTCTCAAATAAAGCGAGTATTCGAAGAAATTGAAAATCAAAAAATTTGGAACCCCGAACATGAATAGAATATCCGAAAACCGATCAATGCAGAATTCCGAAAGAATCGATCACTCTATAAAGCAAATAATCAATATCCTAAATGAACCGGAATACCTGAGGAAGCTAAAAATATCCCAATTCTCTAAGAATCGGATTTAAAAAAATTGAATTTGAGGTTCGCAAATGAATTGAATATTCCGATAGTTCGAATATTATTCGAATAACTTTTGCATTGGGTCCCACGTCTGGTGAATGCATAAGGTGAAGTGTTACAATCATATGACTCTAAAAATGAATGCAAGAAAATGGAGGGGGTGCACGTCGATCACGAACACCGTTTTCAGAGATTCTCAAAGTTTCGAAGTACATAGCTCTGTTTGCCAATCGTTTCTGATGTATTGCTTTCTTATCTGAGCCACTGAACATGACCCAAGCCGCCGTGAAATTAAATGCAGCTCCAACATGGCCATCTGAATATTACAATTGTTCAATTCGAAACTTAAACGTCAGTTGCATAGCCCTGTACGTAGTACGCAAAAGCGCGTCGCCTCTCCAGTTTGCCGCAGCCCGTTCATAGCATTTGGAGATCGGCGGCGATGAGAAATCTTGTAGTGGCGCGGCACGCCGCGCCGCTCCTTCCTCCGCCGCTCCTTTCAGCGGCGGGACTCTATTCGACCCCTCTCAACTGAAATATCTTGGTATCACTGCAGTACAAGCAACTTAGCCTTCCGCATCGTTCCTCATAGGGTCTTGAGAAGGTCAGCAGGTTTTTCAGATTTGGGGGTGGCCGGAATATTAAACGCACAGGTAACGATGAGGATTTCACAACACTGTTCACCTTTTGTGCCGCGTTTTCATTGACGTACGGCATTATCATGAATATACCATCTGCTGTGGTGTAGGCCCTTCATGAATGTGGTAGTGTTGCGTTGTACCCATTTTCGCTTAACACTTAAAGGACCGCGTGTTCACACTGCACACCCACGGCTGTTTTGTCTCCTCGGACCGCGTGTGTCCCACACTGCGCACCCACGGCATACAACATCCAATATTTTTTAAAGTTTCTGGAGATTGGGTCTTTATTGAATACAATTAGGTTCTATATAATGTAACCTATTTACATTCACAGTGGTCAAGCATTTTGAGGTTTTCTAGTTATTTTACCAGCATCTCCGGAAATGACATTTTTCGAATTTTCGAGCTTCTTTGTTCGAAAAGAAATTGTCCCAAACTTTGGTGAGAGGGGTATGTTTGATGCTAATCACAAAACTGGTGTCGTCTCAATGGTTTTCGAGAAGCAGAACTCCAACTAATCGAGATAACTATAGTAGGTCAATGTTTAGAAATCTGCTGCCTTTGAACCCGAGGGTTATCCAATTTTTTCTGCGCGACAATCTGTTGTTTATTTTTTCAATTTTCAATGAATCACCGCGGTAATCTAGCCAATGATCAACATTATTTCAGATTTCCGTGGGAGGGTGGAGGGCGTATCTCTGGCGGGATGGGGCTGAAAGCCTGCCGTTGGTTCAGTGCTCCAGAATTTGCTATACCTTCGCTACGGGGTACATTTGGAGGTGCTAAACAATGAATGGTGTTAATCCTACAGTTTTCATTGAAATCGCTATCGTTTGCCGTTTCTTATGTGTTGGTAAACGTCTCAGGTTTTGTTGCGACTTTGCCCAGGTTCATCCCATTAGCTGGCGGCTGGCGGAGCGGGATGACCTCTCAACCAGTACACTGCTGTAGGTCCCATAGGAACTCCAGTGGCCTGAACGATACGCTTTTTTTTCAGAACGATTAGCGGCAAATATTTTAGCGTTAACGACACTGCACCCGTTGAGATTTCAGATCAGCTTCTGACTTGCTTCACCCACGTCTTCTTTCGGGGCAGTTCTCTCGACCTTCCATGGTTTTGAGCGTTTTCTCCATAGCAAGCTGTGCGGTAGTCGACTCTGGCTTCCATTCTACGCATACGTGTCCAAACCAGCGCAACCTTTTCGTTCAGGATTTGTTCCGATCGGATTGTCGGTTGATGGTCGCAGCTTTGTCTCGTATAACGTCGTTAAGCGTATGCGATCTCTTAACGTTGTTCCGAGAATTCGCCGCAAACACCGGCATTTGGAAGACCTCAGCTATAAGCTGAGATCCGACTTTGGAGCAAGGTCCACGACTCCTGAGCCGTACAATAGAATCGACATTATAAGAGAGATCGGAAGATCCGCATCTTCCAAGTCTGTGATTGACACATTGCCCTTTTTCCACAGAGACACCAGCCTAGTGCCAAAAGCAGCACACGCCTGCCCGGATCCTGCACTGTATCTCAGTTGTGGCCACTCACCTTGCGCTGTTGCACCACCGATCCTAAGTACTTGAACTCTCCAACTTGCTGGGCTCAGCTCCTTCGAAGAACACAGAAGCACGTGAACCGTCTGACGTCATGACTTTGGTCTTGTCTCCTTATTTATCCGTAGACCGTACGAACAGATCATGATATCTGCTACATATCCTTCATCAAATTCGTAGCTTCCATATCAGTATCGGTGAACACAGCGCTCTCGTCCGCAAACATCAAGTCTGTGAGGAACTCGTTATCGCCATATTGGACCCCTCTTCTATCTTTGAAAACCTTTCTCATAATGGCGTCGACCACAGGTGGTGGTCATTGAGGTGGGGCTGGGGTATTGATCCCAAATCTGACTCGCATTTCCGAAATTCTCATGGAATTTTCGTCGGTTACAACAGGCAACTCTTCAGGTCAAAGTCTCTGAGTCCGTCGAAAATTCGCTATGAGGTTCATTAGAACATCATGTGTCCGAAGTCCGCCCATTTCTCAAAATTCTAGTATTTTAGGTTGGTTTCGCACGGTATAGCCCTAACCATCTGCTGTCACCTACAGAAAATTCCAGAAGTCATGAGAAAAACGTTGAAATTCTGGCTAACACGCCCGAAAATTTGCAAGAAGTCGTGTTTCAAAGCACCTTGCGCATGTAAAGTTTAAATACCTTCCCAATTTGAAACTCACCACGTCCGTAAGAAAGTGAATGATTGTGGCTCCATCATGGCCTTTCTCCCATTGTACCCGAGGGTGGAGTGAAAAAGAAACAATGGATGTGTACCATGTAAGATAGCCTGCTCCAATCGAAACGGTTCCCAGCGGACCGAGTGTCCACACATGTCACCCACGGAAATGACTAGCCGTGGAGCGTACCGGTCGGCTGTGGAAATTCGCCGTGGAGCAGGCGGTCTCTTAAGTGTTAAAATGCAATCTATCACCGAATCCACCTCCTCTGACCCACTCGTGCAAACCTTCTCCTTCGTCAATATGAGGTTACGAACTACATTCACCTTCATGTACAAGGGATGGCAACTTCTAGAGTGCAGCAATACATTTTTTGATGCTTCCTTTTTGTACCACAGAAGCTCTTTGGTTCCCTCATGCAGTTTGATTTTGGTGTTGAGGCATGGAACGAAATCCTCACCATTCGGTCTTTCCACTGTAAACCTAATATCCGGGTCACATAAATTCAAGCCGTCCAAAGTCTCATCTAAATCTGATTGCGAGTGGCCAATAACAAAAACATCGTCGATGTACCCGCGTTAGCGTCGGCCTGTCCACCTTGCCGCTCAACACGTTTTTGATGGTCCCTTCAAGTCGTTTCGAAACCATCTCAAATACCGCTAATGACGACTCTGCATAGAGGTTCTTGTCTTGCAGGCTTCGAAGCGTGACTGCTTTATCCATACTTTTAGCCATGACTACAAAGTCTCCACTTTCGTCTCCCACGCTGTATCGTAGTTCATCTTTCTTGCTCAGGAGCTTGCTCAAACCCTTGCTCTCTTGATCAGTTATGTTGGATCCGAAACCAACCTGCTCAGCGCTGCTGTAGATTTCTTGAAGTTTAATTTGCAATGCTGCTAGTCTCGCCTCGAAATTCTCGGCGGGTTTTGGTGCATTAAAAGTTGACTTCGGAAAAGGTGTAGTCGCAAGAGTTGTGGACACTATCTGATACTGTAGGCCCGATATTTTCTCTCCAACGCAGTTGATATGCGAATTTATGAAATCCAACAGAAACTGAGTCTAGAGCCTCTTTTGTGACCGGTCGCGCTACAGCGAACGATGATCCTAGACTCAGAGCCGCTTCCATGTCGCTATCAACTTGATCTGTTGCTATCACAGTACATCGCTTTGGAGGCACGTCATCCCAGTTGATAAAGCTCGGCCGTCGTGATTCGGTCTGTTCATTCAATAAACGCTGGAATTTCTTATCAAGTCGGTCGGCTTCCACAAGCCGCACACAACATGGTTTCGGTTAGAAATTGCTTCCCACAGCTCACTACCCATGCAACTTCTCAGAAAATGCCTAGACGAAATAATACCACGAATGCCATCAGTTCGCCTTCGTCGACGGTCGGCGATGAATGCATCCAGAAGGGCACTCTCAGACGGAAAATACTCGTTCGAACTTCAGTGTTGTTCCTGTGGGTATCGCCTCTAGCGAATTCTCCAAAAATTTTGGTGTAATTCTTCTCGGACTTGCAGCGAAGGAGGAATCGTATTGACTCGTTGTAATGCCATGATAATGTGATACCCATGATAATGCCGTACATCAATGAAAACGTTGCACAAAAGGTGAACAGTGTTGTGAAATCCTCATCGCTACCTGTGCGATTAATATTCCGGCCGGCCACCCCCAAATCTGAAAAACCTGCTGACCTTCTCAAGACCCTATGAGGAACGATGCGGAAAGCAAAGTTGGTTGTACTGCAGTGATGCCAAGATATGTCAGTTAAGGGGGGTTGTTTACCTCTTAGCATGTGAAAGTTGCGGAGAAAAGTACGTTGGGGAAACAAAGAGGCTGCTCTTCAAACGTTTGGACGAACATAGAAAGGCTTCACAAAATCCGGCATCTTATCCCAATAACAGCTTCTCTAAACATAGGACATCAAAACATACTCAGGGGTGCGTTCCAAGAAGATTTCCACGGGAGGAAAATTGAATCTGATAAGAGCCGACCAATGATATATTGAGAGACCGCATGAAATGAGCCTATCTGTCAGATTATCATTCGTTATACCTTTATCAGACCGATTTTCCTCCCATGGAAATCTTCTTGGAACGCACCCCAGGAGGCATCCCTAGGTTCACTGCTACAATACTCCACCGGTCAGTAGAAAATCCTGTTGAGAGAAAAATCTTAGAAGCGATGGAGATAAGGCGGCTATCACCTGAAATAAACAACAGAGAGGAGTTGCATGACTTGCTTCGACTCATTACATGATTACGGTAGATATTCACGATTACTGTAAACTGATTGTTTGATAGGAGCACCATTGTGAGTGCGCTGCTATTTAAGACCAGAAATATGGTGATATTGCACAGCTGTCGCATCTGTTGGTTTGGGCTGGTTAGCCCAATTATTTCAGGCTAGTTTGCCTACTACGGCACAACGCCACTATTGCTTGATCTATACTTGATATTTTGTCTGACGAAGCCAAGCGCCGAAAGCTCACCTTGAAGAAGAAGAAGAAGTCCTGGGCCGAAAGAGAGTTTCTTCACCACAGGCTTTTGGACATATTCGATAAAAGCCAGATTCCTGAACTTTTTGCAGCCTCTGCAATAAACATTTGAATTACATATAAAAGAGTAAAGGGGTTGTGATTGAACCTCACAGTGTAGACAAGCATGTACCTAAGTGGGTCATGGAAAAAACAGGAACCAAACTCAGCTGATCACGCTCAAACTATTTTCCTCAGAGTATTGATCCCAAATCAGTCCATATCGCATAATGAAGCGAAACGCTGACACACAGAATAGTAGTGAGCCAAGTCTCTGAAGAGGCGACAAAGAAAAATGTCAAACGCGGATGCGAAAATACTGATTTTTTCGTTGATGCAATCTGAGCTCAGGGTCTGATCTGCCTATTGACAGACGAGTGTCATTAGAGTGAAATCGACGAAATCTGCACGCTCACAAAACACTCCAGATAACATTCATATCACAGAAAACTCATACGCCAAATTCTGTTCGCAATGTGATTCGGAGCGGAAGATATGCGCAGAAAACGACCAGCATTTTATAGAAAGCAAAATTCTGAAAAAATAGGTATCTGCTGATCCAGCAACGATTCCTTCACGCTAGTGTACATATGCGAAGATGTAGGTTGTGGCAATTATCATAGCTCGTCCTGAATGCGCCCTAATTTCCTCCTGGTATCGATATGCCCTCGTCCGGCTAATTGTGGACTTCTGCACCTCCAGTTGACGTGTCAGGGCACTACAACCCGATGCCAGGAGGAATCTAGGCACATTCAGAGTGAGCTATGATATTTCCCACAACCTACATATTTGCATCTGTACACTAGCATGAAAGAATCGTTGCTGGATCAGCAGATTCATATTTTTTTCACATTTTGCTTTCTGTAAAAATGTTGGTCGTTTTCTGCGCATATCTTCCTCTCCGAATCGCATTTCGAACAGAAATTGGCGTATGAGTTTTTTCTGTGAATATGAATGTTATCTGGGTGTTTTTGTGAGCGAGCACGGATTTCGTCGATTTCACTCCAATGACACTCGTCTGTCAATAGCGAGTTTCCAGATCGGACCCTGAGCTCAGAATTGCATCAACGAAAAATCTAGTATTTTCGCGCATCCACGTTTGACATTTTCTCTTTGTCGCCCTCCTTCAGAGACTTGGCTCACTACTATTCTGTGTGTCAGCGTTTCGCTTCATTATCACGATATGGACTGATTTGGGATCAATACACTTTGAAGAAAATAGTTTTGAGCGTGATCAGCTGAGTTTAGTTCGTGTTTTTTTTTCCATGACAACTTAGGTATTCTCGTCCTCACTGTGAGAGGTTCAATCGCAACCCTTTTTACTCTTTTTATATGTGACAAGCGCGTTGGTAAAAGCTTAAATACAAATTACTTGACGTCGGTGCAAATATTGAACTTTTGATATCATTTTTTTTGCAAAACCGAAGTTACAATAGTTTTCTATTGAAACTTCTTACATGGGAGTTCCAGAAATATTCACTGAAACGCGAATAAACTTTTGCTGGAGTATCATAACCCATTTCTTTCTCATAAATCCACATAAACCTGGTTAGAGAGAATTGCCACTGGATGTGAGCGCGAAGCACTTTTGAAAACAAATTTCTTACCCATTTTTCTGTAATTTCTGTCTCAAACTAATTTATAATGTAGGAATGTGTGCTTTCATTAGAAAGCAGGGTTATCATCGCTGCATTGTCACAGTGTAGATTTTAAATAAGTGCTGAAACACAACAGAAAAAAAAGAAAAATGCGAAAATTCAAAAAAAAATCAAATTTTCTCGTCTTCGTGTTTCTTATGTTCTGATATTTCTTACTGATGCCCACATTCATTTTTTTCATAGCTAACTTTTTCGGAAAGTCTTTTTAGAGGAGCAATACGCTCGAGGACCTCATAAAAACTGGTCATGTCTCGCGGAAACATGTTGAGTAAAATGATAATTTGGAAATCTGCTATCGAAAATGACCAGATAACTCACTGGTGGTGTCACATATCTAGCTCCAAAGAAAACAAACAATCAAAGCAAAGAAGTAAATTTGTTAAGGCCTTCAAATAGACATTGAATTTCCGGAAAAACACTTGTTTTTGGATTTTTTCAAAAAAGCCCGCGCAACCAGAAAATTTTTTGGTGCATTCGTGGTTGTGCATGTTAATCATTTGAATATTCATTACCAGCGGCGTCGCCGGCTGACGCCGGCCTCTGCCGCTGGGGTCCGGCTACGCCGGCCCATTTGCCGGCATCTTAAGTATAAGGCGAATGAATCGAACTCCGCTAATTTATATGAGATGGCGTTCGAAGTCTTTCACGCCACCGGCCATCGCCGGCCTCTGTTGCTGGAGTACGGTTGCGCCAGCACGTGAGCTGGTTTCCTGACGAAAACGCTCGAGGAATCAGGAAATTACAAACTATTTCAAACCATGCAAACTCCTGCTAACCTCCTCTTTCTTTATGCAGTTGCAACACCGACCCTTACCTAGCTTTAAGAGTGTCCTAAAGTGGTAGTTCATTTATATTCAATTCTGTAAAGATAAAGACAAACCGCTGCTTGAAGATTTAAGAAACGCCTCTCCGCGACCATCCGACACCCTGCTACCTTTATTGCCACAAATGAAGTATAATGGATCTTGTAAGCTCTGGATGCATATTTTGATTTAACTCACATTTCCATCGTATATAAACCCGATTTAGAAAGCGTTGGTGCATATAAACAGCTAAGCAGTTGGAAATGAGGGTTAAGGAGGAGCGCACAAGAAAGGGGTGGTATGGTTTGTCCCTTATAGATGGATCAAAACGATTTTGAAGCTCTGTGCGCTAACTCCACTTCGGTCCCGCACACTTTCTACGGCGTCCGGCGCACCTCTACCTTGGGTCCCGCACACTTTTTCGGCGTCCTCTGCACTCCCACCTCTGGGTCCCGCACACTTTCTACGGCGTCCTGCGCAAACATCCATCTGGGTCCCGTCATTTCTAGCCGGCGTCCTACGCACTTCCACTTGGGTCCCGCACACTTTCTTTTCATGTCCTGCGCACCCCACTTAACTCGGCACACTTCGGCGTCCCAATCACCACTCCTACAGCAATTTGGGTCCCGCACACATTCTTTCGGCGTTCCTGCGCACCCCACTTGGGTCCCGCACACTTTCTACACGCGTCCCACGCACTTCCACTTGGGTCCCGCACACCTTTCTTCGGCGTCCTGCGCACTCCCACTTTGATCCCGCACAATTCTCTATGGCGTCCGGCGCACTCTACCTTGTCCCGCCACTTTCTACGTCGTCCGGCGCCCCCACCCAAGGGGTCCCGCACACTTTCTTCACGGCGTCCGGCGCATCTCTACCTTGGGTCCCGCACATTTCTCACTTTAAGCGTCCCACGCACTTCCACTTCTGTCCCACACACTTTTTTCGGCGTCCGGCGCACTCTCACCTTGGGTCCCGGGCACACTTTCTACGGCGTCCTACGCACTTCCATCTGGGTCCCACACACTTTCTAGGCGTTCTGCGCTCTCTGAGCCCGTACCTGTCCAAGGTAGCCCGTCTTGAAAGTCAGTTTTAGCCGAATAAGCGGTCAAACAAACACACAGAGAAAGCGCACACACATACATAAACACACACAGACGCACACACATATCGTTCATCATGTTCTATGTTAATAGGGTTATTGATAACATTTCAACCAGCATGAAGGTCCATGTCTGAGCCGAAAATTGATTTCAATCGGGCTCCGCAGTGTTGTATTGTAGTTTTCATCCACAGCATTTTTCTTTCCAGCTCGCAGTTTTTTGACAAAATGTTTTATACACGGTATACTGCATGTTTTGTATCGTTCAAAATTTTCTTTGACCATAAGCCGTTGTTTTGAAAATGTTTATGAGTTTCAAAACTCGTCACACTTCCAGTTCAATTTCTCGGAAAAATTTCAACTTTTTCGAAATTTCTTCAAACTTCTTGGCAGAATCGCAGGGCTGCCTCGAAAGTGTCGCCGAAATAGAATCAACTGGGAATTTGTAAACGCGGTAAACCGTTCCTGAATTGTAATGCCGCAAAAACGGCGGCGGCCGCCGCCCGCCGCCGCCTTTTACCTTTGGCAGCCGACCGCACTGATAGGTGTGAATGTGAAGTCTACGTACAAGCCATAACCGACTTCTGCAAATTCCGCTACAAGAAAGGCACAGAATCATCGGGAGCGGTATTCCTTGAAGGCAGTGTTCACGATAAAAAAGTGTTTCAGTTTACACTAGGAATGGGCAGTGGAGGGCACACTGTAACGTTGACCTCAAGGGAGCGCATAAAAACGAGCCAGGAAGAGCCCCAAAGACCCCTAAGTTACCACATTAAGCGCAAGGCAAACCCCACAAGCACAATGCCCGCCCCCGACGTGAACAAATGAAAACTTGAGATCGTGAGATGGGCGATGGCTTCCGAGCAATGCCCCCGTTGTTCCCTTCATTCTCAACTTCACTTTATTCACGTCAGCTCGCATACATTGGCTGCAAAATGACGGAAGTTACAAGTCTCGGACAACTCGTCCACCATGCTTCCTAGCTCTATTTTTGAGGGACCATAACCTGTTCCCAGGAGGTCTTGTACGATCTCCAGGGACATCATTGGAATCAGTATGAGACTGTTCTCAAGGTAGACTGTAAACAGAGAGTGATTCTTATCGTGAACACTGCCATAAGAAATTTTTCGACAAATTTTTCGACAGATTGTACATAGGCTGTGTGGACCCTTTTCGCCAGTATTTCTTTACTCCGTGCCGTTAGCTTAAAGGCAGTACTCACAATGAATATCCCACTCGAGTTCGACCCAAAAATGGGATTATTTGGTTGTGAGGTAAGTAACAGTGGAGAAACAGCGAAGAAACCCGTTCAGAATAAGCTAAAATAAGGGTTTCTAACGTTCTGGGCTCGGACGAGAATCAAGGGCCCTGCTGATTCTCGCAAGCGAGCGCTTATCGCGAAATGTGCCCGAATCGACCAGGCTGGACGCGGCAGAGTTGCTTGGCGATTTGCCATCGAAGACGTGCGCTGCGCCTCAAGCTCGTCCGAATGGGGGCGGACCGGGATAGGTAGGCGCACTGGGATAACTTTCAAAGCAGTTTTTATAGCTTGCTGGCCCGTTTTCATTACTTTTTTCGACCCTATACCTCCAGTAGACTTGGGACCGAGTCGAATGATTATTCGAATAATATTCGAATAACTCGAATATTCGAGTATTCGAATATTCGATTCATTCGGGAATTTGAATTTTGGATTAATTCGAACATTCGATTTATTGGAAAATTTTAATTTTGGATTTATTCGAATATTCGACTTATTCGGGAAATAAAATTTTGAATTTATTCGAATATTGGATTCATTCGGGAATGCAAAATTTGGGAATAATTTTAATACCCGGAAAAATTCAGTGCCCCACATTCGAATTAGAAAACCTATTTTGATAAAAATACTCCTGTCCCTCAGCTCCTCATAAGTGATTCAAATGTTTATAGTAGAGGCCGCAAAGTTCAGAAATCTGGCTTTTTCGAAAGTTTCCAAAACCTGTATTAAAAAGAAAATCTCTTTCAGCCAGGACTTCTTTTCTATTTCTTCTTTCAAGGAAGCTTTCCGAAGGCGCTTAGCGCCTTCGTCAGACCTTATCTATACTTCTGATATTTTAAGGTTCTGACGAAGGCGCTAAGCGCCGAAAGCTCACCTTGAAGAAGAAGACGAAGTCCTGGCTGAAAGAGTTTTCTTTACCACGGGCTTTGGAAACTTTCGAAAAAGCCAGATTTCTGGAAATTTTTGCAGCCTCTGCAATAAACATTTAAAAACCTATTTTGTTTACCTTTGAAATAGAAACCCTTCGGAAGTATCTTTCTGCAAGTTGAGCTATACATTTTTGTGTGTACGATTTCCGCAGTTCGTTCTTGTGCGCAGGTTCCTCTGCGCGCTGTACACAATCACCAGCGCCTATGGGGTCAATTCTGAGTCCCGCCGCCGGAAGTTGCGGCAGAATGCAATGGTGGAGTATCTCGCCGGGTCAGGGGTTATCTACACACGGAGAGGAGCACGGACGAGATTCATTAGCGAGGCGACGCGCGCGGCGGATTTTTTATCTATACCATTCATCACTGAGCGCGCTAGTCACAAGCTCGCGAAATTTCATGGCATTTCATGTGTTTGTTGATTCTCACATGACTATTTCTTTATGTTTCATCATCCAGAGCCAAACTGGTTGTCAGCGGCAATGATCCCATCACTACCTCTAAAATGGTGCTCGATCTTCAATACCATATTACACTTTCTACAAATATCAAGCGGTACAACGGCACGAGAACATACATGAGTTATTGAAATGAGTGTCCAGGATAAGATAATGAGAGGAACAACCCAGGAACATAAAGAAAAGTCAAGAGAGAGTGAATAAAAACATGAAAGCCCGTGAAATCTCGCGAGCTTGTGGCAAGCGCGCTCCAGTGATGGGAAAATAGGATAAAATTCCGCAGCGCGTCGCGTCAGCGATGAATCTCGTCCGCGCTCCTCCCTCCGTGTGTAGAGAGACCCTGACCCCTGCTAGCCGTCGCCCGTTGGCGCCGGGCCGCCTCCGCTAATCCAACAGTGTGTTCTCCCATTATTTTAGGCCGTCGCAGCCGTAATGGTGGATGGAGGGTATCCACGAAATTGTGGCTGCCCCCTGTCCCCCATTGTGGCAGCTACGCTAAAATATGGACGATGGCCACACTTTTCTGACTTTCCTGACACAGCGGTTGACGGAAGCGCCTGGAATAACTTGAAGACGACCGGTTTTTACGCAGTTTTCGCATGTCTTCTGGGACTACCTGTAGCATGCGCATCGATTCAGCGGGAAATTTTGAAATCGAAATTTGCCCTGACCCTGCCTTTAAAGGCAGAGTTCTCGATAAAATCGGTTGTTGTGCTATTGCCATGGAATGGCAGATCTGGACATTACAAAAGTGAAAGTAAGTAAAAAATTGGAGACAAAACGCTCAAGAGCAAGTTATTGCTTGGTGTCCCCCCGCCCCAATTATCAAGATTTGTGTAAAAGCCTGTTTCGTCAACTTTTATTTTGCTTCTAGAGTAATTTCCTACATTTACAGAGACTACTGACTACTTTAACAGCAAAATAAAAGGCGGATAAGCAGGCATTAATGGAAATCTCGTTAATTAGGGGCCCTTCCAACACCGGTAATTAGCCGTCATACTTTGTTTTTGAGCGTCTTTTCCGCGAATTTCCGGAATCTTTCACTTGTTTTTACTTTTGTGAGTACCAAGTCTACATTCTCATGAAGATAGCTCAAAAGTCGTTTTTATCGCAAACCCTGCCTTTAAGCCAATCTCCGATTCCCATGTGAGGGGGAATCTAGGTGCTGAACACCAATATGCGGTCCACGCGCCGGGATTCTGAGGATTACTGTTGGTTACGGTAGGCGCCATGACAGTTGGGGAGAAAAACCTACCTTCATAAATCGACGAATCAGCATAGAACTCTCATTCGAGCGGAGGTAATTCGGGGTGCTGAATGCGACGAATCGCATTCAGCACCCCGAGTTACCTCCGCTCGAATGCGAGGCTTTGACCAAACTACCGCATACCCGTCATAATCTATCACAAGCTGTCAAAAATCGATAAACTGCATCAGATTCACGTTGAGCACTCCAAATCACCATCAAAGAAACGATTTGAGCTACATCGTAGCGTTCCGGAAAACGCCGAAAGTCGCGTTTTGCCTTTAAATTTTCCTCCCGATGAGAAGCTTTGAACGAATTTAGTCGAAAATTGGCAAATAAACCTCAGATTCGTGATCAGCACTCAAATAACCCGCCCCCCACCACCCTCTTTAGGAGAATCTTGAGTCAAATCTGAATATTTTTCTTTGACGCTTTCTGATCCCCTAATTATTGACTTAGGTAAAAGGCAAGGTCCGGTAAGATTTTTGACACCACCGAAATTCGGATTAGATAGATTGGGCTGGTCTAGCTGGACACCGTCCTAAATTTTCACAAACTCTAAGTTCGTATTTCTGGAGAAAACAGCCTGAAAGTCTGGGATCACGGTATTCACAGCAGGATAATCATGGCTGGAATGACCGATAATTACACAGCACTTCTGAAGAATGCGTGGACAAACGCTAAAATATGGACGATGGCCACACTTTTCTGACTTTTCTGGATCATCGGCTCACGGATGTGGCTGAAATAACTTGGAAAAGACCGGTTTAAACGCAGTTTTCGCATGTTCCTTCGGACGACCTGTACCATGGGCACAGATTCAGCGAAAAATCTCAGAATCGAAATTCTGCCCGGACTTTGCCTTAAACGACCAACCGAAAATTGGTACATGTGTGAAACGATATCACTTCTTGGAAACTCCGGGAGAGTGCTTTTACCCAAGCGTTGTCCAGAGGGTTGTTTTGAGCGCTGAACACGATTGACCGTTTTCGGATTCTCGAAAGATTAGTATGCGTTTTTGGATGGTACAATAGGTACGCGAAACAGGGGAAAATGCCTAATAAATTTTTTCAGAGTGACTATGCAGCTATAAAGGACATATTCGGGCCCTACGTTCAGAGTCGTTCTAGAAAAGTACATTTTTATCTGGGATCGCTACTTTGGCTAACAGTAGTTTCCTTGTTAATGTTCCCCGTCTTGAAGGTAGTTCACGATAGAAACAGTCTACTGGCTTCTTCGGAAATCGAAGTTCCGTGGTTATATTGACCTTGGTTTCGAAATGTCGAATATTCTTCGAATATTCGAATAGGAATCGACTATTCGAATAGTTTGGCCGACTTTTCGAATGGATTCATTTATTCGGGAAATTCGAAAAGGCCTTATTCGAATGTACTCATTTATTCGGAAATTTGGAAAAGGCATTATTCGAATGTATTCATTCATTCGGGATTTTTTAAAAGGCGTTATTCGAATGTATTCATTTATTCGGAATTTTTCAAAAGGCCGTATTCGAATTATTCATTCATTCAAGAACACGGGTCGAATGTCCATGTATACTCTCTAGCATCTGTCAACTTAGTGTTTCACACTGGAACCTCGAGAACGAGATTTATCGCGGATACTGCCTTTAGTTTGGCAAATACGCACAGTAAAAATAGGATACGCTTTCTGCGCGTGCGCTGCTTCTAAGCGCATTTCGCAGTACAACTCGGGAATTCCGTTTGGTCAGCGTTATTAGAGGGTTTGAAAGGCTATTCACATTTCACTCCTTTTACATATTTTACAGCAAATGATATGCTGCCGACACCAGAAAGGGGCAAAAATGTCCTTTTTGTGTGCGATTTTGTGAGCTGGAACATTGCGAAGACTAAAAAGGATGAGGTTGTCGGCATTAGTCGTTCCCTTTGAAGTACGCTAACCGACCGATTTGGAAGATGCCTACCTTAGTCCCAATGATCAGAGCTCCTTCTTCCCTCTTCCATACTGTCCGAACTTAATCCATGACAGCGACCTGTCAACTCTTATCACATCTAACAAATGCAGATGAGTGTAGAGACGAATCTGAAGTGTACCTTGCATGGTTCATAATTTGTCTGACGACATAATTAAATACAGTTTTCGAGAGAATCATCGTAGTAGAGCTATCACAAAAAAAATGCGACGCGAGCGGGAACCGGATATTGAACTGATAGATAATGGCGCTCATTTCTCTAATCTCGAAAGTCTACTTTACCAACGGTGGCTCTAATGTAGTTAAAGGCAGTGTCCACGACAAAAACCATGTCTGATTTTTTGGTGGAGATCGGCAGCTGAGGGGCCTAGCGCAAAATGAGTTCGGAACGGTCCACTACGGCCCTAAAGTTGTACACCCGTCAGCTCGTCACACCCCAGATGCACTTTCCACGCCCACCGACGTGAACAAATGAATGCTTGTGAGATAAGCGATGGTTTCCGATCAATAGCTCCGTTCTTCCCTTCATTCTCAACTTCTCTCTTTATTCAGGTCAGCTCGCATACACCGGCTGCAAAAGATGGAAGTTACAAGCCTCGGACAACTCGTCCACCATGCTTCTCTAGCTCAATTTTTGAGGGACCATAACTCCGTGTCAGAAGGTCTTGTACGATTCCAAAAACATCATTGGAATCAGCATGGGACTATCTTCAAGATAGCCAAAAAAAGCAGGAAAACGATTCTTATCGTGAACACTGCCTTTAAGAAGACAGCTGCAGAGCTCTCTGAATCATACAGGTTCCCGGGTGGCAGTACCCCAAGGGCAAGTCGTCTTGGGAATTAACATCTGGGACATTTAGAGAGAGTTCTCGTTTTGATTACTGCCAGCAGCGGACCGGTCGTCTATGGTGAAATATACTATCGTTCTCACAACCAAATTCCGGTCCACAGTTGCGGGCTACGGTTGTTGCATCATGAGACACGTGATAATCGTGTTGGGAGAAGGGTAATCCTGCCGGGACCAAGTGGTCCCAGCAGGATTACCACTTGTCGCATGATGCAATAGCCGTAGTCTGCAAATACAGACCGGAATTTGGCCCCGAGACTGACAGTAACTAATGAAAACAATGCTTCAACAGAGAAACACCTCTCGCAGGTGGCGAACTTCGGCGTTCTGAGTCCTTCAGGGTTGCCCCAGGCTTTACCTTATCGTTCCCGTGCCTAGTTTCCAAATAAGTGTGTTATAGCTACTTAAGCTATTTGCTTTTGCTCATGTATATTTTGTCTACTGAAAACCGTAATTTTTTGTCTTCTCAAAGAATATAGTGTCTATGTATGCATTGTAATTTTTGTCTGTACAATCACCCTAAAAACAGCTCACATACATTCAAAAGAAACTCTAGCAGCTCGATCATTCAACACTCCTTCTTATAACTGTATTATCTCATGAAATCTAGAAAATTCATCGACGGGATTGTTTCCTAATTGGTTTACTTACCTGCTAGAGGGGTCCTGTGAATAATCATAAACATACGCGTGGCAGCATTGTCCAACGAGTCAATATATGCATGGTGCATTGGCCGAGAATCGAATCCCGAGCTGCCTGCCTGACAGGCGAGCATTCTACCAGTGAACCACAGATGAAAAAAAGTAAGATTTACAAAAAACTGTTTCGAAGAATAATCCAGTGAGCAGGGGCATCCTCCTAATGTCTACTCAGAAAAACCAACACAAGTTAGAATTGGACGGTAATGGACGCGACGCAATCACACGCATTGAGTCGTGGTGTCTACGCGGGGGTTCAGTTCAACCTTTTTCGCTGGATGGAATTATACATGATGCCATTCGCCCAAGAAGTTTTTTATTCGCATTTTTCGTTGTGGATCGATAAAGGGTGCAAAAACAGGCTGTTCTCAGATTTTTCGGAAAAGCTGCCGTTCGAAATTTATGAGCTTCCAAAGATCAATTCTCGACGTCTTTTTCCATGAACATCTTAAGAGAAAACGAGTTTTCCTGACCCTAAAGGCAGTGCTCAAGATAGATTACTTTTTGATATCTCTACCCTTTACTGAAGGTCTGGTGCCCTATACAGAAAGGCATGATTGAAGAGAACGCGAAAACTAAAAGAGGGCCACATTTGCTTACGTTGGCTTTCGAGAATGATACCTAGCAATGCAATCAAGCTCGGACAGGAAATAGGCTTGACCGCGCGCAAGTTTTCGCCCTTAGTACCGACCGCGCGCAAGAACCGTTTCGACCGCTCGCAAAAAACAGAATAGGGCTGACCGCGCGCAAAGCACGCGGTCAGTAAGATCTTCAAAAGTTGCGAGCGTTCCGACCGCTTTTGCCCTTTCACGACTCACCTCTTCCCGTTCGGACCGCGCGCAACTTTGAAAAGCGGGCAGGAACCGCGCAACTTTAGGACCGACCGCGCGCAGACGTGAAGGAAAGTGTGTGGTGTGTATCGGCGAGGACACATGCAACTTCGCGCCTGAATCTTCGATTATTTTTGCTGCAGTTTCCGTGTCATCTCGCTTTTCCAATGATTTTCTTTATTTTTCTTTCTTTCCACTGCCTGGTTCTGTGTTCCCCTGGTGTCTCCTGTGTGTACACCCCTTGTTATGATTACCTGCGTTGTTTACGCTAGGTTATTAGCAAGAATAACCATAATACTTAATGAAAACGGGTGTTGACCGTCGGTTGATGAAGGTATGTGGAAAACGTTGTGGAAGGTGTGTAGGGGTTCAGCTGGGTGGGTAGCTTTGAGGGAAACAAGTAGGAAGCTTTAAAGGCGTGAAAGGAAAGGGATGGGAAGTAGGCGGGCTTCGACAGGAGTGCGCACAGCGGCAAAAAAGTGCTTTGAAATTTGAAAACATGGGGAATTAGGCTGGAGGTGTGTGAAGGCTTCGGAGGCAAAAGCCAATATTCCGGAAAGTGGGCGGGCTTCGGGCAGGAACGCCCACAACGGCAAGAAAATGCTTTGAAATTTGAAAAGCATGGGAAATTAGGCTGGAGGTGTGTGAAGGCTTGGGAGGCAAGTTTTCAATGTTCCGGAAAGTGGGCGGGGCTTCGGCAGGAGTACGCACAACAGCAAAAAGTGCTTTTGAGATTTGAGAAAAATTTGGAGGGATGTTGTAGGTGTGGAAAAGCCGATAGAAGTGAGATTGCGAAGCCGTTAGACTCCTGCAGCCTGTACTAGAACGCTAACCTAATTGTAAGCATCAAAACCAGCCACAGTAACTGTATTCGAAGAGAAAATCTGGACGAGTTCGTATTTGAGGCGAGGTTGTCGAAGCTCAGGCGGGTTAACGAAAATCTTCGACTTGCATTGCTCAAATTTAGTAGTTTAGACTTGTTTTTGACGCTTCCAACGGCGCGAACGTTCTACTAGGGGCCATACGACCCCAGTGGTTATCCCAACAACGTTTTTGAGCGTGTCTCTTCTGCCTTAAAGTTGAGAAGAAGCTGCATATTAATGCATGCATAAAATGTGCATAGTGTGTTTTTTTGACATGGAATTCACAAAACGGCTTTTTCATTAATAAGCAACTCTCATATTTGTTGCTACAGTTTAAACACAGCCAACTGATAAATCTGCTTTTGCAACGTAGGCTCAATGACATTTGCGACTTGAATAGGTTCCATTTTTCAGAAATTTCTGAGAGGTTTCGCATGGGAAGACTCCGAAGCGACGACGCGGAAAACCAGATGGAACAGATCAAAGACTACAAAGCGAGGTATGTTTTGTGTTATGGTCTAATAGTTGAATCCAGTGAGATTATTGTTCTAGGAAATGCTGAACCACAGTACGATGATTCCGTTGGGTTTCTGCGCACTACATTTGGAGAGGCTGTCGTAGCAGAGCTAGGTCTGTAACACTTTCCGAGACTAACTTTAGATTTTCCCCGACTAGATTTCCTAGTTTTGTTGCGAGAACCCCGGACTTTTAATTGAAAGTTTCCGAAAATTCAACCCAAACAAACCTTGAGATTCTCCTCATTTACACCTAATTCATGAAGAAAGCATACAGATTGCTCTTCCATTACTTTTACAAAAACAGCTCAAAGTTTCGCCGCGTTTCGCCGCGCGCGACGCTTTTGAAAACGGTTGCAAAACTATTTCCTTCGGAAAACAAGGCGAATTTAGGATCTTCGGCCTAAAAGTCGCATAATTAAGTAGCTTTTTTATCTGCGAATATGATAGCGTTGTCGGAATTCGAAAAAATCATTATTCAAAAAAGTTACATGCATCGGACGTTTTTTTGCCAAGTTTGCCAGATGCTCCCCGTTTTTACAAAACTTAGTGCGGGTATTGTAGATGCCAATTTAGTTTTACATGGGGAGATATTTGTAAGTTCTACTAGCCTTATAACATGCCCTATTACCATTATCTCGTTTAAAGGCACTGTTCGCGATAAACTTCATCCTCGAATTTTCCATGACAAACGCTTCTCGTGGCTCTCAGAAGCAGAACAGCGTCGAAAACGGGACGAAAAGTTACCCAGAAGCCGCAAAACGGCTTAGAAAAAGTGGGCAAACCCTGCCATTGTGGGCAAGCCCTGTTTCTTCCCGCCCCTCGACGTGAACGAAGGAACACTGAAATCCTGCAGAGCGACTGTTTCCGATCAAAAGCCCTGTTCTTCCCTTTATTCTCAACTTCTCTCTTAATTCAGGTCAGCCCGCACACATTGGCTGCAAGAAACGGAATTTACAAGCCTTGGACAACTCGTCCACCATTCTCCCTAGCTCAATTTTTGAGGGACCATAACTCCA
Organism: Aplectana chamaeleonis; assembly: GCA_029168955.1. NCBI lineage: Eukaryota > Metazoa > Nematoda > Chromadorea > Rhabditida > Cosmocercidae > Aplectana > Aplectana chamaeleonis. The sequence continues at coordinate 98,052 of JAPDOI010000196.1, forward strand.
TTTCCAGAAGGTCTTGTACGATTCCAGAAGCATCATTGGAATCAGAATGGGACCGGTTTCAAGACAAAAAAACAGAACAGCAATATTTATCGCGAACAGTGCCTTTGATGATATCGATTTCGCTTCTTTGCTGTAAGGAACCTCGAATGTACAGTCAGTCTTATAGATAGCTATATTTTTTACACGCGCTCTGGGTATCTGTGTCCTTGAAAACACTGATCAGTTACCACTTGGGTTCTCAGTTTTGATGACTTCACTTTTGTGCGCTGTAGAAGTTTTAATTTTCGGGTTCACAATTTTTGAAAGATGATTTGAAATAATTGGAAACCGTGTTGTTCGAAACATAATTTTCATGTAACAGCGTGGAAGCACAATAAATGAATGCGGATTAGATTTTTACAGTGATAACATTCAAAATATGAATCACTTGACTGGATAGGACACAAAAAGGGAATTCGCAGTTCGAGTAAATACGTTTTCAGTTACTAAAATTTATTTTCACTTGTTTTTTCGAATATTTGACATTTATAATCACACCCACTTGCACTATTTTCGGATTCTGAAATCCAAATTGCCCATACTTCCAATTCGTTTTTCTATTCAAGTATTTGAAGCCATTTTTTGGGAACTTGTGAACTCGATCATGTAATGTATGTCGTTGCATATTTTTATGTATAACCGTTAGCCATTATTGTGAACAAATACATTTTTTTCACAATTATCGTCTCATTACTAATTGATGTACCATCAAGTGATTAATTTGGTAATAAATTCGTGTTTTATCATTTTCGTGTTATGTTGTTATGCAATACGCTAGCATCGAGTCCCCCAATCGTGATATCCAGTACTGGCTATTTTATACTGTAATAGCCAGTAGTGGGCACCCATGATTGTAGGATCTCCTGTTGGCGTATTGCGCTGTTCTGAGCCCTCCTATCGGAAGGGCGCTGTGGATATCATACTTGCTCGCGGTCCGAACGCAAAGCGCCGTGATGCAGATTTGCGTTTGGAATGCGCTCACTTTCGTACTGACCGCGGCTGAATACCGGTCGGAACGCTCGCAATGATGCGGTCGGAACGTCGCTGATCCCGCGGTCGGTCCTATTGTTGCGAGCGGTCAGCCCTATTTTCTGTCCGGAGAGATGTTCAGCTCAGTATGGTTGATCACTGATGGAGGTGGCCGCGTCGAACACACGCGGCACGCATGGGAGCGAGGAGGTAGTGATATTAATGAAGATCGATCAAGTGATGCCACGTTAGGACGAATAGAGTCCCCGCTGCTGAAAGGAGCGGCGGAGGTAAGGCGCGGCGTGCCGCGCCGCACAAGACTCGCGCCGCAGCCGATCTCCAAATGCTATGAACGGGTCGCGGCTAACTGGAGCGGCGACGCGCTTTTGCGTACTACGTACAGAGCTATGCACCTGACATCTAAATATCGAATTAGCTGATAGAAATATTCAGATGGGCAAAGTTGAAGGAAGATTTAATTTCATTGGTGGTTTGAGCCCTGTCCACAGTTTCACATGAGACAGCAATATAATATTAGTTTTTAAAAAGAAACAGTTGGCGATCATAGCTACTTCAAAACTTGAGAATTCTCCCCTGAAAATAGATTCCGTGATCGATGCGCACCCTTCACTTTTTTGTATTAATTTTTTGAGTCATTTTGCTTAGGTTTTAACTAGACTTGGGACCCAATCGAAAAGTTATTCGAAAAATATTTGAACTAATGAAATATTCGATTTATTCAAGAACCTCAAATTCAATTTAATTTCAATTCGATTCGTCCATGAATCAGGATTCTTAATTTTCTCTGGCCTTCGGTTCACCCTGGGAATAGATTATTTGTTCTATCTAGTGATCGATTGTTTCGGATTTAGCATTAATCAGTGTTTCGTATATTCAATTCATTCTAGATTTCACATTAACCGATTCTTCTAATATTCGCTTTTTTGGAAACTGAAATATGGAGATTTCCGAATGTTCGAACAAGTTTGGGTCACGACATTCGAATACTCTTTGCCACTGAAAAATTTGGAAAACACTCGAGTAATATTTCGTAATAAATCCGAAATTCCAATTTTTATTTAAATATACGGACGGATTCCCCGATCCTTCGAATAGAATAGAGGACAAATTTTCGAAAACTCCCATTCATTCGAAATAATTTTGACGAAGTTCATTCAATCGGAAATTTGAAGAAAATGCAAACAAAAACCCATTAACCCGAGATTTTTCTTGCAAAAGTGGTCATCCGAATTTTAAATTCAGTCGGCGTATTCTTAAAACATGGTAATCGAATTATTAATTCATTCGAGAACTAGCGTCTAGTTTTCGAATGAATTAACAAATGAATTGAAAAATGAAATAATCTTGTACTCACTATTCCTTATCGCGGCAACTCTACCTTTTCAAAAATTAGTTGTTCACGGAAGATCGGCTTTAGCTGAGAATTTACGTGGGAAATTTAGGATTCAAACTTTAGTAAAAAGTTAGCATTTGAATTGGTGTCGAACTCTTTAAAACACTTCAAAAATCAAGTTTTACGAGCTCAAAACCCCATCACTAGAAGTGACCTCGATTTAGGTACATAATAAGACAGACATTCACCTTATGAACATATATGAGTGATCATTTAATCATGGGAAGCGGGCTCGACCATCTGCTGTCGCCGCGCCACTTCGCCGCACCGCTAGAGGTTGCAAAGCGGCGCCGCCTAGCCATGCGGCAGCCGCCGGCGGCGGCCGCTGCCAAATTCTGCCTTGACCCACTCAGAACTTTCTGGGAAAGCTAACTGCGTCTAATTGGGCCGAAAGTAGGCTTCGCTCGTCTAATTCATCAAAGTTTTACGGTTTTAAGCTTCCTGCGAGTTTAAAACCCGTCGTAAGCACGCATCGCCCATGTATGGTTAACGCGTCGTTTTCAAGCTCGCACTAAGCTTTACCTGGAGTTGATTATGTCGGAAGCCTAACGGAAAACCGAATAGTCGCGCAAAGCAAACAAGGCGACTATAGACGCGGTAAGCTTGCGATAACGGCGTGAGCGAGAATCCTACGTATCGACTTTCGAAGGGACTAACGTGTCTCTGCTACCACTCACAGGAAAGAGTGCAAGCATCCGGTCATGAAGTTGTTTATCATTCTCCTTCCTTTTCTCCTCCTTTTTCTCCGCCTTTGTTGCCTTCAAATCCTCGATTCAAAGGTTGTGTTCACGACAGTTTTCGATTTCTAGATTACAACTGGATCATAAGGTAGATTAAAAATGAAGAAAAATTTGAATTCCGGTTCTCTCACTCAGCCACAATACTTTTAGAGGAACCGTTCGTGGGGACAATAAAAACTTTCAGCCACCGGCAACAGTAAATTCCGGATTTTCTTTTGTTCCTTTCTTTTCTCTGGACCTAATGTCTGCACTCTGGAAAATCAAATCATTTAGGTAATCAGTACTGTTTTGCGTAAAATGGTTTGTACCTCATCTCTAGGAAACCGCGATGCAGCTATTATATCGCTATCTCGGGAGTTGTAAATCCATTTCTAACATCTTGTTCTCTTCAAAAAAAAAACTGCTCGACTTTGTGATAGATCTATCATACTGGCCGTCGCTGCTTCCCCCTTCCAGGGATTAACGACATAAACATTCATTTTTGGTTCGCCCATTATTCGCCGGTCAAAATCCCTTTGTTCTACTGGAAAACTAGTCTTAATCAGAAAATGATGTCACTGGAATGAGGCGTGTCGGTCGTTTTTACAGTTTCTTCGTGATTTTAGCAATTCATGATGAGCAGCGCATTCTTCAACTGAGAAGCTCGGCAACTGAAATCGTCGTGAACACTGCCCTCCAAGACAGTGTTACGATAATCTTCAATTCCGAGATTATCTGCTAGATCAATTGCTTGGCACTCGGATATCGAAAACAATCGCTCATCTCGCCACTGTTGAGCTCGAAAAGTCGTCGAAGAGGGCGTACCAAAGTGGCTTCTTGCTGTGGGAGCGCTTGAATGGCTTCTTTCTATAACTCGCCTATTCGGAAGAATTGAGAGCTCGCACTTGGCAGGTGTTATATAGGGTGGGTCTACTTACCAAATATGTATATGGGAGTCTCGCATTTCTTAGCTGAGGTTGGACTGTACCTTTGAAGGCAGAATGCATGCTCACAATCATGGCTGAGATTACAGCATGAATAGGCTCGCGCGGCCCCTACCATGTTGTCCACGAAGTGTTACGCAGCGAAAACTATCTAGGATCAAGTATCCAAGCATTCCTGCCTCACAAGTCTGTATTTTCTCCCCTATTCAAGTAAAATAACGAAATGTGGAACTTGAGAAAACATTCACTAATTTTAAGCTATAGCAAGGTCAAATCGAAGTCTAAAAGAGAGGCAGCTTGATTTACCGCAGTATGTCTACATACTGAATAATTATTATCTACTTTCAAAATTGCCGCTCTACTTCGACTGGCTTTTGAAGTGGAGGATCTCGCTGGTAGACAGAAGGCATGCTGTGCTCCTGTTTCAAAAACTGCTTCTCAGACAATGGGGTGGACCGACGGCGGACAAGTTGCGTACCGACAGCGGGATGGGCGACGTTTGGAACGCAATTTGCACGCGGTCGGCACGCAAATTAGCGCGGTCGATACGCACTGCCACGCGGTCAGCACGGAATACCACGCGGTTAGTACGTATAGCCGCGCGGTCGGTACGTCTTGCCACGCGGTCGGTACGCATTGTCGCGCCCTCGGTACGCACTGCCACGCGGTCAGTACGCATCCCTACGCGGTCGGTAGGCATTGCCACGCGGTTAGTACGCATTGCCGCGCGGTCGGTACGTCTTGTCACGTGGTTGGTACGTACTGCCACGCGGTCGATACATACTGCCACGCGGTTGGTACACAATGACCCGCGATCAGTACACATTAGCTCGCGGTTCGTACGCAAAAACACGCGGTCGATACAAACTGCCACGGCGATCGGTACGCAACGCAACGCGGTTAGTACGGACCGCGGCGCGGTCGGTACGTTTCGCCAAGCGGTCAGTACGCATTGCCACGCGGTCAATACGATTTCTTTTCAAATCCTGAAAGCGGTCGGTACGCATCCACACGCGCTCGTAACGCATTGCCTCGCGGTAGGTACGGTATAAGTCCGCGGTCGGCATAAATGTGGCACATAGGATTGGCCACGGTTAGTACGCATTCACACGTGGTATGCCCAATTTTATCGCTCGCTCAGTCCAAAACTTTTTCTAAAAATCCGACAGCTGTCAGTACGCATGCATGCGCGTCAGGCATATATTGCTTCCAACGAAATGACACTGTTTTAGAACGCATTATTACCCAGATGCACGGCTGGCTTTCCAACCGCGAATTACGAGCTTTTTTAAAGGAAGCATACACGCTCGTTAATGTGGTTGAGATAACAACGAAAATAGAACGGTATATCCGATCAAACTCCTATGCATTTTGAAGCGTCAAAACGACCTACAAGGCCGCTACACGAGTGAGAAGTTGGTCTCTGCCCTGTATTTCTCCGCCTCCTCTATTTATCAGTACTCCTCCAAAACAGGGGTACTGTGCCATTCCCACCGTCGTCGATGTATGTGACTCAATTATTGTACTTATTGTAGCACTCACAAACGTCGTTGACGGTGGGAGTGGCCCAGCACCCCTGTTTTGGAGGAGGACGCAAATACGTGGGGCGGAGAAATACAGGGCTGGGCCAGGTTCTTACCGTGTAGCGGCATTGTGGTTCGTTGTTGACGCTTAAAAATGCGTAGGCGTTGTAATCTGGGCCATACCATTTTAATTTCGTACTTATCTCCAACAAATTTACGAGCGTGTATGCTGCTTTAACCAATAAAATCTATTGGGTTGATGCATAATTTTAGAACGGTTTTAATAACGCGTTTTTTTCAGTGAAATCTGGCGTTTGGTCCTCAATATTTATACGAAAGTAATTCTCAATATTCAGTTAAAAATGCGTCTCGAAAACCACACTCATATTCGCCATATTATGCTACCACTACGAGAAAGGACAGACCGCAGCATAGTCATTTCGCGATCTCAACGAACTTTTTGGCAAAGGAACAATTATTTATAGTGCAGTACGGAAGCGGTTTATTCGCTTTGAATCGGGTGGCACTAGTTTGGAGTATGAAGAGTGAAGAGGTCGAACATCGGATTTTGATGATCTAGCACTTTTGATAGCCGTAGAATAGGACGAGAGCCTGACAATGCGAACGCTGCCTGAAGACTTTAATATCAATCAATCAATGATCGTTCGACGCCTGAAGAATCTTGGAAAGGTATGGAAATTGGCTTGATGGGCGCCACACGAGCTCTCCGATAACAACAGAGCTGAACGCTTTCGAATTCCCACTGATTTGCTGCAGCGAAACCAACAAACACCATTCTAACGCCCGTCCACAAGTTGGGCGCCGTGTGGTCGAATCCATCGCCAATAAGGTATAGGATCTGCTCCCAGATCCGCCGTACACATCGACAAAAGCACAAACAAAGTCTACGAAGACTTCGATGACTTGGTGGCTGATGTCAAAGCGTTGATTGCATCCAGGAATCGTGACTTCTTCGCACGTACAGGGTGTTTCATAATTATTGGCGCGCAGATATTGACGTGTTTCTCGAACACTGCCCTGGATTATGAGAATAATCGAAATGGATACATTTATTTATACTAGCTGTAACACAGAACAGTGGTTAGATCTGGAAATATCCGCCATCTGTTCGAATATCGGCTCCAATAAGTCTTAGAAAGACATCGCAGCAGTCACGGAGGTAGTCGTCATTCATTTCATCCAAAGCTTCCCTCAAAACAGATTCCAGTGGGCCAATTTTGCATTTCAAGGATCGCAGATATCAGACTTCATCAGGGATCACACTAGAAAGTCTAGTGGATGCCGGTCCGACGAGCAGGGCCGCAATTCTTCGTGCGCGTTTGACTCAGGGTAGCACACTTCGACAGCACTCTTGAATTGCTTTCTCTTTGTGTGCTCATCCACGGCCTAGTGTGACGCAGCAGAGTTTGCTGCCGCATCGGAAAGTTATATAGCGGTTCAAAACAATCTCTAGACTCATTGTCCTGCTAACGTCCTTGTTGATTTTCATGTCAGAAACCACGAAAAACGGCGGAGTTCCACTTTCGCTTGCGATGCCTCCCAAAACTATCAAAGAAGTCGTTTGAGCAGTCCAACCAGTGACATCTTCTCACAGTAAGACCTCATTGGTTCTTCTAGCTGCTATCCAGTCGTTTTAGCATTTCTTTATCAACTTCAGACTGATCCATCTAAAAGCGCCATGACGCAATGCGTGACTCCTGTGCAACGGTGCATGAGCTTCCTGAAATTTCGGTCTTCATTCAGCTTCTTGTCGGCGGACACCAGATGGGTCTGCTCTAGATGGTGTGAACAAAGATTCAGCTTCTTCCTGACGACTTTTCAGATGGATCCCAACCACAGATTCCTTTCTCTAGCTATCCACTTCATCGACAGTCTCGAATTGCGGTTGACTCGGGCACTCACCCTTTTGACAACCTCAGATATACTAGTACTAATCTTAATGCTTTTACAAGCTAAGTCAGAGATAGGACTAAGCTGACAAAGACGACTGATAGCATTCAGGGTAAGTCTGAGCTGATTGGCGATGTGTCTCGTCGTGTGCGTTAATTTTGCGTTGCGATGATGGCGCCGAACTACGGATTCGCATCAATCATACTAAATTAGAAATCAATATCTACAGAACTGTGATGAGAAATACAGAGTTGAGACTCGAAGAAATCCAAAAATCAAAATAGCAAGAATTTGATTTTTTCATTTTTTTGATTTTTTAAATCGAAGCCAGTTCGCACGCCAATAATTTTGGAATACCCTGTAGAATCAGCCGAATGCCAAGCAAATGGGAAGCAGTTCCTGAATTATGTGCTGACTATGTCTCGAATGATGATTCAAACATGTTTTAATCAAATATTATTTTTGTTTTTGTTGAATGAAAGTATTTCAAAAAAGTTTCATAATTACGCATCAACCCAATACTTTCGAAAAGATTCAATGCTATACTGAGGGTAGATAAGAGAAATCATGGTTTTGCATAGCTGATCCAGACAGTGACTGGTCGCTAAGCTAGCCGTTTTTAGCCTATCGCGTGTTTAGCTCAAAATTAAGTTCATAAGAAAAACGATATTCGGCTGTCGGAGGCCTGCCGCATTAGATGGTTTTACCTTGCTTGCACGTTTTTTCGTTTCATTCACTTTTGCTCCAGTGTTGGCCAAATATACATCTTCATGACGGAAACTCGTGAGTCTTTTAATCAAGGACGGTTTTTTGGGCATTAATGCGCGTCATTTTCACGGGAGCAATGTATACTTGCCGCATGTGCATGCTTACCACCCGCTGTCAAGTCTCAAAAAACTTTCGTATTGAGAGGCATTTTACAATATTTTCTCAGCTTGTGATGGCATTCCTCGTATTTTCCCACCATCGATAACTGTTCTTGAATTTCCTTCCTCTGCCTTCTTCCTAGTTCCCCTATTCGGGATCCAATTCATGGTACTGTGAGGTGACTACTTGTGTGATTTATTCTCCAAACCCTCGTGAGATCGAATGTACTAGTTGATTGTGATTCTACAACTTTTTTCAATGAAATAAGTCAGCGGTTGAGGCTGATGAAACGAGGTTTTTTGGTGTCTGTTTTGTTGAAAACATATTCAGATTTCTGAAAATTTAGCTTCCTGGCAAAAGTAATGATTTGGTAATGGTGAAAAAAAAGTTTCAAAAATACCTTGAAATATCTTAAAAAATGATTTGGCGTAAAATAGCCTGGAGTAATACAAAAGCTAGGAAATGAAGTGAAATAACCAAAATTGCGATTTGGTGGTTGATCATTTCACAAGCTTCTCCGTTAAACTTATCAAAACGAAATCAAGCACGATATGGAATGGAGTTCACCTAGCTTGACCTATGCTGATTTCCTTATTACAGCTTTAAAAAATGGCTTGATGTTTCGTTGCGCAAGTTCAAAATTGAATGGGAGCGACCTGCATCCATTTCCAGCCTCCTTTCCAAAAATGAGCTCCCTAGCTCAATTTTAAGTGTACCCGCAAGATAGTGAACGCCGTCTGAAAAAAAGGAGATTAACAACAAAAACGCACGGTCTTTCACTTTTTACTCGAAAACCAGTAAACCATTGCAAACCATTTTTTGGTTACTAAACCAACTTTTTGCGCTCTTTTCAATGCAATTTAGAGCTAATTTCTTCGTTCACTCTGAATAGAGATTTCGAAAAACCGATCGCGCGCATGGCCAATTCAAAACCAAATCTGGACCAAAACCAAAATTCAAAACCACAATTTCTTCCCACGAAAGATAAGCTCTTTTTACAAAGAAAATTTTTTGACGAATTCTCGCGACCAGTGTTTTTCATTATGTTTTGAAAAACTCGAAAACATCAAATGTCGAATATAATTACTAAACCACCTAAAACCACGACTAGACCAAGAAGAATAAGATGATGAAAAATGGTAGTATTAAGGACAGCAAGACGGTCAAGATTGAGAGAAAGAGTGAGAATCTTCGGTAAAACAAGGAGATCAAGAAAAAGAAGGAAAGAAAGAGAATGAATTAGTAAATAAATAAATAAATAAATAAATAAATAAATAGAAAGATAAAGCAAAGAAAAGTATCACAACAACAGAAAGATGAAGAAGAGGAGAAAGAAAAGTTGTTAGAGTTGTAGAGAGCGAAAGGAGAACGGAGAAGACAGAAAAAGATAGCTCAAGGAAAAAAGGATTTTATTAATAAATATGCTGGCAATTTGAATAAAATTCCGAGTTTTAAGTTAAATCTGGGGCACGCCGGGGCAGTCGGGGGGGGGGGAGTCGATAATGTGGCCATTAGCGTACTCGATGACGAGGTGATCAAGAAGGTCATAGAGGTTTTAGGTGACAAAGAACTCGGTAGGAAGTTCAATTCTGGTCAGTGCAAATCCAAACATCACCCTAAATTGAGAGTGGTTGTGAGCAGTGCAGCGTCCCACGTGTTAAGCTTGTCAGCATAATCAGAATATCAAGTATACGTTGCCGATGCACATGCTCAACGGTAAGCTGAGAGAATGTCCACTGCTGTTAGAACTTGATGACCACCATGAACCGAAATAACCTCAGGTCCTGCCTGCACATTACGCATTGGACGTAACCGGTTGGTAAGGTTTCTTGCTTCACATCAGCATGTGGTATCGTACCAAATCTGAGAAATTTACACCACTGTTACGCCAGATCGCGACCTCGTATCACAAGTATAAATAATTTTGCGTTACCTAAATCTGTGCGTACCACTTAATCATTTCTCCAGAAACTTTCTCTTAGTAGATACCCACTCTATATGTAGCATATGAGGATATGAAAATCCGAAGTAGATTTTTTCTCATAGCCCGAAAATCATGCGATGCACAGATAACTCAAAGCTGGCATTAATACTATTCAATCGACCGCGCGATTATATGCTATGATTGTATGAAGTGTGGAGGAATTTCAGTTGTAACTGTATGAGAAGTCTTTCCTGCTCTACTCATGGCTCTACAAAACTGATAGGGTCTCTATAAATACCACGCAACTACAGAAGGAATGGTGCATTGTTGTGTTTTCTCGCCCAAACATTATTCGAGGGCAGTGTTGATTTATCACAGCATCCAGTTAGCTGACATTCGATAAGACATCCTAGATGTTTGAAGGATAATTTTGAATTCCTGCTTATTGCTCGTGATCAAAATGGATGCTCAAAGGCAGCGTTCACGATGATCATCCTCGTTGACTTTCCACAGTGAAATGATTTGCGAGAAGGATCCTAGGCTCCCAGTGTCGAAAGACGCGCTAGAAAATGAGCCAGGAGCGGCAAAATAACGGCTGCAAACAACCGTTTTGGTGCCCCAGACACGCCTCGTGCCCCAGATCCGCCCCTCAAAAAGAACAAATGAAGACTCAGACTATAGGAATGATCAAGTCAAGGAAATGCTGATAAGTGAGCTGATCGCTTCATTGCACTGATAGGTATCATACTTCTAACGGTCAATTCCTCCACGCTCAAAAATCAACGTAAACAAAGGAGGGCCTATTTTTGCTCAAAAATTCGTCTTTCGTGTCCTTCTTAAGCATGCCTTGCTATATAGGGCACCAGACCTTCCGGAAGCTGTGGAGATATCGGAAGTGAAATTTATCGTGAACACTGCCTTTAGCGTCCCACATCCACGTATGTCTAGGCTTACCCTCATTATGACGAAAGTCAGCAAGAGCCTAGGAGAAAAACTCAGAAAAAACTTAAAACCGGCCATCAGTAGGATCACTACGCCCGTGCATGTAGTTTTTCCTTCCTCGATTAACAGGACTTTTTCATGAGCACTGACTATTTTGAAGAAAACGAGTTATAGGCTTGGGATAGATGAAGCCAGACGTGTGTGAACAAAGTTGTGAATTAGGTAACTGTTATAGTCAAAAAAAAATTGCCCCATTTCAGTGGTTACCGTCGGACTCTCAGTTTTGAAGACACAGTTGTCACGAAGACCTACCCATCAGACTCTCTACCAGAACAAAAAAAGTCGAAACTTTCCAAGGAAGGCCCTGCCTCCGATGAAGCGGTAGACTAAATGCGCAAAAGCTCGGGATTTCGTTGTTAACTAAGCACGTGCACTTGCTTATGTACAACTCTCACGAGTTCACCTGCGCACAGAACGCGGGCGATTGCGTACTGGTCCCGCACACGTGCGTTCCGACCGCGCAGACCGACAAACCGATCTCAACGAGTAATTTGCTTGCGTACTGAACGCACGCCATTGCGTACTGAACGCGAACAATTGCGTACCAACCGCACAGAGTGAAAAACTGATTTCACCGACCAGTTTGTTTGCGTACTGAACACGGTCGATTGCGTACTGAACGCGCACACCTGCGTACTGACCGTGCAGACTGACAAACCGACCACACCCACCAGTCTGCTAGCGTGCTGAACGCGGGCGATTGGGTACTGAACGCGAACACTTGAGTACCGACCGCGCAGACCCACAAACCAATCTCAACGAGTAATTTGCTTGCGTACTGAACGCGGGCGATTGCGTACTGAACGCGAACACTTGCGTACCGACCGCACAGACTGACAAATCGATCTCACCGATCAATTTGTTTGCGTACTAAACGCGGACGATTGCGTACTGAACGAGAACACTTGCGTACCGACCGCGCAGACTGACAAATCGATCACACCGACCAGTTTGTTTGGGTTCTGAACGCGGACGATTGCGTAACGACCGCGCAAACGGAAAGAGCGACCTCACCGACCAGTTTTCGTGCGTGCTGAACGCGGACAGTTGCGTACCGAACACGACCACTTGCGTACTAACTGCGTGTGCTCACGTATTGACCGCAGCGAAAAGTCATATTCCGTACTGACCGCGCGCAAAGATGAATGCGCGCGGTCAGTACGTCGCTATGGATTTCCGCGAGCGGGTGGTACGCAGCACAGGCGTATCGACCGCGTGCACTATCTCGTTTGCGCGGTCAGTACGCAAATGCGCGCGTTTGGTACGAAATACATTTTTTGCCCGCGGTCAGTACGATAGTGACACGCGGTCGGTACGAAACGCGATTTTTCGCCCGCGGTCGGTCCACCCCATTGTCTGAGTTCTCTCGTAGAGTCCCATTTTACAGTACTATCCTTCTGAATCATCACATGATTTCTCAAACTTCACTTCTCCTTAGGGGTGAGAAAATACAGGCTCACGAGACGGAAATGCTCAAATATTGTCATCCTAAATAGTGCTTAGTGCTTCAGGCTCTGTTGGCTACATGGAAGGGGGTGTGCGCACCTATTTATGTTGTTAATTCGACAGTGTTTGTTCGCGTGTATGCTGCCTTCGAAGCACTGCTGAATTAGGGTGAGCGCAGCCTTGAAGTAGAGCCAATGCAGCTTTGAAGTAAGCTTAGTGCGGTTTTAATGTATCCTTTGCACAGCCTTGAAGTAGGATGAGTGCAGCCTCGAGGTAACGTTGATGCACGTCTCAAGTAAGCTCAGTGCTGCTTTGCAGTATTCTTTGCGAGGCCTTGACGTAGGATGGGTGCAACACTGAAGTAAGCTTATTGTACGTTCGATGAATGGTTACTGCGCCTTCAATGAAACTAGGTTGAAGCAATCAACCTAGATACTCTAAAGCCGTGGAAAGCTTTCCCTGAGAGTTCTGAGAAGTTTAATCGACCCACCGCGCCGCCTCGCGGCGCCGCGTGATCGATACGGCTGCACACCATGCTGCCGCGCCGTTGCGCGGCGAGACTCTATTCGGCCTCTTAGGGGTCGGTTATATTTCCACCGCCGAGCGGCGCGGCGAAGTGCAATCGTACAATATCGATCGTGCTGCGCCGCTTAATCAATATTACAGAAACTCAGAAAAAAGCAAAACAAGTTAATTGTAATATAAATTTAACTTACTTGAATGTCGCAAGTAACTTACATTTATATTACAAGTAACATACATTTATATTACATGCAACCTTAATTTATATTACATGTAAGTTACACTTATGATACATGCAACTTACATTTATACTTTCACTATGGGTGGCCATCACATGACGCAGACGACACGCTACGCATAGTGCGCGTCCCAGACCACACACATCGCAAAAAATGCTGTGCGGGGCCTTGCCTGCTGGTGTGGGGTAAAGTACCCCAAACTTGGGTAACTGAGCCATCAGCAACGCCAGTCGTGAGCCTGACCCCGCGAGTGCGTCGCACATTCCCCTTGGAAATATCTTCTCGGCCGATTTAAGTTACTTGCGAGATATATTGTGCCATTTAAGTTAAATGTGACATATCAGAGGCGCAGTGCACAGTGTCCTCTCAGAAATCGAAAACAAGTTACTTATAACATATCTGAGCCGATGTAAGTTACTTGCGACTTATCTCAGGTCATTGAAGATACATGTAACGCATCGGATGCGCACCGTACGCAGTATCCGGCCAATATGTTACATGTACTCAGGCGTCGATGTCGAGCTGTTGCACAGCTAGCGATCTAGATACAAGGGAAGTATACGACGCATTTTTCAGGCATGCTGTGAATGATGAGAGCGCAGCCGGTTCAATTACCCAAGTTTGCGGTATATTGGCCCCGCCCAGCATGTGGAGGTCCTGCCTATCCGGTGGTGACCCCAGTGGAGGCTGGGCGACCCAGCCGCGACGCGTGTCGCTGTGCCGACCGCGACGCGTGCCGGTGTAATGTAGTTCCTAATCTAGATGAAACAATCCTGCAGGATGTGGACATATCGAGTTTTCGACAGTCTGACAACAGGCGGACGTCGCTGGGCAACGGGCAAGTCTCAGGCCGACAATACGCGCGATTTGACTTGTCAACCGGGAGCGGTTCATGAAATGACAACTTATCAACCTGTTGTCGACGCCCCAGTTTGCCTGAGTAATTTAAATGACCTAAGATAAGTCGCAAGTAAGCTCTGGTACATCCCTAGTGACCTGTTAATTTCGATTATCACCAGCAGCGGAGCGGTGGGCCTCGGTGAAATATGACTAGTGATAAGGAGGTTTCGACAGAAAGCCACCGCTCCTCTGGCAAATTGGGGCGACGATAACAGGTAGATCCGCCCACCATGAGTCACCGCTGGCCAACGCGCCGATATTCGGCGGGGTCGTGGCCGCGAGTTATATTCTGGTCGATGTCGAGCTGTTCCACAGCTAACGCTCTAGATAAAAGGGAAGTATACGACGCATTTTTCAGGCATGCTGTGAATGATGAGAGCGCAGCCGGTTCAATTACCCAAGTTTGCGGGGACAGGGTCTCTCTACACACCTAAAGAGGAGTTGTCCCGCCTTACTTCAGTGTTGCACCCATCCTACGTCAAGGCCCCGCAAAGAATACTGCAAAGCAGCACTGAGCTTACTTGAGACGTGCATCAACGTTACCTCGAGGCTGCATTCATCCTACTTCAAGGCTGCGCAAAGGATACATTAAAACCGCACTAAGCTTACTTCAAAGCGTCAATGAGTGGAGGCAGTCGAAATCAATGAGCGGAGAGGGTCAAACTTTGCGGGCTCCTAGCTCCTCGGAATCAACAGCTCGGGACTGGATATTTCACAAAGTTACTATAGAGGACCAAGAGAAACTGACAGTGCATACCGTTTCCTTAGATGCGTTTACCGCTCTAAACACTTTCCTTGTGAGGGCTGTTTTATTGAAAACTAAAGAACAGAGTTTATCGTGAACAGTGCCTTTAATAGTTCCATATCGAAAACTCGTTACACGACTAGGTGAGTTTTACTGTCCGAGAATTATAACATTTGGCTACAGGACGTGAGTTTTGTAAAAAACGTTCGGTCTTAATACCGGTCATCACCGCCCGAGGGTTTCGGCACTTACCAACGGAAAGGGTATGAGGGAGGGTGGAAGCACAGCAGGGTTCGGCGCGGGTGTGGGCCCCCACAGGGGGTCTGAGCTAAGAAGGGGTGGAAGCGGGGGTCTGATCCTTGGACGAAGACCAATTGAACTAACTTGTTTGTGAGCAAAACCGTCAGGAGCAGTTTTCCACTTAGATTCCAAATGTAGATTGTGGTTTAACTAAAAGGCTGATTTAATTGATTTGTGAGTTGCGGAGTTCAATCAGGAAGTTTAGGGTGAAGTAAAGGTCTTCTCAGAATAATATTCAAGACATATGAATTCTCCATGTAAAAAGTCCAAAGCACTTTGACTAATACACTGCGCGGGAAAACTATATGACATACCCCGATTTTCGCGGCTCTGAATTTCGCGTAGACTAAGCAGAAAAACTGCGAGTGCTAATCGACGCAGCACCTTCTCAAACCCCTGGGTACAAGTTTTCATAAAAACACGCCGAATTTTTGAAGGCTGGCTCCGGAATGTGCCGAAATTGACCGATGCAGGACTTTATGACATAGCAGAGAATACAACCAAAACTTCAATTTTACCGGCTCTTTACTAATCCGTTTATTATAATAACAATCAATAACATAAATTCAATAGTCAGTGGAGTTACCCTGGCGCAGGGTAACGTCGAATAATCTGTTTGGCATACAGTTCACTGAGTTCTTGAGGACGCCACCTCCAATTGCTACCCAATCGGCGATGACGGCTCCCTTCAGCTGAGCTACGGACTGCCATGAGCGTATACGCGTCGCGCAAGTATACCCACAAGTTTTCCATCGGGTTGAGGTCCGGCGAACAGGCGGACCATTCAAGTAAATTGACACAATTGGCCTGAAACCAATCCAACGTCGACCTGCTTACATGAATGGGCGCGTTGTCCTGCTGGAATACAAGCCGATGGCGTCTCAAAAAGGGCAGAAGGCGATCTTTTAGTACAGTCTGGTAATCTGCAGAGTTCATATTGCAAGAAACGAAGGCAATGTCTAGCTTGCCGTACCAGCTGAATGCTGCCCAACACATCAAACTTCCTCCTCCGAAGTTCCTCTCCTAGACCGTGAGAGGGTCATTGCGCAGATCTCTCCAGTACGAGTTGAATCCATCAGGCTCGTCCCAGTTGAACTTTTTTTCGTCCGAGAAAACAATCTGAAAAGTTATTTTCATACGAGGTCGTTTAACATGAAGATTGAAGGAGGGACCCACCTTCTTCCGATCGGTTTGATTGTTCATTCGAGCGAACTGGAGCAGCGATTTCTAGTGGTATTCCGTACAATGTGAAGCCTTCCTCATTCTCTCGCGGACCACGTTCTGGGACCGATGGTTCGCAGAATTGTGGATTTGTCCACGCACAGGTCCGAGGCTACCTTGATCTCGCTGGCGGAACTCATGGAATTCGATGCCAGCCTCACGACTGCCCGTTCCTCTCGTCATTCAGCTTCCTTGGTCTTCTAGTTCGTGCTTTAAGCAGGTAGAAAGCAAGATCTTCAATGTATCGAGCAAAGCAGCCTCGATTTCGTTCAATTCGTTTGCTCATAGATCGAATACCAAGGCCCATATGGCTCATTAGATCAATCTGAGCGCTTCCGCATTCCGACAATCTGGTTCCACGTGGCACTCTGGAAGTTAAAGAGCAGGAACATCCTATTGTGAGATAAATTTCATGTAACCGTGATTTTTCTCACTGAAAATCTACAAGATTCAGGAAATTCCCAAGATTCGCCTGCTATGTCATATACTTTTGCATCGGTCGATTTCGACACTTTCCGGTGCCATTCTTGTATAAGATTTGACGTATTCTTATGAAAATTTGTAACCGGAGGTTTGCGAAAGTGTAGCGTCGATTAACACTTACAGTTTTTCTGCTCGGCCCACAACAAATCCAGAACAGTGAAAATCGGGGTATGTCATATAGTTTTGCAGCGCAGTGTAAATACTAAATGATTTCTGCAAATGATTTCTATGAGTCATGAGAGTTGATATTTGAGTTGAGCGGGGTCGATTCACCTTATATACACACTTTCACCATCTAAGATAAACGCTGAAGACCGCTACAGTATGCGGGATCACACCTTGCTCAAGTGTGGTCCCGCCGGAAGTTGTCAATTTCGAGAACTAGGGATTATGAGAGTAGGATATTTGAGTCCAGCGTGGTCGATTTACTCTGGTTACAAACTTTCATGATATCAGACGAACGCCGACGACCGCTACATAGATAGCGGGAGACGATGAAAAAAAAACGGGTAAGTCCGTGAGCATGAAGTTGGGTTTCAAACTGCAGTAACTCAAGTTCTAAATAAGGGACCCGGAAAATCCTAGCTTTAAGAAACTGTGGTCTAAACACTACCGTTCGAGACCACCCGCACCCTTGGAGAAGTTCTTTGAAGAAAATTTTCCTGGTGTGGATTCTGCAACATTTTCCGCGTTTTCTCAGTACTTAGGTATGGGCCCAGCTGTGGGCCCACAGTGCATTCTAAAGAAGAACTCACACCTAGTAAATTTTCTTCAAAAGCTTTTTCCAGGGGTGCGCAAGGTTTCGAACGATAGAGTTTGTGGCGGACGCACCAGGGGTCTCGCGACTGCCAGACTTGAGAATGTAGGTATGGAGCTTCGGGAAGGATGGCTCATTTCGTTGGTCGCGCGCGGCCGCAACGCGGCGTTGGCATAGTAGCGCGCCTGGTGGCCTCTCTCGCACTCCACCACTCTTCATAGAGGTTGTTGAAGCCCAGACAAACATACTGATTCACTGCAGACTACACATTTTTGCCTAATTTACCTCAGGAAACATGTTACTGCGGAAAGTTGCCCCATTATGCAGATTCTTCTGTTGCTGTCGACCACAGTTTCGATACTACTACTTTCTCAAATAGACAGATTACCGCTTGAAACCAGATCACTATCTAGAACTAAACCCATCAAACCACTGTAATTTTCGGTAAACATTGAAAACTTTTGTCATTTTCCATATTTATTGAACGTCTAAGCATGCGGTGTCAAGGAGTTACCTAGCAATTTGTTATTAGAAGCACTCCACCATTATACTTATGCATGCGGAGCGGGGATGTACGGAATTTTCTGTTGTCTGCTCACATTGTTCTGTTTTGTGTGAAATGCGCCACTTTCCTCAGAAAACAGAAAGAAAACTTGAAATCGCGATTTCTAGCAAAAGTTGTTTAGTGATAACAGACTAAATTCATTAACGTTTAAGGACGGATTTCAACCGGATTCTTTGCCGTTCCATGCAATTAAGGCTGAAATCTCGTCAAAATGTTACCCAAAGCCATGAGTATGACGAACTTGTGAGGTGTTCGAGTATAAATACCTCTCTCAAACGCAGGATATGAATACTCCAGCGCCCCAGCTATGACGGAGCGGGGTGATTTTGAGTCTTTGGTAATCAAGGGAGATATTAGAATCCCTGAAAATGCGGCGGGTACCAGTTCTTATAAAATCCACACGGTAGCGTAGGATAATCTTGTAATTTTGCATTTTTTTGAATTATACGGACATTTCTATTTTCTGCCCATTTTCGATGTTTTTTCTTTCTTCTGTTGAAACGGATTTTCTGTTTTCTGATTGAGAAAATCGCAAATTTGTGATGCGGAGCAACCTCTTGAAGATTTGTTCCTTCCACCGATGAAGAACTGTTTACAATGAAGGAAGAATTAATGTTATGGAAAGCTGCAGACTATTCATACGATCTGAGGAACGAAATCCATAGGTATTAAGAAAGTTCATGTAAGGAGTCATAAGGTGCAGAAATGAAGCTCACAAAAATTTAGCACTAGGGCAATGTGTGGGGAAACAAGGATTAGAGAGAAGATAGCTGTTGGAAGCTGCTACTCGTTCAAATGTTATCGATATCCTCAAATCTCGAAAACCCTTTCTTATATAATAGTAAAACTGTTGCCAACTGTGGCCCATTTGAATATTGCTTGATCCACAGCTCTTCATTCTTGTGGAGTTATTCCCGTGTAACTGAGTGGATATTACTGCATCGCATACTAATAGGATTGCTAAGGCTAAAACAAGCTTCCAGCAGTGGTTCAGTGTGTTTATCTGGGGCCTCAACTACCCCGATGAGGAGTGGTGGAGCTCGAGAAAGTACAATAGGCGCGCTGCAATGCTAACGCCGCGTCGCGGCCGCGCGCGGCAGACGAAGATGAGCCATCCTTCCCGAAGCTCCATACCTACATTCCAGACTTGGAGCCAAGTCAAAAAGTGGTTAGGCCGTGCCATGGCCCGGCTCCGCATCGGTTACGTGCGCGCCTCGGGTGACGCCTGATCTCCGGAATTCCCGTATGCAGCATCCCGTAGACGGATCCTCCATCCTAGATCGTCGCGTCCGGCCACCCTGGTAGGCCGACCAGAGTAGCTAACTAAGCTCAAGCGGGTGACTGTCACATAGTGACCTAATGACGGTCTTGTACACCAAATAGGGACCCTACACGCCCTGCGACGGGCGTGAATAATCAACAGCGGTCAACTAATACCAGCAACCAACTAAGGCAAGCGGTTGGCAAGTTCTCAAGCGTATAAAACCGGAAAAGAACAAAATAAACACAGGAAAAACAATTACTCACATTTATCCTTATGTACAGAAAATCCTAGCCGCCCTGAAGTCCATCAGCTACTCAGTAGGTGCCAAGCGATTTGCGGGTCGCAGAGTACCAGTGATAGCCAATAATTACGAAGCGCGCCCTTCGCTTCGTTCCGTTCACACTGGCCCCTTCTTGAGGAGGCTTGCACGTCGGTTGACAGACACCATGATCAGGCAGGCTCCTCTACGATGGTTCAAGGCCATCGGAGTCGTCCAGCGCGTACCCTCTATAAAACGTTGTAATTCACATCATTCGAGGCTCGAGCGGCGCGCGCGACGCCTGGGCCTCCGCGTGTCCTCCGCTCTCTCACTGTCTCTGACCTCCGCTCCGCACCAGCACACGTAGGAACCATGTGAATTTCGCCGTATTATAGCCTGTACCTGGCCAGATTCTCAGGAAACAGTGGGGCAGGATCAACCTGCTCGAATCTGACACCCCAATGCCTGCGATGGCATTGGGTTTGGCACGCCCTGGTGACGTCAGGGTGAACGGGAGTGTGGCCGTAGCCCGAGCATGCGGTTGCCCGAGCGGCGGATCGACCAAGCGCTAGCCAGTGTGGGGGGCGGGGCCTTGCTCGTCAGTGCGACGTCGAGGGAGAGGCAGCGCGATAAAGCCCCGCCTCTCGCAGCCGGTGACGGCAAGCAGGCTGACGAGGCAAGGAATAGGGCCCGGCACAGGGGTGCCCTCAGCTAGGGACTAGTCGCATCCGCGACAGAGTTTGAAGTCCAGTTTCTTGAAGTCAGGATTTTTCCATAGAACTCGTCCTGCACTTAACTTATGACGTTCCAAAAAACTTTTTTTAAGGACGGCCGATTTTTTTTATCGTCTCCCGCTAACTATTTATCGGTCTCTGGCGTTCATTTGAGATGGTCAAAGCAAGTTTTAAGGATGAATCGGCTACGCTGGACTCGAATATTCTACCCTCATGATTCCTAGTCTTGAAAATTGTCGACTTCAGGCGGGACCACACCTGAGAAAGGTGTGGACTCATACAGTGTAGCGCCCTTCAGCGTCCATCTTACACGGTCAAAGTTGTTATACTTTGTAAATCAATCACGCTTGACTCGAATATCCTACTCTCGTGACTGACTCGCAAAAGAGTATGGACCTAGAGCGGGATCGAACCCTCTTTCAAACATCCGCATTTTATTACACAGCACAAGTTGTTACCAGTTACCTACACCTTTGCCCTTTCAGCTCCTCTCTACATAAATGCAATGAGTTCTGTGCTCTCGCCCTCTCAGACGTCCGATTTTTTTTTTGCAAAGCATTGGCTTTGAGCCGTAAATTTTGGTTTTTTGACCATTTGACAATTTTATACTTACCACTTGAATACGACAAGAGAAATTTTTTTGCAGTGAAACGTTAGAGGTATGTAAACCGGCTGGATAAACTGTTTGAACACATCAGCTCTTGGTGGTGGTGATAGAAAACGGTCAAAAATTTCCGTTCCGGTGGGGGTCTGAGCAAAATGGCCATAAAAGGGGAGTCTGAGCAAAACTGGCCGGCCGACACCTCGTGCAGTGCCCTGAAGCACAGGACGCGATCGCAGTTGTGTGAAATTCGTAGAAGGCATGCTGTGAAAGTTTGATAGAATGCTTGATACCCTACCTGATTCTCCAAAAGGACTAAAACGCCTTCAAACTGTTTTGGTGCGTAGTGGAATGGCTCAAGCCCCTTGATCTGTTCTCCGACCGTAACCGCATTCAGGCATTTTCCGGCAAATGAGAAGAACAGCAACATGTGGTTGGTCGTGGCCACTGCGACCTTAAAAACGTCGTGATACTCAAATACATACGTAGTCAAATTTACGATAACAAAAACTCCTACGTCTACTACTCCTTCTGTCTCTTCTTTTTGAGCATCAAAAATAAAAGGTTTACTCCACGACAACGGGAAAGGTGGTGATGCGTTCGCGCATTTTTGCTCAGTGTCTCACAAAATCCGCGCATTCTATGAGTATCGAGTATGCATTCAACACGAGCGGCAACACCCATCAGAAGGCTCTATCGCAGAGGCACGTGCTGCAAAATTCAATCTTAGAAGCAGCGCTAACCACGCATTGAGCATTTTATTTGTTGGAGACTGTGCCGTAAGCTAACACACAATGAGAGCACGTGCTCCTCTAGCAGCGAATTCCCTTACTATGCTCGAAACGGCCTTGTATTCGAGTTGAGCGCATCGAATGAGCCAATTGTTCGAGATGCTGTACCCATGGCTGACTCGCTTTCAAATTTGCTACTAATCGATGACAGAACAGCTGCTACTTTTTTTTCTGGGTTATTGTTTTTTCCTATTTGTTTTTTTTTTATTATTTCTGCATTTATATATGGTTAGGACTCCAGGGGCTATTTTCAGTGTGTGTGTGTGTGTGTGTGGGGGGGGGGGAAAGTACCGTACTGTCCCTTTCAGCGCTTGTTTCCAAAAATCTAAATTTCTCTCTAAGGAGTCTTCAATATGGAAAAGTTGCCCGTTTTTTGGCAAAAACGTATGCTCCGGGTCTCGGAACAGATACCGGATCAGGCTACGGATCGAGGTCTGATACAACCCAACATTGGTCCGACCCCCCACCCAAGCCAAGCGATTTGCTCAGCCCCCCCCCCCCTTGGAAAATTCTGCCAATTCGAGACTTGATGCTTCGGGGAAAGCGGCCTTTATCATGCTAGGTTATCATTAGGCATCAAATTCACCTTTAGCGCCGTCATCAAAGCTTATCCGCGCAAAGGGTGAATTTGCTGAGCGGTTGGATATCAATCAGCGCAAAGCGTGAAATTACCGCCGTTGCTGGCATCTCAGAAATTTCTTAACAAGTTAAAACATCTCAGCGAAAATATGATAAAACGATTGATCACGTCTTCTTCTTCTCAGCCTCAAACAGAGCATCGCATCAAAGGCATAGGAAGTGCCATAGATCACGAGCAGATCACGAACCTGTACCATAGATCACGAGCAGATAAGATTATAGGTCTGGCCGGACATGAAAATAGATGCAATGAATCATGTCCAGCACATTCACAATCAGGGCATCTATCAGGGACTGACTGGTCAATCCGATGAGCGCAGGCCTTTAGATATGTGGAATGACCGCATCGCAGACCAGCAAGGATTCTTCGGGTGCGTCTCGGTAGATCGGCTTCGCTGTCGTCGACTCGTGGGGGTACGCCGCCATAAATTGGGTTGGGCTGAGCATCAGACAGGTACTCTGCCACAAAGCGCGTATGCTCAGCCATCTGGAGTCTGCTGCGGGAGAGCATTGATCACGTCTCGATGTGTTTACCATGAGCACAGCCGGTTTAAAAGCCGCCTCATCTCACTAGAGTCCTCATTCGGCATTCTGATGCCGGCCCTGAGAAGTGACTTCGGGTCACTCTCCGGAGGCCAGCATAATTTTGGCTGCTGGGAGGATACAGTGGGTATCCTCACGGCTGGGGGGGGGGCGGCTTACGCCGCGGTCCGCAGAGGGTGGCTCCTCACCGCAGACCTCGGTGAAGATTACGCCCATGTTGCGGACGAGGCGGGGCTTCCTGTGCTGTGGACCTTCAAATTCGTGAAATTTTCGAGGTAAACTCACCCAATTTTCGAGGTAAGTTCACCTCATTTTCGGGGTAAATTAGACCGTCTCTCGCTGCCAGTTAGCACCATTTTCACGGAATATTCACCCCATTCTCACCTATCCTAGCGGCAAATTCACCCATACAGTAAATTTAACGCGGCAAATTAAGACTTCATGATGACTTGTACGTGAGCATCAAGTCTCCTTTGCTGAGGCATCAAGTCTCGAATAGGCAGAGAAAGTGATGGCGACGACCGAGAGGGGGGGGGAGGTCCTACCTTCGTGATTTCCTATAGTGAACGAATTTTCAGATCTCAAGACTACATTGATGCATCGATTGTATCAATCAATGCTAATAATGCAATAAATAAATGTTTTCCGCGGAAGCAGACAAAAACAACTCTCCTGCGACAATGACACCAAATGTTTGTTTAACGGCTGAACATCCATTAGTGCCCTGGGGGCCCATAGGTGCGGTCTCGGGCATGAAAACCACATTTAGTAATTCACTGTTCAAATGGGGATGTGTGTATACAAGTCTGTTGGTACCTGCTCGTTGGTGCCCCTGCTTCTACTGAACCCAGCAGACGTTTGAGTGTACACAGGGAACGTTCGAGCGATATAGCGTGCACAACTATATCGCGAAAGTATCCCGCACATTGCATAAAGGTGTCGCCGTCCGGCACACTAAGGCCTCTGGTCCATAACACCTTAGGATCCGTACCTAAGGAGTCATGGAGTCTTTGGCCACAAGCCACAATTTCGCCACCCTGAACTGTCGATCGCTGTCGAGTGATATCCGAAAAACTGCGCTGTCCAGGCTTCTGAGCTATTTCCATGCACCGTTCGCTGCTTTGCAGGAAACCCGCCTCAAGGATAGACCCGTCATCAGCGTCGGAGAGTACACCATCTACTGCGGTAACGCTGACGATAGGAGAGTGGGAGGCTGTGCAATAGCTGTAAGGAAGGATTTCAATGGTATGGTCAAGGAGTTTGGCTCAACGTCGTGCCGGAATGCATTCGTACGACTGCGGGATCACAGAGGATTCAATCTGTGGATAGTGAGTGCTCATGCGCCTACTGAAACCGCCGAAGACAATTCGAAGGACGCGTTTTATTAAGAACTCAATACGTTGCTGGCCAGGATACCTTGTCAACATGCTGTTGTCGTGGGGATTGACGCAAATGCGAAGATGGGACTTGATCAGGAATCCGAAGTACTCGGTAAATGGTTCTACAAAGTGGAGCAAACATCGGACAATGGCTACCGCCTTGTCGACTTTTGTGAACGCAGTGGTCTGATTATTGCATCGACATTCAAGAGGAATCATCGCCGCCATCAGCTTACGTGGCAGGGACCAACCCGGCAATCTTCAGAAGAGCAGCGGAAGCGGAAAATGACAACTTTGAAGCTACAGCTTGACTATGTCCTGACGAGGAATATTCCAGTATCGGACATTCGAAGGTCTAGAGCTGTGTGGGATGTCGCATTCGATTCGGATCACCGTCCTGTTCTGTTGAACTTCACTGCGAGGATTCATAAGAGGAAGCAAGGGGCTCAGCCTCTCCAGAGGATTGACATGACAAGTCTCAGAGATGAAGAGTGCAGAAGGAATTTTCGACAACGCGTTTCTATTCACATCGGAGTACGGACTAAGAAGAAACTTTGCGACGCGGATTCTTTTGTCAAGTGCATCCAGGACGCTTCGAAAGAGGCACTCCCGGTTGTACAGCCTAAGAAGAAGTTCGCCTACGTCTCAGAAGAAACTACATCTACTCACAACAGAGTATGTGCTCTCCGAACTGCAGGAAACTTCTTGGAGGAGAAGGGTCTGAGGAGGAAGTTGCGTCGGCAGTTTCAAAAGGACCGCGAACAAGAGTGGACGTGTAGAGCTAAGGAGTTCGAGAAGGCTTGGGAGGAGAAGAATCCGAGGAAAGCCTACACGTTGCTGCGACAGTATAGCGGGAAGATGAAGAGATGTTCTCCTGTCCTGAACACTACCAATGGAGTTGCAGTTGGTGATGCGACGCTGCCAATATGGAAGGGTTACTTCAGTTCACTACTGAATCGTCCAGCGCCATCAGTACCTGAGCTCCCGCATGTTCAGAGAGCACATTACGATGTCAGTGAGGAACCGCCGACTGAGTCTGAAGTTTCGGATTGTGTCCGGAAAATGAAGAATGGAAAGACAGGTGGAGATGACAATATCACTGCTGAAATGCTGGAAGCTCTTCCTCCGTCTGGGAATCGTGAAATGACCAACACCATCCTTGCTATATGGATGAGCGAAAGGATACCCGATTCGTGGAGACATGCGATCATCGTACCTCTTCACAAGAAGCTATCCGTCACGGATCCTAAGAACTACAGAGGAATCTCTCTACTTCGTGTCATGTACAAGGTTTTAGAACGTATCATTCTCGAGCGACTTATCAAACATCGTGAAGGAACGATCAGAGATGAGCAAGCCGGTTTTCGACCTGGAAGATCGACCATCGACCAAGTGTTCGTCGTGAGAAGAGTAATTGAATCGTGGCAGAGGTTTTCGAAGCCATTACAGCTTGCTTTTTTGAACTTTGAAGCCGCGTTCGACTCTCCTCATCGTGATCGATTGCTCAATGCTCTGCGAGCAGATGGAGTCCCGGAAAAGTATGTTCGGTTAATCGAGGACATGAACAAAGGAACAACAGCAGCAGTTCGTACACCCGTCGGATTTACGTCAGCTTTCGAGGTGAAAACAGGAGTAAGGCAAGGAGCCTTGCAGGACCTTTTCTTTTCAACTTCGCCGTTGATGACATCATGCGTAGAGTTGCAGAACAGTTTCCTGCGGATGTGATCCTAACACCATCAGGACGCTCCCTTGTCGACCTGGAGTACGCCGACGACATTGTGTTATCCGCTGAAAACAACGCAAAACTGCAAAGGATTTTGAACCTCGTTTCGGAGTATGCCGCAGCCTATGGACTTCGTCTTCGTCCCGACAAATGCAAGCAGATGTGGGTCTCTCAGAGGCCTTCAACGGGAGTTTGTGTGGACGGACAACGTATCGAACTGGTGGACGATTTCTGTTATTTGGGCTGTTTGCTGAAAAACGATGGTAGTTATGCAGCGGATATTCGACAACGATGTGCGAAAGCTACGTCTGCATTCAATTCTCTAACCAAGTGTTTGTGGTCTACCACCATCGCGAAGGAAGTCAAGTTGCGCGTCTACTTATCCGCTATTCGCCCTATCATGATGTACGGATCGGAGACGTGGGCAGCACCGAAGACGCAGATGGAAAGGTTGGATTGCGCGGAGAGGAAGCTGTTTAGACGTTTGCTTTGATATTTCTGGCCACGTGTATGCCATAACGAAGACCTTTACAAGGAAATCGACGCAGTACATCAACGCTTGACACGAGGGAGGTGCCAGCATCTCCTAACGCGATCTCAAGCAGCAATGGAGAGTCGACTTCGACTGCTCGGGCATATAATAAGAAGAACGCCAGTTCGTCTAGTACAACACGCTTTAAAAATGCTTCCAAATCCTGTCTGGAAACGGCCACCTGGGCGTAGGCGAAAGTTCTGGACGGATGTGGTTAAAGAGGATTTGAAGTCACTCGGCATCGAAAGACAGTTCAGGCGCGATGTTTCGTTTCGCAGGAAATGGAATAGTGACAGCTGGATGGAATGTGTTCAAATTGTGGCTGAAGACCGTGAAAAATGGACACGGCTGACTACTAGGACGGCACACCTCGGTGAAGATGCGGAATGACCGCGTCAGGCGAAAGCCAACCGATTAAGTCAAGTCAAGTAAGCTGTTAAAATGTGAAAACGTACCCCAAATTTTAAGGATGAAGCTTTAAGCCGAACAGCGCTACATAGCGGGTGGAGCCTGTTTTCATGCCCTGAGGGCACAAAGGTGCGGTTTTGGGCAAGAAAAACACGTATAGTAATTGGCTATTCAAATGTCAAAACGCACCCAAAGTTTCATGGACGCAGCTCTAAGCCGAACAGCGCTACATAGGGGACGGAGCCTGTTTTCATGCCCTGAGGGCATACCGGTGCGGTTTCGAGCATGAAAACAACGTATAGTAATCGGCTATCCGAATGTGAAAACGCACCTAAAATTTCATAGACGCAGCTTTAAGCCGAACAGCGCTTCATACGACAGGGTCCATGGAAAAATCGATAGCTGTGAAATATTTAATTTACAAGTACCGTATTTCCTCTAATAGAAGTACACCTCTATTTGAAGTACACCTCTAATAGAAGTGCACCTAAAAGGGAAGGCTGAGTATTAGAAGTACACCCTCTATTTGAAGTACACCTCGTTTATAAGTACACCTCTTTTCGGAATGGACCTCCGGTACTCGGGTGTTTGGCAATCCGAATGCGGCATTTGAGAGAGGCCAGTTTGCACGAGATGTTTTTTTTTATGTTGTGAGGTTCAAATGTTCACGAAAACACTATCGGTCACCCCTTTCTCGATGAAAGATTGCTTGTATGTGACAACTTTCGATGAAACTTCAGCGAACTCCAAATGAAAAATAAAAAAAAACAGAGCTGAGAATTGATATTGACGTTATTAACGAAGAATGCATGGAGTTCATTCAGGTAATTTACAAGAT
This sequence comes from Aplectana chamaeleonis, assembly GCA_029168955.1. NCBI lineage: Eukaryota > Metazoa > Nematoda > Chromadorea > Rhabditida > Cosmocercidae > Aplectana > Aplectana chamaeleonis. Next base: position 126,253 of record JAPDOI010000196.1, read on the forward strand.
TCTTGATTCTATTAGGTTTTAATCATTCAAAGTTGACGTGTTTTGGCCCAAGACGTTAACATTACAGGCATCGTTTACGACGGATTTCGTTTTCCAGTTTTCCATATTAAATGAGAGCTCTAGTACCCTATATAACAGCTACGTTGAAAAAACCGCGAAAAAATCACTGAAAACCCCTTTTTCAGACTGAAGGAATCTCAATCAACTTTTGAGAAAGAAAGAGTCGATCGTTAGATATCGCTGTTTTGATCTACGATCTCATTATCAAATGGAATTCATCTTTCTTTCAAATGATTTGTGGAGAAGGAAAGGTTAATCGATGTGTGTAGAAAAGTCATTCTTCACGTATTCGTATAGTATATTCTATCAACTTCTCCTTAGTTGTACTGTATCAATATCGATCATTTACTTACATGATGGCTGACAGCAAATCGTGCCAGATGACTGACGGAGGGTCAGACTTTTTTGACGGAATTTGAGACATTCGACCTCATTTATCTTGACAATAAGGTATTTTTAATCGAACAAACTCTCACTACGTTCCTAGGTGGACCCAGAAAATGATTCGAACCGAAACAATGGGAAGTGGTTCTCAGCGCGTACAATGCCTTTAACGGTCCTTGAAAAGCCAAGATTCCCCAGCGTTATGAAGATTGGATCATTCATGTAGAGGAATTGTTTCTACTAGGTTGTCCAATAATTTTTGTTCGAAAATTTCACCACTTTTAATTTTTTTCCACTTTATTGAAAAACAAGTCTAATCAACAATATAATCACCACAGTTATCCACAACAGTGGCCCATCGATTGGGCAGGTCGCCGATGACCTTCGCCCAGAACTCCGGGGGCTGCGACTCGAAGAAGTCCGCGATGACGGATTTGAGGTTGTCGTAGTTGGTGAATTTTCTTCCGGCCAAATGGTGCTTCAGCGGGCGGAACAAGTGGTAGTCGGAGGGGGCGAGGTTCGGGGAATACGGCGGATGGCCAACCGTCTCCCAGCCGAGCGTCGCCAACTTCTGCTGGGTCTCCTTCGCCACTTGGGGGCGCGCGTTGTCGTGCAGCAGGCGGACCGAGGCCAGTCGGGGACGCTTTTCTCGGATGGCGACGGCTAGTTTCTCGAGCTGATCGGTGTAGATGGAGGCGGTGACCGTCCTGCCTTGCGGGAGCTACTCGAAGTCCTTGATGTCCCACCGAGCGTGATCTTCAGCGGGTGCAGGTCGACTTTCGGCGTCATCGGCGGCTCTTCTCTGCGCGGGATCCAGACGGCACGGCGGGCGACGTTGTCGTAGAGGACCCAGCTCTCATCCCCTGTGGCCAGGTCCTCGAGAAACTCCTTGCGATGCGGACGAAGGAGGAGGGACTGGCAGACGGCCACGCGGCTCTAGTTGTTGGCGTCCGTCAGACGGTGGGGGATCCAACGGGCCAGAACTTTGTGGTAGCCGAGTAAGTTGAAACGATTGTGGATGGTGGACTTGCTGCAGCCGAGCGTCGTCGCCAGTTCACGGGTGGTGGCTTCCGGCTTCTCCTTGATACAACGACGGACTTCGTCATCATCCACCGTAGAACGCCTCCCGCTGTGCTCCCTGACCTCGAGGCTCGTGTCGCCGCCCTCGGAATGACTGAACCAGCGGCTGACTGTGCGTTGGGACACTGCATCCTCCTTGCACGCTCTGCAGATGTTGGCGACTGCGGTGCCCGTGTCGTTGCCCAGCAGCCACTCTTGGTACACGAACGTATGAATTCGACCTTGGTCCATTTTAGCTTGTACTGGTAGCTAGACGCGGCGACTGCGCCTTATATACCCCTAGCGTAGAACTTTGGAGAACCTTCTAGAAGGTTCTTACACTTGCCTGATATTATAACACTTCTAAGGAAAATTATAGAATTTTGAAAATTTTCGGACAGGAATTATTGGACGGCCTGGTAAAACAAAGAAATCCGAGTCCTTCAATGGTCGACTTTACATATTGTGGATTGAGGACGCAAAGAACTCGCCCCTGGAGGAGCTGGTATAAAGTCATTCCAGAACCGCGCTTTTTTAATCACTCTGGACGTCTCGAAAGGCGACCGGTTGAATTGTTTTCGAGCCTAACAAGTCGATTCGATTGGTCTCTCTCTTTCCTATGAAGGACGTCTCAAATAAAATCGATACTAGACTTATAAAATTTTTGGAAGAAATTGACTTGGAGAGGGAGTGAATAATGGTTTTGAAAATATGGCATCAGTGATTGTGAAAGCCTCAATTCGACTGGGCCTAAAGCTGGGATCATTCTTCCAGCGACGAGCGATGCGACGCAACGTTTATCACAAATATCGACCAAAAATCGATATGGCTGATATGCACTGTCGCTGGTCGCGGGAAGTATGATCGCGGCCTAAATGGCTATGTTTTCGGGGTTGCGGCCTAAAATTTCAATACATACGAATTCTCGGTTTTATACTGGAAATCTCTGCCAGAAATGCGAACAGTTCAGCATTAGAAATTCAAAAAATTGCGCCGAATAATAGAAGTACACCTCTAATAGAAGTACATATAAAAAAGGGGCCTGAGTATTAGAAGTACAGCCTCTATTAGGAGTACACCTCTTAAAGAAGTACATATAAAAAAGGGGCTTGAGTATTAGAAGTACATGTACTTCTAAAAGAGAAAAAAACGGTATTTAACGAAATTTGAATTAGGGATTTTCGCGTTGCTACAACGTGCGTAAAATCTAGTCACGGAGTCAAGTAATCAATTTGATTCTTCTACCCGGTTAAAAACGGTCTTTAAAGACCCATTTTGAGGTGTGATACAATCGATTGTATCACACCTAAAAATGGGTCTTCGAAGACCGTTTTTACCCGGGTAAAAGAATGAAATTGATTACTTGGTTCCGTGACTAGATTTTCCGCACGTTGTAGCAACGCGAAACTCCCTAATTCAAATTTCGTTAAATACTTGTAAAAATTTCACAGCTATCGATTTTTTCATGGACCCCACCATATGTAGCGCTGTTCGGCTTAAAACTGTGTCCATGAAATTTTGGGTGCGTTTTCACATTCGGATAGTCAAACACCGAATGTGGTTTTCATGCCAGAATCCGCACCTATGTGCCCTCAGGGCATATATGTAGATCCTATGCTTCTGGCGGCATCGTATCTTAAGCACGAGTCAATTTCGTGGAGTAAATTGCAAGAGATATAACAGTGAACAACGCTCTTCTCAAACAGTCAACAATCCATTTTTTCTCAGAATTGCGAAATTTTTAAACTTCAGCGGGATCAGACCTGTGAATCCTAAATTGCCTAAAAATGCATCTTAGAATACGAAATTCCAGAACATCTGTGTCATTTCGTTGACAGGATAGTCCGCTTGTAATGACCTCGATGACAGCGAGTACTGTGCTTATCTGGGCCAAATTCCTGTCCGCAATTGCGCCACGACACGCTTTGCGGCCGCAAGCGCTCGAGTCAGTCGGGTTTCCAGCGCCAAAGCTGACTCGATGTGGCTTTTTTCTACAATTTTCTTCAATTTTTCTCAGTTTCCAGTTTCCAAAACCCACCTAGAGTCAGCAGATCGGTGGCTGCGGCGCTGGAAGCTGTTCTGACTCGGCAGCGTGCGGCCGCATAGCGTGTCGAGACGCGATTGCGGACCGGAATTTGGCCCAGATAAGCACAGTACTCAACATCACTGCTGCTGACATATCCAGGAGCGCTTTGGCGACCCACTTTCCTCACCAAGACTCCTCCTCCATGGTAGAGTCATTAACTATGGCCATGCTACTGTCGTCTATTGTCTTGCAAGCTTCATCACCAGTGAATTGTAAGTTCGTCTTGTGTGTTCCTGCCTTATTTTTACATCTCATATTCATATCTTGCCTCATTTCTTTTTTCGCAAATGTTTCTCACTATTCAGTTTCTTTTTTGATTTCCTGTCACATTTTGCTCTCTCAGTATAATCTCCAATTTTAATCTGACATCTTATTTTGATCTCATTTTGCCGTCATTTTTTATACTAACGGTATGGCTTATACTTGGGCACTTCGAATATTCGAATAATCAGATAATTGAATCTTTTGCCCTCTTATTTTTGAAGAATTTTCGTCACAGAAAACAAAAAGCAAAGCCACTTACCTGAGAATTTTGAAGCGCGAAACCATTCTCCTGGCGTCAGGTTCGATGCGTTGTCTGCAGTCTCCCGAAACAAACAAACAGGGGTAAATTAAGTTTTTAGAGATTTCTTTAAACAGTTTTTCTCTGTCATTTCAGTGTTCTGTGAGGACTTAACCCTACTAACTCTAACTTACTGGACTTACCTACTCAAAAACGAAGAATTTATAACGATTTCTCATCGCAAAGACTGCCTTTAAATAAGCGAAAAGTTGAAGTTTCGCGGTCAATTGTGACAGTGGAAATGGTAAAAACAGTTAATTTTTCCCTAAACTCACATTAAAAATACATCTGGAATCTTTACTATAAATAAGAGCAGAAATATATTCACGAAAAAACAAAGAAACATAGGAACAAATACGGGGAAAATTTATCGGCTAATCACTCATGACAGACCTGGAACCAAGTCAGCCTTGGCTACAGTTTACTTAGTAAAAATACGCAACCGCACCACCGCCCTTATCTGTTGCCGTGCAATGTAAACGTATGAACAAAAAAAGCAATTAAAAAATAATAAGGAATAGAATGAAGGCATGAATAAACAAACAAAAAGTAAAAAATAATTAAATGAAAAAATAATCAAATAAATGAATAAATAAACAGATAAATGCAATTCAAACACGTGTATACTTTATAGAGACGACTTGAATCTAACCATTTTGTTTATCCTTGCAAAGCTTGCGATGTCTGTTTTGCATGAAATGATAGGCTTTTCCTTTACGGATTGATCCCTTTTAATCGAGAATATGTTGCCATCACGCGTACTCACGAAGATGCGGTACTCAATATCGAATACGCCTGAAATGTTGTTAGTCAAATTTAGTCATTAAGTATATTTGTTTACACTACAACATTCATTTGCCCGCCGCATCAAAAACAGGTCAGATTAATACAAGTACTGCACTCGTTTCCAACAGGCGATATTGGTCAGGAACGGATAAATGTGAATCTTGCGGGCGTTGAGGTTGTAGTGCCAGTTTACAAAAATGGAGTTGTCGCATCGCGTCTTCCGAAGGGAGTCCTTTTTCACTCGAGGCCTCTTTTCTTGAGTGGAATATCCTGATGTTTCGACATGCAAAAGTCGTGTCAACTTCTCCATTTTTGTGAACTGAGACTTCATCCGCAGACGCTGCGCCTGCTCTTTTCTCAAGAACACTGCTTTTCGGACTTATTTTTTGGTTATTCCTCCTGCCTTCATTGTGTACAAAAAGAACCACGTAAGTGTGTTCAAAGTGAGTCGCATAAAGCGTATCGCGAGGATGTCGCTTCTACTGGTAACAAAAGTTGTGAGTGTTCATAAACCTAATGTGGATCGTAAAAGTTGGTGGCGAAAAATTGAAAACTGGTTTCAAAGTTGAGTTCAGCTCCCAAATCACCTACCTTGGCTAAGCTTGGACGGGGAAATTCCTATACCTGAATTCTCACAAGTGGGATAGAGTTGAGTTTCCTCCATGGGGCTCGCAGGCGAATAGAATTTCCGGTCGGACTTAGCCTACAGAGGTCATTCATTTATTGCGCTGGACACTAATAAATATGGACTCCGCCTTGGTTTTCTTCTGTATTCTCCCGAGAAACTGATAGCAAACCTCGCAGTCGTTTTTGGACCCTAACCCCCGGGTGGTTACCTCAAGATGTCGAGCCATGAGTCGTTTTCAGACCCCTACCCCCGTGTGGTCATCTCAGGGTGCCGCCTTGTGAAATGGGGTACAGTGAAGGCTCCCGTCAGTCTTGGTCGGATAACCGACTGAGTCCGGGCGGGGCAAACCAACCGTGGGTTAGTGGGCCCTGGACGTGTGCGCGCGTGGCACACCAGTATTGACTGCTCAGACAAAACATCGCTCGAAGCTGGAACGGCTCATCCCTATTATGACGTCATCGCTCGGACAGCGGCAGAGGGGCGAAATGGCACCGCGATCCCTGTCCAGTGCGAATAGCAGCCTCGGCCGCTGTCCGGCCGTTCTCGGGTCGACAACGGTGCCAACTTCAGAGATAGAGAGACGCACGGTTGGCTGTTCTCTGAGTGATAACCTGCGAGACCTCATGGAAATTCGCAGGACGCCGCAAAAAGCGTGTGGGACCCATGTGAAAGTGCGCCGGACGCCGTAAAAAGTATGCGAGATCGCAATGGGAGTGCGCAGGACACCGTAGAGAGCATGTGGGACCCATGTGGGTGTGCGCCGGACGCTGGATAAAGTATATGGCACCCCAGTGGGAGTGCGTCGGACGCCGTAGAAAGTATGCGAGAGTGCGGGTGCGCAGGACACCGTAGGAAGCGTTGGGGAGCCATATGGAAGCGCGCAGGACGCCGCAGAAAGCGTGTGGGACACATGGGGAGTGCGCCGGACGCCGCTTATTGTTAGCGGGACCGCAGTGAGAGTGCAGCAGACGCCGTAGACATTATGTGGGACCCCTTTGGGAGTGCGCAGGACGTCGTAGGCAACGCGCGGGACCCAAATGGGAATGCGTCAGACGCCGTAGAAAGTGTGCGGGACCCAAGAGGGAGTGCGTCAGACGCCATGAAAAATGTGCGGGACTCCAAAAGTAGTGCGCAAGACGTTAAGGAATATGTGCAGGCCAAGCCGAGCGATCACGGCGTTCCTTGCACAATTGAGTTCCGTTTCTTTCCCTTTCCGGGGGACCATTGAAGGGGGCTTGGTGGAGTGGCAGACATGAAAAAAAAAACATGGCGATACCACGTATTAATGTGTTCATCACATGCACAGCCGGTATAAAAGGTGCCTCATTTCACTGGAGTCCTCCTTCGGCATTCTGATGCCAACCCTGGAAGGTGACTTGGACAGGGTGAAGCACCCTCGGTTATCATAACCAATTGGGGCCTCAGCTCCGGTCCCTGGGAAAGGGGTGGAGACTTCACTGATCATCATGCGAAGATCGGGACTCAGCTGTACAAAACATTTTGGATTTTAAGAAATATTATATGAAAAATTGGCGCGCAAATGTGGTGGGGAGCTCGCAAAAATTTCCAGCATGGATGGGGAACAGGGATGTGCGGAAAACGATTTTGAGATTTCGGCAAACGGCAATCGGCAAGAAAATCCAAAAAACGGCCGGCAAACGGCAATCGGCAAATGGCAAAAAACTCCATTCCTCAAATTGGCCCAAAAGTTATTCACATGTGTCGCTCTACTTTTTTTCTTTTTTTTCAATACTTATGTCAACATTCTGATAAATCTAATTCAATTGAGTAGTTTCATTTCAAGACATCAGGGCTGGAATTCACGAAACGGTAACCAAGCTCTAGCCATGATTTGCGGTCGGTCGATTTGCACCCAACGAGCTCAACAATGGGGGCGCTAACCATGGTTGAAACGTGGTTAGCTTTTCGTGAATCCTAGCCCAGATGAACAGAAACAAGACATAGAGGGACCTCATGGGAATCGAAGAAATCGCCGCTGCGGCTTCGGCTCCTACAGGCACCGAAGCGGCACTATCGCGGAGGCAATGTCGTGGCGGCCCGCAATAGTGCCGCTGCGGCCCCGCAATAGTGCAGCTACGGCTCCGCGGTGGTGCCTCCGCGGTTCCACGATCGGTAGCCGCGCTCTGATAAAACTAGAAACGACTGCGAGTAACTCGTATGAAATGAGTCATAATACAACTGGGTGGTGATCTCGCGTTAAGTTCGCTCAAAACTGCAACATAACGCGAGCTGACAGAGAAAAAGGAAATAGATTATGAAAGAAGAAAAAGATGGATACCTTTAGAGAAGTTCTCCGCAGGACTTTTTTGAAAACTATCCATCTTTCTCCTCATTCACATACTAGGTCCAATTTTTCTGTCAGCTCGCGTTAAGTTGAAGTTTTGCGCAAACATACTGCGAGCTGAGAAAAGTTTGGAAAATCTTCAGAATTTTTTTTCTAAATCAATATTTGTCCAGAAAAGACAGAATTAACCAATTTTTCAAAGAATTTTTTTACACTATGCGTATCTAGTGTCTCATAACGTGGCATGCTAGTTCCTTTCCTGGAAATCTTCAAATAAAAAGCTCGCGTTTAGCTGCAGTTTACGGCGATTTTACCGCGAACTTACCGCGAGTTAACTCGCGTTTTCAAACAGATCTACTACCACCCCAGATAGCTCAAAACCCCGGATAACGGTTGAGCGAACAACAGATAACCGGATTACCCCTAGTGCCCACATAGCCGCGAGCATAGACGGCGTTTACTTCCAATGTTTTGCGGAGTTTTGCCGGAAAAATAACGAAAATTTCGGCGAACGAATAACGGCAAAAAAGTCCCGAAAATGGCCGGCAAACGACAAACGGCAAACGGCAATTGCCGCACATCCCTGATGGGGACCGCACCCCCGACGGGTCGATAGCTAGGGCACGCCTTTATCTGGACTTGAAGTTCCTCCTCAGAGGCCAGCACATTTCTGTTCGCTGAGGGATAGGGGATATCCTCACGGCTGGGGGATGGAGCGGTTTTCGCCGCGGTCCCACAGGGAGGGTGGTTCCTCTTCGCAGACCTTGGCGAAGGTTACGCCCTTGTAGCGGACCGAGGCGGGGCTTTCTCTGCCGTGGACCGCGACATTCACGCACCTCTCGACGAGAGGCGGAATTAGCGGAAAGCTAGCTGTTGAGAAAATTTCGACAATCGCCCGGACAGCGACCGCAGTGCCAATACGAGTGAATCGCTCCGAGCGGGACTGCGGTCGCCCGGAGAGCGATTGCTCTGGCCCGAGTCGACGGCTGATTTTTGCTCGGAGCGGGGTTACAGTTGGTTTGTCTGACAAGGGAAGTATACAAAGCGTAGGTCGGATCTGCCAAAACGACTAGTGTCCTTAGTATCTCTTGTAGCTCCAAAGTGAAACTGTGCAGTATCCAGGCCGAGCCGCAAGTTTCAAGACGTTACAAGCTTAAAGAGCTCGTTTTTTGTGCTTCTTCTACCTTTGAGAAAGCACACTAGTCTTCGGAAAATTCGGAAACGGACCGCATAAATGTGTTCAGCGCCTAAAACTACCCCCCTGAGCGAAGTTTGGTTGAAGGCACATTTTCCATACTTTGTCCACATTGAAACCGTTTTGGACTTGTACCGATTTTTGGTTGGGCGTTTATTTCTACCAATTGAGGGCTCTGGAAGCGTTTTAGAAAAATGTTCCAGATTTGACTTAAAATTCCCCCAGGTTGGTTTTTTGAGGCGCTGATCACGAATCTGTGGTTTATTAGTCGATTTTCGGAAGGTTTCGGCTAATTTCGTTTGAAGCGTCCCAACTGGGGAAAATTTCGACGGAAAACGCCACTTTCGAGACTTCAGGTTTTCTTCGATAGATATGTCTCGAAATCATTTGCTGAGGGTTATTTGGAGTGCTAAACACGAATCTGGAGTCCGTTTATCGATTTTTTGCAGATTACGGTAGATTACGGTGGGTATACGGTAGTTTGTTCAAAATCTCAGCTTTCACTCAAAATTGTTATACAGGGGTTATTCGGGGTGAAGAATACGAATTTAACGTCCCTTTGTCGATTTTCAAAAAAACTATGGTGGGTTTTGATCCCTAAATGACATGTTTCCTACCGTACCCTCAGTAAAACTCAAAATTTCGACAAATGAATTCCAGATTCGTGTTCACCACCCTAGGTTACCCCTACATACAAGTTTTGGGCTAAATCGCAGAAAATTTTTTGAAACTCGCAAAAAATGCTTTTCGCGAGGCTTAAAAAATGCTCATAACTTTTTTGAACTTGCAGCTCGGGGCGGGATACTGCCCATTTCTGCTATTGAACCAGAAGTGATACTAATGATACTAGTCGTTTTGGCAGATTCGACCTACGCTTTGCAAACTTCCCTTGTCAGCAAAATCCATGTGTTGTCTAGGTATAGGTTATGTTAGGATGCTATGGTGGATTACCCGCTACCGTCCGAGTTTTCTCAATTTGAGCTTCAGATCAGAAGAAACGAGCGGGTAACATAAACTGTTCTCACAATAATGTCCCAAAGGTCTTTCACAAGACTGGCGACAAATCTCCAAGCGACCGTGTCAGGGTGGTAATCTTATGCAACCTTAACCACACTCGCTTGAAGGCAGGGTTCGCGATATAAACGAACTTTGAGCTCTCTTCATGAGAATGTAGATTTGATCATCAAAAAAGTAAATAAAGAATGAAAAAACCCGAAAACTGGCGGGAAAAACGCTCAAAAACGAAGTATAACGGCCAATTACCGGTGTCAGACGGCCCCTAATTAACGAGATTTTCATTATTCCTTGCTTATCCGCCTTTAATTTTGCCGTTAAAACAGTTGTCTCCAGGAATGCTCATAAATTACTTTAGACGCAAAATAAATGTTGACTAAGCAGGCTTTTACACGAACATCAATAATTGGGGGCGGGATGACACCAAGCGACAGCTTGTTGCTGAGCGTTTTGTTTCAATTTTCACTTAGTTTCGCTTTTGTGATGGCCAGGTCTTTCCATTCCATGGTCGTAGCACAACAACCGATTTTATCGAGAACCCTGACTTTAAATGGGCTATAACGGACCGTAGAGCTCCCCTGCTTGAGGACTTGGTGTTTCCGAGTAGTTGGTGCCTAATAAGGTTGCAAACGATGTTCTTGCTACGCTTAGTAGTCAGCTGGCTCAATCTTTGTCCATGAAAATGCTAGTCCCAGACTGGACTTGTCGCAGACGACGTGCCACATCATAGCGCTTCATCTACTGAAGTTGTGCCTACAGAAGTAGATAGACTCAGCCCTGGTATCGTGGCAGTAATAACTGGAGCTGCTTCGTTAATTCTGGTTTGACCTCATTCAATCAGAAACGACGGCCTATTGTTGGAGTTTCCACAAAAGAGATGGCTGCGGACCAGGGATGTGCGGTAAACGATTTTGAGATTTCGGCAAACGACAAACGGCAAAAAAGTCCAAAAAATGGCCGGCAAACCACAAACGGCAAACGGCAATCGCCGCACATCCCTGCTGCGGACACTTCAGCATCCTGCGCTGCGTCGTGTGCGCTCACGAGGAATGTGATGATCGGTCCGCGTACGCGACAGGCGCTCGGGCTGGTGAGTAATTTGCAGCCATCTGTTTCGCGGATTGACCCACCATAACACTAATTTTCACCACCTCGAAATCCTTCAAGGTGGGTCTCTGGTCAGGTTACAAGTAGCGCATTTGGATTGCACTGTCTAATGACGCTTGTCGAGTTGATAAGCAAGATTCGTACTCTCTTCTATAATCGTAGTTTCTCTCTAAATATTAGTGTTCGTACAGATCACTATCCAGACCGTTAACTCAGACAGTCGAGGAGTAGTACGTTGGCACAATAGCGTTGGTTCTCCGGCACAGAGGGATTAGCAGCACCTGTGACTTTGTGTCACTTCTCCGGATGTTATTTTGAACGCTGAGGGGATCATCCCGATGGCCCATCGCGAGGAAACCCTCCTCGTTGTGGACCGTGGCAAAAACGGTGTCCATGTTGCGGACCGCGGCGAGGTTGGCCTCCTTGCTGCTGGCCGAGACAAGGATCATAGCCAACACCGGAAAGGAGGGCGGCAGTCCGAATTTTTTTTCGTTTGCAGAACAGGCTGTCGATAACGAGGGGTAGAACGCCAGCATGCGTTCGCAGCATGTGCTGCCGTTAGCAGCAGCTCCTGCTCATAAAGAGGGGTACTATTCCATGTTTGCCCTGGAGTACTAACGCTATTGTGTCAACGTACCTACCCCCCTTCAAAATGTGTCGCTAACCGCACAAAACGCCTTGCGGATGCTCTATGAAAGAATACGTGCCGAAGGTAATCTGGGGCCGTATTCATCATTGAAATGCCGGGTGAATCTTACTCTACTTTTACCTTACCCGGAGCCGATTACTTACTCACCGTGAAACGGCATTCATCAACACTTACTTACCCGGGTAAGATCCCGCGCAAAATGTGTACCGTGTGCACCCTCCGAAACACTCAATAGGCGTCGTCAATTCACAACTTTTTCACCGATTCACTCTTTGTTTAATTAAAGGCAGTGTTCACGATGATTTTGGTCCCCGAGATTTTCACATAAAAAATGCGTTGGCCTCCAAGTGTTACAAAACTTACGAAGAAACGGTGAGAAACGCATTAAAACGTCGTATTTCAGTAACATTATCCTAAAACATGGACTAGTTGTCCGGCTGGATGAACATGCTCATGGTGGTTGTCACCGGTGGAGAATTGGGTCAGTAGAAAATGGATGAATATTTTATGCAAAACAGGTTTAGTTAGGGCCCTAAGGAAAGAACGGGAGCAATAGAGAGTAGAGAATTGCAAAGGACGGGTTCAGAAAAGATTGCACTGTCACAACAAACACTTCCTGTGATACTTAAGATCCGGGGTGATACTTGAGGATTTTGTGTACTTTTGGTGCGGTTTTCTCAATTTCTACGCCATTTTAGTACTACCCGGGCGCCACTCAATCAATATAGCGAATAATCTCAAAATTGAAGATTATCGTGAACACTGCCTTTATGGAGCCTAGGGAGAAGTTCATGGGTTGAGTGAATAAAAAAAAACTTCAGAGCACATCATATGAGACATTTCATAAATAGAAAATACCATCATTTTCCATTACTTATTTTTCATTTCTTCTACTGAGATTTTTTCAATGGTACTCGTTTGTTTTTCTTAATCGGTATTCCACTGTATGGTAGAATTTCTCTCCCATGAGTATTAAGTTGAAGTCAAAGCTTCCTACCATTCTTTTTTGTCTTTTCTTCGGTGCAGTTTTTCAAGCGAGTTTGATATATCGTTCAAAAGCGCTATCCAAGGTTTTTTTGACCTCTCAACTACTCGTGGTGGATCACGAATGTTAGCTCGAGTTTTGGGAAATTTTCTGGAAATGCTCACTGATCAGCCAACGAAAATACACATACCACTTTCTGCGAAAAAAAGCGACGAAACGACAAAAAAAAACTAAAGAATCTTTCTTTGTGTCGAATCGTGCTGACCTAAATTTGGAAAAATGTTCTTTCTAATATTTTATTTAGTAGTACATATGTAACATAGAATTCGAAAAGTGGCTGTTCCTCTGTCGTATACTGGAATTTCCTTATTAAATGTGTTTCATTGCGATTGATCTATGGAAAACAACGCATTAAATGAGTCATAAAAAGACAAACTAAACTTTGAAGGAAAGGAGTAGTAAAATTTTTCGGTGAATATATTGCGCTACATTGCTAATTCTGCTATGAGTGTTGGAACGCAGCAGCTGCAGCTGTTTGGGAGTAAAATTCACCCGACTCCATATGTCGGGTAAAATTTACCTGGCTTTTTACCCGAAAATCCCGAGTAAGTAAGCGTGTGGATACCGGGTAAAAGCCAAATTCAGGGGAATTTAAACTTACCTCGCGGGTGAATCATTGATGAATACGGCCCCAGGTGCGTGTACCGTGTGACATAGGGCTTCATGATTTCCTTGGCAAAGGACTGAATACCTTTGTCTGCTCGTAGGAGTGTACTAATCTGGCTACATTAACCGAAAAAGAACAGCCGACGACGATGCATGATTGAATGTTTTTTAGCATTCCATCTCAGTTGGGTATCAAATTTGGGACGAGAAGTTGAGGGCGTAGGAGTTTTTTGCACATTTTCAAAGTGACTCCAGGGTTATGAAACGGTGTGTAAAATGATCAAATGTTATTGAACAACACGGACTAAGGGCATCGAAAACTGAAAAAGTGTGCTCCGCAATTATTTCAGACATGGAATTCAAGAATTATACCCACAATTTTTGAAAATTTAGCTTCCTGGCAAAAGTAACGATCGGGTAATCATAAAAAAAACTTTCAAAATGTCTTGAAATATCTTCAAAAATTGATTTGGCGTAAAATAGCATGGAGTAATAAAAAAGCAGGGAAATGAAGTGAAATAACCAAAAATGCAATTTGGTGGCCAATTATTTCACAAGCTTCTCCGTTAGGCTTATCAAAACGAAATCAAGCACGATATGGAATGGAGCGTTGCGTTCACCTAGCATGACATATGCTGATTCCCTGATTACAGTTTTCGAAAATGGCTAAATGTTTCCGTTGCGTGCTTGATTTCGTTTTGATAAGTTTGACGGAGAAGCTTGTGAAATGATCGACCACCAAATCGCATTTTTGGAATCATTACCAAATCGTTACTTCTGCTACGAAGCTAAATGTTCAGAAATTTCACACATTTCTCCCAAAGGTTCTCTTTCTGACTTCAATTTTGCTCAACGATTTCCTTTTTGGAATGATGAAACATCTAACAGACGATATTGTCGTATGAGTACAATTTTTGAAACCTATGAATTACAACCATAAAAATAAAACTCATTGCCGCATTTGGTGCAAAATGTGAAAAACCGATATTATTGATCATTAATATTTGATCTTCCATGATGAGAAGAATTTCTCAAACAAATGACTTAGAGCCATCAAAAATCAAAAATCATTGCGGCATTTTGTGCAACAGGCGAAAAAATTAATATAATTGATTGGTATTCATCGATAATGACTGATGAGCGAAATTCCTCAACCAAGAAAACCAATCCCAAGAGCAATCACCACTGTTCGCCGCATTTTATGCAAAAAGCACGAAAATCGATAATATTGATTATCGATCGATGGCGTGCCAGGAGTACGAATTCTGACAAGTTCAGTACTTACCTCCGACGACCTGTGTTGATTGGCTGCAAATTCACCCACCCACACACCCCGGTCTCCACAGCCGCAGCAGAAAAAAGCAGTTTCGTGCTCCACGGCAAATTTAGTATGTAAACCCACGATTTTGAGGTACCCTTCAAAGTAAAGGTATCGAGTTCAAATTGGAATAGGAGCGACCTGCGTCCATTTCCAGCCTCCTGTTCAAAAATGAGCTCCCTAGCTCAATTTTAAGTGCACCAACAAGATCGTGAGCGCCGTCTGAAAAAAAAGGAGATTAACAGAGAAAACTTGCGGTTTTTCAAAATTTTCTCAAACCCTAGGAAACCATTCTGAACCATTTTTGGGCATTATGTCCAGCTTTTTGCGCTCTTTTCAATACAATTTGAAGCTAATTTGTACCTTCACCCTGAACTTAGATTTCGAAAAAGGGGTTGCGCGCGTGGCCGATTCAAAACCAAATCTGGTGCGCGCTTCGCGAGCACCCGAAATTTGATTAGAGCTACACTTTACGGCAACGTTAAAAGGCTTGCGGTCGACACACTAACGTTACGGTGGAAACCTGGCGCTTTGCCAGATTTCGTCATCGATCGACAGCACAGCTGATTTTCTTTCTCAGGATGGAAATTTACGACTAAATTTTACTAGATTACGACAAAAATTTAGTAAATTACCAGAGATTTTTACTAGATTTGGGCAAAGATTAGTCGGAAATTTCACGTAAATCTGTAAAATTTATTCGAAATCTACTAAATTTTGCTAGTATTTTACTCGTGTTTTCACTAAATTTACCACTGTTTTCCTGGTCTTTTTTTTACTGAAATTTACTGGTAAATTACTCGTTTTTTGATAAAAATTATTACGATTTCGAACACTTTTTCAATACACTCATTTCATTACAAATAACGATACAACACTTTATATAATTATATTTCATCTCAACTTAAAAAAGAATATAACAGTCACACTTGCATATTTACCAGAAACATTAATTTACGAGCTCCATCACACCAATGACCGGATTCACAGACAGAAAAAAAAACAAAATTCTACTTATAGAGATGCATTGTGTTTCGAATTACTTGCGAAAACCAAAAAACACCTATTCAGACGCTCGCGGTTGTTCAAACAGAATTTTGATTGCCGAAAGTGCAGCTTTATTGACTACAAAGTTAATTTGTAGATCAGATATGATATAATTATCAACTCTTCTACACCAAATCCTAGAATCTTTCTTTCATAATAGTTTGATACTCTTCTTCTCGCAACATTTATCTGGCTAGGTTTTGCCTATAATGGCTTCTTCAGACTTTCAAAAATGCAATAACTTTTGCGCTAACAATAAGTACAAAGATAAGATACAACGCTAGAAAAACATACCAAATTCAAAAATGATTAGCAGCGAGAGGGTTGAGAGCGCTGAATATCGTAGGTGTTAAAGGGTGTTATAGACAATACATAAGACAATTATGGTGATGTAGGATTTGTTCACCGGCCGCATTAAAGAATGAGAATCCCCATGGTGATTCTCAAGTGAGGGAGGAGAGGCTCGGTATTACAGGGAGTACCAAATATTTTATAATAATCTAATAAATCGATTGTTCGCCACAATCTCGGAATGAGTCGAGCTCTCTTTGGTGTTCAGAAATCAAGTAAGGGGGAAAACATTCTATAATCCATGGCAGACTGAAAATTTTTCCATTCTCAGATTCAAAGGTATCTTTAGTCTGCCATCAATTAAGGAAAGGTTGAGTACTGCTTGATGTCTGAAAATCAAATACAGCGCACGCCATTCTGGCATTGAAACGAAAAAATAATAATTGGCTGGAATATTCGAAATTATTCGGTCCTCACTATGCTCTGTGTCAGGTGATCAATCTCACCAAATGGGTTTTTTCGCTTCCATAACCTTTCTTTCCAGTAGGCGAATCAAGTGTCGGTGAAGGGTGAAGCACCAACAAATCGGTCAAGGGTGCGCTTTCACAGCTATGGCCTAGTGCATGTTTCCCGCGACGGGCGACGCGACATAGTGTTGGCTGTAGAAATCGACCGAAAATCGATATTGCTGATATGCAGTGTCGCTGTCGCGGGAAGTAGGCACTAGGCCTAAGAGTCGTTGTTCGATGTTCCGAGGTAAGGATAGGAGGCAGTAGTTGTAACGCCCTTCGGTGTTTATTTAGACTGTCTTAGGCCCCCGTCAGACCTCGTCGAAAAACCTGCTGAGTCCGAATGAGTCCGCGGCGGAAAACCGTCCTCGACCGTCTGGCGACCGACTGAGTCCGGTTGTTCCAACCCGCCACCCAGTTCCTCTGCGAAACACGCAGTCGATAGTCAGCGGCTGCAGTAGGTGGGGGCAGAGCGCAGACGACGAGAGTCGGGATACGGCGGAACTCGGCAGGTCGCAGTCGTCCGAAGAAAATGCACCCAAATCACGTGAGAAACTCCTATGTCGACCGGGTGGGGTGAGGATGATTTTGGTTGGGACGCAGCGGGACTCAGTGGGACTCAGTCGGTGCATTGTCCCCGCCCTTGTAAGCATGAGAACCATCAGTATCGACCGGGGGACTGCGGTGGGCACCAGATGGTCGCAGTCGGACTCAGTGGGTTGATTGTTTCGCACCCGTCTCCCACGAATTTGGTGCGTATCGACCCGGTGGGACTCAGTAGATCCACCGACTCTGACGGGGTCCTTGAGCCTGTAACACCTACGACACTCAGCGCTCGCAACCCCTTGCTGGCAATCATTCTTGGATTTGATGTATCTTTCCAGCAGATTGCATCAAATCTTTGTACTTATTGTTAGCAAGTACACCATTGCATTTTTTAAGCTCTGGAGAAACCGTTATTGGCAAATGCTGGTCAGATAAAAGATGCAAGAAGAAGAGTATCAAATTTTCATGAAAGAAAGATTCTAGGATTTGCTCGAGGAAAAGTGATGGATATATCATTTAATTCACAAATTAGTTGTGTAGTGATTGGATCTCCACTTTTAGCAATCAAAGTTCTACTTGTGAATCACAGGTGTTCGTGCTGGCGTCGAAGTAGGGAGTTCTCACGGGTCCTACTAAAATTTCAATACACTATCACACCACTAGTGATGCAGTCTGATTTCAGCTAAATGAAAATCCGAAGCCCTCACGGACAGCTAGCTCCGATCGCATGCTCCGATAGTAGGAGAGCATGTGTATCCTTCTCTCGTGATCACTGCAAGGGACAAATTTTCATACAGCAATAAGGATAAAATCAAAGATAAATTCGAAACTCCATATTTCAGGCGTGCACGGATTATAATGATTTTAAACTGCGATAGCATGCCAAATTGGGGTATCTCTATTTCGTTTTCTATTTCTTTCTATTCTTTCTATTTCTATTTTTCTAATACATGACCTAATACACAGCCACGTACGCGACACACCTAATTTTACGCACAAATCAGAATTTTCTTCTAAATCCGTGTTGATTGATGTTTTTTGGATTTTCTCGAGTGCTTACGAGTTTGGAAAGGCGAATAATCACTGAATGATCATTGTTCGCTCTGTTGACAAAATGTGTTCACTTAATCGAGTTGGCTCCTTGCCATTGCTCACCTGCGTGCGTACGCGTCACGGTCCGGCAAGTGTTGCGCGCGCGGCGAACGCGGAAAAGCCGCCATCGTGTGAAAGAGCGATCTGCACCATATACGGCAAAACGGTTATCGTTAGGGGGATAAAACGAACACAGCAACTTAAATAATGCTCCAAAACATGCTAGTTTACTTGATTTTACTTGAATGCTGGGATATCGCCTCGCCGCTCTTCCCGCCGCGCGCGACGCTCACCGACCGCAACGCAGAACGCACGGGTGAGCAATGACCGCTCCCCAATCGAGTTGAACACAATCGTACGGCGTACGAAGTACGCCAGCTACTTGGAATATCAGCCCTCATGAACTCAGGTTAGAAACATAAGCGAGCTGGCTCACTATTGCCGGGATCACCTTTTATATGAATTGAAGGGGGATATGATCCGGTGTATCTGAGAACGAATTCGGCCATTTGGCCAAAAGCTCAAATAGTTCCCCTTGATACTGTGAAAACTTTCACTTATACGTTATCGCTGTGAATTAACGATTTGCGCGTGAAATTGGGTGTGTCGCGTACGTGGCTTAAGCTCAAGGGTCCGTCGTGTAATAGATTAAATTAAATTGAATTGGGTGCAAAACTAGTTGGGTGGGCTACTCAGAATTCAAGAGAGGAATGAGTGATACCGCTTCAAAAATCGTTCAATATTATGAAATTTCTAGCAAAATACGAGTGATAACGTTATCATGCACCTAACGGAAATTTTTCCTTTTAATGGACGAATCTTTTCATTTCCATGGGTGAATCTCAAGTGTTTCCCCCCCCCCAACTAGTTTTGCACCTTTAATCGAATTGAATACACAAAACAACACACAACTGAATAAGCAAAACAACGAACTAGGCAAAGGAAGTGAATTAATTGATGACGTCAGCAAGCTGGTGGAGTTGGAGTCATCGGTGTCAATCAATCGATCAGGTCAAATCGTGTCAAATCGTGACAAAGCTTGACGTGAATGGCGATGAGTGCGTTTGGCCTAGTATGCCTTCTCTGCTCTCTATTATCGTAAACTACCTTCTCCGATTTCTCCGCATCTCTTCCGTCTCGTTCTCTGGGGGGAAGGGGGCAAGCGCCGCAGAGGAGCAGGGGCCTTCCCTGGGGCGGCATGCATGAACGCTCCGACGAGGGTCAGGGAGCGTCGAGCCACGGGACGGCTCCGAACGGCATGGCGTAAATTGGGGTGTCGCGTACATAAATGCACTTTCCAACGCAAATCTTACGCGCGCAGTTTCTGTCGTCCCAGTCGCGTTTGCTTCTAATTATTGAGATGCATGGGATGTCAAAAAAGTACCAAAGAGCGACTGGCATGACGAAAAAGTGCCGCGTGGCGTAGAGTTTACTGTAGAAGATGCACTCACGTCCGCGACACACCAATTTACGCCATGCACTTGGGGCCGTCCCGTGGCTCGACGTTACGCGCATGGGACGCGGAGCGGCTCCCTGACCTTCTTCGCAGCGTTCATGCATGCCGCCCCTGAAGCTCCCCTCGGGAGAGGTCTCTGCTGTCGCTCCTTTAAGTCGAAAACGGGCTCTATTGTCCGACGCTTGCCCCCCTTACTCGCAGAGTCTGAGAGGGTTATGGAGAACCACAAGCACCCACGTCAATGCAACAAAAAATAATTCGCGATAGGATAGAAGAGTAAGGAAGAGATTGTTGGCAAAAAATGCAGCAACAGCAGATCATTAGCGCTCCGAGGCTATTCAGCGGAAGCGCGCCGCTTGCATGACGAGTGGGTGTGGCCTTGGAGTGTGAATGACTTGACGCCATGTCTGCGCGTCATGCGCGGGCATAGCGTCAGTTGCTCAATATGCGGCATAGCGTTGCGGCATAGCGTCAGTTGCTCCATAGCACGATACACCGCCACCGTTCTTGAGCCCGAATGTGTCGGCACACCCCATTGAAGTTGGGCGCGTGAATAACCAGAGGACGCGCGAAGATTTTTCAATGTGAGCGCACATTTGATGGCGCGATACACTGTTCTGATGTACGTGCGCACACATTGCCGCTGTCACGACTGTTGGTTTTGAGTGTAGTGGTGCCGTCACACATCATCCAAACTGCGCGCGTGTCAATTCAGAGGGCGCGTGAAGTTGGCGCATATGCATCTCGATGGCGCGATACATTACCTTTGCTCATAGGCGTGGTTTTGCCGATATTGTGGTGCGCGCGAAGCGCGCACCAGATTTGGTTTTGAATCGGCCACGCGCGCAACCCCTTTTTCGAAATCTCAGTTCAGAGTGAACGCAGAAATTAGGGCTAAGTTGCATTGAAAAGAGCGTAAAAAGTTGGGTATTCACCCCAAAAATGGTTTGGAACGGCTTACTGGTTTTCGAGAAAAAATTGAAAACCCGCTCGTTTTTGTTGTTAATCTGCTTTTTTTTTTCAGACGGCGTTCACAATCTTGCGGGTACACTTTAAATTGAGCTAGGAAGCTCATTTTTGGACTGGAGACTGGAAATGGGTGCAGGTCGCTCCTATTCCATTTTGAACTTGATACCTTAACTTTAAAGGGTACCTCAAAATCGTGGGTTTACATACTAAATTAGCCGTGGAGCACGAAAACTGCTTGGACATGATACGGCTGTGGAGACCAAGGTGTGGGGTGGATCTGCAGTCAGCTAACACAGGTCGACGGAGGTAAGTACGGAACTTGTCAGATTTCGTACTCGTGACACAA
The DNA here is from genome assembly GCA_029168955.1 of Aplectana chamaeleonis. NCBI lineage: Eukaryota > Metazoa > Nematoda > Chromadorea > Rhabditida > Cosmocercidae > Aplectana > Aplectana chamaeleonis. Next base: position 147,313 of record JAPDOI010000196.1, read on the forward strand.
AATTGATCGATAATCAATATTATCGATTTTCGAGCTTTTGCACAAAGTGCGGCGTGGAGTGGTGATTGCTGATGGGATTGGTTTTCTTGGTTGGGAAATTTTGCTCATCAGTCATTATCGATAAATAACAATCCATAATATTGATTTTTTTTCGCCTGTTACTGTTACTGATTTTTGATTGTTGATGGCTTTAAGTCACTTGTTCGGGAAATTCTTCTCACCATGCAAGATCAAATATTAATTATCAATAATATCGAGTTATCACATGTTGCTCGAAATGCAGCAATGAGTGGTATTTTTTATGGTTTTGGGTCATAGGTTACAAAATTGTACTCATACGACAATATCGGTTGTCAGATGTTTCATCGTTCCAAAATGGAAGTCGTGGAGCAAAAATTGAGTCAGAAAGGAACCTTCAGGAAAAATATGTGAAATTTCTGGAAATTCAGCTTCCTGGCAAAAGTAACGATTTGGTAATGATAAAAAAAGTTTTAAAAATGTCTTGAAATATCTTAAAAAAGAGATTTGGCGTAAAATAGCCTGGAAAATAAAAAAGGTAGGAAATGAAGTGGAATAACCAAAAATGTGATTTGGTGGTCGATCATTTCACAAGCTTCTCCGTTCAACTTATCAAAACAAAATCAAGCGCGCAACGGAAACTTTAAGCCATTTTTGAAGGCTGCAATAAGGGAATCAGCATAGGTCAAGCTAGGTGAACGCAACGTTCCATTCCATATCGTGCTTGATTTCGTTTTGATAAGTTTAACGGAGAAGCTTGTGAAATTATCGACCACCGAATCACATTTTTGGTTATTTCACTTCATTTCCTACCTTTTTTATTTTCCAGGCTATTTTACGCCAAATCTCTTTTTAAGATATTTCAAGACATTTTTAAAACTTTTTATCATTACCAAATCGTTACTTTTGCCAGGAAGCTAAATTTCCAGATTCACCATTGAAGCCAAGCGCGCTCACGTCGATGATGCGCGTGAACTCGATGCACTATGATCGCTCTTGCAATCAGCGAGCGCGTAAAGCAGCATTAATGTGTCTCACCGCGTTTTTCGAGGTTGTAGAATCGGCGTGATTTTTGTCGCAACATCTTGCTCGTGTCTCCGCATCGTCAACTATGAAATGTCGCATCGGTTCCACGCGCTCATTAAACGTGTGCGTGAAGTTTCAACGATGTACGCCAGCCCAGGCGCGACTGCGCGTAGCGTACACCCGCCTTTCTCCTAACCAACTGCCATCTCGCAACCATCCCGCCCATCAGGGAGACGTCCAGTAGGTTTTCTACGTGCCTGGGTCAATCCTTCCCTCTTTTTACGAGAAACCTCCGAAGTGTCACAATTTAGTAAAAATCGAACAAATTTTAGTAAATTACCACTGGAGCTGATCATCTACAGTAAAATTTAGTTGTAAATCTCTAGTAATTTACTGAATTAGCACCACTTACAGAGATTAGTGGAAAATCTCTGGTAAAAAGGTAGTAGTTTAGTGAAAAAAACACATTTACCAGAGATTAGCCGTAAATCTCTAGTAAAATTGTCGTACTTTTTAAACCTGAGTTATTAGTTACAGTTTTCTTTCTTTCACACTTGTTTCTGCTCTACTTTTGTTTCTGACTCCATTAATATTGCGAATAGAGGTTTCCTTAGTGCGTGAGGGGAATTTGTCGTTTGTTCGAGCGAGGTAGCTTTTTTTCGGAAATTCTACTTTAAAATTGGAGCCGCAACCGCACCATAGCCTTTTCACATTGCGGTAAACTGTATCGTTTCTACGGGAACGCTATATTTTACAGGAACGTGGTTATGAAACGCCGTAAGGTCCATCCGAATGAGACTTACCGCCAACGCCGTCGGCGTGCGTGCCGAGCGGCAGTCGACAAGGCATCTATTTGACTTATAAATCGATTAGTATGAATATTGGACGAATAGTGAATTGTATCCCAGTTATTTGTTGGCAGCTGTAGGAAGGTTCGCCCGAGAAATGTCGATTGCGACGGCTACTCGGAACGCACGCGTCCCGAGTGGATGGACAATCTCGATCAGACAGACTTTATGTCTCTAACCACAATACTATAAAAAGTCGTGCGCTGGTGAACGCTCAAGTAACACTCAAGATGTAATTTCAATGTGAATTACGGAAGTTCCACAAATGGCGAAAAATACGTCACAGGGTATCGAACTGCAGTGTCACGTTTGCGTGAATCGGCGCACCACCAATAGGCCAACTGCACTTCGACCTACTGCTCGGTTTAGCGTAGTCTAGGAAGGACTCGCTGGCCTCCGAAGGCTTCGCGCTCATAACTCTTCTCATACCTGCTCATGTAAACTTTTCTCATGTAGTGTGTCCCTGGACGAGGGTTGTAGTGTTACTGGACGCGAGTAGTTTAGACGCCTGAGCGAGAGAGCCCATGCGAGATAAGAGCAACCGCCATCGGCCCCGCCCCTAGTTCCGGCAGAGCTCTAACAACCACAGCCTTGACGCGCTCGGTCTGCCCTTTTCCCCATACTTATCTTACACCATTCTCCTCATGACCCTTTCATAGATCATTTAAAATCCTGTAGTTCTAATCCTTTCCTTGTAGAGTTTTCCATCCCCCTCCCCCCGGCGAGCATGCGGCTCGCCGGTCCGCTCTCCGCCCCGACCCATACCCCGCTCGCGATTCTCCCCATATTGTAATTCCCATGTATCATATGTGCATTGATGCTTGTGTATCCTTATATGTGAATTAAATGAATTAAAATAATCTGCGTTGTGTTTCAAGACAAAACTAGGTATTAGTTAAAATTGGCAGAGTTAAGAGAAATCGTAGTTGAAGCGTATCAAGAAGAAAAGAGTCACACTGTAGAAGTCATGATAGGCGGTAGATGTTGGAGGACGCCTTCAGCTTCAGTCCGTTACACTCAGGAAGGCAAGTTGGACCGCTGTACGCGAATGAAAAGTCCGTTTCCGATCTCGCGGACTTTCACGTATGGTTCCGGTACTTACAACTCCACTTGATAATGTAACCTACCGTTTTCTAGCTGAAAAACTTCTTGCGATCTATGCTCTGACTGGAGCTACTAGCAGTTTTCACTTCTATTCGTATAAGCATCCTCGCAAGATACTTTATGGCACTCAGGTCAAACTACGTATTCTAAATTGGTTTCTCATTTTCCTGATCTTTGAGCTCACATAGAGACCTGCTTTTACTGTCCCTCACAACATGTCCCTTATTTTGTCATGACCATGAAAGTTGCTATGACACGGTTCTTCGTACGTTGCATTTGATGCTCACCATGTGTGACTATATGAACTGGTACGCCGGGAATCTGACAATCCGATATTATTTGGAATGCCTGTGAGTCGACAACTCGAATCATGCCGCTTTCGGTTCCAAATACAAGGACGTCGATACTGTCCAACGTAGATTTCGGCATTGACGATAGACAAGTGATCGTTCCCTATAATCATGAACTTAACAAAAAAGTGTGTACAGCATAGTATCCGTGAGCTCTGACCTGCAGACGTTCACCTGATCACATAATTCTATTGAAAAGTATACACGCACCACATAATACGTCAACACCTCGCCTAAATTAAAGGCTGCATACACGCTCCTAAACGTGATCGAGATAACAACGTGGATCGAACCGCATGGCTTACAACATAATGCCTACGCATTTTGAAGCGTCAAAAACGACCCGAAATGCCGACAGGAGTAGCAAGTTTGGCCCCGCCCGTATTTTCACGTCCCCCGTATTTGCCCATTTCATTCAACTCAGGCAAACTCAAATGTCGACAGCAGGTTTCTGAGGTGTTATCACAGAGCACATCAGCTGAGGACACGAAAAAATGGTGATTTCGGCGCGAGAGAACCTGGTATCACGCCGAAAGGTCCAGCTGTAGACCTCCTAGCGCCGGATTCGCAGACGGCGGCATGGCCTAACTGAAGCCCGAAAGGTTCAGCTGTCGACCTGCTACCGCCGGATTTATTCATTTTGCTGTAGACATCCTAACGCCGGGCTATTATTGGTAGGGTGGCCAACTGCGAAATTCGGAGCAGCTAAACGAGCTGGAACTTCGCAGGATTCAAAAACTATTGCTGTAGTATTGCTATCCCTAGCTGTTATTGTAGCCGTCCCCATGCTCGACTTCCCTAAAGGCAGTAAACACACTCCTCAACGCCAGCGCGGCACACGTCTCCCGCGGGCGGGGTTTGGGGGTATGAATTATAGTTGTACAATTTCAAAAAAAATGTCGAACGAACAAAAATCGAACTTTTTTGTTCGAAAAAATTTAGAACAAACGAAATTTGAAAAAATTTTGTTTGACGAAATTTTGAACGAACGGAATCTAAGAAAATTTCGTCCGAAGAATTCTCGCACGAACGAAAAAAATTTCGAAAAATCTTTCGAAATTTTTTTTCGTGAACAACTATAGTATAAATACTTTCTACGCGCGTCAGGCGCTTGCGGAGGCTACGAATATTCCAGCGGCGACGCTGTGGCGGAGCGGATCAGAATGGGCCTTAACTTTGTTCAGCAAGCGAATACTGTACACGGCTTCGCTATCATGATACTAGGATTAACTACTATAGAACGGAATGAAATTGATGGTGGTTTAATAATAAAAATGATGAAACGTTGTAAAAGTCGTTGCCGTTATGGCAGAGCGGGCGTCACGCGCGTGCCGCAAGGGTGTTGAGGAGCATGAATGGCGCCTAAACATGGGCATTTCGGTTTTTCTATTTCTTATCAAGGTCCAACTCTTACTGGCTCAATATTTCAGCTATTTCGCAGCTTCCAGTGGCTAGCAGAAGAAAAAAAATGAAAAATATTATTTAATTTACTTTTGAATCGGTTCGGCTTAGCAGGCTTCATTTGAAGCATTAAGCAACAAATATGTAGTAACGATGTAAAAACCGAGAGACCTGAGAAAAATAACTCTATAGAACTTGACTATGTGAGGGCTGGATTATGGTAATTAATGAAACGGGTTAACGAAATTTCTCCAATAAAGCGAAATCCGCAGTTCCCGGGACTTTTTCAAAACGGGAACTCCCAGCACAGCCTCATGATCCGAATATTTTTCCACACTAAACCTCACATTTATGGGTGTAGGTATTATTCACATTGCCTTATCTGATTATAACTATTTTCCGATCTTGGTTATTTCTCTCCAGATGAATCGAATCTCTGAAAAATCTTTGAGATTTGGCAAAATGAATCTATGCAGTGGGATAAATCGTTGCGCATAATGCTTGTAAACAATTCAAGAAATTCGAAATTCGCTAAATTGAGATAAAGTTCCACGAACTCGATCTGGTACTGGGAATCAGTCCTCAAGTAGTTCAAATGTTCTAGGATCTTAAACAGCGTCGATGCGTTGAAAGAAGTGAGCGAGGTGTACTAAGATATTTTCGGTCCCTAGAACCTCTCCCAACACTTCGATGTAAAATACAAACGTAGAGATTTCGGGTAGCTCTAATAGGTAGAGGAAGTGTTGCGCGTACGAAAGGTAATCCATATTTGCTGAAAAGATGCATATAGCTTGTAAGGTCTGTTTTAGACTTCGGTCGCCGTGTGGTGCTATAGCATGATAATCATGAGAATTGATCGTTATTGCATCGCATGCAAATTCTCATTCGAAGCATGCTATCGCAGCGATCGGCGATGGAACTCTAAAAACCCTCTAAAACAATGACGTTGTTGTGGTTTCGGCGCGGGCTGGTGCGGAGCGGAGGTTAGGCCGGGATAATACCTGCCGCGACCAGCGACAGCGACTAGGCGTTTCAGGCATATTGGTTTCCGGTCGATATTGAAGGTAAGCATTGCGCCGAGTGGCTCGTCGCTGCAAGTGTGATCCCGACCTTAAAGGCAGTGTTCACGATGAAAAATGTGTTTCAGTTTCTACTAGGAATGGGTAGTGGAGGGGCACACTGTAACTTTGTCGTCGAAAGGACGCATGAAAACGAGTCAGGAAAAGCTCCAAAAGAGCCCGAAGTCTCCACTCCGAGCGCAAGGAAAACTCCAAAAGCGCAGCACACGCCCACCGACGTGAACAAATGAATGCTCGAGATCGTGAGATGAGCGATGATTTCCAATCATTAGCCACGTTCTTCCCTTCATTCTCAACTTCTCTCTTTACTCAGGTCAGCTCGCACACATCGGCTGCAAAATACGGGAGTTACGAGCCTCGGACAGCTCGTCCACCATGTTTCCTTAGCCCAATTTTTAAGGGATCATAACTCCGTTCCCAGAAGGTCTTTTACGATTTCAGAGACATCATTGGAATCAGCATGGGGCGGTTTTCAAGATAGGAGGAAAAACAGAAAAACTATATTCATAGTGAACACTGCCTTTAAGGGGTCTGCAGAGTAGTAGAGACCGGCGAGTGGACGCCGAGCGTCAGCCTTTGCGCGGCGACAAAATTTTTTCGAAACATCATCGTCGCGGCGTCGGTTGCCGCTCGTTGGCAGTGATTTAGTGCCTTATCGGTGCCTCCTAGTCGCCCTTCACGCCGCGTCGGTCGTCATCGTCGCTGGATGTAATCGATATTAAACCACCTAGTGTTGTTCGTCGCTGCGAGCAACACCGCTTAGAGACAGCAAAGTACCAGCATCGCGCGCGCCGCACGCGCCCTGAACGATCAGAATCATGCTTTTCCACAGATGGTACACATAAGGGAAAACCTGCTGATCTACTCTCCGTAAGTAGGGTAGCTTTCATAGCCCTCACCTCGGGCGCGAAATGCACGTGCCGCTCGGGACGAGCGGTGGACTATGAAACTTTCAACCGCGCGACACGCTGTAAGAAAAAAAAAGACGGGAAGCAACTATAAAATGCCCGGCACTACCGAAATGACTGTGCGGAGTAAAGTTGAGAAAGATTGTGACATGCACGAAAATTCTTAGTCTGCATTTGCGCACACGGTAGCGTAGGATAACGGTAGAGTTGTTTATGTTGCAGTAGACTCAAACTGAGCACCGTGTAATGATACAAGTGGTAAAACCGCCATGGCGGTTCGGACGGCGCCACGGTGGAGGCGCTCTTGGTTTTTTGTATGGGTCTACGCGCTCACCGCTCACCTTTGCACACACGCGCGAATGTTTACCCTTACTTTCACGGTGTTTTCATGCATGCCGCCCCTGGATGTGCGACAAGCGCGTCGAGGCACGTCCCGAGCGGTCAAAAGTTTCATAGCCCACCGCGCGTGCCGCGCTTGCGGCCAGGACTATGAAAGATGCTCAAGCAGCGTGCCGACGCACTTCTGAACCCGACTCAAGGAGCCTGAGTGATATAAATTCAAATAGTTAGTAGATTTGAGTTTTTGAATATTCGATTCAACCGAAAAATCCAATTTCTGACTTTTTCAAATGTTCGTTTCAGTCGGAAATTTTGATTTTTGCTTTTCCAAACCTTCGATTCATTCAGAAATTTGAATCATTTGGGTTATGGAATATTCGGTTTGTTAATAGAGCTTGCATATTCGATTTTCTGAATGGGAGGCCAGTTTTGTGTCACTACATACAAATTTGCGGCTATTGAAAAAAATATGCAGAAAGTATGTATGATCTAAATACTTAGAAATATTTTGGAAAAACTGGATTTTCGTCCTAGTATTCGGATATGTTTTCCAAGTATGCATTCGCTTCGAATAGAAGACAGGATTTAAAATTCAATCGTACAGTCAAGAAAAAGAGAGGCCTCACTAAAATCTATTCACCCATTCTGGAATTTCAGAAACGCATTATTTGTGTATTTGACTCATCCAAAAATTTTAAAAATGTCTCATTCGAAGTTATTCTTACTTTCGATAATTTTGAAGCGGTTGTAATGATAAATTATATTCTTGAGAAATTTTTCAATAAAGGCTATGCATATTACTCAATCATCCGAGGTGCTCTAAAAAACGCGATATCTGAAATATCCATTTATTCAAAACCTAGCGACGATTGCCCCTGTCTATTACGTGCAGTTGGCATGAATCCTAGTGATACTTTGTGTTCTCTGATGAAGGTTGGTGCAAACTCGGTGTCCTATGCTCTAAGATACTCTGCCAACGCGTAGCTAGATGCCTCACACGGAAACCGGAGATGCCCAGGGTTTCGGAGGCATCTAGTCTAATTTTGACACGAGATTCTACGTAAATTACGGGAAGTTTAGCCTCAGTTGGTGAGATTTTAGCTACAGCGACCGCATATTCTACGTAAATTCTCGCTACGGCACCCGCATATTCTACAGGCAATCCCAGCTGCGATCGACAACATCGCCGTTTCTTCCCCAAGGCCTGCAGCATCCCAATGGTCAAATTTATCCTCACAGTGGCCTCCCATAGAGCGACACCGGGTCACCCTCCACGGCCAGTCACAGAGTGTCGAGTATTCACTCAGTGAGATGATTGGACCAACACTGATCGAACGGCATCCCAGCGTTCCGCGTAGCCAGCGCGGGTTTAAGATTGCACTTCAACACAGGCTGTCGCGAAATCCGTGAATTCTCGCTACAAAATTATAGCGAGAATATACGGGTTTAGCGACAGAGAGACCAACGTATCGAATTTAGCCTTCGTTTTTACGTAGAATACGCGTAGAATTTGCACTCTTGTACCGTCGACACAAGAATATGCGGGTTTTAGCTATCGTAGCTAAAACCCGTAAATTCTCGCTACATGGAATGGGGCGGCGTTACAGACCGCGCCCTCGGAGGCATCTAGCTACGCGTTGGCAGAGTAGGTGCACCGAGTCTGCGCCAATCTTGAATGGAGCGCAGTGTAACACTAGGGTCCATGCCGACGGTAACTACTCCGCCAACGCGTAGCTAAATGTCTCACACGGAAACCAGAGATGCCCAGGGTTTTGGAGGCATCTAGTCTAATTTTGACACGAGAATATACGTAAATTACGGAAAGTTTAGCCTCAGTTGGTGAAATTTTAGCTACAGCGCCCGCATATTCTACGTAAAATCTCCCTACAGCACCCGCATATTCTACGCTTATTCTCGTTGCAGCACACGGTCGATCGACCCACTCAGTCTTGATCTGTACTAGAAAGACGATCCCTGCTGCGATCGAGCGCATCGCCGTTTCTTCCCCACGGCCTGCAGCATCCCAGCGGCCAAAATCGTCTCTAGCAAGGTCTTTCAGAGAGCGACACCGGGTCACCCTCCACGACCACTCACAGAGTGTCAAGTTATTCGTGGGTTGACTGGGCCAGGACTGATAGAACGGCATCCCTGCGTTCCGCGTAGCCAACGCGGGTTAAGATTGCATTTTAACACAGCCTGCCGCTAAATCCGTAGATTCTCGCTACAAAATTATAGCGAGAATATACGGGTTTAGCGTCAGAGAGAACAATGGTTTGAACGACACAAGAATATGCGGGTTTTAGCTATCGTAGCTAAAACCCTTAAATTCTCGCTACATGGAATGGGGCGGCGTTTCAGGCCGCGCCCTCGGAGGCATCTAGCTACGCATTGACAGAGTACAGCATCAATAGAAGAACTAATGAGGGATGAGAATTTATCGATCATGGCCTTCATAAAATCTCGCAACGAATTGAAAACTCGGAGTGAGTCCTTTACAAAATTTTCTAATAAATGAATTTGTTCAAAAATAAATCCTAGACTCGATTCAATTGTATTACGTGTGAAAATTTGTACAAATGTTCAAGCAATCACTCGATTTCGAATTTCAAATGGTTCTCAAAAAATATACCTGTACAATTGAAATTTTTTTGATGGGCAATTATGTTGTCAGCTGAATTGAGACAAATATTCGAACAAACTGGCATTTAGCCTAACCGAGAGCAAATAATTATTCAAATTCCTGAATAAACGGAATACTCGACAGGCAGAAAATATGAAACCTCCGATAAATAGAGAAGAAAGTTAAAAAATCGTGACGGAATCGAATGTTAACAAAAAGATGTTTCAAGATTCCAAGTATATCTGGTGCTTGAAAAAATCGCATATTAAAATCCCAAAAGTGAACAAAATAGTGGAGTTCTTGGAAAATCCCTAGAACACTATTTGAGCATTAATTCCATTCAATAACAGGCCTGATTTGGGCGTTATTGCACAAAAACAGGTGTGCTAACCAAAATGTAAAAAAAGAAAAGCAGCGTTCTCAATTGCGAAACCGACTGAATATTTCGCCAAGCATTCGGAGATTTGCACGATCAATGCTCACCGGCGGTAGGATGTGTTGCCTTGTCAACCTGCTGTGAACCTGCTATCGACAGTTCAATAGCAGGTCGATAACAGGTCCATGTTTTACTCCCGAAAGAACCTGTTATCGACGGTTGCTCGAGAAAGGTGTTTCAACCTGCTGTCGACATTTGAGTTTGCCTGAGAAGTCACGATTGCAGGGTCATCTTTACCTTCGGTAGTGTTGATGGATTTCCTACACGAACCACACACGTCGCTGACGGCGAAGTTGACCAAGCAATCCTGGGTTGGAGGAAAAGGGCAAATACAGGGGGCGTGAAAATACGGGCGGAGCCAAACTTGCTACTCCTGTAACAGCATTGCGGGTCGTTTTTGACGCTTCAAAATGAGTAGGCATTATTTTTCAAGCCAAGCGATCCGATTCACGTTGTTATCCCAACCACGTTTACGAGCGTGTATGCTGCCTTTAAATTTCTCGCAACAGGTATGATTATCGGTGGAGAAGCCGTCCCAGATAACTCTGATATGCAACATTTTGGCGGAATAATCAAAAAATTGAGTATGTTTCGGTATCATATCCAAGGTGCATATACCGTTTGAAAAGCGCAGACGCACTCACAGGAAAGGGAGAAGAACACAATTTCTTGAAAGAGTTTCCTAGCTAAAGTGTCGAGTCGAGCTTAAGTGTCACCACTCACATTTGGAGTACCCTGTGTACGTCCGAGCCCAAGCGTGTTCAGTTCCATACCTTAAGCTTCGGAGACATGACCAAGCTGCAAATCTTTGAGCAAGTCTACCGTACTTCAAACAGAGCCAACTTTTATTCGCGTTATTCTGACTTCTTTCAAATTCCGGACTTCCACAAAAAAATGCCTCATCATGAATTAAAGGCACAGTAAACCCTCAGACATGAATTTTGAGATTTTAATGAACTTGTGTCGTATATCCCTCATATATGACACGTGCCAAAAGCGAGATCTCATTTCCTCTAAATAAGCGAGATATAAGCGACCACCATGAGCCCGACCCCCTACGCTCACCACCACCAGCCACACCCCCTACCAGACCTCCAAACTCGATAGCGGCGAGATGGATGGATGGATTCTCAACAAGTCGGCGTTCTTCAGTTCATTGCCGGACTGTCTCCTTATCCTGGCTTGTTCTTGTGCAACGGTTGCCAATGAAGAAAAGTACAGGCCTGAGACAACTCGTCCACCATATTTCTACTCCCAAGATGTATGCATCTTCAAGAAGCCATAACTCTGCTCAAAGGGGGTCTTGGGCGATTTAGGGGATACCACTGTGATCAGCGTGTGACTCTCTCGTGTCGCGATAAAATATGCTTGTCTTCTTTTCCTCTCTGAATCCTTTTCTTGGTTTAGAGAAGTAGGACCAATGAGAAAAAATCGCAAAAAAAAACCACCGTTTCGGGCCAAATTTGAAGCCTAATTTTTCTTGTGTTTTGATGGTGGACGAGCCTACTCCACATCATCGGCAGCGATGATCTCTGATATCAAGAACATCAGCTAGCTTGAAATTGAATTTCAATCGATGAACATTATCGTTTGGACTCATCTAATCAAAAACATTTAATTTATTTTATTTATTTATTTATTGACTGAAGTGTTTGCTTTCAATGGTCAACTCTTTTCATTACGTAAATTTGAATTTATTTCTTCCTTTGAATGTCGATGATTTTTGACTGCTCGGCATGAGGCGGCCATCTTTTTTTGCGGCTCCTCAGACAATAGCAGGCCCCGGGCGCAACCGGCTCCGCCTCTCCCCGCACACTGCAACCGAAACGCAGAGCAGTTGATATTCGAACTTGCGGTGCATTTCGGTTGTGATTGCAACGTGCAGTGCGTTCAGCTTGCTCTCCGGGCCACATGCGTTGACTGACGCGCGCGTTTCGAAATTCGATGAATCAATTGAAACAAGGAAGAGCATCTAGGCTTCCTGCGATTTTTGAGCGGAATTCTCACTGTTTCTCTTGTGGGGCTTGTGATTAATTTCCTCCGCTTCATTTGTGCTCAATATTCGACCATCCTAGAATTCACTATATTCTTCATATTTGTGCAATATTAAGAGCGTATTCGAAAAATAAAACGTAACATGACTTCCCGTACGCATTTTGCAAATATTCATGAAGGGAATATTTCGGATTTATTTAGTAATTTGGAAAAAATGAGAAAAACGAATCGCTCGGATAATTAAATTTGAACATCCACTCCGCAAAATTAAAAAGCCCGAAATCGAAAAAAAAAACAATTGATTCGGGAGGGTTTACTGGATTTAATAAGCATTTTGAGTGTTCTAAAATACGATATTCAGCTTATCATCTGTTTCCAAGTTGAATTTATTTCCATTGATCGCGTGCATCTGCTCCCGTACGCTGCGTCTCCTTCGAGATCATTAGAAGGACTGAGAAAGGGCGGTTGTTATGAATACCTAATAATTTCAGGGAAATATAACTAATAGTTGGAGGAAATCAGGTGAAGTCAGAAGATTAATGGGTGAAGTTGTGAGGGAAATTGTGACAGAATCAAAATTCTAAGCAGGGGAAAGTGTATTAAGCTTAAAGGTATTTCATAATCAGCACTAGCTTAGAAAAGGGACAATTAAGGGTCATATATATCCAAGGAAATTCAGTAGGGTGGGGTGATTCGGTGAATGTGTGGAAATCGTTGGATTCTTCCTTGAAAAATCGATTAGCTAAAATGGGTGCGATAATCGATCAGCGAAGCGTCTGAACCACTTCGAGGTATCGATTTTTGCAACTGTGGTGCTTAAATCGGTTTATAGAAAGCGCCCGGGGCGCAACTATCTACGCTGTATGATATACTGTGACGTCATCAGCCGACAGTTGCGCTCAGAGCGCTGCGTGAATCAATCTCGTCGGCAGCACCCAGTGCGCAACGTATGCGGCCTGGAACGCAACATATGAGGCCCGGAAATTGCCAAATTTGTCACCCTGAGCGCAACATGGACGCGGCTCCGGGAGCATTCGGGGTGGGCTCAGGGCCTGCTACTGCCTGAGTCTGTGCACGTGTTCACGAGCTGGCTTCTCTGGGCCCTAGAAACTCCAATTCTAGCCCATTTTTCACCGAGCCACCTTCATAATTTTCAGCTGTTTTCGATCTGAGCTGATTTTTAAAGTTTTTTAGATAACGTTTTTCATCGCGACCACTGCCTTTAATATTAATTTTTTGGGTGTCCTGTGCTTTTGAAGGCAGCATATCCTCTGTTCCCGAGTGTGATTTATTTCCGTTCGTTGCTTGCGTCTGCGTGCATACGCTGCGTCTCCTTCTCCCCACAACTTCTCGCTGTCTTCACCATCGCTCCGCACAAGCGCACGAGGGAACAGAGTAAATCTGGCTTGGAACCAGAGAAGACACGCTCGTAAACGTGATTGAGATAACTACGGAAATAGAAAGGTATGGCTCAGAACACAACGCCTGAACATTTTGAAGCATCAAAAACGACCCACAATGACGCTACACGAGTGAGAAGTTGGCCCCGCCTATGTATTTGCGACCTCCTCCAGAACAGAGGCGCTGGGCCATTTACACCGTCGGCGGCGTTAGTGGTTTACCTATTCTATCTATTCTACCACCCACGAACGTCGCCTACGGTGGAGATGGCCCAGCACCCCTGCTTCGGAGGAGAACAGCAAATATAGTGGGCGGGCAGATACAGGGGCGGGGCCAACTTCTCACTCGTGTAGCATCAATGTGGGTCGCTTTTGACGCTTCAAATCTCAGGCCGGAGTATTACGGGAAAATCCTGACAGATTACGGGAAAATTCTGCCAGATTACGGAACGATTTTGCCCTCCTCTGGTGGTAATTTTACCGTTTTCTGGCAGATTTTTCTCGTTTCCTGGCGGAATTTTTCCGAAATCTGTCAGAATTTTCTCGAAATCTGTCAGAATTTTTCCGAAATCTGGTCGGGACAGTACGCAAAGTTCTGCCAGACTACGTGATCCGCCGCAGTCTGCGGTGAAGAACCACCCTCCACGTGGATCGCGGCGAAAGCCGCAACCCCCCCCCCTGCCCCCCAGCCGTGGGGATACCCCTATCCCCTCAGCAGTCAAAAATATGCTGGCCTCCGGAGAGTGACTCGAAGTCACCTTCCAGGGCCGGCATTCGAAAGCCGAATGAGTACTCTAGTGAGATGAGACACCTTTTATACCGGCTGTGCACGTGATAAGCACGTTACGACGTGATCATTCGTGACCATTATCAATTGTCTTTCCAACCGGCCGAATTGAAGATGGCGTGGCGTGTTTTATGGTTCGCGGGCGAGCCAATATCCGCGCAGCGTGTGCGTCGCATAAGGTGGTCGTCTTGAGGCGCCAGACAGTGAGAAGGGCGGGCAGATCAGTGGAAAGGGCCGGGTAGCGCTAATGATTCCAAAAGTGACCTCAACCAATAGGTGTGACAGGCTTTCTCACTGATCTGCCCGCCCTCCTCACAGTCTGGCGCCACGAGACGACCACCCCGTGGCATGCAGCCTGGTTCGCCGCTGGCGGCACCCTCGAGATGTGGGGCGCCGGCCGTCGCCCTGAGTACCTGAGCCCCCTGAATTCAGGGGGTGAGCAAACAAGATTCATCTATTAAATTCATCTACCAAGATTTTACCATGACTTCCTCAGACCCTGTGGTGTGAGGAATAAGGAAAAGCATCATACGCGATCACACGCTCGTAACGGGCCCGAGTAAAATTGACTTCGAACTGGAGAGTATGAGCACGTACTGTGCTTATCTGGGCGAAATTCCGGTCTGCAATTGAGTCTCGACACGCTTTGCGGCCGCACGCCCTGGAGTCAAATGGGTTTCCTGCGCCAAAGCCGACTCGATGTGGCTTTTTTATACAATTTTCTCCAATTTCCCTTAGTTTCCAGTTTCCAAAACCCACCTAGAGTCAGCAGATCGGCGGCAGCGGCGCTGGAAGCTCTTCTGACTTGAGAGCGTGCGGCCGCGAAGCGTGTCGAGACGCAATTGCGGACCGGAATTTGGCCCAGATAAGCACAGTATACACGCATATACAGCGTGTTTAAATGAGCGTGCGTAAATGTCAGTCTCTGGGAGCGCGTGCATTTGCGCGTGAGGGCGCCATATAGGTGTGCACGCGCTTGCGTGCGCACGTGTGTGGAGGGGTGGAGAGCGCACTTGCGTACGCGTACTTTGGTCAGGTACACCACGCGCTATATGGATCACTGAGATACTTCGGCGTTCACTCGTATTCCCCAACCGTTTCGCTCAGGAGTTTCCTAGAGTGTAAGCCGCGCCCCACCATTCTTCCTGAGTCCCGAAAGAGTCTTGATGTAGAATTCATCCTTACAGACCCCAAAACCTCCAATTCGGATGCTTAAAGGCAGTGTTCACGATGATTTTCTTCCCCGAGTTTTTCACATAAAACAATACGTTGGCCTCCAAATGTTACCAAAATTGCGGATAAATGGCGGGAAACGCATCGAAACGTCGTATTTCAGTGACATTATTCAGCAACATGGACTAGTTGTCCGGTTGGATGAACATGTTCATGGTAGTTGTCACCGGTGGAAAATTGGGTCAATCGAAAATAGAAGAATATTTTATGAAAAGCTGGATTAGGTAGGACCCTGAGGAAAGAACGCAGCACTATAGAGTAGAGTATCGCAAAGGACGGGTCCAGAAAAGATTTCATTGTCATAACAAACAGTTCCTGTGATACTTAGGAGGCGGGGTGATACTTAAGGATTTCGTGTACTTCTGGTGCGTTTTCCCCAATTTCTCCGTTATTTTAGGTCTACCCGGGGGCCACTTAATCAATATAGCGAATGATCTCAGATTTGGAGATTATCGTGAACACTGCCTTTAAGCGGTATTTTGCATTCTGTCAGAAATCGCCATTTTTCTGAGAGAATACGGGAGGATTCCGGAAAATCAAGGAAAAATTTAGTGGTAACTTTCTCGTAATCTGGCAGAACTTGTCAACAACAGAGATTAGGGTAAAATCTCTGGTAAAATGTCCGTAATCGGGTGGTGATTGCACATTTACCACTGATCTCTGGGAAATTTCTGGTAACTTTCTGGTACTACACCGGCCTGAGAAGCGTAGGTTACATATGTGTTCTAGGCTTCACATAAAATCGAGGTCAGTATATGATTTCCCCCTAAATGCCCAGGGTATAGTCGAATATTGTCCACCTAGTGGAGCCATCTAGTAGAGCGGCTTCTACCCTGGATGAATATTAGAGCGAAGGTTTCACTGCATAGGAGGTATGTAGCCTAACCTAACCCATTATAACTGCTACAACCAGGTGGACATCCGATAGCCTTAATTTAGTGTTCGTCTTCGACAAACTGAAATATGGGCCATGCTATGAACTCCAGATATCAGATGACTGGAGCAAGGAAAATCAAAATCATCTTTGTAGACCCACCGGGTTCTGCAAGTTGTTAACGTATTTCGCTGTCGCGTAGTATTCAACGAATGCTGGACGCTGTTCCGGTTCTGTCACCAATAACGTCTGAGACAAAGGTGTGAGATTCTTCGGTGAAATCTGAAAACTCATGAAGGAACGAATCGTAAGGCAGGAATTTCGTATCCTAGGCGGATCGGCCGATCATTTAAAACCAATGTGTTCTGACCAATACATGTTCGGAGCCAAACTATGCCCAGCCACTTTCTTCATATTGATCAAAGACTGTTAGAAGTGTTTGCAAACACATCAATATTTTTTCTACCAAATAACTGAACTACGTTCACCGATATTGATTTATCGACACGAGGTGGATTAAAGGCAGCAGACACGCTCGAAAAAGTTGTTGAGATAACTACGTTTCTGAAGTCGCAAGGCTCCTAGTAGAATGCTCACGCCGTTGGAAGCGTCAAAAACGAGTCAAAACTACTAAATTTCAGCAATGCAAATCGAAAAATTCTGCAACCCCGCCCCCGAGCTTCTGCAACCCCGCCCTAAATTACAAAGTCATCCAGATTGATAGTACTAATGCGGTCCCTTTGGCTGGTTTTTGATGCTTCCAACGAGGTTAACGTTCCAGTACAGGCTGTAGGAGTATATCGGCTTCTCTATCTCTACCGTTTTGTTGTTAATATTCGCTGTTTCAACCGCGCACCGTAAAACTTTCACTTTCACCTGATAACATAATATCCGTTATTCCACTATTTCCACACAGTTTTCGTTCGTTTTTCCGTCAGTTCCCACTACAACCAGCCCCAAGCCTTTGATTTATGTCATAAAATCGATACCATTTTTGAGCGTGTCTGCTGCCTCTAATTATTTCGTTAGGTATCGAGCTTTCCAGGTGAAGAGAAAATCGTCTCTATCCGAAACCCACTATACCACTAGCGGTAACCCGCAAGGAGGCGCTTCGCCTTCTGTGCTTTTTGCAGTTTTTTTTACGTCGGAATTAGCCCAAAAAGTACGAAGTTCGGGGTGATGAGTATGCTGACGAATTCAGAATCTACGTGAATGCGGATAACTCCTCGTCATGTGACTTGCAATCCGCTATAAGCACTGAGTCATCTCAGGCAAACTCAAATGTCGACAGCAGGTTTCTGAGGTGTCGTCACAGAGCACATCAGCTGAGGACACGAAAAAATTGGTGATTTCGGCGCGAGAGAACCTGGTATCACGCCGAAAAGTCCAGCTGTAGACCTCCTAGCGCCGGATTAGGAGACGGTGGCATGGCTTAACCGAACCCCGAAACGTTCAGCTGTTGACCTGCTACCGCCGGATTGATGGATTTTGCTGTAGACATCCTATCGAAGGGCTTTTATTAACAGGGTGGCCAACTTCAAAGTTATACAAACTGAACCTTCGCGGGATTCAAAAACTATTGCTGCATTATTACTATACCCAGATGGTGTTGTAGCAGTCCCCATGCTCGACTGCCCTTGGACATGGGCATTTCGGTTTTTTTCTGCCGTACTTGCCATCGAGGTGTACCTCTTACTAACTTAATGTTTGGGCTATTTCGCAACAGGTAGAAGAAAAATTAAAAATTATAATTGATTTACTTTCGAACCATGTCCACTTTTACTGGCTTTATTTGAAGCTAGGATATAAAAGCCAAGAGATTTCGGCAAAATAACTATATATAGAACTTTCAACTATGTGAGGACTTGATTATGGTACTGAAACCGGTTAATCAAATTTCTCCAATGGGGTAAAATTCTCAGTTTCCGGGACTTTTTCGAAACAGGAACTCCTAGCATAGCTTCATTATCCGACGATTTTCCCTCAACCGAACCTCACATTTACAGGTGTAGGTATTAGGTTATTATTTGTAGGTATTACAATGTCTTGCCTGATCATGAATAGTTTCCCGATTGTAATTATTTCTTTTCAGAAATCCTCGAAAACTGTTAAAATTGTGGTGCGCGCGAAGCGCGCACCTGATTTGGAAAAGGATTGCTTCTGCGCACACCCCTCGTTACAGAATCTCGGTTTGGAAGATAGTTCCAGACTTGGCATTGTCACAAAATGTAGAGCAGTAAAGGTTCTTAACACTGCCCAAGTTTCAGAAAAATCTGCTTTGTGGTTCTCAAGATATTGAAAATTTTGTGAATTTTAAAATGTGTGTGTGTGTGTGTGTGCGTGTGTGTGTGTATGTGTGTGTGTGTGTGTGTGTGTGTGTGTGTGTGTGTGTGTGTGTGTGTGTGTGTGTGTGTGTGTGTGTGTGTGTGTGTGTGTGTGTGTGTGTGTGTGTGTGTGTGTGTGTGTGTGTGTGTGTGTGTGTGTGTGTGTGTGTGTGTGTGTGTGTGTGTGTGTGTGTGTGTGTGTGTGTGTGTGTGTGTGTGTGTGTGTGTGTGTGTGTGTGTGTGTGTGTGTGTGTGTGTCTCAGTCCGGTGAAACTTTTGAATGTTATGAAACGGTTGGCCGATTGAGAGAAATGGAGTGGTATTGTGATAAGAGTGAATTGATTGCAAGCGTTACAGTAGGTCTCCTTTGCGTCCATCAGGAACCGTATGCACACCGTTTATTGTGCGGGGTCCGTCTGGAAGTGTGCCATGCGCAAAGGAACGTGCGCGGTACCCAACTGGAAGTGTGCCAAACCCCACAAAACGTGTGTAGGATCCGATTGAAAGTGCGCCAAGCGCCAGGAAACGTGCGCGGGACCCGAATGAAAATGCGCAAAGCGTAGGGTAGAGAGTGCGAGACCCAACCAAGAGTGCGCCAAGCGCCGGGGAACGTGTGCGGGACTTGACTGAAAAGGCACCAGGCGCCCGGAAAAGTGTGCGGGACCCAACTGTGAGTGCGCCAAGCGCCGGCGAACGTGTGCGGAACCCCGACGGAAATGTGCCAAGCGCCACAGAACGTGTGTGGGACCTGACTGGAAGTGCGCCAAGCGCCAGGGAACCTGCGCGGAACCAAACTGAAATTTCGTCGAGCGCCGGGGAACGTGTTCGGGACCCAACTAGGAGTGCGCCAAGGGCCGGGAAAAGTGGGCGGGACCTAACTGGGAGCACACCAAGCGCCGGAGAACGTGCGTGGGACCTGACTGGAAGTGCGCCAAGCGACGGGGAACGTGTGCGGGACCCCAATTAAAATGCGCCGAGAGCCGGAGAAAGTGTACGGGACCCAACTGGAAGCGCGCCAAGGGCCGGGGAAAGTGGGCGGGATCTAACTGGGAGCACGCCAAGTGCCGGAGAACGTGTGCGGGTCCCCACTGGGACGTTCTCCGGCGCTTGGCGTGCAAAGTCGTGAACAAAATTGATGATAATAAAGGGTAGGGTATAAAAGAAGTAAAGAGCGGTGTGTTTTCATACACAAACCGTCCTTCTACAGGGGTGAGCTGTTCAGGATCAGCCTGGGCTAGAAAGTAGGTAAACAGCACCACCGGTGGTCAAGATATAAAAAAAATTGGACTAGAAAATTATAGAGCCGTGACGCGACCGCGTCGTGTCGAGCAATGTTCGGTTAGCCTTTACGTTCTTATTGTTTCATCTAGTCGTCATTGGGTTTGGAAACCAAGAAAAAGGGTGTGAACTGTGATGGCGCTAGAAGGGGTGGGCAAGTATTATGCAAGAGGGGTCTACTACACAACTGCATGGACATATGAAAGTCATGTCTGAAGGTGTAATGTGCCTTTAAAAGGAAACTTTTGCTAAAATAAAGTGAAATTATCTAACTGTTTTGCTTTGCTACGGATTAGTATGATTTGGAAATGTAACATTTGTGAGAAACTCGTTAAAAGGAGTGAAATGTCTTATGCTACTGATTTGGCATGGGAATAAACTCAAAAGAAGCGCTAAAAACTCAGTGAAATGATTCATGGTTGATTTGGCTGTGCACTTGTTTACTAAACAACAAAAATTGAGTGTGACATTGAAAAGCCAAATCACGCACTTCTCTTCTGAAATCAACCTAACGCTTGCAGTTTAGGTTAACAAGTCTCAGGTCCTTGCAAAATTATGTTGTGTTCCCATGAAAGTGGAAATAACATCACGTAGTGATTTAATGCGAAAGTTGTCAACTAAGAGAATTGCTGTCACACGAATACATAAATGCTCAGTAACAAGTGCGTGATTTGGTTTTTCAATGTCTTACTCAATTTTTGTTGTTTAGTAAACAAGTGCACAGCCAAATCAACCATGAATCATTTCACTGAGTTTTTAGCGCTTCTTTTGAGTTTATTCCCATGCCTAATCAGTAGCATAAGACATTCCACTCCTTTCAACGAGTTTTTCACAGATATTACATATCTAACTGTTTTGCTTCGCCACGAGAGGTTCATGATTTGGCATAAAAAATATTTCTGAGAAACTCGTTAAAAGAAGTGAAATACTTGGTGCACTTGATTTGTCATGGGATTTAACACAGAAGAAACACTAAAAGATCGATGAAATGATGTACCATTGATTTGGATGTGCGCTTTCTTACTAAAAATCGGAAAATTGAGTGTGGTTTTGAAAGGGCTAATCTCGCGCTCTCTGAGAACAATTATTGCTCACAGTTAGAGTTTTCAAGTCTGAGCTCTTCGAAATATTATTTTGTGGCTCCCACCCTATATTTCATTTTTGACGAATCTATGTGCATATGTCAGGGCTCTGTAAAATGCGCGTGATTTGGCTTCTCAAAACCACACTCAATTTTCCGATTTTTAGTAGAAAAGCGCACATCCAAATCAATGGTACATCATTTCATCGATCTTTTAGTGTTTCTTCTGTGTTGAATCCCATGACAAATCAAGTGCACCAAGTATTTCACTTCTTTTAACGAGTTTCTCAGAATTATTTTTTATTCCAAATCATGAACCTCTCGTGGCGAAGCAAAACAGATAATTTCATTTAATTTTAACGAAGGTTCCCTTCAGAGATAGGAAGAAGAAAACAGGGCACCTAGACGGAGAGGGCGCCACCCACGATTCAAGACAAACTACTCAACCAATTCGAGACTTGATGCCTCAGCAAAAGAGACTTGATGCTCATGTACAAGTCGGCATGAAGTCTTAATTTGCCGCGTTAAATTCACTGTATGGGTGAATTTGCCGCTAGGATAGGTGAGAATGGGGTGAATATCCCGTGAAAATGGTGCGAACTGGCAGCGAGAGAGGGTCCAATTTATAGTGGAGTCCACCAAGAGTGTCTCATTTACTTATCAATAAAAAGCGGTCGACTGGGGATCAATGTGCATGGATCCCATACAAGCACGCTCGATACCGATTGTGCGAGAGCGGTTGTGCTGCAATGAGTTTCATGTTCATTGATCTCCAATCGACCGCTTCTCATTGATAAGTAAATGAGACACTCTTGGTGGACTCCACCATACCTCGAAAATGAGGTGAATTTAATTGGAAAAATGCGTGAGTTTACCTCGAAAAGTTCACGAATTTGAAGGTCCACAGCACAGGAAGCTTCGCCTTGTCCGCAACATGGGCGTAATCTTGACCGAGGTCTGCGGTGAGGAGCCACCCTCTGCGGTCCGCGGCGTAACTCGCCCCCCCCCCGCAGTGAGGATACCCACTGTATCCTCCCAGCAGCCAAAACTATGCTGGCCTCCGGAGAATGACCCGGAGTCACCTTTCAGGGCCGGCATCAGAATGCCGAGTGAGGATTCTAGTGAGATGAGGCGGCTTTTATACCGGCTGTGCTCATGGTAAACACATCGAGACGTGATCAATAGTTTTATCATGTTTTCGCTAAGATGTTTTCACTTGTTTAGAAATTTCTGACATGCCAGCAACGGCGGTAATTTCACCCTTTGCGCTGAGTGATACCCAGCCGCTCAACAACTGATGTGCATTAAGATGTTAGCGCTGGCGGTATTTTCACGCCTTGCGCTAACTGATATCCAACCGCTCAGCAAATTCACCCTTTGCGCGGATAAGCTTTGATGACGGCGCTAAAGGTGAATTTGATGCCTAATGATAACAGAGCATGATAAAGGCCGCTTTCCCCGAAGCATCAAGTCTCGATTTGACAGAGTAAATGAACCAACGAGTGGTAAGGCTACCAAACGAAGTGTTTCTGTAGAGCTTTTATAAAAACAATGATTGATAACACTAACAGGCATCTTTTATCAGAGTTTTTCTTTATTTCTATCAATAAGTCTTGGGTGCCCCCCCCCGTCTAGGATAGACCCGAAGACGTTCATGGCCTTTCTGCCCATCGCACCTGCTCGGCACTGTAGGACACACGTTACTTTCCCCAGCGCTCTGCGGACTCCCAGTTGGGTCCCGCCCACTTTTACCGGCGCGTTTTGCACTCCTACTTGGGTCCCGTCCATAGTTCCCGGCGCTCTGCGGACTCCCAGTTGGGTCCCGCCCACTTTTACGGGCGCGTTGTGCACTCCCACTTGGGTCCCGTCCACAGTTCCCGGCGCTCTGTGGACTCCCAGTTGGGTCCCGCCCACTTTTACCGCCGCATTGTGCACTCCCACTTGAGTCCCGTCCACAGTTCCCAGCGCTCTGTGGACTCCCAGTTGGGTCCCGCCCACTTTTACCGGCGCATTGTGCACTCCCACTTGGGTCCCGTCCACAATTCCCGGCGCTCTGTGGACTCCCAGTTGGGTCCCGCCCACTTTTACCGGCGCATTGTGCACTCCCACTTGGGTCCCGTCGACAATTCCCGGCGCTCTGTGGACTCCCAGTTGGGTCGCGCCCACTTTTACCGGCGCATTGTGCACTCACACTTGGGTCCCGTCCACAGCTCCCGGCGCTCTGTGGACTCCCAGTTGGGTCCCGCCCACATTTACCGGCGCATTGTGCACTCCCACTTGGGTCCCGCCCACAATTCCCGGCGCTCTGTGGACTCCCAGTTGGGTCCCGCCCACTTTTACCGGCGCATTGTGCACTCCCACTTGGGTCCCGTCGACACCCGGCGCTCTGTGGACTCCCCAGTTGGGTCG
The DNA here is from genome assembly GCA_029168955.1 of Aplectana chamaeleonis. NCBI lineage: Eukaryota > Metazoa > Nematoda > Chromadorea > Rhabditida > Cosmocercidae > Aplectana > Aplectana chamaeleonis. The sequence continues at coordinate 170,823 of JAPDOI010000196.1, forward strand.
CGCCCACTTTTACCGGCGCATTGTGCACTCCCACTCTGGGTCCCGTCCACAATTCCCGGCGCTCTGTGGACTCCCAGTTGGGTCCCGCCCACTTTTACCGGCGCGTTGTGCACTCCCACTCGGGTCCCGTCCACAGTTCCCGGCGCTCTGTGGACTCCCAGTTGGGTTCCGCCCACTTTTACCGGCGCATTGTGCACTCCCACTTGGGTCCCGTCCACAGTTCCCGGCGCTCTGTGGGCTCCCAGTTGGGTCCCGCCCACTTTTACCGGCGCATTGTGCACTCACTTGGGTCCCGTCCACAGTTCCCGGCGCTCTGTGGACTCCCAGTTGGGTCCCGCCCACTTTACCGGCGCATTGTGCACTCCCACTTGGGTCCCGTCCACAATTCCCGGCGCTCTGTGGACTCCCAGTTGGGTCCTGCCCACTTTACCGGCGCATTGTGCACTCCCACTCTGGGTCCCGTCCACAATTCCCGGCGCTCTGTGGACTCCCAGTTGGGTCGCGCCCACTTTACCGGCGCATTGTGCACTCACACTTTGGGTCCCGTCCACAGCTCCCGGCGCTCTGTGGACTCCCAGTTGGGTCCCGCCCACATTTACCGGCGCATTGTGCACTCCCACTTGGGTCCCGTCCACAATTCCCGGCGCTCTGTGGACTCCCAGTTGGGTCGCGCCCACTTTTACCGGCGCATTGTGCACTCACACTTGGGTCCCGTCCACAGCTCCCGGCGCCTGCGGACTCCCAGCCGGGTCCCGCCCACTTTTACGGGCGCAGCACCTCCCACTTGGGTCCCGTCCACAGTTCCCGGCGCCTGTGGACTCCCAGTTGGGTCCCGCCCACTTTTACCGCCGCATTGCGCACTCCCACTTGAGTCCCGTCCACAGTTCCCAGCGCTCTGTGGACTCCCAGTTGGGTCCCGCCCACTTTTACCGGCGCATTGCGCACTCCCACTTGAGTCCCGTCCACAGTTCCCAGCGCTCTGTGGACTCCCAGTTGGGTCGTGCCCACTTTTACCGGCGCGTTGTGCACTCCCACTTGAGTCCCGTCCACAGTTCCCAGCGCTCTGTGGACTCCCAGTTGGGTCCCGCCCACTTTTACCGGCGCGTTGTGCACTCCCACTTGGGTCCCGTCCACAGTTCCCGGCGCTCTGCGGACTCCCAGTTGGTTCCCGCCCACTTTTACCGGCGCATTGTGCACTCCCACTTGGGTCCCGTCCACAATTCCCGGCGCTCTGTGGACTCCCAGTTGGGTCGCGCCCACTTTTACCGGCGCGTTGTGCACTCACACTTGGGTCCCGTCCACAGTTCCCGGCGCTCTGTGGACTCCCAGTTGGGTCCCGCCCACTTTTACCGGCGCATTGTGCACTCCCACTTGGGTCCCGTTCACAGTTCCCGGCGCTCTGTGGACTCCCAGTTGGGTCCCGCCCACTTTTACCGGCGCATTGTGCACTCACACTTGGGTCCCGTCCACAATTCCCGGCGCTCTGTGGACTCCCAGTTGGGTCCCGCCCACTTTTACCGGCGCATTGTGCACTCCCACTTGGGTCCCGTCCACAATTCCCGGCGCTCTGTGGACTCCCAGTTGGGTCGCGCACACTTTTACCGGCGCATTGTGCACTCACACTTGGGTCCCGTCCACAGTTCCCGGCGCTCTGTGGTTTCCCAGTTGGGTCCCGCCCACTTTTACCGGCGCATTGTGCACTCCCACTTGGGTCCCGACCACTCTTCGCGGCGCACTTTGCACTCCCTTCTGAGTCACGTCCACTTTTCCCCGCGCTCTACGCACACCCACTTTTGCCCCGTCCACTTTTCACGGCGCTCTGCGCACTCCCAGTTGGGAACCGCCCACTTTATACAGCGCTTGGCGCACTTCAATTCGTGTTCTGCACACGGAGCATATGGTCCCTGATAGACTTGAGGCACAACGTCTCTCGAGCTCTATTGAGTCTTATCACGTTATCACTCCATTTCTATTGAAAGACCGACCAAAATTCTTATCACTAAATTCCTTCCTTCAGACACACGCACACACACACACACACACACACACACACACACACACACACACACACACACACACACACACACACACACACACACACACACACACACACACACACACACACACACACACACACACACACACACATTTTAAAGTTCGCAATTTTTTTAATATCTCGAGACCCACTGCGGGAATTTTTCTGAAATTTGGGCAGTGTTGAGAACCCTTACTGCTCTATCTTTTGTGAAAGTCCCTTGTTTCAAGGTTTCTCCCGAACAGAGATTCTGGAATGAGGGGTGTGCGCAGAAGCAATCCTTTTCCAAATCAGGTGCGCGCCCCGCGCGCACCATAATTTCCAAATCATACTAATCGGTAGCAAAGCAAAACAGTTAGATAATCGAATCTCTGAAAAATGGTTGATATATGGCAAAATGAATTTAGGCAGAAGGATAAATCATTGTGCAGAATTATCAAACTAGAAGTTGATTGGCTTGAAGAAGTTGGATGATGAAGATACAGTGGGAATCGTACTCTCCAAACATTTCAAGAAATGCGAAACTAGCTAAATTGAGACAAAGTTCCTCTAACTCGATTTGGTACTAGGATTCAGTCCTCACATAATTCATATGTTCTACGATCTTGAACAGAGTCAATGGGTTGAAAGAAGAGAACGATGTGTATCCAAATATTCTCGGTTCCTTGAACCTTCCCTGACACGTCGATGTGAAATACGAAAGTAGGGATTTCGGGTGGCGCTATAAGATAGAGAAAGTGCTGCGCCTACGAAAGGCATACCATATTAGCTGAAAAGATTTAGACTGTAAAACAGTTAAATTCTCGTGGTTTTGACGCGGACAGATGCGGAGCGGAGTTTAGAGACAGCGAGCGAGCAGAGAGCCGACGGAAGCAGCAGCACCGCGCGCGCTGCGGGCGCCCTAAATGATCAGAATTTGAAATTTTTACAGAGGATACGCAGGAGGGAAATCCCGCTGATCTGTGCGTAAGATATCTTTCATAGTCCTCACCGCAAGCGCGGAATGCGCGTGACGTTCGGAACGAGCGGTGGACTATGAAATTTTTACCGCGCAGGACGGACGCGAAACAACTATGAAATCCCCGGGAGCGCCGAAATGACTGTGCGGAGTAAAGCTGGGCAAAAAATGTGGCATGCACGAAACTGCTAGGCTTGCGTTTGCGCACACGGTAGCGTAGGATAATGGTAGAATTATTTTAGATGCAACAGACTTGAACTGAGCATCAAGTAATGATGCAAATAGCAACACCGCAATGGCAATTTGGGCGGCACCGACATGGAGGTGCTGGGGCGGCATGCAGGAACGCGCTGGGACGGGGTTTGGAAATTCCGTGCGTGAGGCGGCGTTTAGAGTTCATTCGCCACGCGACGTTATAATTAGCCATCGTATCGATCAAGCGAAGTCGCGTCGCGTCTTCGCTAGGTGTTCACAGTGAAGTGGCGCGATACATAAGATTTCCTGCGCAAGTGATGATCGCTCCGCGTCGATCGCGTCGAGCAGCAATGGTCGTCACGAGAAGGCAAGGTGGTTGCTGGTTTTCTTTAGGGTTTTTTTTTCATTAACACATTCAAATCTCACAATGAAAACATTAAGTGGAGCATACTAAGGACCGCTTGCACTGAAACAAACACGAAAGAACTGCTGCTAATTTCAGAGAAAAATTGCTGTTGCCTGCTCACGCGAGATTGCGTAAGCACGCGATTGCGCATAATCGCCCAGCCTTCGCACAGTGTCTACACCTAAACCCCTACGCGATTTTGCGTCGCACTGACATATACCATCGCATCGCTCCGCGAAAACTCTGTACGCCATCTGAGACCCTCCGAGCTGGGCGCTCACTCTCGTTCTTGGCTCGTCGTATGGGTCTCCGCGCTCGCCATTCACTCGCACACGCGCGCGGCGCGATGCATGCCGCCCCTGGATGGGTGAGAAGCGCGTCGCGCACGCCCCGCGCGGTGAAAAGTTTCATATCCCACCGCGCGCTTGCGGCCAGGGTTATGAAAGATGCTCAAGCAGCGTGCCCCCGCACTTCTGACCCAGACTAAGGGCGCCTGAGTGATATAAATCCAAATAATTAGAAGATTCGAGTATTTGAGTATTCGATTCAACCAGATGTTCCAATTTCTGATTTTTTCGGAATACTCGGTTTGCTCGAAAAGCTTGAATATTGGATTTTCCGAATAGTAGGCCAATTTTCTGTCACAACATTCAAATTTCCGGCCATTGATAAAACACGTGCAGAAAGTATTCATGATCTATTCGGAAACATTCCGAAAAAAAATGTGATTTTCAGTCGAGTATTCGGATATGTTTTCCAAGTATGCATTCGCCTCGAATAGAAGACAGGTTTCCAAATACAATCGTTCAGTCAAAAAAAAGGCCTTGCTCGAATTCATCCACTCAATCCGAAATTTCAAAAACGCGTTGTTCGAGGATTGAATTCATCCGAAAATTCTACAAAAGTCTCGTTGGAATTTGTTCGCACATTCGATAATTTTTAAGTGGTTACAATCGAATAACTTATTCATCAGAAATTTTTCAATAGTGGCTATCCGCATAATTCATTCATCTGAGGCGTTCTGAAAACGCGATATTTGAATTATTGTCTCATTTAAAACCAATACGACGATTGCCCATGTTTATTAATTAGAGGCAGGGTTTGCGATAAAAATGGTTGTTGTGCTATCCTCATGAGAAAGTAGATCTGACCATCACGAATGTTAAAATAAGTGGAAAGTTGTAGAAAAGGCGCTCAGGAACAAGTTATTGATTTGTCCGTCCGCCTTCAAGTATCGAGATTTCAATAAATGGCTGTTTTGTCAACATTTATTTTGCTTCTAAAATAATTTCTGAGCACCTCTGTGGACCATTGACTATTTTAAAGGCAGTGTTCACGATAATCTTCGATTTTTAGGTTTGTCGCTAAATCGATTGTTTGGCACCCGAGTAGAACTGAAATGACGAAGAAACCGAGAAAAACGCACTAGAAGGGCACGAAATCCCTTACTCTCACCCCGCTTCTTTACTCTCAGTGGAACTGTTTGTTGTGAAAATGGAATCTTTTGTGGACACGTAATTTACAATTCTCTATTTTGTGTTAGTCCGTTCCCTCCTTCGATCCCTAACTAATACTGTTCGGCCCGAAATATCCTTCCATTTCTGATTAGCCCCGTTTCTCACCGGTGACAACCACCGTGAACATGTTCATCCAACCGGACAACTAGTCCAAGCCAGAGAATAGTGGCACTGAAATAAGACGATTTAGTGCGTTTCTCGCCGTTTCTTCGTAATTTTGGTAACACTCGGTAACCAACGCATTGTTTTGAGTGGAAAACTCGTGAACCAGAATCATCGTGAACCCTGCCTTTAAGAGCAAAATAAAAGGCGGATAAACATGTATCAATGAAAATCTCGTTAATTGGGGGCCGGCCGACACCGGTAATTAGCCGTCACACCTTGTTGTTGAGCGTTTTACCGCATATTTTCGTTTTTTTTCACTTATATTTACTTTTGTAATGACCAAGTCTACACTCTCATGAAGAGAGCTCAAAAACCGTTTTTATCGCGAACCCTGCCTTCAACTACAGCATCAATATACTAGATCTAATGAGGAATGTGGAGAGTTTCTCCACTATGATATTCATAAAGTCTCTCAATGAATCTAAGACATGGGCTGAGTCTTTCAGAAATTTTCTAACAAATAAATAGGTTCAAAAATACATATATCCTATACTCGATTTAATTGTATTACGTGTGAACATTTGTACAAATATTCGAGCAATTATTCGATTTCGAATTTGAAATGGTTTTCAAGTAATATATTTGAACAAATGAACAACTTTTTTCTGAAGGGCAATGTAAGCTGAATTGAGACAAATATTCGATCAAACGAAATTTTAGCCTATCTGAAAGCAAAGATATTTTGGAATTCCCGAAGGAATGGAACACTTGAGAGGCGAAAACTACATATGAAACCTCCGCTAAGTCGAGAAGCAAAGCAGTTAAAAATCACGACGGAATCGAACATACAAAAAAGGATATTTCAGGATTTCAAATAAACTAGTGTTTGAAAAAATACGCATAATAAAATCCCAAGAGTCAATAAAATCTAAGAATACCTCAAAAAATCCTAGAAAACTATTTGAGCATTAAATCCACTCAATACCAGGACTGATTTGCGCGTTATTGCACAAAAACAGGTGTGCTTCACGAGAGACAAAAAAACAGAAGCAGGTTCTTCAATTGCGCAACTGGCCGAATAATTCGCCAAGCATCCGGAGAATCGGACGATCACTAGTCACCAGCGATGGGATGTGTTGCCTTGTCAACCTGCTGTGAACCTGCTATCGACAGTTCGATAGCAGGTCGATAACAGGTCCATGTTTTTCTCCCGAAAGAACCTGCTATCGCCGGTTGCTCGAGAAAGAGGTGGGTCAACCTGCTGTCGACATTTGAGTTTGCCTGAGTTGGAGTACGGACTGGGCGCTACCACTTCACTCACTCACTCACTCACTCACTCACTCACTCACTCACTCACCACTCACTCACCACCACTCACTCACTCACCACCACCACCACTCACTCACTCACTCACCACTCACCACTCACCACCACTCACTCACCACCACCACTCACCACTCACCACCACCACTCACCACTCACCACCTCACCACTCACCACCACTCACTCACTCACTCACCTCCACCACCACCACTCACCTGTACTCACTCACCACTCCACTCACTCACTCACTCACCACCACTCACTCACCACCTCACCACTCACTCACTCACCACTCACCACTCACTCACCTCACCTCACTCACCACCACCACCACCACCACTCACTCACTCACCACCACCACCACCTCACCTCACCTCACTCACTCACCACCACCACTCACCTCACTCACTCACCTCACCTCACCACCACCACCACTCACCTCCACCACCACTCACCACTCACTCACTCACTCACCACTCACCACCACCTCACCCACCACCACCACCACCACCACTCACCACCACCACCACTCACCACCACCACCACCACCCACTCACTCACCACCTCACCACCACCCACCCACTCACCACCACCACCACCACCACCACCACTCACCACCCACTCCACCACCCACCACCCACCACCACCACTCACCACCTCCACCACCACCACCACCACCACCACTCACTCACTCACCACTCACCACCACTCACTCACCTCACTCACCACCACCACTCACCACTCACCACCACCACTCATCCCGTTAGCTGGCGGCTGGCGGAGCATGATGACCTCTTAACACTGCTGTAGGTCCCATAGGAGCTCTTGTGGCCTGAACGATACGCTTCCATTCAGTAGGGTTCGCAGCAATTAATCTAGCATTAAGGACACCGCACCGTTGGTACTTCAGATCTGCCTCGACTTGCTTCAACCACGTCTTTTTCGGGGCTGCTCTCTCAACCTTCCACAGTGCAGGGCGCTCTCTCCATAACAATCTGTGCGGGAGTCGGTTTGCTTCCATTCTGTATACGTGTCCGAACCAGCGCAGCCTTCTCGTTCGAATTTGTTCTTCGATCGTGGGCTGATGGTCGCAAGTGTCTCGGATGACGTCGTTCCGTATTCGATCTCTTGAAGTTATCCCGAGGATTTGCCGCAAACACCGCGTTTGGAAGACCTCCAGCCTGCTGTGGTCCGACTTCAGCAACGTCCACGACTCTGACCCGTACAGTAGGATTGGCACTATGAGCGCGCGAAACATCCGGATCTTTGTCTTGATTGACACATTACCCTTCTTCCATAAACACCAGCCCAGCGAAGCGAAAGCAGCCGACGCCTGCCCGATCCTGCACAGTATCTCCGATGTAGCCACTACCTTTCGCTCTTGCACCACCGATCCGAGGTACTTGAACTCCTTGACTTGCTGAAGCTCAGCTCCCTCGAAGAACACAGAAGCACGTGAACCGTCCGACGTCATGACTTTAGTCTTCTCCTTATTAATCCACAGCCCATACGATTCCGCGATTTGTGCCATATCATTCAACATTGGCTTCCATGTCAGTATCGGTGAACACTGCGCTGTCTTCCGCAAACATCAAATCCGTGACACAATCGTTATCGCCGAATTCGACCCCTCTTCTATTCTCGAAGGTCTTTCTCATAATAGCATCGACCACGGTATTGAAGAGGAGCGGCGAAATCACATGTCCCTGCCGGACGCCTGCATCGACTCTGAATTCTTCGGATAGCTTGTTTCCGACGCGGACACAGCTAGTCGAGCCTCTATAAATTTCCTGCAGAAGCTTCACCATTTTTCCTGGCATGTGTTCGCATTCCATCGATCTCCATAAGGCGGGTCAGTGCACGCAATCGAATGCCGACTCGAAGTCTATGAAGGTGATAACGACGCGCTTTACACAGCGGATCCTTTCCTTCATATCTTGACGAAGTGCGAAAATTTGATCGCTGCATTCTCGACCCGGACGAAAACCTGCTTGTTCTTCGCGACAGGTACTCTCCCGATGGCGTTGAAGTCTGGACCGGATAGTTCTCGTAAAGACTTTACCAACAATCACCAAGAGGCTGATCCCGCGATAGTTTTTACAGTCTCTGGCATCGCCCTTCTTATGGATAGGCACGACAATAGCCTTTTTCCAGGTAGATGGCACGCTCTCTGTCCGCCATATGCGCGTGATTAACTGATGCAACTGACGCAGTGGAACATCTCCTCCTGCCTTGATGACCTCAGCAGTGACATTGTCAACACCGGATGACTTTCCATTCTTTAGCGACTTGATTGCCGCCTTCACTTCTTCCGCAGTGGGTTCCGAGCCAAGCGCTGTCTCCTCTGGTGCCTCAACTAGTATCGGTTGGACCAGTGGACCTTGTGGCGCATCGTGAGTATAGAGTTCACAGAAGAACTGCCTCCTTCGCAACAGACGCTCATCTGCTGATCGCACAAAAGACCCATCCGTATTCCTGATGGAGTCGCTCATGGGTTTGGTCTTCTCTCTGAGACGGTTGAGTGTGCTGTACAATGTGCGATAGTCGTTCCTTGCAACTGCCTACTCCACTTCGTCTGCTACCTTATTCCAGTACGACTCCCGCTCTTCCTTCAACTTTCGACGAAGCTCCTGACACAATTGCTGATACCGTCCAAAGTCCGTTAGTTTCACTCGCTTCCGTTCGTCCACGAGACGGAGAGAATCGTCCGATATCCGAGGCTACGTTCGATGGCGAATAACAGGGCAGAGAGGCTCTGCGCACTCAAGAGCGACTTCAACTGTCTGCTTCTCGTGCTCGTCTACAGACAAGGCATCTTCCAGAACCGCGAAACGATTCGACAGCGCGAGCTGAAATGTTTCTTTTGTTCCTGGCGCCATCAAGCGTGACCAGTCAAGTTTCTTTCTAGGAGGCTCCTCACGCCTAGGTCGTCGTAAACGAAGCCGCATTACTGCACGCAAGAGATAATGGCCGGATCCACAATCAGGCCCTTTCATGGCTCGCAGATCTTTAAGTGATGATCTAAAACTTGAGTTTATCAGCACGTACTCCAAGGTGGCCACATCTCGTCCAGTTGGATTCTTCCATGTTAACTGATGCTTCCTGGGGTGCCGGAATTGACTGTTACCGATGGCAAGCTCGTTGAACGCAGCGAACGAAAGTAGGCGTAGCCCATTATCGTTTATTTCGTCCACGCTGAACCTGCCCAACACTCCTTCCCATCCTGTTCTGTCACTACCGACTCTTGCGTTGAAATTACCCGCTGCAATGGTGATATCGGTTTTCGGGATAGTATTCAGCACGTCCTGGAGTTGGGTGTAGAACTTGTCCTTGTCAACGTCAGAACGTGGCTCCGTTGGTGCATAGATGGACACGACATGGGTCTTGATTGTTCCATTCAAAACAAGAACAGCGATCCTGCCAGAAATCGGCTCAAATGAAACAACGGTTCCAGCTGCGCGACTGCCTAGCATAAATCCAACACCATTGCAATGTCCGTCCTCACCGGAATAGTACAGCACCATATTTTCGTTACTATCCGGCACCTGAGTGGTCACCGTTCCACATCCGCTTATCCTCAGCTCGGAAAGTGCAGCAATCGATATGTTGGACCTCGACAACTCTCTTGCTATTATATCTTTCTGACCGACGCAGTGTCCCGTTGGCACATTCCATGCTCCAATCCTCAGTTCCTTAGGTGTCACCAGTCGTCCTCCATTTTGACCAGTAGTATTCTTCTCACCGACACCCTGGTTCCCTAGTGTTGGCGCATCGGCTGCCCCGGATGCGGTAGCTTCTTCGTTGTTTCCTAAGAGACTTTCCATGGTTATCACCTAAGTTTTCCAGCCCGTCGGTAGTACGGGGGGCCAACCCTCCTCCTTTCTCATCCGGATGGGGTAGCTTCTTCTGCGGTACTTGCCAATGATAAGTCTATGCACATGAGAATGAGATCAGCAGATAGTTCCGTGGACTTCGTATTGCAACATAAGATTATACAGTAATTTGATGAACGTAAAAGAACTCGTGTGAACGAAGTTTTCGATCCAGGATTTTCTTAACTTATTAGACAATAAATCTCTCGAAAAAATATCAAAACATCTTGTATTAGTTCTCATGTTCGGTCTTCTTCTTCAGTGTGTGTTTTCTCTTCTGTGCCTTACAGATTGTTAGGATGGAATTATTAATTGATTTAATTGCCGACGTTCCGACGATCCCGCCGTTATCAAGGCCTAAAAGGTTCGAAGCGAATTAACTGTGAAACCCATCCAGTCAAGTCCAAAAAAGGGGAGCAAAAACCACACCCTAAGCTCAAAGCCCAATGAATTTCGCAACTGCTGTCATTCCACTGCCAAGAAATGGAGTCCGTGCTCACACAGTTACAGTTCGTGCTGACGTTGCCTATATTTCATTAAAAAACATCATCAACCCCCTGTAATCGCAATTTCAGTCTTTCACATTTCAGGCAGTGTTCACGATCAATATCATAATCGAGTTCGACTCAAAAATGAGGTTCTTTGGTCGCGAATCAACAAATATAAAAGAAAGAGAGGGGAAGCGCGCTCAGAGTGAGCTAAAATAGCGGTTTAACTTATATAGAGGCTTAGGGCGCGGACGAGCATAAGCGCCCTGCTGATTTCCGCAAGCTCGCGCTAATGACGACATGTGACGCTAATGACGAGAAGCTTTAAGCTTCTTTTTTAGTCAATCTGGATGTATATTAATTACTTTCATGTTTCTGTTCATCGTTCATGGTTGACAAATAAACGAATAAATGAAAAAAACACGAAGTGTGCGCGAATCGGTAGGGCTGGACGGGATCGAGTTGCTTGACAATTTGCCACCGAAAACTTCCGCGGCGCCACAAGCTCCTTAGAACGGGGGCGGGGCGGGCTAAGCAGGCGTACTGGGCTAACGAAATCTTCACTTCGTCGCCGTTTTTATCGATTCCCGGCTCATTTTCGCTGCTTGATTCGAGACTATTCCTTCCAGCGCCTGCCAGCGTTGTGCTCCACGCCGGAAATTCGAAAACGAGATTTTTCGCGAACACTGCCTTTAAGTATAGTCCGGGTTGCATCTTTTGGCAAATACTACTCATTTCCCATTTGCTGTGTCATTTGAATGCGATTCTATGAGTTTTTATTTTGTTTCTCTTAAACTTTTGAACGTCTGTCTTTCACAGCGTAATGAATTATTATTGCTATTATTAAGAATATAGGAAAGGGTTCTATTTTCACGCGGCGTGTGTGTGAACACAGTTTGTAGTCGTGAGGCCCCCGTCATAGTCGGTGGATCTACTGAGTCCCACCCGGTCGATACGCACCGCATTCGTGGGAGACGGGTGCAAAAAATCAACCCACTGAGTCTGACTGCGACCGTCTGATGCCCACCACAACTCCCCCCCCCCGGGCCGATACTGATGGTTCTCATGCGTACAAGTTCGGGGCCAATGCACCGACTGAGTCCGACTGAGTCTCACTGAGTCCCGCTGCGTTCCAACCGAAATCATCCTCACCCCTTAAGTCCAATGATGATTCTTAAAAATGGTTCACGAGTTGAATACAAAGACATGTTGAAAACAAGAAAAACTAGCCACCAAATACGTTCCGATTCACAGCTGAGGTGATAATCGTCATTATCAATTGCGTGTTTCGCAGAGGAATTGATTGGCGCTGGGGGCAACCGGACTCAGTCGGTTGCAGACGGTTTTTCCGCCCCGGACTCATTCGGACTCAGTCGGACTCAGCAGGTTTTTCGACGAAGTCGGACGGGGGCCTGAGAGTGATTTCCACCTTCTCTTTTCAGATTCACAATTTCTGAAAGTTTAGCTTCTGGCAAAGTAATGATTTGGCAATGTTATAATTTCAAGAAATCAAGAAGCTGAAAAAATTGTAAACGTCTTGAAATATCTTCAAAAATGATTTGGCGCAAAATAAGCACAAGTAATGAAAAAACTGGGAAATGTACAAAGTGAAATGAATAAAATCGGATTTGGCGGTCAGTCGTAGGCCAACTTTTTATAAGTAGTGAGAGACGAGGTAAAGGGTTTTACAAGCTTCTCCGTTAAACTTATCATAGCTAAATCTAGCGCGCATCGGACTTGAGCGTTACGTTTACATAGCTTGACCCACCCTGATCTCCGTATTACAGCTTCAATGAAATGTTTTACGGTTTCCGATGCGCGCTTGATTTAGCTTTGATAAGTTTAACGGAGAAGCTCGTAAAATCCTATACCTCGCCTCTCACTACTTATAAAAAGTTGGCCTATGACTGACCAAATCCGATTTTAATCATTTCACTACATTTCCCAGTTTTTTCATTACTTGTGGTTGTTTTGCGCCAAATCATTTATAAAGATATTTCAAGACGTTTTTTCTTAAATTTTTTTCAGCTTCTTGATTTCTTGAAATTATAACATTGCCAAATCATTACTTTTGCCAGGAGGCTAAAGTTTTAGAAATTCCATATATTTTTCCCAAAGGTTCCCTTTTTGACCTGATTTTTGTTTAGCGATTCCCATTTTGGAGAGGCGAAACCTCTTATGACAGCTTCTGCCTTCCGTAAATAATGAAATCGGTACCAATCGGTGTTGTCTGAGAACCATATAGTCTACAGCAATGGAAGTAAGACCTGGTGAGGTTGCGGACTCGTCCTAACATATAGTGGAGTCCACCAAGAGTGTCTCATTTACTTATCAATGAGAAGCGGTCGATTGGAGATCAATGAACATGAAATTCGTTGCAGCACAACCGCTCTCGCTCAATCGGTGTCGAGCGTGCTGGTATGGGATTCATGCACATTGATCCCCAGCCGACCGCTTCTCATTGATAAGTAAATGGGACACTCTTGGCGGACTCCACTATACAGTGGTTTGTTAGTGGTATTACTCATTTTTCCGAAATAACGGTGATAGATCGGTGAGTCTGTGTTTTCACCGATATGACTACATCTGTGGAAACAATGAAAACAGAAGAAAGCGTGAGAGTGGAAACAAAAACTCACAGACCAATCTCACTTATTTCGAAAAAATGAGTGATAGCACAATCAGACTACAGTATGTTACGAAGAATCCACAATCTCACCAGGTCCTACATCCATTACTGTAGACTATAACTTCTAAAAATTGTGACCCTTAACCATGAAAAACGACCGTCTTAACGCTTCCCTACTGAGACCCCGTACATTTTTTACGGCGTCCTGCGCACTCCCACTGGAACCCGCACACCTTCTACGTCGTCCTGCACACTCCCATTGGGGTCCCGTACATTTTCTACGGTGTCCCGCGCATTCCCACTGTGGTCCCGCACACTTTCTACGGCGTCCTGCGCACTCCCACTGGAGTCAATACATTTTTTACGTCGTCCTGCACACTACCACTGGGGTCCCGTACATTTTCTACGGCGTCCCGCGCATTCCCACTGTGGTCCCGCACACTTTCTACGGCGTCCTGCGCAGTCCAACTATGGTCATGCACACCTTCTACGGCGTCCCGCGCAATCCCATTGTGGTCCCGCACATTTTCTACGGCGTCATGCGCACTCCCATTGGGAGCCCGCACACCTTCTACGGCGTCCTGCACACTCCCACTGGGGTCCCGTACATTTTCTACGGCATCCCGCGCATTCCCACTGTGGTCCCGCACACTTTCTACGGCGTCCTGCGCACTCCAACCATGGTCATGCACACCTTCTACAGCGTCCCGCGCATTCCCACCGTGGTCCCGCACACTTTCTACGGCGTCCTGCGCAGTCCAATCCATGATCATGCACACCTTCTACGGCGTCCCGCGCATTCCCATTGTGGTCCCGCACATTTTCTACGGCGTCGTGCGCACTCCATTGGGAGCACGCACACCTTCTACGGCGTCCTGCACACTCCCACTGGGGCCCCGTACATTTTCTACGGCGTCCCACGCATTCCCACTGTGGTCCCGCACACTTCCTACGACAACCTACGCTTTCCCACTGGTGGCCCGCACACTTTTTGCGGCGTGCTGCGCACCTCTCAAATCCTATTTACACCAACCGTCTCAAAGAGAGAACAATCTTGGCCGGAAGCCTATCATTAGTTGTGTTGATTTTCATTAGTTCACTTTCAGAGCTCAGTGAACGTCGGATGGTTTACAATAACATGTTTACATGTTTTTACCCGTCCTGACCCTCAATTTTGAGGGTCCGCTAAAATTGAGCTTTCAACTCCAAATTTGAATAGGAGCTAGCTGAATCCATTCCACCCTCCTGTCAAAAATTAGCTTCCAAGCTCAATTTTAACTGGTAGCACAAGATCGTGAACACCGTCTAAAAAAAAAGGAGATTAACACTTTTTCGACCAAAATTATGTGGTTTTCTCCATTCTTTTTGAGTGCCAAGAAACCATTCCAAACCATTTTTTGGTACATGCAACAACTTTTTACGCTCTTTCCAATGGAGGAAAAACCGCATCTCCACAGTTACTCTGAACGCTGATTTCGGAATCGCAGAGAGGCGCATGGGCGAGTCAAAGCCAAATCTGGTGCGCGCTTCGCGCGCACCACAATTTTCCTTTATTTTAAAGAAACTCACTTCATTCGCTAGGCTCTGAATAACTGTGTAGAGTTGTTCGTGGTTGAGTTGCTTGGCAAAGGTCTTCGACCACGCCTCTTGTTCCACTTTATGGATGGGAGCCGATGGATTGTTATACTGAAATTGGATGAACGGAAAAGAACTCATCATTGCCGCGTAGTCAACTCTGTAGCCAGAAAAAGTTTCAAGACTGATTCCGGAAGCGATTCACAAAAAAAAACAGCAGAACGAGTAATTTCAGCACAGAGAGCTCAAAATAATCACCTGGTAGAACGGCTTGAGATTCTTGTAGATTCGGATGTATGACCCGGAAGCGACACCGATCGCTGGCAGAGTTATCGGAAATGGTAAATAAATGATGCAGTGAACAGCGCTGAGCGATTTTTGGAGAAGTACTCCTGGTGAAGAAAAAAATAAAAAGATGCATTTGAAAAATCACCTTCTCGTTATAAAACGATACAATTGCTGTGGGCATATCGGCCAGGGCACTTTCGGCGACAACGGACACACCTTTGATGACTTTCAGACGCATGTTGAACCTGTGACAAAGAAAGTGGAAAAACGGCATTCAGAGAAGGGTTGGGCGCTAAATTTTCAGGTGAAATTATTGACGAAATTTTTTATCGCAAAATTGTTTCGGTAAATACGGAAAAAATTTAACTTAGCGAAAAATCTGAATCTCGATCAGGTTACGTATTAACATTTGTGTAATGAAATCCGAATTCCGATTTTTCTTTTTCCTACTCCGCTAATTCCTCATCGCGAATACTTCGACGGATAATCAGAGTCTGACGGGTGCTGTCCAGCCGAACAACGGGGAGGGCACGTAAAAATTTTAAGAATTTAGAATTTTTTTCGGGGGGGGGGGCGTAAAATGTTTTGGTCAAAAATAAAAAAAACAGTGAGGAGTTTTCGATATAAAAAAAGCTTCTGGCAAAGTAGAGCTACGAAAACTCTCACAAAAAAGAAGGCATACTGTGCTCCTCTAGGCCATATTTCGGTCCGAAGTTGCGTCTCGACACGCTTTGCTGCCGCACGCGCTCGGGTCAGTCGAGTTTCCAGCGCCGAAGCCGACTTGGTTTCCAGTTTCCAAAACCCACCTAGTGTCAACAGATCGACGGCTGCGGCGCTTGAACCTCTTCCGACTCGTGAGCGTGCGGCCGCACCGCAAAGCGTGTCGAAACGCAATTGTGGACCGGAATTTGGCCCAGAGAAGCACAGTACATATTTTAATAGGAAGAATTGGGAAAAGGAACTTTACCAGCCCTATAACGGTGCAAATGAATAAAGATTTTATACGTAACGATGTAGTAGTAGCGGTATTTCAGACTATAGCCGAAGTTTTAGCTCATAATACAGACTTTCAGAGGAGTTGCATGCATTAAAGACAGGGTTCTCGATAAAATCGGTTGTTGTGCTATCACCTTAGGATGGTAGATCTGGACATCACAGTAGTGAAAATAAGGGAAAAATTGGAGAAAAAACTCTCAGGAGAAAGTTATTGCTTGGTGTCCTCCCGCCCCCAATTATCGAGATTTGGGTAAAAGCCTGTTTTGTCAACTTTTATTTTGCATTTAAAGTATTTGTGAACATTCCTGAAGACTACTGATTACTTTAGCAGCAAAATAAATGTGGGATAAGCAAGCATTAAAGGCAGTGTTCACGATGAAAATCGTTTTTCTGTTTTTCCGTCTATCTTGAAAACGGCCCCATGCTGATTCCAATGGTGTCTATCAAATCATACAAGACCTTCTGTGAACGCAGGTATGGTCCCTCAAAGATTGAGCTATGGAAACATGGTGGACGAGTTGTCCGAGGCTTGTAACTTCCGTCTTTGCAGCCGATCCATGCGAGCTGACCTGAGTAAAGAGAGAAGCTGAGAATGAAGGGAAGAATGGGCTAATGATTGAAAGCATCGCTCATCTCACGATCTCGAGCATTCATTTGTTCACGTCGGTGGGCGTGTGATGCGCTTTTGGGGTTTTCAATGCGCTCGATGTTGCAACTTCGGGCTCTTTTGGAGCTTTTCCTGGCTCGTTTTCATGCGTTATTTCGACGTCAACGTTACAGTGTGTCCCTCCACTACCCAATCCTAGTGGAATTTCGAGAACTTTTTTCATCGTGAACACTGCCTTTAATGAAAAACGCGTTAATTAGTGGGGCCGGCCGACACCGCTCATTAGCCGTTATACTTTGTTTTTGAGCGTTTTCCCCGCGAATTTCCGGTTTTTTTCACCTACTTTTACTTTTGTGATGGCCAAATCTACATTCTTATGAAGAGAGCTCAAAAGTCGTTTTTATCGCGAACCCTGCCTTTAATGTAGCATATCAATGCTTTAAAGGCACAGGACACCCGAAAAAAGTAATTTTCAGATTCTATGCTTATCTTGGAGAGTCACACGCTGATCACAATGGTATCTTCGAAATCGTCCAAGGCCCCCTTTGTACAGAGTTATGGCTCTTCAAAGATATATATTTATATATTATAATTATTACACGAGCAAATTCGTGTGGTAATAAATTTAAGAAAACAAATCACACGTAACCAGTGTACAAAACATCAATATCGTTCATGGATTAAGATTAATACCCAACCAATTTTTTCAAAGCTGCAATATTGTCGGCGGCACAGATCATTTGAATAAGTCGAAGTAATCTCGTCCCGCCCTCAAGGTAAAATAGTGAATTCTACGACTGTGCTTGGCGCGAGGTAGAATATATTTTGTTTCCCCTCTCGCTTTTGGTGGCTATAATTCCACTCGGGACCAACGGGACAACTCCTCCCTCGGTGTGTAGACAGTCCCTGTCCCACGTTCTCAACGTACAGAATTGCCTAAAGTGAGGACAAAATGCACCAGTGAGGATTTTATGAAGAAGTATAAGATCGAACCTCCTCCTTCGACAGCGAAGAGTATCCAAGGAAAGGTTAGCGTTCCTCTCAGGAGCTGATGGTGTTCTATCATAAAGAAATCCGAGAGCCCTTGTCATAAGCTTGCGAGTAAAACTATTCTGAACCTTTTCTAGCACCTTAATTGATTTTGCCTTGTAAGGACAGTATACTGGAGTACCATATTCCAAAACTGGTCGTGCATAAGTTTTGTACGCCCGATGCAGAAATGTGGAGTTTCTGGTTGTCAGCACCCTGGAAATTTTGTACATCATCCGCGTTGCCTTACGAAGGATTTCATCACAGTGTTTGTCAAAAGTGAGGTCACTGGTGATTAGGAATCCGAGATCTTTTCGCTCCTCGATCACTTTGTTGCGCGACTGCTGGATGATGTAGGGAAACCTACTACTGCGAGAGAGATGCCCAGATTCCGAGGGTGAAAATTTGGTGGACGAGTTGTCTCGCCCGTATTTCTCTTCATTCGCAATCGTTGCGCGAGAGCGAGCCAGGATAAGGAGACAGCCCGGCAGTGGACTGAAGAACGACGACTTGTTGGAATTCATCCATCCAATAAGCCGCTATCGAGTTCGAAAATCTATTTGGGGGTCGGGCCTGTGGTGGTTAGCGAATGGGGTCGCGCCTGTGGTGGTCACTTAGATCTCGCATATTTGGAGGGATTGAGAACTCGCATTGGGCACGTGTCATACGGGAGGGGTCTTCTACACAATGACATGAAAATCGCAAAATTCATATCTGAGGGTGTACTGTGCCTTTGAAGGACATGACTTTGGTGATTTTTATTTGATTGTGTAGCAGACCCCTCCTGTATAATACGTGTAAAATGCGAGATCTGATTTTCTTCAAATAAGCGAGATATAAGCGACCACCACAGGCCCGACATCCTTCGCTCACCACCACAGGGCCGGCCCCCTACCAGACTTTCGAGTTCGATAGCGGCTAAATGGATGGACGAATTCTCAATATGTCGTCGTTCATCAGCCCATTGCCGGTCTATCTCCTCATCCTGTTCTGCTCTCGGGCAGCGATTGCGAATGAAGAGAAATACAGGCCTGAGACAACTCGTCCACGAAATTTTTGCCCTAAAAATGCAGGCATTTTCAAGGAGCGATATCTCCGTTTGCTAGGGGTCTTAGAATAATTCAGAGATACCATTGTAATCAGAGACTTTCCAAGATAAGCGTGAAATCCGAAAAAAAATAGTAGCCTCCATGTTCGACTATCTTCAAACCTGAGCATTTTGTTCTTATTTTCTGTGTCCCCTTCTGCCGTACAAGTTGTTAGGTGGAAGATTTATAATGGCCGACATTTCGACAAAATCGTCGTGTCGTTTCCAAGGCCTAAATTGCATCGAAAGATATGTTATCTATCCGGTTTTGTCTTTGGAGGACTTTACCTGTCGTTCACTTTCCGAGTTAAAGGCATTGTTCACGATAAAAGTCGTTTTTCTGTTTTTTCGCTTATCTTGAAAACGGTCCCAAGCTGATTTCAATTATGTCCCTGGAATCGTACAAGACCCCACTGGAAAAGAAGTTGCGGTCCCTCAAAAATCAGCTAGGGAGGCATTGTGGACGAGTTGTCCGGGGCTTGTAACTCCCGTTTTCTGCAGCCGATGTGTGCGAGCTGACCTGAGTAAAGAAAGAGAAGGGAAGAACGGGGCTTTTGATCGGAAACCGTCGCTCATCTAACTAAGAATTCAGAGAAACTGTTATAGGACGTGGGCGGAGTGGCCCAACGGGTTGGTTGGCCCGCGAGATTTTCACCCACTTACCGGCCGTTTTTCGCCGCACTTCCGTTCTTAATCTTGTCAGAGGGACCCGAAGCTTACGCTTCAGCCAAAAAAAAACGTGCAACTTTTTCTTCTTGAACACTGCCTTTAAACAAGAAAGGCAACTATCCGAACATCACAAGTGGGCGATCGCTGTACTGCTATACTCCAATGACGCTTTGTCGCCAATTATTAATTCGGCGACAACGTTTCCTCAGCATCAGGAGTCATGACATAGAATCAGTAATTAGATAAAGTGTAGCCAGTAGAGCGAAAGTTATGTTTTTACAGCACAATGCGCGCTACTTGATTGTTCAGTCTTGGCCCTCTGTTCGAACCTGATAGCCACGCTATTCCTGTACAGGAACTGGAAGCTTTGGAGCACTGCACTGATTGAGCACTGCACTGGCAACAAAGCGTCATTAGAGTATAGCAGTACAGCGACCGCCTACTTGTGATGTTGGGATAGTTGATTTTCTTGTTTAACTCAGAAAGTGAACGACAGGTGAAGTGCTCCAAGGACAAAACCAAATAGATAACATATCTTTCGATGCAATTTAGGCCTTGAGAACGACGATTTTGTCGAAACGTCTGCCATAATACTCAAACTCGGCTGCGACAGCATAGCGGGCGTCGGCTGGGCACACTGCTCTGTTACTATTCTAATACGCCGGTAATCGCTCCAGCCGCGAAGCGGCTGGAGAGGTTTGGCTTTGCCCGGTGCTTGTGACCATTTAGGATTCTGTAAAGTAGTTAATAAAACCTGTTAAACAAATTTCCCAGAGATTTCCATCGGGATATAGGTGAGAGGGTCCAGTAGGCACATGCTGACAAAATTTGAGCCAAATCGGTTCAAAACTAACAAAGTTAGATCGGCGAAACCTTTTCAAACATTCTTGTTGTGCGTGTAACTCGTTGCTGCTTCGCGCTTCGTGCTTCGCTCCTCGTGCGTTGCGCACCCTTAATAGTGGCCACTGCCAATGGTCGCAGGCGATCAGTTGTACAGGCAGGTAAGTTGGTATATGGATAGATAAGCAGGCTGGTGAGTAGGTAGACAACGAGTACTTACTGTTTAACATTAACTACTTTACTTCTTACTGCTTATCATATCATGTGATATTATCAGCTGGTAGATCAAATCGCTAAAACACGTCGTAGGCTGTACTTTTCGATGGGAAGGAACAAGGAAAGTGACTAACAAGTTTGTTACTTACTGTTTAACATTAACTACTTTACTTCTTACTGCTTATCATATCATGTGATATTATCAGTTGGTAGATTAACTCGCTAAAACACGTCGTAGGCTGTACTTTTCGATGGGGAGGGACAGAGAAAGTGACTAACAAGTTTTTTACTTACTGTTTCACATTAACTACTTTACTTCTTACTGCTTATCATATCATGTGATATTATCAGTTGATAGATCAAATCGCTAAAACACGTCGTAGGCTGTACTTTTCGATGAGAAGGGACAGGGGAAGTGACTAACAAGTTTGTTACTTACTGTTTAACATTAACTACTTTACTTCTTACTGCTTATCATATCATGTGATATTATCAGTTGAAAGATCAAATCGCTAAAACACGTCGTAGGCTGTACTTTTCGATGGGAAGGGCCAGGGGAAGTGACTAACAAGTTTGTTACTTACTGTTTCACATTAACTACTTTACTTCTTACTGCTTATCATATCATGTAATATTATCAGTTGGTAGATCAAATCGCTAAAAGTAGGCTGTACTTTCGATGGGAAGGGACAGGGAAGTGACTAACAAGTTTGTTACTTTCTGGTTCACATTAACTACTTTACTTCTTACTGCTTATCATATCATGTAATATTATCAGTTGATAGATCAAATCGCTAAAACATGTCGTAGGCTGAACTTTTCGATGGGAAGGGACAGGGGAAGTGACTAACAAGTTTGTTACTTACTGTTTCACATTAACTACTTTACTTCTTACTGCTTATCATATCATGTGATATTATCAGTTGATAGATCAAATCGCTAAAACACGTGGTAGGCTGTACTTTCGATGGCAAGGGACAGGGAAGTGACTAACAAGTTTGTTACTTACTGTTCCACATTAACTACTTTACTTCTTACTGCTTATCATATCATGTGATATTATCAGTTGGTAGATCAAATCGCTAAAACACGTCGTAGGCTGTACTTTTCGATGGGAAGGGACAGGGAAGTGACTAACAAGTTTGTTACTTACTGTTCCACATTAACTACTTTACTTCTTACTGCTTATCATATCATGTGATATTATCAGTTGGTAGATCAAATCGCTAAAACACGTCGTAGGCTGTACTTTTCGATGGGAAGGGACAGGGAAGTGACTAACAAGTTTGTTACTTACTGTTCCACATTAACTACTTTACTTCTTACTGCTTATCATATCATGTGATATTATCAGTTGGTAGATCAAATCGCTAAAACACGTCGTAGGCTGTACTTTTCGATGGGAAGGGACAGGGAAGTGACTAACAAGTTTGTTACTTACTGTTCCAAATCAACTACTTTACTTCTTACTGCTTATCATATCATGTAATATTATCAGTTGGTAGATCAAATCGCTAAAACACGTCGTAGGCTGTACTTTCGATGGGAAGGGACAGGGGAAGTGACTAACAAGTTTGTTACTTACTGTTTCACATTAACTACTTTACTTCTTACTGCTTATCATATCATGTGATATTATCAGTTGGTAGATCAAATCGCTAAAACACGTCGTAGGCTGTACTTTTCGATGGGAAGGGACAGGGGAAGTGACTAACAAGTTTGTTACTTACTGTTCCACATTAACTACTTTACTTCTTACTGCTTATCATATCATGTGATATTATCAGTTGGTAGATCAAATCGCTAAAACACGTCGTAGGCTGTACTTTTCGATGGGAAGGGACAGGGGAAGTGACTAACAAGTTTGTTACTTACTGTTTCACATTAACTACTTTACTTCTTACTGCTTATCATATCATGTGATATTATCAGTTGGTAGATCAAATCGCTAAAACACGTCGTAGGCTGTACTTTTCGATGGGAAGGGACAGGGGAAGTGACTAACAAAATTGTTACTTACTGTTCCAAATCAACTACTTTACTTCTTACTGCTTATCATATCATGTAATATTATCAGTTGGTAGATCAAATCGCTAAAACACGTCGTAGGCTGTACTTTCGATGGGAAGGGACAGGGGAAGTGACGAACAAGTTTGTCACTTACTGTTTCACATTAACTACTCTACTTCTTACTGCTTATCATATCATGTGATATTATCAGTTGGTAGATCAAATCGCTAAAACACGTCGTAGGCCAAACTTTTCGAGGGGAAGGGACAGGGGAAGTGACTAACAAGTTTGTTACTTACTATTCCACATTAACTACTTTACTTCTTACTGCTTATCATATCATGTGATATTATCAGTTGGTAGATCAAATCGCTAAAACACGTCGTAGGCTGTACTTTTCGATGGGAAGAGACAGGGTAAGTGACTAACAAGTTTGTTACTAACTGTTCCACATTAACTACTTTACTTCTTACTGCTTATCATATCATGTGATATTATCAGTTGGTAGATCAAATCGCTTAAACACGTCGTAGGCTAAACTTTTCGAGGGGAAGGGACAGGGGAAAAAACAAACAAGTTTGTTACTTACTGTTCCACATTAACTACTCTACTTTTTACTGCTTATCATATCAAGTGATATTATCAGTTGGTAGATCAAATCGCTAAAACACGTCGTAGGCTGTACTTTCGATGGGAAGGGACAGGGGAAGTGACTAACAAGTTTGTTACTTACTGTTCCAAATTAATTACTTTACTTCTTACTGCTTATCATATCATGTGATATTATCAGTTGGTAGATCAAATCGCTAAAACACGTCGTAGGCTGTACTTTCGATGGGAAGGGACAGGGGAAGTGACTAACAAGTTTGTTACTTACTGTTCCAAATTAATTACTTTACTTCTTACTGCTTATCATATCATGTGATATTATCAGTTGGTAGATCAAATCGCTAAAACACGTCGTAGGCTGTACTTTCGATGGGAAGGGACAGGGGAAGTGACTAACAAGTTTGTTACTTACTGTTTACCATTAACTACTTCACTTCTTACTGCTTATCATATCATGTGATATTATCAGTTGGTAGATCAAATCGCTAAAACACGTCGTAGGCTGTACTTTTCGAGGGGAAGGGACAGGGGAAGTGACTAACAAGTTTGTTACTTACTATTCCACATTAACTACTTTACTTCTTACTGCTTATCATATCATGTGATATTATCAGTTGGTAGATCAAATCGCTAAAACACGTCGTAGGCTGTACTTTTCGATGGGAAGAGACAGGGTAAGTGACTAACAAGTTTGTTACTAACTGTTCCACATTAACTACTTTACTTCTTACTGCTTATCATATCATGTGATATTATCAGTTGGCAGATCAAATCGCTAAAACACGTCGTAGGCTGTACTTTCGATGGGAAGGGACAGGGGAAGTGACGAACAAGTTTGTCACTTACTATTCCACATTAACTACTTTACTTCTTACTGCTTATCATATCATGTGATATTATCAGTTGGTAGATCAAATCGCTAAAACACGTCGTAGGCTGTACTTTCGATGGGAAGGGACAGGGGAAGTGACTAACAAGTTTGTTACTTACTGTTCCAAATCAACTACTTTACTTCTTACTGCTTATCATATCATGTAATATTATCAGTTGGTAGATCAAATCGCTAAAACACGTCGTAGGCTGTACTTTCGATGGGAAGGGACAGGGGAAGGGACTAACAAGTTTGTTACTTACTGTTTCACATTAACTACTTTACTTCTTACTGCTTATCATATCATGTGATATTATCAGTTGGTAGATCAAATCGCTAAAACACGTCGTAGGCTGTACTTTCGATGGGAAGGGACAGGGGAAGTGACGAACAAGTTTGTCACTTACTGTTTCACATCAACTACTCTACTTGTTACTGCTTATCATATCAAGTGATATTATCAGTTGGTAGATCAAATCGCTAAAACACGTCGTAGGCTGTACTTTCGATGGGAAGGGACAGGGTAAGTGACTAACAAGTTTGTTACTTACTGTTCCACATTAACTACTTTACTTCTTACTGCTTATCATATCATGTGATATTATCAGTTGGTAGATCAAATCGCTAAAACACGTCGTAGGCTGTACTTTCGATGGGAAGGGACAGGGGAAGTGACTAACAAGTTTGTTACTTACTGTTCCAAATCAACTACTTTACTTCTTACTGCTTATCATATCATGTGATATTATCAGTTGGTAGATCAAATCGCTAAAACACGTCGTAGGCTGTACTTTCGATGGGAAGGGACAGGGGAAGTGACTAACAAGTTTGTTACTTACTGTTTCACATTAACTACTTTACTTCTTACTGCTTATCATATCATGTGATATTATCAGTTGGTAGATCAAATCGCTAAAACACGTCGTAGGCTGTACTTTTCGATGGGAAGGGACAGGGGAAGTGACTAACAAGTTTGTTACTTACTGTTTCACATTAACTACTTTACTTCTTACTGCTTATCATATCATGTGATATTATCAGTTGGTAGATCAAATCGCTAAAACACGTCGTAGGCTGTACTTTTCGATGGGAAGGGACAGGGGAAGTGACTAACAAGTTTGTTACTTACTGTTCCACATTAACTACTTTACTTCTTACTGCTTATCATATCATGTGATATTATCAGTTGGTAGATCAAATCGCTAAAACACGTCGTAGGCTGTACTTTCGATGGGAAGGGACAGGGAAGTGACTAACAAGTTTGTTACTTACTGTTTCACATTAACTACTTTACTTCTTACTGCTTATCATATCATGTGATATTATCAGTTGGTAGATCAAATCGCTAAAACACGTCGTAGGCTGTACTTTTCGATGGGAAGGGACAGGGAAGTGACTAACAAGTTTGTTACTTACTGTTCCACATTAACTACTTTACTTCTTACTGCTTATCATATCATGTGATATTATCAGTTGGTAGATCAAATCGCTAAAACACGTCGTAGGCTGTACTTTTCGATGGGAAGGGACAGGGAAGTGACTAACAAGTTTGTTACTTACTGTTTCACATTAACTACTTTACTTCTTACTGCTTATCATATCATGTGATATTATCAGTTGGTAGATCAAATCGCTAAAACACGTCGTAGGCTGTACTTTTCGATGGGAAGGGACAGGGGAAGTGACTAACAAGTTTGTTACTTACTGTTTCACATTAACTACTTTACTTCTTACTGCTTATCATATCATGTGATATTATCAGTTGGTAGATCAAATCGCTAAAACACGTCGTAGGCGGTACTTTTCGATGGGAAGGGACAGGGAAGTGACTAACAAGTTTGTTACTTACTGTTCCACATTAACTACTTTACTTCTTACTGCTTATCATATCATGTGATATTATCAGTTGGTAGATCAAATCGCTAAAACACGTCGTAGGCTGTACTTTTCGATGGGAAGGGACAGGGAAGTGACTAACAAGTTTGTTACTTACTGTTCCAAATCAACTACTTTACTTCTTACTGCTTATCATATCATGTAATATTATCAGTTGGTAGATCAAATCGCTAAAACACGTCGTAGGCTGTACTTTTCGATGGGAAGAGACAGGGTAAGTGACTAACAAGTTTGTTACTTACTATTCCACATTAACTACTTTACTTCTTACTGCTTATCATATCATGTGATATTATCAGTTGGTAGATCAAATCGCTAAAACACGTCGTAGGCTGTACTTTTCGATGGGAAGAGACAGGGTAAGTGACTAACAAGTTTGTTACTAACTGTTCCACATTAACTACTTTACTTCTTACTGCTTATCATATCATGTGATATTATCAGTTGGTAGATCAAATCGCTAAAACACGTCGTAGGCTGTACTTTCGATGGGAAGGGACAGGGGAAGTGACTAACAAGTTTGTTACTTACTGTTCCAAATTAACTACTTTACTTCTTACTGCTTATCATATCATGTGATATTATCAGTTGGTAGATCAAATCGCTAAAACACGTCGTAGGCTAAACTTTTCGAGGGGAAGGGACAGGGGAAGTGACTAACAAGTTTGTTACTTACTGTTCCACATTAACTACTTTACTTCTTACTGCTTATCATATCATGTGATATTATCAGTTGGTAGATCAAATCGCTAAAACACGTCGTAGGCTGTACTTTCGATGGCAAGGAACAGGGGAAGTGACAAACAAGTTTGTTACTTACTGTTCCACATTAACTACTCTACTTCTTACTGCTTATCATATCATGTGATATTATCAGTTGGTAGATCAAATCGCTAAAACACGTCGTAGGCTGTACTTTCGATGGGAAGGGACAGGGGAAGTGACTAACAAGTTTGTTACTTTCTGTTCCAAATTAACTACTTTACTTCTTACTGCTTATCATATCATGTGATATTATCAGTTGGTAGATCAAATCGCTAAAACACGTCGTAGGCTGTACTTTCGATGGGAAGGGACAGGGGAAGTGACGAACAAGTTTGTCACTTACTGTTTCACATTAACTACTCTACTTCTTACTGCTTATCATATCATGTGATATTATCAGTTGGTAGATCAAATCGCTAAAACACGTCGTAGGCTGTACTTTCGATGGGAAGGGACAGGGGAAGTGACTAACAAGTTTGTTACTTACTGTTCCACATCAACTACTTTACTTCTTACTGCTTATCATATCATGTGATATTATCAGTTGGTAGATCAAATCGCTAAAACACGTCGTAGGCTGTACTTTTCGATGGGAAGGAACAGGGAAGTGACTAACAAGTTTGTTACTTACTGTTCCACATTAACTACTTTACTTCTTACTGCTTATCATATCATGTGATATTATCAGTTGGTAGATCAAATCGCTAAAACACGTCGTAGGCTGTACTTTCGATGGGAAGGGACAGGGAAGTGACTAACAAGTTTGTTACTTACTGTTCCACATTAACTACTTTACTTCTTACTGCTTATCATATCGAGTGATATTATCAGTTGGTAGATCAAATCGCTAAAACACGTTGTAGGCTGTGCTTTTCGATGGGAAGGGACAGGGGGAGTGACCAACAAGTTTGTTACTTACTGTTTCACATTAACTACTTTACTTCTTACTGCTTATCATATCATGTGATATTATCAGTTGGTAGATCAAATCGCTAAAACACGTCGTAGGCTGGACTTTTCGATGGGAAGGGACAGGGAAGTGACTAACAAGTTTGTTACTTACTGTTCCACATTAACTACTTTACTTCTTACTGCTTATCATATCATGTGATATTATCAGTTGGTAGATCAAATCGCTAAAACACGTCGTAGGCTGTACTTTTCGATGGGAAGGGACAGGGAAGTGACTAACAAGTTTGTTACTTACTGTTTCACATTAACTACTTTACTTCTTACTGCTTATCATATCATGTGATATTATCAGTTGGTAGATCAAATCGCTAAAACACGTCGTAGGCTGTACTTTCGAGGGCAAGGGACAGGGGAAGTGACTAACAAGTTTGTTGCTTACTGTTTCACATTAACTACTTTACTTCTTACTGCTTATCATATCATGTGATATTATCAGTTGGTAGATCAAATCGCTAAAACACGTCGTAGGCTGTACTTTCGAGGGCAAGGGACAGGGAAGTGACTAACAAGTTTGTTACTTACTGTTCCAAATTAACTACTTTACTTCTTACTGCTTATCATATCATGTGATATTATCAGTTGGTAGATCAAATCGCTAAAACACGTCGTAGGCTGTACTTTCGATGGGAAGGGACAGGGGAAGTGACTAACAAGTTTGTTACTTACTGTTTCACATTAACTACTTTACTTCTTACTGCTTATCATATCATGTGATATTATCAGTTGGTAGATCAAATCGCTAAAACACGTCGTAGGCTGTACTTTTCGATGGGAAGGGACAGGGAAGTGACTAACAAGTTTGTTACTTACTGTTCCACATTAACTACTTTACTTCTTACTGCTTATCATATCATGTGATATTATCAGTTGGTAGATCAAATCGCTAAAACACGTCGTAGGCTGTACTTTTCGATGGGAAGGGACAGGGAAGTGACTAACAAGTTTGTTACTTACTGTTCCACATTAACTACTTTACTTCTTACTGCTTATCATATCATGTGATATTATCAGTTGGTAGATCAAATCGCTAAAACACGTCGTAGGCTGTACTTTCGATGGGAAGGGACAGGGAAGTGACTAACAAGTTTGTTACTTACTGTTTCACATTAACTACTTTACTTCTTGCTGCTTATCATATCATGTGATATTATCAGTTGGTAGATCAAATCGCTAAAAAACGTCGTAGGCTGTACTTTTCGATGGGAAGGGACAGGGGAAGTGACTAACAAGTTTGTTACTTACTGTTTCACATTAACTACTTTACTTCTTGCTGCTTATCATATCATGTGATATTATCAGTTGGTAGATCAAATCGCTAAAACACGTCGTAGGCTGTACTTTTCGATGGGAAGGGACAGGGAAGTGACTAACAAGTTTGTTACTTACTGTTTCACATTAACTACTTTACTTCTTACTGCTTATCATATCATGTGATATTATCAGTTGGTAGATCAAATCGCTAAAACACGTCGTAGGCTGTACTTTTCGATGGGAAGGGACAGGGAAGTGACTAACAAGTTTGTTACTTACTGTTCCACATTAACTACTTTACTTCTTACTGCTTATCATATCAAGTGATATTATCAGTTGGTAGATCAAATCGCTAAAACACGTCGTAGGCTGTACTTTCGATGGGAAGGGACAGGGGAAGTGACTAACAAGTTTGTTACTTACTGTTCCAAATTAATTACTTTACTTCTTACTGCTTATCATATCATGTGATATTATCAGTTGGTAGATCAAATCGCTAAAACACGTCGTAGGCTGTACTTTCGATGGGAAGGGACAGGGGAAGTGACTAACAAGTTTGTTACTTACTGTTCCAAATTAACTACTTTACTTCTTACTGCTTATCATATCATGTGATATTTTTAGTTGGTAGATCAAATCGCTAAAACACGTCGTAGGCTAAACTTTTCGAGGGGAAGGGACAGTGGAAGTGACTAACAAGTTTGTTACTTACTGTTCCACATTAACTACTTTACTTCTTACTGCTTATCATATCATGTGATATTATCAGTTGGTAGATCAAATCGCTAAAACACGTCGTAGGCTGTACTTTTCGATGGGAAGGAACAGGGGAAGTGACAAACAAGTTTGTTACTTACTGTTTCACATAAACTACTTTACTTTTTACTGCTTATCATATCATGTGATATTATCAGTTGGTAGATCAAATCGCTAAAACACGTCGTAGGCTGTACTTTCGATGGGAAGGGACAGGGGAAGTGACGAACAAGTTTGTCACTTACTATTCCACATTAACTACTTTACTTCTTACTGCTTATCATATCATGTGATATTATCAGTTGGCAGATCAAATCGCTAAAACACGTCGTAGCCTAAACTTTTTGAGGGGAAAGGACAGGGGAAGTGACTAACAAGTTTGTTACTTACTGTTCCACATCAACTACTTTACTTCCTACTGCTTATCATATCATGTGATATTATCAGTTGGTAGATCAAATCGCTAAAACACGTCGTAGGCTGTACTTTCGATGGGAAGGGACAGGGGAAGTGACGAACAAGTTTGTCACTTACTGTTTCACATCAACTACTCTACTTGTTACTGCTTATCATATCAAGTGATATTATCAGTTGGTAGATCAAATCGCTAAAACACGTCGTAGGCTGTACTTTCGATGGGAAGGGACAGGGGAAGTGACTAACAAGTTTGTTACTTACTGTTCCACATTAACTACTTTACTTCTTACTGCTTATCATATCATGTGATATTATCAGTTGGCAGATCAAATCGCTAAAACACGTCGTAGGCTGTACTTTCGATGGGAAGGGACAGGGGAAGTGACGAACAAGTTTGTCACTTACTATTCCACATTAACTACTTTACTTCTTACTGCTTATCATATCATGTGATATTATCAGTTGGCAGATCAAATCGCTAAAACACGTCGTAGGCTGTACTTTTCGATGGGAAGGGACAGGAAGTGACTAACAAGTTTGTTACTTACTTTTCCACATTAACTACTTTACTTCTTACTGCTTATCATATCATGTGATATTATCAGTTGGTAGATCAAATCGCTAAAACACGTCGTAGGCGGTACTTTTCGATGGGAAGGGACAGGGGAAGTGACTAACAAGTTTGTTACTTACTGTTTCACATTAACTACTTTACTTCTTACTGCTTATCATATCATGTGATATTATCAGTTGGTAGATCAAATCGCTAAAACACGTCGTAGGCTGTACTTTTCGATGGGAAAGGACAGGGAAGTGACTAACAAGTTTGTTACCTACTGTTCCACATTAACTACTTTACTTCTTACTGCTTATCATATCATGTGATATTATCAGTTGGTAGATCAAATCGCTAAAACACGTCGTAGGCTGTACTTTTCGATCGGAAGGGACAGGGGAAGGGACTAACAAGTTTGTAACTTACTCTTCCACATTAACTACTTTACTTCTTACTGCTTATCATATCATGTGATATTATCAGTTGGTAGATCAAATCGCTAAAACACGTCGTAGGCTGTACTTTGGATGGCAAGGAACAGGGGAAGTGACAAACAAGTTTGTTACTTACTGTTCCACATTAACTACTTTACTTCTTACTGCTTATCATATCATGTGATATTATCAGTTGGTAGATCAAATCGCTAAAACACGTCGTAGGCTGTACTTTTCGATGGGAAGGGACAGGGAAGTGACTAACAAGTTTGTTACTTACTGTTTCACATTAACTACTTTACTTCTTACTGCTTATCATATCATGTGATATTATCAGTTGGTAGATCAAATCGCTAAAACACGTCGTAGGCTGTACTTTTCGATGGGAAGGGACAGAGGAAGTGACTAACAAGTTTGTTACTTACTGTTCCAAATTAACTACTTTACTTCTTACTGCTTATCATATCATGTGATATTATCAGTTGGTAGATCAAATCGCTAAAACACGTCGTAGGCTGTACTTTCGATGGGAAGGGACAGGGGAAGTGACTAACAAGTTTGTTACTTACTATTCCACATTAACTACTTTACTTCTTACTGCTTATCATATCATGTGATATTATCAGTTGGTAGATCAAATCGCTAAAACACGTCGTAGGCTGTACTTTTCGATGGGAAGAGACAGGGTAAGTGACTAACAAGTTTGTTACTTACTGTTCCAAATTAACTACTCTACTTGTTACTGCTTATCATATCAAGTGATATTATCAGTTGGTAGATCAAATCGCTAAAACACGTCGTAGGCTGTACTTTCGATGGGAAGGGACAGGGGAAGTGACTAACAAGTTTGTTACTTACTGTTCCAAATCAACTACTTTACTTCTTACTGCTTATCATATCATGTAATATTATCAGTTGGTAGATCAAATCGCTAAAACACGTCGTAGGCTGTACTTTCGATGGGAAGGGACAGGGGAAGTGACGAACAAGTTTGTCACTTACTGTTTCACATTAACTACTCTACTTCTTACTGCTTATCATATCATGTGATATTATCAGTTGGTAGATCAAATCGCTAAAACACGTCGTAGGCTGTACTTTTCGATGGGAAGAGACAGGGTAAGTGACTAACAAGTTTGTTACTAACTGTTCCACATTAACTACTTTACTTCTTACTGCTTATCATATCATGTGATATTATCAGTTGGTAGATCAAATCGCTTAAACACGTCGTAGGCTAAACTTTTCGAGGGGAAGGGACAGGGGAAGGGACAAACAAGTTTGTTACTTACTGTTTCACATTAACTACTTTACTTCTTACTGCTTATCATATCATGTGATATTATCAGTTGGTAGATCAAATCGCTAAAACACGTCGTAGGCTGTACTTTCGATGGCAAGGGACAGGGGAAGTGACTAACAAGTTTGTTACTTACTGTTTCACATTAACTACTTTACTTCTTACTGCTTATCATATCATGTGATATTATCAGTTGGTAGATCAAATCGCTAAAACACGTCGTAGGCTGTACTTTTCGATGGGAAGGGACAGGGAAGTGACTAACAAGTTTGTTACTTACTGTTCCACATTAACTACTTTACTTCTTACTGCTTATCATATCATGTGATATTATCAGTTGGTAGATCAAATCGCTAAAACACGTCGTAGGCTGTACTTTTCGATGGGAAGGGACAGGGGAAGGGACTAACAATTTTGTTACTTACTGTTTCACATTAACTACTTTACTTCTTACTGCTTATCACATCATGTGATATTATCAGGTGGTAGATCAAATCGCTAAAACACGTCGTAGGCTGTACTTTCGATGGGAAGGGACAGGGGAAGGGACAAACAAGTTTGTTACTTACTGTTTCACATTAACTACTTTACTTCTTACTGCTTATCATATCATGTGATATTATCAGTTGGTAGATCAAATCGCTAAAACACGTCGTAGGCTGTACATTCGATGGGAAGGGACAGGGAAGTGACTAACAAGTTTGTTACTTACTGTTTCACATTAACTACTTTACTTCTTACTGCTTATCATATCATGTGATATTATCAGTTGGTAGATCAAATCGCTAAAACACGTCGTAGGCTGTACTTTTCGATGGGAAGGGACAGGGAAGTGACTAACAAGTTTGTTACTTACTGTTCCACATTAACTACTTTACTTCTTACTGCTTATCATATCATGTGATATTATCAGTTGGTAGATCAAATCGCTAAAACACGTCGTAGGCTGTACTTTCGATGGGAAGGGACAGGGGAAGTGACTAACAAGTTTGTTACTTACTGTTTCACATTAACTACTTAACTTCTTACTGCTTATCATATCATGTGATATTATCAGTTGGTAGATCAAATCGCTAAAACACTTCGTAGGCTGTACTTTCGATGGGAAGGGACAGGGGAAGTGACTAACAAGTTTGTTACTTACTGTTCCAAATTAATTACTTTACTTCTTACTGCTTATCATATCATGTGATATTATCAGTTGGTAGATCAAATCGCTAAAACACGTCGTAGGCTGTACTTTCGATGGGAAGGGACAGGGGAAGTGACTAACAAGTTTGTTACTTACTGTTTCACATTAACTACTTTACTTCTTACTGCTTATCATATCATGTGATATTATCAGTTGGTAGATCAAATCGCTAAAACACGTCGTAGGCTGTACTTTTCGATGGGAAGGGACAGGGGAAGTGACTAACAAGTTTGTTACTTACTGTTCCACATTAACTACTTTACTTCTTACTGCTTATCATATCATGTGATATTATCAGTTGGTAGATCAAATCGCTAAAACACGTCGTAGGCTGTACTTTTCGATGGGAAGGGACAGGGGAAGTGACTAACAAGTTTGTTACTTACTGTTTCACATTAACTACTTTACTTCTTACTGCTTATCATATCATGTGATATTATCAGTTGGTAGATCAAATCGCTAAAACACGTCGTAGGCTGTACTTTGGATGGGGAGGGACAGGGAAGTGACTAACAAGTTTGTTACTTACTGTTCCACATTAACTACTCTACTTCTTACTGCTTATCATATCATGTGATATTATCAGTTGGTAGATCAAATCGCTAAAACACGTCGTAGGCTGTACTTTCGATGGGAAGGGACAGGGGAAGTGACTAACAAGTTTGTTACTTACTGTTCCACATTAACTACTTTACTTCTTACTGCTTATCATATCATGTGATATTATCAGTTGGTAGATCAAATCGCTAAAACACGTCGTAGGCTGTACTTTCGATGGGAAGGGACAGGGGAAGTGACTAACAAGTTTGTTACTTACTGTTCCACATTAACTACTTTACTTCTTACTGCTTATCATATCATGTGATATTATCAGTTAGTATATCAAATCGCTAAAACACGTCGTAGGCTGTACTTTCGATGGCAAGGAACAGGGGAAGTGACAAACAAGTTTGTTACTTACTGTTTCACATAAACTACTTTACTTTTTACTGCTTATCATATCATGTGATATTATCAGTTGGTAGATCAAATCGCTAAAACACGTCGTAGGCTGTACTTTTCGATGGGAAGAGACAGGGTAAGTGACTAACAAGTTTGTTACTTACTGTTCCACATTAACTACTCTACTTTTTACTGCTTATCATATCATGTGATATTATCAGTTGGTAGATCAAATCGCTAAAACACGTCGTAGGCTGTACTTTCGATGGGAAGGGACAGGGGAAGTGACTAACAAGTTTGTTACTTACTGTTCCACATTAACTACTTTACTTCTTACTGCTTATCATATCATGTGATATTATCAGTTGGTAGATCAAATCGCTAAAACACGTCGTAGGCTGTACTTTCGATGGGAAGGGACAGGGGAAGTGACTAACAAGTTTGTTACTTACTGTTCCAAATTAACTACTTTACTTCTTACTGCTTATCATATCATGTGATATTATCAGTTGGTAGATCAAATCGCTAAAACACGTCGTAGGCTGTACTTTTCGATGGGAAGAGACAGGGTAAGTGACTAACAAGTTTGTTACTAACTGTTCCACATTAACTACTTTACTTCTTACTGCTTATCATATCATGTGATATTATCAGTTGGTAGATCAAATCGCTTAAACACGTCGTAGGCTGTACTTTTCGATGGGAAGGGACAGGGGAAGGGACTAACAAGTTTGTTACTTACTGTTCCACATTAACTACTTTACTTCTTACTGCTTATCATATCATGTGATATTATCAGTTGGTAGATCAAATCGCTAAAACACGTCGTAGGCTGTACTTTCGATGGGAAGGGACAGGGAAGTGACTAACAAGTTTGTTACTTACTGTTTCACATTAACTACTTTACTTCTTACTGCTTATCATATCATGTGATATTATCAGTTGGTAGATCAAATCGCTAAAACACGTCGTAGGCTGTACTTTTCGATGGGAAGGGACAGGGGAAGTGACTAACAAGTTTGTTACTTACTGTTCCACATTAACTACTTTACTTCTTACTGCTTATCATATCATGTGATATTATCAGTTGGTAGATCAAATCGCTAAAACACGTCGTAGGCTGTACTTTTCGATGTGAAGGGACAGGGGAAGTGACTAACAAGTTTGTTACTTACTGTTTCACATTAACTACTTTACTTCTTACTGCTTATCATATCATGTGATATTATCAGTTGGTAGATCAAATCGCTAAAACACGTCGTAGGCCGTACTTTTCGATGTGAAGGGACAGGGAAGTGACTACCAAGTTTGTTACTTACTGTTCCACATCAACTACTTTACTTCTTACTGCTTATCATATCATGTGATATTATCAGTTGGTAGATCAAATCGCTAAAACACGTCGTAGGCTGTACTTTTCGATGGGAAGGAACAGGGGAAGGGACAAACAAGTTTGTTACTTACTGTTTCACATTAACTACTTTACTTCTTACTGCTTATCATATCATGTGATATTATCAGTTGGTAGATCAAATCGCTAAAACACGTCGTAGGCTGTACTTTTCGATGGGAAGGGACAGGGGAAGTGACTAACAAGTTTGTTACTTACTGTTCCACATTAACTACTTTACTTCTTACTGCTTATCATATCATGTGATATTATCAGTTGGTAGATCAAATCGCTAAAACACGTCGTAGGCTGTACTTTCGATGGGAAGGGACAGGGGAAGTGACTAACAAGTTTGTTACTTACTGTTCCAAATTAACTACTTTACTTCTTACTGCTTATCATATCATGTGATATTATCAGTTGGTAGATCAAATCGCTAAAACACGTCGTAGGCTGTACTTTCGATGGGAAGGGACAGGGAAAGCGAATAACAAGTTTGTTACTTACTGTTTCACATTAACTACTTAACTTCCTACTGCTTATCATATCATGTGATATTATCAATTGGTAGATCAAATCGCTGAAACACTTTGTAGGCTGTACTTTTTGATGGGAAGGAACAGGGGAAGTGAGTAACAAGTTTGTTACTTACTGTTTCACATTAACTACTTAACTTCCTACTGCTTATCATATCATGTGATATTATCAGTTAGTAGATCAAATCGCTAAAACACTTTGTAGGCTGTACTTTTTGATGGGAAGGGACAGGGGAAGTGACTAACAAGTTTGTTACTTACTGTTTCACATAAACTACTTTACTTTTTACTGCTTATCATATCATGTGATATTATCAGTTGGTAGATCAAATCGCTAAAACACGTCGTAGGCTGTACTTTCGATGGGAAGGGACAGGGGAAAAAACAAACAAGTTTGTTACTTACTGTTCCACATTAACTACTCTACTTTTTACTGCTTATCATATCATGTGATATTATCAGTTGGTAGATCAAATCGCTAAAACACGTCGTAGGCTGTACTTTCGATGGGAAGGGACAGGGGAAGTGACTAACAAGTTTGTTACTTACTGTTCCACATTAACTACTTTACTTCTTACTGCTTATCATATCATGTGATATTATCAGTTGGTAGATCAAATCGCTAAAACACGTCGTAGGCTGTACTTTCGATGGGAAGGGACAGGGGAAGTGACTAACAAGTTTGTTACTTACTGTTCCAAATTAACTACTTTACTTCTTACTGCTTATCATATCATGTGATATTATCAGTTGGTAGATCAAATCGCTAAAACACGTCGTAGGCTGTACTTTTCGATGGGAAGGGACAGGGGAAGTGACTAACAAGTTTGTTACTTACTGTTTCACATTAACTACTTTACTTCTTACTGCTTATCATATCATGTGATATTATCAGTTGGTAGATCAAATCGCTAAAACACGTCGTAGGCTGTACTTTCGATGGCAAGGGACAGGGGAAGTGACTAACAAGTTTGTTACTTACTGTTTCACATAAACTACTTTACTTCTTACTGCTTATCATATCATGTGATATTATCAGTTGGTAGATCAAATCGCTAAAACACGTCGTAGGCTGTACTTTCGATGGGAAGGGACAGGGGAAGTGACTAACAAGTTTGTTACTTACTGTTCCAAATCAACTACTTTACTTCTTACTGCTTATCATATCATGTGATATTATCAGTTGGTAGATCAAATCGCTAAAACACGTCGTAGGCTGTACTTTCGATGGGAAGGGACAGGGGAAGTGACTAACAAGTTTGTTACTTACTGTTCCAAATTAACTACTTTACTTCTTACTGCTTATCATATCATGTGATATTATCAGGTGGTAGATCAAATCGCTAAAACACGTCGTAGGCTGTACTTTCGATGGCAAGGAACAGGGGAAGTGACAAACAAGTTTGTCACTTACTGTTTCACATTAACTACTCTACTTCTTACTGCTTATCATATCATGTGATATTATCAGTTGGTAGATCAAATCGCTAAAACACGTCGTAGGCCAAACTTTTCGAGGGGAAGGGACAGGGGAAGTGACTAACAAGTTTGTTACTTACTGTTCCACATTAACTACTTTACTTCTTACTGCTTATCATATCATGTGATATTATCAGTTGGTAGATCAAATCGCTAAAACACGTCGTAGGCTGTACTTTCGATGGCAAGGAACAGGGGAAGTGACAAACAAGTTTGTTACTTACTGTTTCACATAAACTACTTTACTTCTTACTGCTTATCATATCATGTGATATTATCAGTTGGTAGATCAAATCGCTAAAACACGTCGTAGGCTGTACTTTTCGATGGGAAGGGACAGGGGAAGGGACAAACAAGTTTGTTACTTACTGTTTCACATTAACTACTTTACTTCTTACTGCTTATCATATCATGTGATATTATCAGTTGGTAGATCAAATCGCTAAAACACGTCGTAGGCTGTACTTTTCGATGGGAAGGGACAGGGGAAGGGACAAACAAGTTTGTTACTTACTGTTTCACATTAACTACTTTACTTCTTACTGCTTATCATATCATGTGATATTATCAGTTGGTAGATCAAATCGCTAAAACACGTCGTAGGCTGTACTTTCGATGGCAAGGAACAGGGGAAGTGACAAACAAGTTTGTTACTTACTGTTTCACATAAACTACTTTACTTTTTACTGCTTATCATATCATGTGATATTATCAGTTGGTAGATCAAATCGCTAAAACACGTCGTAGGCTGTACTTTCGATGGGAAGGGACAGGGGAAGTGACGAACAAGTTTGTCACTTACTGTTTCACATTAACTACTTTACTTTTTACTGCTATCATATCATGTGATATTATCAGTTGGTAGATCAAATTGCTAAAACACGTCGTAGGCTGTACTTTTCGATGGGAAGGGACAGGGGAAGTGACTAACAAGTTTGTTACTTACTGTTCCACATTAACTACTTTACTTCTTACTGCTTATCATATCATGTGATATTATCAGTTGGTAGATCAAATCGCTAAAACACGTCGTAGGCTGTACTTTCGATGGGAAGGGACAGGGGAAGTGACTAACAAGTTTGTTACTTACTGTTTTACATAAACTACTTTACTTTTTACTGCTTATCATATCAAATGATATTACCAGTTGGTAGATCAAATCGCTAAAACACGTCGTAGGCTAAACTTTTCGAGGGGAAGGGACAGGGGAAGTGACTAACAAGTTTGTTACTTACTGTTTCACATAAACTACTTTACTTTTAACTGCTTATCATATCATGTGATATTATCAGTTGGTAGATCAAATCGCTAAAACACGTAGTAGGCTGTACTTTTCGATGGGAAGGGACAGGGGAAGGGACTAACAAGTTTGTTACTTACTGTTTCACATTAACTAATTTACTTCTTACTGCTTATCATATCATGTGATATTATCAGTTGGTAGATCAAATCGCTAAAACACGTCGTAGGCTGTACTTTTCGATGGGAAGGGACAGGGGAAGGGACTAACAAGTTTGTTACTTACTGTTTCACATTAACTACTTTACTTCTTACTGCTTATCATATCATGTGATATTATCAGTTGGTAGATCAAATCGCTAAAACACGTCGTAGGCTGTACTTTGGATGGCAACGAACAGGGGAAGTAACAAACAAGTTTGTTACTTACTGTTTCACATAAACTACTTTACTTTTTACTGCTTATCATATCAAATGATCTTACCAGTTGGTAGATCAAATCGCTAAAACACGTCGTAGGCTAAACTTTTCGAGGGGAAGGGACAGGGGAAGTGACTAACAAGTTTGTTACTTACTGTTCCACATTAACTACTTTACTTCTTACTGCTTATCATATCATGTGATATTATCAGTTGGTATATCAAATCGCTAAAACACGTCGTAGGCTGTACTTTCGATGGCAAGGAACAGGGGAAGTGACAAACAAGTTTGTTACTTACTGTTTCACATAAACTACTTTACTTTTTACTGCTTATCATATCATGTGATATTATCAGTTGGTAGATCAAATCGCTAAAACACGTCGTAGGCCAAACTTTTCGAGGGGAAGGGACAGGGGAAGTGACTAACAAGTTTGTTACTTACTGTTTCACATTAACTACTCTACTTCTTACTGCTTATCATATCATGTGATATTATCAGTTGGTAGATCAAATCGCTAAAACACGTCGTAGGCTAAACTTTTCGAGGGGAAGAGACAGGGGAAGTGACTAACAAGTTTGTTACTTACTGTTCCAAATTAACTACTTTACTTTTTACTGCTTATCATATCAAATGATATTACCAGTTGGTAGATCAAATCGCTAAAACACGTCGTTGGCTCGATGGGAAGAGACAGGGAAAGTGACTAACAAGTTTGTTACTTACTGTTCCACATTAACTACTCTAATTTTTACTGCTTATCGTATCAAGTGATATTATCAGTTGGTAGATCAAATCGCTAAAACACGTCGTAGGCTGTACTTTCGATGGGAAGGGACAGGGGAAGTGACTAACAAGTTTGTTACTTTCTGTTCCACATTAACTACTCTACTTCTTACTGCTTATCATATCATGTGATATTATCAGTTGGTAGATCAAATCGCTAAAACACGTCGTAGGCTAAACTTTTCGAGGGGAAGGGACAGGGGAAGTGACTAACAAGTTTGTTACTTACTGTTCCAAATTAACTACTTTACTTCTTACTGCTTATCATATCATGTGATATTATCAGTTGGTAAATCAAATCGCATAGGGCATCTGCTGACGTCATCAGGACGTCGTGCCCAGGTCGTGCCAAGTACATAGGGCATCTGCTGACGTCATCAGCACGTCGTGCAAAGCGCATACGGCATCTGATGACGTCATCAGGACGTCGTGCCAAGTACGTGATGCATGTGACGACGTCATCAGGACGTCGTGCCAAGGACACAGGGCGTCTGATGACGTCATAAGGATGTCGTGTAAAGTACACAGGGCCTCTAATGACGTCATCAGGATGTCCTATAAAGTAGACAGGTCATCTGATGATGTCATCAGGATGTCATGTAAAGTACATAGAGCATCTAATGACGTCATCAGGACGTCGTAAAGTGAGTCGCGCGTCACTTGTAGCGTGCGGAACAAGTCGACTACTGATTTTGAGATGTTCAATGGTTTCCAAAAATGGACTTCTATTCGTTGAAGAGATTATAAGAAAATACTCTTATTTGATGCTGCACTTTGAGTTCGCTTCTCGCAGCAGCTGGAGCTATCCGTTCGTGTAGGTAAAGTTGGAATCATTTTCTCTTCTAATGATAACTAATATGTGCACATAAATATACATGTTTATCGTTACTCGCATAAACGGAGTTTATTTGGAACCACAAAGTGCTTCCGTGTGGAACACCGCAACGGTTTGTTTCGCTGTTAAAGGCAAGGTCCGGTCAAATTCTGACTTCACCAAAATTTGGGTTAAATAGATTGGGCTGGCCTAGCTGAACATCGTCTGAACGTTTCACTAACTCTGAGTCCTCAGTTCTGGAGAAAACAGCCTCAACGTCAGGGATTACGGTATTCCAAGTATGATAATCATGGCTGGAATGACCGATAATTACACAGTTTTTTTTTGAAGAACGCGTGGACAACCGCTAAAATATGGACGATGGCCACACTTTTCTGACTTTTCTGGATCATCGGCTAACGAAAGTGGCTGGAATAACTTAAGGAAGACCGGTTTTTACGCAGTTTTCGCATGTTCTTTGGGACTACCTGTAGCAAGAGCAACGATCTAGCGGGAAATCTCAAAATCGAAATTCTGCCCGGACCCTGCTTTTAAGAAGTATCGGCCAAGAAAATCAGTCTAAGCAAATATTGTTCCCTTTTTGTAGACTCTCATCATCCTACTTGCCTATTGTTCCCTTTTTGTTGGAACTTTTCTGACGCC
Organism: Aplectana chamaeleonis; assembly: GCA_029168955.1. Lineage (NCBI taxonomy): Eukaryota > Metazoa > Nematoda > Chromadorea > Rhabditida > Cosmocercidae > Aplectana > Aplectana chamaeleonis. The sequence continues at coordinate 212,956 of JAPDOI010000196.1, forward strand.
AACCGAACCTCTTTCGCTTGGGAGACCCCTTTTTGATAGAATAATTTGTTTGGCTTCGCCAGACGATAGACCGCATGTGCCGGTCGTGGGTTCCACAACGATAGGTTAAGCCTAGGTTTAGAACGTTCCGTTGGAATGTAGGCTTTAAGGGCGCAATACACAGCACAACATAACCCAAAGAATCCTAAGCCCTGCCCACCTTTTCAAAGTAGTGTGAGGATATTCATGAGCCCACACATGTTGATTTCCGCGTGGATCCCAGAGTCTCGCGCACTTTCTGTGTCATTTTACGCTATCGTGCTGAAGCCCCGCCCTCTTAAACAAAGTACTGCTTGGTTGTCCCTGTGCACGGAGCAATTCAAAAAGGCCCAATATGCAACACCTACGATGACGCCTACACGATCCGGAAGGAAGAAGGTTCAGAGAACTCAAAATGGAAATGGTATGGTAGTCCCACCACGATCCATAACGATGAAAGTTTAGAGGACTCAATAATCAATAGGTAGGGTGTCCCACCGCGATCCATGACGGTGAAAGTTCAAAGGACTCAAAATGCAACAGGTAGGGTGGTCCCACCACGATCCGTAACAGTGCATGTCTAAAGAACTCAATTTGCAACAGTTAGGGTGGTCCCACAACGATCATGATGCTGTGCGCGCTTACCGTAAACCTTGACTCACATTTCACCGGGCACTATCAAACACACAGAGCAGTAACGCGCTCCAATCGCCAATGGAAAATTGGGGCAACCATCGAGTCTTTGAATGCCCGGTTAGACGTCGCATGGACGTTGATCAGACAGACCACCACCACGCTTATTATATGTAAGGATAAGGATATTTAGAACCAGTCCTAAAAAATGTATTCATTCTTTATAATATCTTCAAAGTAAGTGTAATGCTAAAGCATTAGTTTAAATGAGCGTCACGAGTACCAATCCTCCACACCAAATTCCTAAATACCCTTGATTCCTATCTAAACTTCCTCAAACAGGGTTGCCCGTTCGATCAATACACATGGTTTTTGCGAGCCAATCGTGCCCTCAATGCGCCATACCATCAGAAACAAATCAAGCGAAGAGGATAAATGCCAACTAGGGGCATGGCATACTTTGTCGTTGTTATGAGCGGCAGACATGCAATCTAGCCCAAGTCGCGGCGGGACCCGCATCAGAGCAACAGTATCGGTCGTTGTAGGAACAGTAATCGCGCGTCTGTCTGTTGCGGAAGGCTGACATCCCGCAAGCGGCAAATGTGCACTATGTCAGCCCTCCGCGACATGTCGCTGCGATCCACACGCGAAAACTGTTGCTACAACCGATGCCGTCACTCCGATGCGAATCCCGCCGCGATTTGTGTTAGATTGCATGCCTGGTACTCATTACAGCGACATCTAAAATTAGCCAATTTTTCGCTGGTGCACGGCTCTGGTGATGTTTGGTAGTATCAGGGGTCATCAAATAGCTCAAAACTGATGATCAGTAATTGTTCTCAGACATTCGAGTCGACCTTCCCAGAGCTCTACTGTTATTATTTTTTAACACTAACTGCTTTGAATTTGTTTTGTGTAAAAAATTGTGTCTGTATACTCGTAAATTACTTTACACAAGGTGCTGAGTTGATCGCAAAACGCTTGGCTCCGGGCGAGATCGAGCCAGCATATTCCCTTACTGAAGGAGCGCCTTATCGCACTGCACCACCGAAGCCCCAGCGCTGCTCTCACTCAACTGCTCGGTAAATCTTCAGTGAAGCAATCATTCCTTCACCCGCATAATGATGGAACAGGTACACCGTCATAGACTATGTAACAGTCGTAGTCCTATCAGGACGACGCCCTGGTTAGGTCTTACACAATTTTTACCACTTTTTATTACACAAGGTGTTGAGTTGATCGCAAAACGCTTGGCTCCGGGCGAGATTGAACCAGCATATTCCCTTTCCGGGGGAGCGCCTTACCGCACTGCACCACCGGAGCCCCAGCGCCGCTCTCACTCAACTGCTCGGTAAATCTTCACCTGTAAATCTTCACTTTTTATTACGTAAATGAATTTATTAGTTGCTGTGCACGTCGCAGAATTTTGACCAGGCACAGCAGGAAATTCCACTTTCTATGGGCGGCGCTGTGCACCTGTGCACGATTTGGCATCTTTGGGCCTTAATAACTTTAATTTTAGCGCATTTGTCGCTGAGGAACCTTCTCAGTTCTTCAGCTGTTTTCGAGCAACACAGGTTTTCGCAGTTTCTTCTATTACTTTATCCATCGTGAACACTGACTTTAAAGGGCGGGTGCTCCGCGACAGGCGGTCGCTGTCGCTGTGCAGAGCGACGCGACGCGATCGTGTGTCGCAAAAATATACCAAACCTCCAATGAGCAAAATCTGCGCTGACGATGCGCAGAAAACGCGGCGTGATTTTCGCAATGCGTGTCAATTGGATGTCGGCAGTGTAAATACGCAACTGCAGGGCTACAGTATAACTAAATGTCGACTCATGACATATGATATATTTTTTTGAGTAACAGGACATGCCGAATCTAAGAATGTCCTACTCATTGTCCGATCCAAATCATGACATATTTCGGATATTCGGTATCCGAATCATTATCCGACTCATTGCACATTTCGGTGATTCAGATTTTGGGTCACTCGGATTTTGACGCTTTTTCGGTGAATCGGATTTTGGATCACTCGGATTTTGACGCTTTTGGGTGAATCGGATTTTGGATCATTTGGATTTTGACGTTTTTTCGGTGAATCGGATTTTGATCCACGAAAATTTCGATTCATTCGGATGGATGTCCGAAAATTAGTGAGTCGGATCCAATGTATATCCTCCACTATCTTGTCCTTGCGTATTCACTAGACTTGGGGACGAACCGAAAAGTTGTTCGAAAAAATATTCGAACTAATGGAATATTCGATGTATTTGAAAGCCACAATGTCTAATTTTTGAAAGATTCGATTTGTACGGGATTTCGGACTTTTAGTTTTCTGGGGTATTCGGTTTATTCAGGGAAATAAATCATTTATCCAGTTATCGATTCTTTTGGAATTCTGCATTGATAGGTGTTTCGGATATTCGATTCATTCGGGATTTCAAATTGATTGGTTCTACGAATATTCGCTTTTTGGCAAACTTAAATATTCAGTTTTCCGAATATTCGAACGAGTTTAGGTCACGGCATTCGAATACTCTCTGTCAATGATGAAAAACTGGAGAAAATCCGTTAATCATTCTGAAATATTTCAAAAATTCTAATTTTTATCTGAATATGCGGACAAATATTGCGATTATTCAGATCGAATAGTGGATAAGTTTCTGAGAATTTTCGTGAATTCCGAAAAAAACGGAGAGCCCTCATTTAATTTTTTTTATAATTTTTTTTCAACATTTTTTAAAATGCGTTATTCGACGAAGTTCATTCAATCGGAAATTTGAAAATGTCTCATTCAAATACATTTATTGTTTCGGTGAATTCAAAGGTTTTTTTTTCAGAATCTCATTAGCCCGAGTTTTTTGATCATTAATTCATTGGAAACCTAGCGTCTAATGTCCATATCTTGCACTCACTATTACTTATCGTGGCAACTCTACCTTTTCAAACATTAGATATTCATAGAAGACCTGCTTCCAGCTGAGAATGAGCTTCTCAAATAGGAATATAGAAAAACGTGGTTCAAAAGTTACGTGGGAGTTCTCGAATTCAAAGGTTAGAAAAAATGAGCGCTTGAATTGGTGCTGAAATCCTTTAAACTTCAAAAATCACGTTTCACCTGCCCAAAGCCTTACGAATTGAAGTGACCTTGATGTACTTGCACTGTAAAAGGGAAATTCATCTCAAAAGCAAGACCAATTAATCATGGAAAGCAGGCTCGAACGTCTGCTGTCGCCGCGCCACTTCGCCGCACCGCTCGAGGTTGCAAAGGCGGCCGCTGCCAAATACTGCCCTGAACCAGTATAAGGGGTCGTTTATACTCCCGCCGCCGAGCGGCGCGTCACAGTGCATTTCTGTAATATTGATCACGCGGCGCCGCGTGATCGATACGGCGGCACACAATGCTGCCGCGCCGTTGTGCGGCGAGAGATGATGGGAATTAATGACTTTTCTGCCACAATGGAATCAGTATCGCTATTTCCATATCTGGCAGAGGAAGAATTGATACCTGGGAAGGAATTAATCACTCTTACGTGATAATGTGATCGACGCTACTTATCAGTGCTTTCTAACTCTTCTGATGACCTGTTCTCTATCTGGTTTTTCAAATGGAAAACCGGAGTCAATGCTCGCGTACCGGAAAACGAACGAATTATCCCGAGAAATGGATTATTCCACTCAAAGTCCGCTTTGTTTGGGTGGAGCCTGATTTTCGGTCTGCAAAAGACGGAGGTACTTGTCCGTACTAGTGTAATTCGCCACTGCCCCTAGATACTGATCTAATGGGCGAGCTGAGCCATTGAGCGGGCTGATCCGGGCGATTGGTTCTAGCAAACGCCGATTTCATTGTGCTTGTTTGCGATGCAAATGTCGGAGAAAACGACGATGGTGTCACGCTGACACTAGCAATAATGGTACCCATTAGAGTGAGGACCGAATATTCGAGTTCGAAAAAATACTCGAATTTCTCGAACGAATTTTTATTCGAACATTCGAAAAGTGTGAATATTCGAACATTATTCGAGTTCGACTATTCGCAAAAGGTGAAAATTCGAACATTATTCGAATTCGACTACTCGCAAAAAGTGAATATTCGAATATTATTCGAATTCGACTATTCACAAAAGGTGAATATTCTAACATTATTCAAATTCGATTATTCGCAGAGGTGAATATTCGAATATTATTCGAATTCGACTATTCGCAAAAGGTGAATATTCTAACATTATTCAAATTCGATTATTCGCAGAGCTGTATATTTTATTCGAACGTTATTCCAATTTCAATACCCGAGCTGATTTAGCAAAAAATATGGAAATCAGCTCTAATGTATGAAGGAATCGACATACCTTTCAAGACTGAATTCATTTTTTTCACTACTCCATTGTTCCATTTTTCCGAACACAAGAGCTGAATTTTTTCACACACCGTCTGATGAGGCTACTAGGGCGGTTCTAACAGGGAGAGCCACATGGCCATCGCACTTGACCACTCCCATTTTTTCAAGCCGCCGCGCAATGATAACACCAACCATAGTTTCGTTGGGTGGAGCCATGTACTCGACCAACCTTCACCTCTGGGCAGGTGAAGGGGGAACCTCCATCTTCGGGAAAACCGGTGACAACCAGTGAAACGCCCCGAAAAATAATGAAAGTGACCCAACACTCATGCAAGTCATTTTCAGGATTGAGTGGGTGTCACTGCCGGTTTTTCGACCTTAACTTTTTGTGCTTGGAGATAGAATTCTCCGTCAACTTGTGCTTCCAAATTGGGAAAATATTTTCTCGATCCTTCAGCCTAATTCATTTTACAAAACACCGTTTTTTCGCCTATAACTCTTTAACATGGTGAACGTAGTTTTTGAAATCTACGTAAAATTCTGCGTCGAATGGTATATCGGGTTCCTAACTTTGCTCGCTCCATTAGCCAGCCAGGTCGGTGGAGCCGAGCCCCGTTGTTGGCTCCAGCAGAACTCTGCGCCTCTCATTTAAAGGCACTGTTCCCGATAAAAATCGCTTTTCTGTTTTTTCGCCTATCTTGAAACCGGTCCCATTCTGATTCCAATGATGCTTCTGGAATCGTACAAGACCTTCTGGGAATGGAGTTATGGTACCCCAAAAATTGAGCTAGGGAAAATGGTGGACGAGTTGTCCGAGGCTTGTAACTTCCGTCTTTTGCAGCCAATGTGAGCGCGCTGACCTGAGTAAAGAGAGAAGTTGAGATTGAAGGGAAGAACGGGGCTTTTGATCAAAAACCATCGCTCAACTCACGATTTCGAGTGTTCCTTTGTTCAGGTCGAGGGGCGGAAAGGGGCGGGACTCTCCACAGCGGAGGGGTTTGCCCACTTTTCTAAGCCGTTTTGCGGCTCCTGAGTAGCTTTTCGTCCCGTTTTTTCGACGCTGTTCTGCTTCTGAGGGCCACGAGAAGCGTTTGTCATGAAAAATTCGATAATGAAGTTTATCGCGAACAGTGCCTTTAAACCATAGAGGCGAAAGCACGCTTTGGAAATAACTATGGAGCTCGGCTCCACCAATATGGCTGGCTTATGGGGCAAGCAAAGTTAGTTAGCCTCCTCGAATACGCTCCTTAGGCTAAGTTAGAGCGGAGAAGTTGATTTTGTAGCATTCTTTGCATTGTAGCCCGTACAGGTTTAGAGATGAGTCGTGCCTTATTAATTCCATTTGTAGGTGGAAATAAAGCTTTAAAAGAAGAATTCAACTTGTTATTGCCGCTCACTTCGTAGTTGCGCGATATTGCAATGGATGCTTTAATTATTCGTAATTCGAATATTCGTTCGTTCGAAATAAAAAACGAACGAATTTATTTGAAACTCGTTCGTTCAAAATAAAAAATGAACGAATTTATTCGAAATTCGTTCGTTCGGAATAAAAAATGAACGAATTTATTCGAAATTCGTTCGTTCGGAATAAAAAATGAACGAATTTATTCGAAATTCGTTCGTTCGGAATAAAAAATGAACGAATTTATTCGAATTTCGTTCGTTCGAAATAAAAAATGAACGAATTTATTCGAAATTCGTTCGTTCGAAATAAAGAATGAACGAATTTATTCGAAATTCGTTCGTTCGGAATGAAAAAAAGGAACGAATTTATTCGAAATTTGTTCGTTCGGAATAAAAAATGAACGAATTTATTCGCTATTCGTTCGTTCAGAATAAAAAATGAACGAATTTATTCGATATTCGTTCGTTCAGGATAAAAAATGAACGAATTTACTCGAAATTCGTTCGTTCGGAATGAAAAATGAACGAATTTATTCGAAATTCGTTCGTTCAAAATAAAAAATGAACGAATTTATTCGAAATTCGTTCGTTCGGAATAAAAAATGAACGAATTTCTTCGAAATTCGTTCGTTCGAAATAAAAAATGAACGAATTTATTCGAAATTCGTTCGTTCGGAATAGAAAATAAACGAATTTATTCGAAATTCGTTCGTTCGAAATAAAAAATGAACGAATTTATTCGAAATTCGTTCGTTCGAAATAAAAAATGAACGAATTTACTCGAAATTCGTTCGTTCGAAATAATGTTTTCGAAATTCGTTCGTTCGGAATAAACAATGAACGAATTTATTCGAAATTCGTTCGTTCGGAATAAAAAATGAACGAATTTATTCGAAGTTCGTTCGTTCGAAATATAAAATGAACGAATTTATTCGAAATTCGTTCGTTTGAAATAAAAAATGAACGAATTCATTCGAAATTCGTTCGTTCGGAATGAAAAATGAACGAATTTATTCGATATTCGTTCGTTCAGAATAAAGAAATGAACGAATTTATTCGAAATTCGTTCGTTCGAAATAAAAAATGAACGAATTTATTCGAAATTCGTTCGTTCGAAATAAAAATGAACGAATTTATTCGAAATTCGGTCGTTTGAAATGAAAAATGAACGAATTTATTCGAAATTCGTTCGTTCGAAATAGAAAATGAACGAATTCATTCGAAATTCGTTCGTTCGAAATAAAAAATGAACGAATTTATTCGAAATTCGTTCGTTCGGTCTCTTTTTAAGAAGTCCTCACTCTAGTACCCATGAACTTTCAATTTTCAAATTATATTCAATGCTTTTTCCAATAAATTTCGTAAATAAATAAATGTCACCGGATTTACAAAATGAGTATGCAGTTAATCCATAGAAAACTTGAAACAAGGAGAACAATCACTTTAGAATCAAACAGTCAACTCCAACTGCAAAAGCACAGCTTAGGACAAATTGAAAAGGGGCTGAACCCGCGCAGTGAGTACCAAAAATTTTGCTAATCATAATCATCTCAACTCTACGCGGAGTCAAATAAGACACGAAAGCAGTGAAGGGAGAAAGTAATTCTCGATACGGCAGAAAAAAAATATTAGGACATGTAGAAATTTGATTCAATAAGAAAATTGACGATTACATCGGATTCTAAAGAACAAATAACGGCTTCATCATAGAACATACACAGAAGTAGTAAACGTGTTTGAATATATTTTACACATTTCTGAACAAGAGGCGATAGCAGGAACCATACAAGTGGATTGAACGACAAGTCAACTACACTGCGTATCATAAAAATAGACACCCACTGGATTTGTCAGTCTCGTGTTTGTTGAGCAAGATAGATCTTTTTCGTAAACACTGCTGTGACCAAGACGCGAAATAACCCCTGTATACCTCTTTTGGGTTAGATCGAATGTTTGTGCGCTTTTCTAGAATAAATTGATAAGTTAAACCGCGTATCAAAAAGATAGGACACCCCTGGATTAAATCGAATTTCTCGTTCGATAAAATTGTGTGATCACAAACCTAATGGCCGACAGGCCTTCCTAACACCTTTACTGTAACAAATATTCAATTTCGTGTACTTTCCACCAAGCTGACCAGCATTTGCGAGTCGATATTGCTCCATTTCTCGGTAATGGTCTGTTGGAGCGCAGAAATTGAGAGATATCGCCGGCCATTGAATCAGACCCGACGAGCTAAAATATCCCAGAGATTCTTCATCTTGTGAGATCAGGACTGTAGACCAGCCATTCTGGGAAAGATAGTGATTGCCGAGCAAAGAAGCCGACTTCGGACCTCCTTGCGTGTTCTTTCTGGTTGTCCTGCTAGAAACTGCAACTTTGTCGTCCGAGATCATAGGGAAATGAAGGTAGACGTAACTTTTACGTCCTCTCGTACTCGCTGGAGATCGTCCGACAACTGACGACCGCGAACTGTAGACGTCCCTCAGGGACAAATGTTCTGACGGATTGTGGGAGATCTACCTTCGCAGTTCTAAAGGCAGAATTGGACAGCACCTATCCTCGATGACCTTTACTAGTACTTCTGACCATTGGACCTATCAAGAAAAATTGCTTTTCGTCGGAAACCATCGCCTCTACACAAATATTCGAAGTAGCTGCCCACTTTAGCCGCCGGAACTGCGGTCGCAGATCTCCCAAAATCTGTCAGAGCATTTACTCGTCGAGGACGTCTACAGCTTGCGTTCGCCAGCAGTCGGATGATCTTCAGTGAGTGCCGCGTATATCAGAGTAACACCTACTTTCATTTCCCCCAGTTTTCGGGCGACAAAGTTGCAGTCCCTGGCAGGACAACCAGGAAGTTCACGTGAGCAGGTCTGAGGTCGGCTTCTTGGCTCGGCAATAACTAACTTGTCCAGAGTGGCTAGTCTACTGTCCTGATCTCAAGCAAATGATGAGTCTCTGGTATATTTACGTTTGTCGTCTGAGCCAATGGCCGGCGATTTCTCTCGATTTCTGCGTTCCAACAGGCAATAACCGAGAAATGAAGCAAGGTCGACTTGGGAAGGCAGATCGTTTTAGTCGAAAATATATCAAGTCGAGTATTTGTTGCAGTAAAGGTGCGAGGAGGGCCTGTCGGCCATTAGATTGGTAATAACACGATTTTATCGAACCAGAAATCCGATTTAAAGGCAGTGGTCAGGATGAAAAAGGTTATCGAAAAAACTACAAAAATCAGCTCAGATCAAAAACAGCTCAAAAACTATGAAGGTAGCGCGGTGAAAAACGGGCTAGACTTGGTGTTTCTAGGGCCCAAAGAAGCCAGTTCGTGCACACGTGCACAGCGCCGACGAAAAAGGTCGCAGTCTCATGGTGAGCAGTCAAAAATCATTGACATTCAGAGGAAGAAATAAATGCAAATTTACCGAATAAAAACAGTTGAACAATGAAAGAAAACACTGCAGTCAATGCTTTTGACTAGATGTGTACATAAATTCGAAGGTTCATTAAATGAAATTCAATTTCAAGCAAGTTGATGTTCCTGACATAAGAGGTCATCGATGCCGATGATGTGGAGTGAGCTCGTCCACCATCAAAAGAAAAGAAAGTTCAGGCTTCAAATTTGGCTCAAAACAGTGGTTTTTTTTCGCGATTTTTTCTTATAGGTCCTACTACTTGAGACCCAGAAAAGGGTTTAGAGAGGAAAAGAAGACGAGCATATTTGAGCGCGACCACTGCCTTTAACCCAGGGGTGTCCCATTTTTGTGATGCGCGCTTTAAAACATAAATGTATTCTAGTAAAGTGCACAAACATTCAATCTCACCCAAAAGAGGTATATTGTGGTTATTTTACATCTTGAACACAGCAGTATTGACGAAAAAGATCTATCTAGATCAACAAACTCGAGACCGACAACTTCAAGGAGTGTTCTATCGTTATGATACGCAGTGTATACAGTATGTTTGGATGCCGAACATCCGTTATACAGAGAATATATAACTACAATAAATTACTCTCATTAAAAAATTGCACCGTCGATATTGCAATCCACTACTTTGGAAAAAGTCTGTTTCCTGGATCTGTCTCACCGCATTGGTCATCAGAAACAGCAGCACGAGAAATCGACATGAAAACATTGAATACAGCGAAGAGATTTAGTGAGCCTACAAAACTGAAATATGAAAAAAGAAGGCGCGAGTTTGCAATGTGATGTGAAGTTTGTGCTAAAAAGAAATTCCTATGGATACTTCGTGCCCGTGTAAGGAGCGAAAGGAAGAGAGGGAGGGAGCAGCATGAGCGCACACGCTGCGCGATTAATCATGTGAATTTAGTTTTGACACAGCCTTCAGGTTCTGTTCCGAATCGCTCGACAGCGACTCTTGGCCTAAGATATCGGCATGCGTGTTGGCTGCTTCTGTATTTGCTGAATTATGGATTGAGTAAACGGAAACGGACAAGCGATAGCGTATTTGGCTTGACAGCCTTTTCAATTCTTGACCACTTCTTTTTACGTTTCCAACAGCAAAAAAACATAGGACAAGTCGTCCGTTTTCGTATACTCCATCCATAGAATCAGTTTCTTTCTTCACGCAAAAGTTGTCCTGATACTTTCTCCCTCGCCCAAGTCCCCCCTTGTTGTTAGCCCAACCGCATGTTGCGAATACACTTATACCAATCCATCTCATTGTATGGAACTCTAAATTTTCGAATTATAAGAAAACTGGATAATTCGAATCTGCGAGTTATTTGGAGTCCCCATTTTCCGATTTATTCTAAACTCGATAGTTGAAAAAATAATTTGCCAAAGTATACTTGGCAACCCTCCCGTCAATGATGAGATCATCTCAATGTGTGCTTTACCTCGCACACACGCTAGCGTTAGGTGGGCGCCAGACATGAATGGTCACTCCTGTGGAAAGTAATACCTCGGAGGAAATCCAGTCTGTTCAAAAATGTACTGGAGAGAGTTGACTTTCTAAAAATTCTAGTTCTGCGAGACGTCGTGTAGTGTCTCGTCGTGCTCTGCATCGGCTGTCAAATTTGTTTATCCTTCTATTTGTAATTTCCATCCACAGCTGTTAGCAACCATAAACAGGCTACTCTGATCGACGCTCCGAAATCCCATCAAGAGTTTCACATCGAGAGACAGCACCAGTTGCGATCAACGTAAGGAGGGGAAGGGAGGGGTCAAAAAGGCCTCAAAACATCAAAAGGAGGGGTAAGGTGTGTCCGAATGAGAACGGCGGCCCATGCGGCCGGCGTGCTTGGCAGGCGGCCGTTGCGTTCGCCGCTCTCGGACGAGCATGCGAAACGTCCCAACAGTCATCGACTACGAACGGGGCCGGCACCGGCTGGCAGCAAGCACTGCGCCGATCAATCAGCTCTGTAGACGGGGGGAGAGGGGATGACCGTCGTTGAAATCCAACACTCGTCCGAGAACGGCACATGCGACGGCCGCCTCCCAAGCACACCGGCCGCGTGGGCCGCCATTCTCATTCGGGCATACTTTACGTTGTGCAGGTATGGGGCTCGTATCCGGGACTGGAAACGAATTTCTTAGGGAAGGCATGACTACTGGTGACAAATCAATTAAAAAGCTCAACATGAATGAATTTATTGTTTACGTAAAGACTCAGAATACATGTCAAGGGCAGGGTTTACTATAAAAACCGTTTCAGGGCTCTTCTCACAAGAATGTAGATATTTGGTCATCACAAAAAAAAATAATTGAAAAAAAGGAAATTCGTGGGAAAAACGCAGAAAAACAAGGTAGGACAGCTAATTACAGGTGCCCACAGGTGTTCCCCCTCCGATTAATGAGACTTTCATGAATGCTTCTTTATCCGTCACTTAATTTGCTCGTAAAGTAGTCAATAGTCTCTAGAAGTACTCAGAAATTACTTAAGAAGCAAAATAAAAAACTGCGAAACGGGCATTTTCAAAAATCTCAATAATTGGGGGCGGGCGGACACCAAGCAGTACCTTGTTCTTAAAGGCACAGTACAACCTCAGAGGTAATTTTCGATATTTTGGCCCGGTCGCCGTACACAGCAACCCTGCCATGCGCTAAATCTCAATTCGCTAAAATAAGCGAGAAAAAGCTAGGAAAAGTCGGCCACACCCCCTTGGAAGAAAAAGTGGGTTACGCCCCCTGGCAACCTTCCGACCTCAATAGGGAAGAGACGCTGGAACGATTTTATTCAAAACATATGTTCTTCCTTTTGTTTTCGGTCTGGCTTCATATTGTGACCTGCTTCAGAATGATTGCTGCTAATAACGAGAAAATACAGGCTCGAGACAAATCGTCCGCGAACTTCTACCAGTTTAAATTCAAAATATTTGAGGAGCCGTAACTCAGTTCGTACTGAGCACTTAGCGATTCTGGAGACACCATTGTGATCAGCGTGAAATTTTCTCCAAGATAGGCAGGAATATGAGAAATCGATTCTGAGCATGGACTGTGGCTTTGAGCGTTTTTTTCCAAAATCTCACTTATTTTCACTTTTTTGATAGCCAGATCTACCTTCTCGTGAGCATAGAACAACAACTGTATTTATCGCGAACCGTGTCTTTAAGCCTTGGTTTGAGAAGCGGTACTAAAAGTGAAATTATGGACCGCTAAAAACATTATTGCGTTGAAAGAATTACTACTTTAAAGGCAGTGTTCACGATAATCTTCAATTTTGAGATTAATGGGTAAATCGATTGTTTTGCCCCCGGGCAGAACTGAAATGACGAAGAAATCGAGAAAAACGCATCAGAAGGGCACGAAATCCTTTACTCTCGCCCCGCCTTTTTACTCTCACTGGAACTGTTTGTGGTGGCAATGAAATCTTTTGTGGATCCGTGCATTGAAATTCTCCACTTACTGTTGCTCAGTTCTTTGCTTCGGACCCTAACTAATACTGTTTTGCAAAAAAATGTTCTTCCATTTCCGATTAACCCCATTTTTCACCGGTGACAACCACCGATAACATGATCATACAACCGGACAACTAGTCCAGACCAGGAAATAATCTAACTGAAATAAGGCGTTTCAGTGCGTTTCTCGCCGTTTCTTCGTAATTTTAGTAATCCTTGGTGGCCAAACCATCGTTTTGAGTGGAAAACTCAGGAACGAAAATCATCGTGAACACTGCCTTTAAGGGGCCCTACTGGCTTTTGTAGACGACAATTCGAGCTCTGCTTTGGAATATGTTGGAGTACACAAAAAACGATTCTGAGCGCGATCAAAGCCACCCTCGGCGAAAGGAGATGCAGACAAGCGAAATCGAGCTGAAAAACGACTGCCCCCATAATACAACCGCAACTAAATATTTCACCTAATTTCCAACTTCAGACCCCCTTCTTGGAACTGGAGTAGTTTTTTTTTTACTATCCTCTATAAATTCACTTTAGGGTCGTCCAAAATTTTTATTTATTCGTGAATTCGGCGACCGGGTTAAGACAGTTTTAAAAGTTCAGGTAAACCCAAGATGAGTTCGTTTTTTTAATTTAGGATAAACTCGAAGTAGGTTAATTTTTGATAGAGGATAGAAAAAAATAACTTCAGCCCAGAAATGGGGGTCTGAAGCTGGAAACTAGCGGAAATATTTAATTGCGATTAGAATTCTGGATGCTCCCATCCCCAACGTGCGAAAATCAGAGCATATGACGATAGTAGAATTGAATAAGGTGATTACAATCGATACTGATTTGATTCATTCACGTTTCTCTTTTCGTTTAATATTACTAGTTCGTCTGCTGAATGCATTCAGATGATGTAAAGCGCGTCGCTCGCGACGTTAATGTGAATAGGTATAAATGAATAAATAATGCGATACTCGCTCAGAACTTTTATTTCAGCTTGCCGTCGACAAAAAACACTGAAAATCAGTTAATTTCAACAGGCCGCAACTTGATTTCAGCTTATGATTGGCATGGGAGGTTGAAAACAAACAACAAGGCCAACCTTTGGCACATCCGCAAAATAGCTTGATTTACAATACAAATAAGGTCCATGGTGCAGTGCAAATCAACTTGAACAAAACCACCATACACTTTCAAGTTCAACCTTACGAACCAGATTGATTTCATTGAAATCTTATCTACAGTTAATCTGATTCAATTTGTTTAGAAAAATAAATTCTAAGCTCCCACGGGAAGCTATAAATGCCTTTGAAATTCGCTAAATGGGGAATTTAAGCTTTACGGAATGAGAGGGCGTAACAGGCCGCTCCCACGGATGCATCTAGCAACCCATTGGGAGAGAAACCAATTGGAGAATTTACAGCCATATTTGAGGCAAGAAACTCCCCAATCAGCTACAATATCAACCCTAAGATTCCGTGAAAAGGAGAAAAAAACCCGTAAAATCGCTTTTTTTGGTCTTTTGATCATACCTCGCTTCAAAGTGGACTTTTTTTTCAAACTTGAAGACATCTTTAGAATCAGCACCTAGCACTCTTTCTTTGTGACCCACACATGGCTTATTCTCCAACAGGACAGATGATGTTGAGGTGGCGAAGTCCGTTCCTCCACGTGGAGTCACTGCAAACTACCTATGTAAGGTCAGGGCGAGCAAAGCACGGGAGACTTACGATTCCGACGCCAGTCTCAAATGACAAGCCGGCAAACGACAGCGAATCCCGGGACATTCCCGGGGTCACAACCAGGGATGTGCGGCAATTGCCGTTGGCCGATTGCCATTTGCCGGCTATTTTTGGGGTTTACCGTTGCCGTTGCCGTTTCCCGAAAATCTTGTCTAAAACGGCAAATTTTGAGCAAAAAAATTGTTGAAACAACAGGATTTGCCCTCACCGCAGTCTCTGTGTTGGTTAGCGATTCGGAGGTGCTACAAATAATTATTTTGACTAGTTCCAGCTTCTGGTTTCGGCTCATTCAATGTATAATTGTACCCTTTCAACCGGTAACTTGTGAAAACATCTCGAATGGGTAACCAGAGAAATTCGTTCGATTCCTAAATTGTTTGGGAGCCTCCAAATGTTTTTTTTTCTATTTTTCTCCTTTTAAGATGTCAAAATTGTGAAAAAAACTTTTTTTCAGAGGCATATCGATTACTGCAAGTTCTAAGATTACAAAACCAAGTCATATCAAAGCTGTAGCGCAAATGCAGCTTTATTTAGACATATGAGCCAGTGGAGAACTCATGTATATAGGCCCACTTATCGTCGGTTGGTTGGCTAATGGTAATAATTGGAACAGGAAAATTATCAGTTCTGCAAACACTTTGTCCGGTTTTTTAAAAGATGAACATATTCACAGCGGTCCTTGAAGGCAATGGTCGATAATATCTTCGATTTCGAGATCAATAATCTGAATCGAAAGGATGACTTAATGACAGAGCTGGGTTTGCTAGGAAATGGCGTAAGGATGGAAAAATGAAAAATCTTTGAAGGCAACGATTAAAACCGCATTCAACTTTTCACCACGAATCCAAGGGTTCGATGCCCATTGCAACAACAGTGTGGGAAACCGGCTAAAAACGAGCAACCAATAGCAATATACGGCCCAAAACTTGAACGTGGTGTACTCGCTCCACCCACTTCCTCGGTAGCCACAGGGGAGGTGAGTTGGGCGGGTAAACCACATTCAAGTTTTATGACCGTATAAAGCGATTTATTGCTTGTTTCTAGCCGACATTGTTGCTGTAATTGGCCTCGTGCCAGCTTGTAGGCCAAATACGCAGAAAGGGAAGAGCCCAAGAGCAGCCCAGCTGGCTAGCGCACTGCACGCGGCGCTCCAGCGACGAAGTGAGCGCAACGGACTTCCGCGGCGGGCGTCGCATGTACCAGTCAAACGCCCCTCCTTCTGTGCATTCGATCAACATGCCCCTCGGAGCTCTTGATTTCAAAATTCGAAGGCAGCTTTTACCGTAAGCACTGCATTCGACTAGACTAGTCTCGCTCCATTCCTGTAGCCTCACAAGAGTAACCATTAAATCGCAGTTTGAAGTGAGCGAAATTAAAATCCTTGAGCCTACTACTTGCTAAAAACTGTAAAAATTGTGACTCCGGTTATAACCTAAACCGCGCGCTACTGATCGCGGAGTGAACCGTCTTTCGCCCTCAATCTCGACCAATCATCGCGTATTCAACCTAATATTCGCACCTGATTAAGGTACCAGTATCGCCCACAGTCTTTGGGTCGGCGCCAGGGATGTGAGTAATAGAAATTTTGAAATTCGTTAGTCGTCAGTCGTTAAAAATCTAGGCTTTGAAAACAAGCACAGCTGAGGCAGAGAAAAGCCCTTATGAATAGAGCCTTTTTTGGAAGGCATGAAGTCCGAAGCGTTCATGGCCATTGAAGACACAAATCATTCCTTGTTAGAGAACCTAGTCCAAACTGCAAGAGGACAATCTAGAACTTTGTTTTAATTTCAATGCGAAGATTGTCATTCTGCGCTATATGATGCTCCCAGCGGTCCTGCGGGTTCCGCCCGCCTGCCGGCTGGTTGGGGGCTTCGCCCCCAGACCCCCGAATTTCCGCCTCCGGCGGAAATTATCAATTTGTCTTTACATATATAGAATCGGCTCAGAAATTATTTTGCCCCAATATATTTTGTTGTAGACATAAAGGTTGCCTGCAGCACATGTGAAAACATGGAAAGGCAGACAGCGGCAAATTATACCGAGAAAAGCAATAAATCTGTTTCAGTTGTGCACGCACACAAAATCAATCCGAAGTGCGGCAAATCCTGTAGATTAGCGTTCTGGAGCTCGTTTAAAAGACATTCTTGTTTCTGCGGCGTTCTGCGCATTGTGATACGTAGTACCGCACACTTACTACGGCGTCAGGAGCACTCCCCCTGAGGTCGAGCACACTTTCTCTTTCCTATATGGGTCCCGTACGCTTTCTACGGCGTTCGGCGCACTCTTACATGGGTTCCGCACACTTCATATAGCGTCCGGCGCACTCTTACATGACTATTGCAAAGCAGGCAAAAACTCTGGGAGACACACTGTAAACAGAACTGATGATACCTGGTTGATAAGGGGTAGGGTATAGAAGGATGGCGGAGCGGTGTGTCTTCAGTCACACACCCTTCTTCGCCAGAGATCAACGGCTGGAGCTGGGAAGTAGGTTCAGAATTTCAGCCGCTGATCTCTGGAGAAGAACGGTGTGTGAATGAAGACACACCGCTCTGCGGTGGCTAAGATACAACAAAATCGGGGTTAAAACTTAGAAAACTTTTACATTTGGCTTGAGTCCTCAAGATTTTTTGTCTGTTTCGCAATAGCCCTCTTACATGGGTTCCGCACACTTTATATGGCGTCCGGCGCACTCTAACACGGGTCCCGCAATTTTTCATAGCGTCGGGCGCATACCTACATGGGTGCCGTACACTTCATATGGCGTCCGGTGCACTCTTACATGGGTCCCGCACACTTTATATGGCGTCCGGCGCACTCTTACATGGGTTCCGTACACTTTATATGGCGTCCGGCGCACTCTTACATGGGTGCCGTACACTTTCTGT
The DNA here is from genome assembly GCA_029168955.1 of Aplectana chamaeleonis. Taxonomy (NCBI): domain Eukaryota; kingdom Metazoa; phylum Nematoda; class Chromadorea; order Rhabditida; family Cosmocercidae; genus Aplectana; species Aplectana chamaeleonis. The sequence goes on from JAPDOI010000196.1 coordinate 230,833, forward strand.
GGTGTCCGGCGCACTCTTACATGGGTCCCGCACACTTCATATGTCGTCCGGCGCGCTCTTACACGGGTCCCGCACACTTTATATGGCGTCCGGCGCACTGTTGCATGGGTCCCGCACACTTCATATGTCGTCCGGCGCACTCTTACATGGGTCCCGCTTACTTTATATGGCGTTCGGCGCACTCTTACATGGGTCCCGCAAACTTTATATGACGTCCGGCGCGCACTTACATGGGTCCCGTACACTTTGTTTAGTGTCCGGCGCACTCTTTCATGGGTCCCGCACACTTTACATGGCGTCCGGCGCGCTCTTACACGGTTCCCGCACACTTTATATGGCTTCCGGCGCACTGTTGCATGGGTCCCGCACACTTCATATGTCGTCCGGCGCACTCTTACATGGATCCCGTACACTTTATATGGCGTCCGGCGCGCTCTTGCATGGGTTCCGTACACTTTATATGGCGTCCGGCGCACTCTTACATTGGTGCCGTACACTTTCTGTGGTGTCCGGCGCACTCTTACATGACTATTGCAAAGCAGACAAAAACTCTGGGAGACACACTGTGAACAGAACTGATGATACCTGGTTGATAAGGGGTAGGGTATAGAAGGATGGCGGAGCGGCGTGTCTTCAGTCACACACCGTTCTTCGCCAGAGATCAACGGCTGGAGCTGGGAAGTAGGTTCAGAATTTCAGCCGCTGATCTCTGGAGAAGAACGGTGTGTGAATGAAGACGCACCGCTCTGCGGTGGCTAAGATACAACAAAATCGGGGTTAAAACTTAGAAAACTTATAATCAGCTTGAGTCCCGAAGATTTTTTGTCTGTTTCGCAATACCCCTCTTACATGGGTCCCGCACACTTTATATGGCGTCCGGCGCGCTCTTGCATGAGCCCCGCACACTTTATATGTCGTCCGGCGCACTCTTACATAGGTCCCGCACACTTCATATGGCGTCCGGCGCACTCTTACATGGGTCCCGCACACTTTATATAGCGTCCGGCGCACTCTTACATGGGTTCCGTACACTTTATATGGTGTCCGGCGCACTCTTTCATGGGTCCCGCACACTTTATATGGCGTTCGGCGCGCTCTTGCATGGGTCCCGCACACTTTATATGTCGTCCGGCGCACTCTCACATGGGTCCCGCACACTTCATATGGCGTCCGGCGCACTCTTACATGGGTCCCGCACACTTTATATGGCGTCCGGCGCACTCTTACATGGGTTCCGTACACTTTATATGGCGTCCGGCGCACTCTTACATGGGTGCCGTACACTTTCTGTGGTGTCCGGCGCACTCTTACATGAGTCCCGCACACTTTATATGGCGTTCGGCGCGCTCTTACACGGGTCCCGCACACTTTATATGGCGTCCAGCGCACTCTTACATGGGTCCCGCACACTTCATTAGGCGTCCGGCGCGCTCTTACACGGTTCCCGCACACTTTAAATGGCGTCCGACGCACTGTTGCATGGGTCCCGCACACTTCATATGTCGTCCGGCGCACTCTTACATAGGTCCCGCACACTTCATTAGGCGTCCGGCGCGCTCTTACACGGTTCCCGCACACTTTATATGGCGTCCGGCGCACTGTTGCATGGGTCCCGCACACTTTATATGTCGTCCGGCGCACTCTTACATAGGTCCCGCACACTTCATATGGCGTCCGGCGCACTCTTACATGGGTCCCGCACACTTTATATAGCGTCCGGCGCACTCTTACATGGGTTCCGTACACTTTATATGGTGTCCGGCGCACTCTTTCATGGGTCCCGCACACTTTATATGGCGTTCGGGGCGCTCTTGCATGGGTCCCGCACATTTTATATGTCGTCCGGCGCACTCTCACATGGGTCCCGCACACTTCATATGGCGTCCGGCGCACTCTTACATGGGTCCCGCACACTTTATATGGCGTCCGGCGCACTCTTACATGAGTTCCGTACACTTTACATGGCGTCCGGCGCACTCTTACATGGGTGCCGTACACTTTCTGTGGTGTCCGGCGCACTCTTACATGAGTCCCGCACACTTTATATGGCGTTCGGCGCGCTCTTACACGGGTCCCGCACACTTTATATGGCGTCCAGCGCACTCTTACATGGGTCCCGCACACTTCATTAGGCGTCCGGCGCGCTCTTACACGGTTCCCGCACACTTTATATGGCGTCCGGCGCACTGTTGCATGGGTCCCGCACACTTCATATGTCGTCCGGCGCACTCTTACATAGGTCCCGCACACTTCATTAGGCGTCCGGCGCGCTCTTACACGGTTCCCGCACACTTTATATGGCGTCGGACTTACTCTTACATGGGTTCCGCACACTTTATATGGCGTCCGGCGCACTCTTACATGGGTCCCGCACATTATTCATAGCGTCGGGCGCACGCCTACATGGGTGCCGTACACTTTCTGTGGCGTCCGGCGCACTCTTACATGGGTCCCGCACACTTCATATGGCGTCCGGCGCACTCTTACATGGGTCCCGCACACTTTATATGGCGTCCGGCGCACTCTTACATGGGTCCCGCACACTGTGTGACGCCCGGCGCACTCTTACATGGGTCCCGTACACTTTATTTGGCGTCGGACTTACTCTTACATGGGTCCCGCACATTTTATATGGCGTCTGGGGCACTCTTACATGGGTTCCGTACTTTTTATGGCGTCCGGCGCACTCCTGATTGGGTCCCGCACATTTTTCTTAGCGTCGGGCGCTCGCCTACATGGGTGCCGTACACTTTCTGTGGCGTCCGGCGCACTCTTACACGGGTCCCGCACACTTTATATGGCGTCCGGCGCACTCTTACATAGGTCCCGCACACTTTGTATAACGTCCGGCGCACTCTTACATGGGTCCCGTACACTTTATTTAGCGTCGGACATACTCTTACATGGGTCCCGCACATTTTATATGGCGTCCGGGGCACTCTTACATGGGTTCCGTACACTTTTTATGGCGTCCGGCGCACTCCTAATTGGGTCACACATACGTCAGGCGGACTGCCACTGGGGCCCACACACTTTTTTCGGCGTGCCGCGCTCTTGAATGGGTCCCATACACTTTCTACGGCTCTCGGCGCACTGCCATTGGGGTCCCGCGCATTTTTTCGGCGTCCGGCGCCCTTTTATGAGTCCCGCACATTTTCTTTGGCGTCCGGCGCACTCCCGCTGATGTCCAGCTGACTTTCTAAGACGTCCCGTTCGGTTGTTTTGGGCGTAACCCTTCTAAAACAAAAAAGTCTGCAATTACAGAATGCACACCGTAGACTGGCAGACTGACTGACGGACGGACGGACGGACACCACTCTCCTTTATTACTATGGAATGATTTGAGATCTACCCAATGGTGACAACACGGAGAATCGCACCGGCTTGGCACTGTTGTTTGCTCAGCGTCGCGAGCCGAGCGCTTACGTGGTTTAGAGCTTCTCCCCATAATGGGGAAATGTCGGAAGAAATTAGCAGTGAAAATTTTACTCCTGAGTGGCTCCAGCACCACTTTTTAGAAACCCCATATCTCGAATTTATCACTGAAAATCGAAGGATGGCACCCTTTATAATCCACTTATCGGATACAGTTCCTGTAATTGTGGCCTGCAGGCACCGCTCCATATCGACACCTTTGATAGCGTTCTCCGTTAAAATCTCCGCTCGAGTCGGCCAGTGTTAGAACCGGTTCAGTGATACTACCATAAAGTCGCGCGACCGACACGAAGTCGCATAAATGCTGTGCCTTACCTTGCGCAACGTTCGGTTGGGGTTTTAATATGGGGTTGCAGAACTGCGAAGCAGTGTCAGTAGAAATATTAAATAGTGGAGGCTACGGCTATGTTGAATCATTCAACTACAACAACCAACAGGGCAATATGTGACAATCCTGGTGTAATCCTTGGGTTGAAGCGCTATTCGAATGACTATTGACTTCCTAACAGATTTTGGGATTGCTTACGAGAATATTTCTGTTTTTGTTAGTCGCTAGTCGTTAGTCGTAACACTCAAAAAGCCCGTTAGTCGTTAAATTCATTAGTCGTAGTTACACACACCCCTGGTCGGCGCACACTCCCATCGCACCAAGCTTGCTTACGGTTTGCTGATCGTCTCCGGATCGACTAGGCTAGGACGCGCTTTCCGCAGACTTCTTTCAGAAAAATCCTTTGCGGGTCTGTGACACTTTGCACTGCTCAAGAAGACGCCCATCTTTTGAATGTCTAGCATTGGTTGCAAGGAAACTTCGGATGGAGAGGAATTAAAGGCAGTGATCACGATGAGAAACGTTCAGTGATCACGATGAGAAACGTTATAGAAAAAAAACTACAAAAATCAGCTTCGATCAAAAACAGCTGAAAAACTATGAAGGCAGCGCCGTGAAAAACGGGCTAGAATTAGAGTTTCCAGGGCCCAAAGAAGCCAGTTCGTGCACACGTGCACAGCGCCGACGAAAAAGATCGCAGTCTCATGCCGAGAGTAAAAAATCATCGACATTCAGAGGAGGAAATAAGTGCGAATTTCCACGTTCGACTCTCGATAAACCTCGGCATCAGGATAATAGTTGATACTTTGCTTGTAGCAGGCACGAGGTAGTATGGCTTAATTGGAAGACTAACGTTTCGGCGGTCTCGCCCTCTCCGGAGTCTGAAAAAGGTCGAATCTATGTGTAAAATTACTCGGCCAACTAGTTTCTATTCCACAGAAATTCAAGACAAATTATTCCAAAATGGCTGGGATACATGGAACCGAGCGGCATACCTTTTCAAAGTCCGTGGAACATCAGGGTATTCGGTAGATAAACGGCGGGGTACCGAGATATCAGACGGCAGTACCCCAAATCAGAAGGCTAATCTGATGTAGGGCTGTAGTTCCCGCGTTATCTTTATACCCTCGTCCTTCCGGTTGATCTTAGGGCCCCTTGCATTGATCCAGTATGCCTCGAGCGCTTTTCGCTCACTTGTTTTGGCCTCCCGCGCTACTATCTCCACTCTCACCTCAAAATCTTCCCCGTCATGGTAATTTTAAAAAAAGCAGTTGAGCAATGAAAGAAAGCACTCCAGTGAATGTTTCTGACTAGATGTGTGCATAAATCCGAAGGCTCATTGATTGAAATTTAATTTCAAGCCAGTTCGCTCAGAACAGTGGTTTTTTCGCGATTTTTCGCATAGGTCCTACTACTTGAGACCCACAAAAGGGTTTAGCGAGAGAAAGACGACAAGCATATTTGATCGCGACCACTGCCTTTAACAGAATTATCGTCGGCGATGGAGAAGCTTACAGCCGTGATGATCTTGGTAGTGACTACCGATCACCTGAGGCTTTCGAGTAGCTTCTGATATACGAGATTCTTCTTCTTGTAAAGGCTATTGAAACGTCAGGCTCACAGTAACTGGCAGATATTGCATGGAAAACGACATGACCAACAAGGAAGGGTTGCCTATATCAGATGGGGTTTCGGGATGCACTTTTAATATGTTCTAGAGGGAGGACAGTGTTCCAATATCCCACACTCAGCAGCTGTTAAATGCCTCAGGCAGTCCTTAAGAAGAATCACATTTGAACAAGGCCAGAGCGACTCGACCGTAGTGAGTAGAGCTGATTTAACTATTGAATTACCTTTGTGTATGCTCAGAATAGATCAGAATTTAAGCAACAATGCATAATTTCTGATCTAAACAGAATCAATGCGCCAAAATTTTCTACATTTCTTGTGAACACATCCAAAGGTAATTCAATCGTTAAATAGGCTCTACTCGCTTCGGCCGAACCGTTCTGGCCTTGATAAGATTTTAAACTTTTCAGGGACTGGATGAGGCATTTAGCAGATTCTGAGCATGGGATACTACATAGAACACTATCCCCCTAGAACAAATTAAAATTGCATCCCGAAATTCCATCTGAGGTTGGCAACCCTCCCTTGTACGTAAATGCTGGTGTATTATAGCACAAAACAGATTTTGCAGTTTGCCGGCCATTTTTGGGGTTTGCCGTTGCCGTTTGCCGAAATTTGAAATACCTTTGCCACACACCCCTGGTCACAACACCATGGACGTGACCTTGAGGAACCCAACAACATCTGGGGCGTCTCTCAGAAGCAACGCGTTGTAGCCCGACCGGCGCGCCAAATATGCTAGTTACCTACGAATTCTGCACGGCGTAGATTAAACGCAGCAGACACACTCAAAAATGGTATCGATTTTATGACATAATTCGAAAGTGGACGCCTTACACCGCAGCATTCCCGCGCGGCCAAAACAGCGATTAATGCCAAAAAACCAGCTGAGTTAGCGAAGCCGATAGACTCCTACAGCCTGTACTAAAGCGCTCATCTCGTTGAAAGTATCAAAAACCAGCGAAAAGACCGTATTCGAACGATTAATCTGGATGAGCTTAGAGGGGGAGGGGGGAGGTGTTGGCTCATGGGTGGAGTTAATGGAATTTTTTTCACTTGATATTGCTCAAATTTGGTACAGTGCGTATCACAATTCTAGCAACACACTCAAAGCTCTGATATCAATGTCCACGAAAACTTTCATCAGCCGAGACTGTCATCATTCAACTCCGCGTACCCAAAAGCCTTTGTTCACAAAATTTTACTAAAAACCATCAAGAAATAAGATCTATTTGTGTACATAACTTTTAAAGTCCAAGTATCATAATTATAGCAACACTTTCAGAATTCAACCGCTATTCAACTTTTTCTTCGGAAAAAACTTACTTGTAACAACTTTTCTTTAGTCTATTGGTCCGTCTTGGTTGGAAATGATCTTAAAAACTAGCTTGAGCATGAAATTTAACCGTCGGCTAAGCACTTCCACGTCCAAGTATCTCCACCAACTAATACAGCACACTTGAGGTGTTCCAGTTAGTCGTACGTCCTACCTCAACTCTAGATATGGCGAAGCAGGATTCCTAGGACGTTTTCCATTGGGTTAACGTTAGGTGAGCACGCCGGCCAAGCCATGACGGGTAGCCCATGCTGCTCAAACCAAGTCCTAGTTGAGCGACTCGTGTGGATGTCGGCATCTTCATACTGGAAGGTGAGACTGTTCTCTGCTGGAACCGAGAAAGCAGGGGTAGCAGTCCTGTCTCCCTGATACTCCGCAGAATTCGTTTTAGAGAAATCGAAGGCTATCTGGAGCACACCGTCTGCATCGAAGCCACACCATACCGCGAGACTGCCTCCACCAAAAATCATCTTGGTGAATGGAAGCGGCTCCTTGCGGAGATTTCACCAGTACTATTCGTACCGGTCAGGTTCATCCAACCTAAACTTTTTCTTGTCCGAGAAGGCCACCTGAACACAATGTTTACCCAGATGAAGCCTGAGAACAAGTTCTGCTCATTTTAGACCAGTGAGTCACCATCAGGACTGTGCGGAACTGTTCCGTTTCTGATTCCGTATTTCCGGTGTTTTTGCGCTGTTCCGCTTCGCTTCAGTTTCCGACTTTTTGGGCCCGGAAACGGAAGAAAAAATGGCTACACGGGTAATGGTAGTGGGTCAAGGCAAGGGTGCTTGGAGGCATCATGAGGGGCTGAAAAACTTTTTCGGCCTCTTGTGTTCAATCGAATACCCAAGCCTAGCTGAGATCCTCTGCAAAGCACGGGTTTCTAAAATGCTAAAATCTAAAGAAAAATTGTGATTTTTCCTGTCGTCACCGAAGTTTTTTTTTTTACTTCTTGATTTTAATCGTGCGGTATTTGCTACGATAGACTTCAAAATAATGGCTCAACAGTAAATCTAGAGAGTCGTCTCTGAGAACCTGGAGGTTCACTTCTATTGGCCTTAAACACGCAACGCGGCCGCCCGCTTCATCTGCACCTGGCAGAGCCTGGACTGCTTTCTGGACAGGCTGTAAACTATTTCGGAGGGGCCGCTACATATACTGAAAAATTCTTGAAACTGCCTTTTCGAATTTTTTCCAAGGAGAAGATTCGAGATCGTGGAAGGCCTCATAGAGATTTTATGTAGTTTAAATAATTATTGATTTATTGACTCAAACCATAGGTTATCGAATGAGAACTGTAACCAATGAGCAGCGACGGAACGTGCGAATGAGACAACACATAGTTTTATGATCTCTTCCGTTTCCGAATTTCCGTTTCCGGCGTTTTTTGGCCATTTTTCTTCCGTTTTCCAGAATTTTGGAAAAGATTTCTGCGCTTAGCCCTAGTCACCATGTTCCTCTCATCGCATTGAAGCCGCACGCCTTAGGCAGTGTTGTGAGGTGCAGCACTGGACGCATACGAGAACGCTCTATAATTAGGTTGCGGTTGATTGCACTCCATGCGGTCCTTATGGATACCGCCATCGAAATTTCGGCTCGGACCTAATTTACCGATATGGTCGAGTTGGGCACGAGCCGTCCTTCTCAACGTTCTTCATCAGCAGACAGCTTTCTGGACCTGCCAGTGCCTTTTTTCCAACCATGTGAATCAGGAACAAGCAGAAACCGGTACACAGCTGTGAAGTGACTAAAGTGTTTCTCCGCCATCCTCCTGACATTCGGACTAGCCTTGTACAGGGCAAGAATCTGAGCATTTTGGCCCTTTGAGAGAACGGATCCATTTGGCATGATAGAAATACGTTGATAATATATACCTCTATCCATTTCGTATTCGAAACGGAGAATCTTTTGAGAAATGAGCATGTGAGCACTCCCAATAAAAAGTGTTGCTATGATTATGATACAAGGACTTTGAAAGCAATGTACAAATAGATCTAATTTCTTAATCGACTCGTGTTAAATTTTGTGAACAAAGGTTTTTGGGTACGCGGAGTTGAATGGTGAAAGTGACGGTTGATGAAAGTTTGCGTGGGCATTGATATCAGAGTTCTGAATGTGCTGCTATAATTATGATACGCACTGTACTACATTTGAGCCATATCAAGTGCAAAAATTTCGTTACTCCACCCATGAGCCAACACCTCCCCCCTCCCCCTCTAAGCTCCAGATTAAAGGCACTGTTCGCGATAAAAAATCGCTTTTCTGTTTTTTTTTTGCCTATCTTGAAACCGGTCCCATTCTGATTCCAATGATGCTTCTGGAATCGTACAAGACCTTCTGAAAATGGAGTTATGGTACCTCAAAAATTGAGCTAGGGAAAATGGTGGACGAGTTGTCCGAGGCTTGTAACTTCCGTCTTTTGCAGCCAATGTGAGCGAGCTGACCTGAGTAAAGAGAGAAGTTGAGAATGAAGGGAAGAACGGGGCATTCGATCGGGAACTATCGCTCAACTCACGATTTCGAGTGTTCCTTTGTTCACGTCGATGGGCGGAGAGGGGCGGGACTTGCCCACAGCGGCGGGGTTTGCCCACTTTTCGAAGCCGCTTTGCGGATCCTGGGTAGCTTTCCGTCCCGTTCTTTCAACGCTGTTCTGCTTCTGAGAGCCACGACAAGCGTAAGTCATGGAAAATTCGAGAATGAAGTTTATCGCGAACAGTGCCTTTAATCGTTCGAATACGTACAGTAGTTCGGACTCGTTTTTAACGCTTCCAACGGCGTGAGCGTGCTACAAGGGACCAAACGACCCCAGTAACGTAAGTCTGTGTAGTGTAGTTATCTCAACAGCTTTTCCGAGCAAGTCTGGAGGAGCTTTTTCGAGCGTGTCTGCCGCCTTTAAAGGCAAAAACCACCCAGAAAATTATTTTTTTCTGTTTTTATGCTTATATTGGAGAAAACCACACGCTGATCACAGTGGTATCTTTGAGATCGTTGAAGAACCCCTACGAAAGAAGTTATGGCTCCTCAACAAAACCTATTATTTGAGGGCCGAAATTTGGTGGACGAGTTGTCTCAGGCTTGTACTTCTTTTCATTCGCAGCCGTTGAGCGGGAGCGAGCCAGTATAAGGACAAAGACCGGTAATGGGCTGAAGAACGTAGGCTCGATTGAAATTCATCCATTCATCCAGCCGATATGGAGGTCAAAAATCCGGAAGGGGGTCGGACCTGTCTGTGGTGGTGGCTTATATCTCGCTTATTTGGAGAAATTGGTATCTCGCACTTGGCACGTATTATACAGGAGCGGTATACTACACCAACAGATGAAAATCACAAAATTGATGTCATAGGGTGTACGGTGCCTTTAAAGAAGTTAGTCCTGAATGGAAGCGCCGATTCTCGCGAGAAGCACTTACCTTCCACCAGGTTTGCGAATCTGAATGTGGGGAGTAGAAAACGCGGTTTTCAAGTTGACAGTCATTTCTTCAATGGCAAAAATTACTAGCTAAGATTGGTAAAAAAAATTTTGTGGGCTAGGCTCACGTGAAGCGCATATTGATTCTTCGTTGGGCACTGAAATCTCCAAAACTGATTTTCGTGCCTTCTACATACTTTTCTAGCCCAATCTACCACTCAGAAAGCTGTTTATGATTTACGGTTTATAATTTGCGGTGGTTTCACCTTAAAGACAGTGTTCACGATAATCTTCAATTTTGAGATTATTCGCTATATTGATTAAGTGGCCCCCGGGTAGAACTAAAATGACGTAGAAATTGAGAAAAACGCATCGGAAGTACACGAAATCCTTAAGTATCTCCCCGCCTCTTAAGTATCACAGGAAGTGTTTGCTGTGACAATGAAATCTTTTGTGGACCCGTCATTCGCAAATCTCCTTTCTCTATTGCTCCGTTCTTTCCTTAGTGCCCTAACTAATCCTGCTTCGCATAAAATATTCTTCTATTTTGACCCAATTTTCCACCGGTGACAACCACCATGAGCATGTTCATCCAACAGGACAACTAGTCCATGTTATAGAATAATGTTACTGAAATACGGCGCTTTAATGCGTTTCTCGTCGTTTCTTCGTATTTTCGGTGACACTTGGAGGCCATGGCATTGTTTTATGTGAAGAACCAGGGAACGAGAATCATCGTGAACACTGCCTTAAATTAGGTTTTACGAAATTGGAACTTCATTTACACACACCTTTCGTATCAGCCCCTCCTGGTAGGCAGCTCTTGCTAATGTTGGCAGTGCCTGCTACCGACAACAAGAGGTTGAATCCGCTGTCGGCTCTGGAGAGCTAGCTCTAATTATCAGCCGCACGCACTGCTGTCAACAGCGCATTATGTAAAAGGAAAGAGAATTTGGTTTATCGATCCTCTACGAAGATTAAATGACGATCAATGAGCGTTCAAACTTTCTGTCCAGAAAGCGACCCGAGATAACCTTTTGGGGCCGGACCCGAACGGCCAGCTGTCCCTAAGGCCCCCGTCATAGTCAGAAGATAAGCTGTAGCCACCCCGGTCGATACGTATGCATTGCATTGCGCAGGTGGAAAAATCCCCCGATGTGTCCGGAGTGCACCCGCCCGCTGCGTCCTGTCCCGTACGTGTCCGCCCCGGTCGATACGTAAGTACTACATTGTTCGACATCCCCCCGATGTGTCCGTCGTGTGCCGTCCGCAGTGCGCTCGAGCGCGCCAGCCTAATCGATACGCATCCAGCCGACTACTAGGGACGGCGCTGGATCACTAGGGACGGGAAAGGACGGCATAGGATCACTTGGGGCTGGAGAGGATGGCGCAGTCCGGCTTTCGGCCGACTATGACGGGGGCCTAATGGCCCCCTCACAGTTTTTTTGTCGTCCGGCGTCGTGCACCAGGCCGGCGATAAAAGCTATGGATGATATCGATCACTGCGATTTCGGTAGCAGTGTGACAAGACACGACGCTGCAGCAGCGTCTTATAACGTGTCGGTAAACGTCGTTCGGCAAATAGTGGAAGGAGTTCGAAGCAGTGTTCACGATGAAAAAGCTGCCCGTTTTTTGGCTAAAACTCAAGAACTGGGCACTTTTAAGAAGGGTAAAAACGCAAGTGCGAAGAAAAACGGTCGGGAAGCGAATGGAAATCTCGTGGGCCAGCACACCCATTTGGCCACCCCGCCCATGTCCTACATATAACAGTTGTCCGGTGTCCGTTTTACCTTAGGAACAGGCACCGAATTTTCGAATATTTTTCGAATAAAGGTTGCATTATCCCAGTACGTACATTGACCACTCTTATTTTTAAAGAATTTTCGGTGCATGAAACGGGAAACAAGGCCATTTACCTGAGAATTTTGAAGCACACAACCATTTCCCCGACATCAGGTTCGATGCATTGTACGCAGTTTCCCAAAACATACAAACAGGCATAATTGATTTTTTTCAGATATTTTTTAAACAGTTTTTCTCCGGGATTTGAGTGTTCTGTGGGGACCTTTCATTATTAACCTCTTCTTAGTAGACTTACCTACCCAAAAACATCAAAAACTACAATACGGCTTTCTTTCGTGAACACTGCCTTAGGGGTAGTTTATACTTCCGTAGCGAAGCGGCGCGGCAATGAGTGGGGTGGCGCGCCGCACCGCTTGAAAAATCGCGCCACCAGGATGTATAAACGGGCTGCGTCGAATTTACGCGGCGACGTCGCAGAATGACGTTAAACACAGCCCGGAGTAGCTCTGACATGACACAAGGCCTATTGTAATGAGTGATTTCTTGTGCAAAAGAAACATCTATAATTTTTCGCACCATAACACAGCACCCGAAAGCAGATAGTCTTCGGAAACGATTTCTCTTTGGAAAAAACGATTTCAAAAGCTAAAACAATTAGCTTTTAACAATCCAGCCTACACTAAACAACGCCTAGGACCTCGGAAGGAATTTTAGAGATGAATTAGAAGAACAAAATTGAGAATGTTTATGAAATACCAGCAAAGAAGCATACTATGTCAATGCGGATCGCACGCGGCCGCCGCGCCGCCTGCTTTCCTCGGGCAGCGCGGCAGCACCTAGGCGGCAGTCGTGTACGGCACCGTTGGAAGATTTCGAGCAGAAAAACTCTGAACGCCCCGCGGCGCAGCCAGGCGGCGCCGCTTGATCGATATGGCTGCATTGCATCTCGCCGCGCCGCGGCGGAAGTATAAACGACCCCTCAAGGGTCGTTTCTACATCCATCGCCGCGCGGCGAAATGCGAGGCGGTGCGACGCCTCGCGCCGTCCCGCTCTTCAAAGGCTGTGTTCACGATGAATATCGCACTCGAGTTCGACCCAAAAATGGGATTGTTTCGTCGTGAGGTAACTAAAAGTGAAGAAACGGAAGAAAAACGTCCAGAAAAAGTCAAATAAACGGTTTCTAAATTCAGGGCGTAGACGAGAATCACGGGCCCTGCTGATTTCCGCAAGCGCGCGCTAATCGCGAAATCTGCGCGAATCGATAATGCTAACTGCGGCAGAGTTGTTTGGCAATTTGCCATCGAAACGTGTGCGGCGCCACAAGCTCGTCCGATTAGGGGGCGGACCGGGATAAGTAGGCGCACCGGGAGAGCTTTCAAAGCCGTTTGTATCTATTTCTGGCCAGTTTTCGTTGCTTTCTTCGACGCTATCCTCTAAAGCACCTGCCAACTTAATGTTTCACACCGAGACCTCGAGAACGAGATTTATCGTGAATACTGCCTTAAAAGGCAGCACACACGCTCGAAAAAGTTGTTGAGATAACTACGTTTCTGAATTCGCATGGCTCCTAGTAGACTGCTTGGAAGGGTCAAAAACGAGTCAAAACTGCTAAATTTCAGCAGTGCAAATCGAAAAATTTCTGCAACCCCGCCCCTAAGCTTCTGCAACCCCGCCCTAAAATAAAAACTCGTCCAGATTGATAGTACTAATACGGTCCCTCTGGCTGGTTTTTGATGCTTCCAACGAGGTTAACGTTCCAGTACAGGCTGTAAGAGTATATCGGCTTCTCTATCTCAACCGTTTTGTTGCTAATATTCGCTGTTTCAACCGCGCGCCGTGAAACTCGTCCACTTTCACCCGATAACAAAATAACCGTTATTCCTCTATTTGCACACAGTTTTCGTCCATTTTTTCGTCAGTTCCCAATACAACCAGCTCCAAACCTTGGATTTATGTCATAAAATCAATACCATTTTTGAGTGTGTCTGCTGCCTTTCAACGGGCCACGTCAAATAGGGGCGGTGACGCACGACATCTAACTTGTCCGTGCTAAAGTCGAACTCGAAGTTGATTTAAGCTTGCCTGTTCACTCACACTGAGCCTCGCGACAACTCATGGTTTTTCAAAGAATATCTGAAACCAAGTATTTTAGAGCCTTTCTGAAAGTTTTCACTGACGAAATGTAATTTTTCGGCTAATCGAATACTGGACTCGTGAACAAACGAGCTATTCGGTCCATACAAAAATAAGCTATTCAGCTACATGAATACTGGACAGAAAACAGGTGCCGATGCTCGAATGGACAATCGCAAAATAAAAATTCTAACTGTTCCTGAGTTATGCGAGAAATTTTTGAAAAAAATCCAATGATCTCATTGTACTAATATTATATCTGAATATTGATTTGGAGCGATAAGGAACAATTCTTCGAAAGCACCAAAAGTCAGTCAGAAATCGAGTTAATGAACTCCCGAGAATTCGCTCACCATAACTCCTCAAACGGCCGTGTTCGGATTATTGATTTATTCAAGAATAAGGGTCTCATACCCAAGTGTAAATTGCACAATCGAAGCGAATAGATAAAAAAACAGTATTTTCAAAATATTATTTAGAGTAAACGATAAATTCAATTAAGATTAGTTTCAACCAGATTGAGTGTGCTTCCCTATGCTCTGCATGACAGAAAATCAATAGTTAATTTAACTCTACCAACACCGACTTATCGTTGACGAGTAAAATTCCAAGAGGTTTTCTTTCCTTTTGACACCGACGCCGACGAGCGGCCGCCGCGCCGCCTGCTCATCTCAGGTGGCGCGGCAGCAACGGGGCGACGGGCGCCTGCGGCGCCTTTTACAAAAGGGCACCGCGTGGTCGATATGGTTGAAAAGCACTTTGCCGGGACGATCCGCGGCGGAAGTATAAACGACGTCTAATATATGAGTCCCCGCCGCAAACAAACATATGCTGCCGCGCTCACTCGCATCAGAAAAACCTATAGAGAAGTTGAATAAGAGATCAGAAAGATCAACAGCACCTCATGAAAAGGAGCTGCGAAACTACAGGGTGTGCTTCAAATATGGTGACAAGGTTTCAAATCTCATCCCGTCGACCAATGTGAGTGACTAACCGCCCTCAGTGGTCTTTTCTTTTCCATGAGCCTCTCTCTCTCGAGAACGCGCGGTTTCGTAGCATGAAATATTTCTTGAAATCAATGGTGGGCTAACGCCTGAGGGGTCCTCAATTTGCAAGAAATAAATCGACTCGTGGTCATCTTCGATGATCTTTCCTACTTCACGACTGCGGACCTAGAGAACTGCTCTAACAAGGGAAGTATACAAAGCGTAGGTCGGATCTGCCAAAACGACTAGTGTCGTTAGTATCTCTTGTGGCTCAATAGAAAAACTGCGCAGTATCCCGCCCCGAGCTGCAGGTTCGAAGAAGTTACAAGCTTAAAAGCTCATTTTTTGCGTTTTTTGTACCTTCCAAAAAGCGCGTTAGTCTTCGGAAAATCCGGAAATGGACCTCATAAATGTGTTCAGCGCCCAAAACTACCCCCCTGACCAAAGTTTGGGTGAAGGCACATTTTCCGTACTTTGTCCAGACTGACAGCATTTTGGACTTGTACGGATTTTCGGTTGGGCGTTTATTTCTACCGAGTGAAGGGCTTTGGAAGTGTTTTAGAAAAATGGTCCAGATTTGACCTAAAATTCTCCTAGAGGGGTTTTTTGGGGCGCTGATCACGATTCTCTGGTTTATTAGTCGATTTTTCAAAATTTTCGGCTGATTTCGTCTGAAGCATCCCAACCGGGGAAAATTTAGAGGGAAAAACGCCACTTTCGAGATTTCCGGTTTTCTACGATAGATATGTCTCAGAATCATTTTCTGAGGGTTACTTGGAGTGCTTAACATGAATCTGGAGTCTACTTAATGTTTTTTTGCAGATTACGGTAGATTACGGTAGGTATACGGTAGTTTGGTCAAAACCTCAGATTTCACTTAAAATTTGTAAACGGGGTTATTCGGGGTGGAGAATACGAATTTGACGTCCGGTTGTCGATTTTCATAATACTAAGGTGGGTTTTGACCCCTAAATGACATGTTACCTACCACAACCTACGGTAAACCTCAAAATTTCGACAAATGGACTCCAGATTCGTGTTCTCCACCCTAGATTACCCCTACATACAACTTTTGATCCAAATCCGAGAAAATTGTTTGAAACTCCAGAAAAATGCCTGATGGGTACTTTTCGCGAGGATTAGAAAATGTTCATAACTTTTTTGAACCTGCGGCTCGGGGCGGGATACTGCGCATTTTACAAGTAAGCCAGAAGAGATACTAACTCTGGCAAACAGGGGCGTCGACAACAGGTCGATCCGCCCACCATGAGTCACCGCTGGCCATCGCGCCGATATTCGGCGGGGCCGTGGCCGCGAGTTATGATCTGGGCGATGTCGAGATGTTGCACAGCCAACGCTCTAGATACAAGGAAAGTATACGACGCATTTTTCAGCCATGCTGTAAATGATGACAGCGCAGCTGGTTCAATTACCCAAGTTTGCGGTACATTGGCCCCGCCCAGCATCTGAACGTCCTGCCTATCCGGTGGTGACCCCAGTGGAGGCTGGGCAACCAGCCGTGGCACGTGTCGATGTGACGGCCGCGACGCGAGTCGGTGTACAGTAGTTCCTAAGCTAGATTGAACAGTCTTGTAGGATATGGACCGTTGCTAAATAGGCCGCTAAACGCAACACATTGAGTTGTCAACAGCCCGACAACAGGCGGACGTCGCTGGGCAACGGGCAGGTCTCAGGCTGACAATACGCGCGATTTGACTTGTCAATAGGGAGCGGTTTATGAGATTACAACTTATCAACCTGTTATCGACGCCCCAGTTTGCCTGAGAACTATACTAGTCGTTTTGGCTGATCCGACCTACACTTTTTATACTTCCCTTGTAAGGAAGTCATTTTAAAGCACACGTTGTCTGCTTGAAAACGTATCATAGTTCAGGTCTCAAGACCCTCTACAAAAAGGAGGGGGCAAGTTGCTGACTCCCGTACATACGTGGGATCGGTCAATTTCAGTGCACCCACATTTTCGTTATTTTTTCATTCCCTGGAGTCATTCAAGCGGCTAACTTAGTGGTCAAAAGCGGAAGAATATTGTTCATCGAGTTTTGTACTTCTCATAGATTTTCAATAAAATCGATAAACAATCGAATTTACCGATTTTCGAGAAATTTGGTAATATGTGTACAGATCGATCAAAAACCTTCACGCGCACTCATGCTCCACGTTTGACGCCTCTACGTCGTCAGGTAAACGAAAAAATAGCACGAAATCAGCTGCCTTGAACACTGAACTGGGCCAAAAATGGATTTCACCTATTTGCCCTCGCGTTTTTTCAATAGATGGTCCAGGGACTCCAGCTATTGTATGTTTTCAAGCATACACCCTCTCCTTGTGAATAACCCCACTGGAGCAGTTCTTCACAGTCGAGTGAGGAGACGAGCACCAAATACCGAAGCCGACTCAGTGGCGAGTTCTACTGTGAAAAATCGGGAACCATTCAGACTATCGCTCACCACTTGCTTCAAAAACCATTTTGCGCTCCAAAACTTTGCGCATTTGGACAGCGAGGTTTGATGGAAAGAATAGACTATACAGGGTGATTAGCAACGCACATATGTCGACGGGATGAGATTTGAAACCTTGTCACTATATTTAAAGCGCACCCTGTATATCGTGCCACTAAAATCAGTGGAATAGTTGAGCCCAACAACTAAGGGATCAGCAGCACACTAGGGGGAGGAGCTGCTTGAACAGAATATTTTGCTGCACAAGTCAGCAGGTGCTACTCTCGCTGCAATTCCCTTTGGCCGCGAGTTAGCTTGCTTTCGTGCCGCCATACAGTCCTTGAAGGCACAGTCCAAGATCAAGGACGAAAACTGAGATTTCCACATAAATGAGAAGTGGACCCACCCTATATAGCACCTGCCAAGTGCGAGCTCTCAATTCCTCCGAATAAGCGAGTTATAGTAGAAAGCCACCCTGGGGCGCCCATGTCGGGAATCCACTTTGGTATGCCCCCTTTACTATATTTCGAACTCAACAGTCGAGATATGAGTGACGCTTTTCGCTCAATACTACTCAATACTTTGACCCCTTCCTTCTTAGCCTTTCTTTTTATTCAGGTCGGCTCGCATACATCGGTTGCAAAAGACGGAAGTTACAAGCCTCGGAAAACTCGCCCATGATGCTTCAGCAGCGCAATGTTTAAGGGGCTATAACTCCGTTCACAGGGGTCTTGTACAATTTCAGAGACATCGTTTAAATCGGCATGGAATCGTTCTCAAGATAGACAGAAAAGCAGAGAACCAGGCAGAAAAGCAGAGAGCCGACTCTGAGGCTGGACTGTGCCTCTGAGTGCGAAAGAAATTTTCAAAATGAACCTATACTTAGAGTTTGATGACTTGAAGACGTTAAGCAAACGAGAAAAGTGGCACGGAATCAGCCACTCCGGACATTGGCCGGGCGCGCTGAATTTACCTTCGCGGTTTTCTAAAAGTGTTCAGATACTTCAGCGATGATGAGATTTCCAGCAGACCACCGAAGTGGGCCTATCAGAGCGGTTCTCTACGTTCGCATGCATGAGGGAGAACCCCATTACAGAAATTGAGTACGCACGAAATTTTACCGGGGAAAATGAAGGCACCCCAGGCTTCAGCCAACCATATATTTCGAAAACGACTTCACGCTACGAAAACGGTTATTAGTCGTGAATTATTCTACAAGTACACATAAATATATGAAATGTAAATAAATTGATTTTGTTGCTCACACTAACTTTTACTTGATAAGGATTAAAGTGAATTGCTAATCAAGTTAAATTATTTGAAAACACGTCCGCAGAGCTATATTCATAAATTTCCAACAGTCGACCACGTTTTCGCTTAACCAGTGTAAAACGCAATAAAAAACCATATTCTCTTATTGACACAGACACAAAGCAAGCACATGCATAGATCTTTACAAGAATGTAATAAAACAGATATGTATTTGCAAGCATTAATCACCATACAATAAACACTCTTCAAATGCAACGGAAATGATAAAGCACCACAGAGTATTAACGACACGTCAAACTGATAGAGCAGAAGGACAACAGCAAACACAACTGAAAGTAGTTCGTACACATATTGAGATGATCCATAAATTAATGAGCCGAAATCTCTTCTTTCTAAGTTTGGACAAGCAAAACAGTTAGCAATGATTCAATACATGAAGACAAAACTGCGGGAAGTAGATCCACTTCAGCGTATAGTTAGGTCCGTGGCCTGTTTGCTGGACAAAAAACGTTTAAATTCAAACCGCGCCTGGCGCGGCGGTTAAACTCTCGGAGATTGAGATTTAAACAGCCACGCCAGCCGCAGTTTGAATTTACACGCTTTTTCTTGAGGAAACAGGCCACGGACCTAACTATATGTTTATGGACGCACTCAATATGAAAAAGAACTTAAAAAAGATAAAAATGTACTGCAGTAATCACTCACTGTTTTCATACAGTATTCATAGAAAGACGGTTGAAGGCACATCACTAAATATGCCAAATTTACAAACAGTCAAAAAAACTTTCAATGCGCTTGTTATAAGACAGCCTGGGTTTTTCACGATATATTCCAATTTTCTGATTCTAATTCAAAATGGCAGCGGCATTGCCACCAGTTGAGAGAAAAACATCAGAGGTACTGTTCACGATGAACGTTGTTCTCCAAATGTAGTTGTAATGGCTTTCAGGAGCACAACAGTGTCAAAAGAAGGTAAGGAAATGCTCTATACGAGGCAGAAAACGGCTTAGAAAAGTATTCCAATGTTGAGATTTCGACCTCTGAGGCCCACTTTGTTGTTATGAATACCCACACGACTGTATCACTGGCACGCACCATCCACAGTGGTTTTTCAACAGCAAAACATAATGGATCTCTAGGATTTTGCCTGAAGACCTTACCGAATATTTTCAACAATTATATCACAAATTTATTGTTCTTTCCAATGAGGGCAAAACATTGCTGATGACTGCAGATCAACCGCGAGTGATACAGCAGTGTCGGTGTTGGAACAATCGCGACCCGAGGGGGGCGCAACCTGTCCCCTGGGATAGTTTTCTAAGAGCCCGTCATAGTTGAAAGATAGTCCGACGTAGCCCCTCCTAGGTCATCCGTAGTCCCGCTTGAGGCGTCCAGCAGCCAGCCTAGACCGCGCTCGATGGGATGCCGCAGGGGCGTTAATGGTACTATTGAATCAACTTCGATCGGGGTGAGATAGCGGGACTACGGAAGACATAGAAGGGACTACTGAAGGACAATTTTCGTCCCCGTTCTTCGTGCGTTCCTTGCAGATCAACCGGGTGGGACTACGGGTTATCGTGCAAACATGACGAGGGCCTAAGGCGCTTTCTTGCCTTTAGCAGGTCGTTTCCCACCGATACATTGAACATGCCCTGCTTCTGAAGGGAGGGGGGGAGACGAGATAAAGGTTTTTCTCACCTATACAGAAATGATTTTTAGAACATTCGCATTAGCAACCCTTTGGGATATACTTTTTTGGTACCGAAGAAATAATATTTCTCAGGTGATCCGAGTCGGGTGGTGGTGGAGGTCGAAAAAAAGGTTAATCTCCCACCTATACAGAAATGAATTTTGAAACATTTGCAACATCTTGGGACCTACTTTTGTGGTACCAAAAAATTTTTTCAGGTGGTCAGAGTCGGGTGGTGGTGGAGTCCAAAAAAAGTTCATTTCCCACCTATACAGAAGTGATTTTTAAAACATTTGCAACATTTTGGGACCTACTTTTCTGATACCAAAAAAAAGACTTTCTCGGGTGGTGCGAGTCGGGTGGTGATGGGGTTGAAAAAAGGTAATTTCCCACCTACACAGAAATTATTTTTGGAACGTTTGCAACATTTTGCGACCTTTTTTTTGGTACCAAAATTTTTTGAACAAATTTTTCCCTATTGAAAATTTAAAAGTTTTTTGTAAGCGGTATTTACCCGTTAAACTGTGATTGGGTAAGGTTTAGGTCCGGGGTAGTAGTCTTAGGTACTTCACAGCCCCAGGGAAAGGTTTTTCTGAAAAAATTGCTATGTGTGATGGAATGACAAAATCGACGATTCCCTCACAACTAGTTCCATACGTTTAGGTGGGAGGAATTCGTCGATATAGTCCATCCCTCACACCTAGCAATTTTTTCAGAAAAAGCCCTTCCCTGGGGATGTGAAGTACCTTAGATCACTACCCCGGACCTAAAGCTTACCCAATCACAGTTTCAGGGGTTAATCTTATTTACAAAGAATGTAATAATAATTTTAGTAAAGAAAATTGTATAAAATGAGTTTTTTGGTACCAAAAAAAGTGGGTCCCAAAATGTTGCAAATGTAATAAAAATTAAAACTGTATAGGTGGGAAATTAACTTTTCTTTTACTTCTACCACCACGGGACTTTTACTTTTTTCTACCTGACCTATATACTGTAGGGCCTTTCCGCATCAACCGTTCGACATCAAATTTTCCGTGTTCTAGCAGATGTGTATAATCCACCGTCTAGGCCTGATAACAGTTCTTATTGCCTCGGTTCAAGTCCACTACACCAACTTCTCCTTCAAAGGGGTGTCGTGCAAATACACCATGCGTCATTTATCCGAAGCCGAATAACTCTCCCGTTTCCCTTCCGTTAATTAAACCCCTTCAACTTTCACCTTATCAGTACCTTCAAACCATTTGTTGATTTACTTGTTTAAATTTGGCTCCGTAGTTTCCTCATAATCCAATTTGTTGAAAATGTCAAGTTTCTCTATTGGTTTTTCTCCTTAACTCGGACACCTCAAGTTTCCATATCTCTGCACCGGTTTCACTTGATATATCATTATTTACAAAATCTATTCACCAACATTATTTATTACAAGAAACAGAATTCACTAAGACTCTCATTTATGAACATATATCAGTTAATAAACCACAATTTAATAAACATGCCGTGCATGTTCACTTTTACCTCCTCTTTTATGTGATTAACTCCTGAAAATTTTATAAAATTGCAACATTTCAGCCTCAAAATAATTATTAAAGTTTTTTATTACATCGCATTTCATTCTCATGATAATAATAGTGCTATTTTTCACGTTCATTTCATGGCGAAACAAACGACGACGACCGGGGGGAAGGGGGGGGGGGGTGCCGGCAAAATTGGCAGTGTTAATTTTCCGATTTTCTACCTTTCAGCCCCCCTCCTCAGATCACCGGAGCTCATACCCCCCACTGTGAGGCCGCACCTCGCGCCGTAATCCGAGTGAAAGGGCGCGCTTCGTGAATCATCGTAACCACTAGGATTAATCGCAACCAGGGATGAGCGGAATTCCGATTTCCGACGGTTTTTGGCCTTCCGAATTCCGGAAAAATGCCCCAAAATGCGGAGAGAATCGGAAATGATTAGAAAGTTGAAAATTTAGGAAATCACGCACTGTTTTCTGCCAGACCTTTAGGATGTTCTTTAAGGGCTAAACCTGAATCGGAGGTTTGTTTTAATGTTTAAAAAAGAGCAAGGAATGAGGTTTCACATATCGACAGGAACAATATTTTCTTGAAATGAACCAAAAACCCACTGTGATTGGGCTCTTTTCCGTCAGATTCATGTTGAACCACTCTCAAACTGGGCTCATTTTCAGGAGAGTCGGATTTGTCCGTGCTTTTATTGAATCTAATATGGGCCTGCCGTGTTTATGTTAGGGGCACTGTTCGCGATAGAAATCGCTTTTCTGTTTCTTTGCCTATCTTGAAACCGGTCCCATTCTGATTCCAATGATGCTTCTGGAATCGTACAAGACCTTCTGGGAATGGAGTTATGGTCCCTCGAAAATTGAGCTAAGAAAACATGGTGGACGAGTTGTCCGAGGCTTGTAACTTCCGTCTTTTGCAGCCGATGTATGCGAGCTGAAAAGAGTAAAGAGAGAAGTTGAGAATGAAGGGAAGAACGGGGTTTTTGATCGGAAACCATCGCTCAACACACGATTTCGAGTGTTCCTTTGTTCACGTCGAGGGGCGGGAAGAGGCGGGACTTGCCCACATTGGCGGGGTTTTCCCACTTTTCTAAGCCGTTTCGCGGCTCCTGGGTAGCTTTTCGTCCCGTTTTTTCGACGCTGTTCTGCTTCTGAGAGCCACGAGAAGCGTTTGTGATGGGGAATTCGAGGATGAAGTTTATCGCGAACAGTGCCTTTAAGGTGAAGACAGTCGGAACAGAGTGTAACGTCGGCATGGATCTGAATGAGACTTCGCGTTCACTGTTGGAGGTTGGTGCAAACTCGGAGCCATATGCTACAACATAGGTGCACCGAGTTTGCGCCAACCTCCAATGGGAAACGCAGTCTCCCCAGGAGCCATGCCAATGTTACGTATGATCTCTTCTCAGAATGTAATGTAGTGAATGAACGGGGCTGCGACGGTAGACGCGTGATCGAAACTCTGTTTGCCGGTGATGTCGCGAACTCCGCACAGTTCACCGCAATGAGCGCGCCTCGCCCAGACCATGTTTAGCAAGTGCCCATTGCCTACTTTAATATTTTTGCCCATATGTACCTTTTTTATTGGGAGGAGATCTCCTCCCAGCTAGAGATTAAGAACAGTTTTGAAGGCTTAATAGATTAGAAGTAGGGTAGGTACATACAGCCACCATGAGAGGTTGGGATCAGGGGTGTTCGGAGAATTCTTTTCGGTAAATTTTTACCGAAACCTTTTACCGAAATTATTTTGCGGTAAATACGGTGAAAACGGAAAATTCGGTAAAAATTCTGACTTCGACTTTCTGGTGCCTATCCCATTGGATAGCACGAATAACCCATAATATTCATGTACCACTTTCAAAAGTGCATGAGGATAGTGCAAATAATGAGTGAGTTTTAAATATTAAAATGGGTTCAACGGCTGACCGCAATTAGCGGGACGTTGACTTTGAGAAAATGTAACATTTCAAAATTTCCTGTCATGAAGGCCTTCCTGTAGTCACTCAAAATCAGGCCAGCTGAGGAAAACATACTTCCCGCCTCAACTGTGCCAGGACGCGCGTGAAAGTACTAATTGGTCAGTGAGGAAAGGTGCGGGTACGATGATTTAACAATGGAGTCGTTCGAGAACTGCAGTGGATTCAGTGTTGTGTCGGCGGCTTCGAAAAAAAATTTTCCAGTTCCTGAAATATCTGCTTCAAAACTCTGCTGCCTTGTAACCCGTTGACATTTTTGAATAAAATATGTATTTCTCGGAGTAGTATCTCGATAAGAAAATCACGTGACACAAAAGGTGAAGAGATCGTATGTATGAACATTTAAAAAGTAAGCCAAAGGCTTAAAAAGAGTATCAAAAGAGGGATGAAGAAGGATATCGCGCCAAATACATGCCTTAACAGTAGCAAACCCGTGAAATACGAGTAAGAAGTAGGCCGATTAGGCAAAAAAACACCCAATTTTTTTCGGTAAAGATTTCGGTAAATTTCGAGAAAAACTCGGTAAATCAAAATTTACCGAAAAACACCGGTAAATCCGGGAAATCGGTAAATCGGCAAACGGAAAATGCACACTCCTGATTGGAATCTATCCAGGTGAACCTATTTCCGATTACCCGATTTTCCAATTTCCGATGGTTTTTGACGTTCCGATTTCCGATTTCCTCAATTCAAATGGTCGTTCCAATTTCCGATTTCCGAAGTTTCGAGAAAGATTTTCGCTCATCGCTGATCGCAACCCGCAAACCGCTTAGTACCTAGCGAGTAGCTGGTGGACCTCGGGGGCTAGGATATTGTGCTTTTTAGGATAGACAATTAGTAATTATTTTTCCTTGTGTATTTTGCTTTCTAACGGTTTCACCCGCTTGTTATTTGCCAGCCGTTAAGCATTGTTTACGTAAGGTTCTATGTTCCCGCCGTTAAATATTTACGCTCACTTCAAAGCAAGTAGGGTCCCTGGTAGGTGTAGAGGGCCGTCACTAGAGCATGACGTGCCGGTCCTCTGTTTGGGCTAGGTCGCTACTCTGGTTAGCCAATTAGGGTGGCTGGACGCGTCGACCCACGATGGATGAATTGTGCTCGGGACGCCGTGCGCAGGGATTCCGGAAGTCAGGCGTCACTGGAAGCGTGCGCACCGTCGATGCGGATCTGGGTCATGGCCATAGGTTCGTTGGGGTGGAGACAGCGGTCCGAGAGGTGAAGGTTGTTTAAGATACCTGAGTGGGGAATGGTGAAGGTTCCCTATAGCCTTGCAATCTCAAAAAATTTGACGTTTTCTCAATCCTCTTTTTTTTGCATTCAGTACATTTTTCCTTTTAACCATTAATTTTGAACCATTTTTTTCGTTAGATGCTTTTGAAATTCACTATTCTTAATGAAATGATCTGCCTAGGTCATGAAAAATTTCCTTTGAGCTGTCTTAGAGCCAAAAAATTTTCGGATAATTTTTCCAAGCAATTTTTAAGAAACTACCCCTTCTTCGCTCATAAAATTTTTGTACCTTTAAAGAAAGTGCTCACTATGATTTTTGTTCCCTAGTTTTCCACTCAAAACAATGCATTGGCAACCAAGTGTTACCAAGATTACGAAGAAACGGCGAAAAACGCACTAAAACGTCTTACTTCAGTGAAATTATTCCCTGGCCTGGACTAGTCCGATCGGATGAATATGTTAATGGTGGTTGTCACCGGTGGAAAATTGGGTCAATCGAAAATACAAGAATAGTTTATGCAAAGCAGGATTAGTTGGGGCCCAAAGAAAAGAACGGAGCAATAGAGAGTAGTTAATTGCAAAAGACGGGTCCACAAAAGATTTTATTGTCACAACGATCAGTTCCAGTGAGAGTAAAAAGGTGAGGTGAGAGTAAGGGCATTGGTGCCCTTCTAGGGCGTTTTTCACGATTTCATCGTCATTTCAGTTCTACCCGGAGGCGAAACAATCGATTTAGCGATTAATCTCAAAATCGAAGATTATCGTGAACATTGCCTTTAAAGGCAGTGTTCACGATAAAAAATGTATTTCAGTTTCCACTAGGAATGGGTAGTGGAGGAGCACACTGCAACGTTGACGTCGAAAGAACGCATGAAAACGAGCTAGGAAACGCTCCAAAAGAGCCCGTACTTGCCACTTCGAGCGCAAGGCAAACCCCAAAAGCGCAACACACGCCCACCGACGGGAACAAATGAATGCTCGAGATCGTGAGATGAGCGATTATTTCCAATCATTAGCCCCGTTCTTCCCATCATTCTCAGCGTCTCTCTTTACTCAGGTCAGCTCGCATAGATCGGCTGCAAAAGACGGAAGCTACAAGCCTTGGACAACTCGTCCACCATGTTTCCATAGCTCAATCTTTGAGGGGCCATAAATCTTCCCAGAAAGTCTTGTACGAATTCAGAGACATCATTGGAATCAGCATGGGGCCGTTTTCAAGATAGGCGGAAAAACAGAAAAATGATTTTCATCGTGAACACTGCCTTTAAGACGATTCTTTGAACGGGTTGTTCCCAAAATCTTCATGAAATTTTGCATCGAATAATGTTTTCGATTTGAGAAGAAAAAGATTTCCAGCCTCTCAGCCGACTTCAATTTACAAAGTAACGTTTCTTTCTTCAAAAGCAATCAGTTTTTCGTCCATAACTTTTTTTACCCTGAAAGATGGCTCTTTGGTGGAGATTGTCTTTGGAATCCCCATAAAATTCTGGATCGAACAGCGTTGTCAGTTTCAAATAATACGTTTCCCTTCTACCAGCCGATTTCAGTTTATAAAGTGCTTTTTTTTCGCCTGAAATTATCAGTTCTTCGTCCATAACTTTTTTGTGCTTGGAGATAGACATCTGGTAAGGTTCTTTTTGGAATCTCGATCGAATTCTGCGTCGACTAAAGTTTCAAGTTTGGAAAAATAATTTTTCGATCCTTCCGCCCAAATCATTTTACGAAGCACTGGTTTTTCGCCTATAACTCTTTAACCGTTGAAGATAGGGTTTTAGTGAAGGTTGTGTGTGAAATCCACGTAAAATTCTGCGTCGAGTGATATATCGGATTCCTAAGTTTGCTTGCCCCCATATGCCAGCCAGGTCGATGGAGCCGAGCTCCATAGTAATCTCCAGGAGGACTCTGCGTCTCCTACCTACACCATAGAGGCGAGAGCATCCTATGGAGATAACTATGGAGCTCGGCTACGCCGACCTGGCTGGCTTATGGAGCAGGCAAAGTTAGGAACCCGATATGTCATTCAACGCAGAATTTTACGTAGATTTCAAAAACAACCTTTACCAGAAACCTGTTTTCAACGGTTAAAGAGTTATACGCGAAAAACCGGTGTTTCGTAAAATGAGTTAGGCTGAAGGATCGACAAAATATTTTTCTAAACTGGAAACACCAGTCGACGCAGAATCCCATCGAGATTTCGAAAACAACCTTTGCCAAGGGTCTACCTTCAAGCACAAAAAGTTATGGACGAAAAACCGATAATTTCAGGCAAAAGAGCACTTTATAAACTGAAATCGGCTGGTAGAAGAGGAACGTGTTTTTTGAAACTGAAAACGCTATTCGATGCAGAATTTCATGGGGATTCCAAGAACAACCTTCTCTAAAGGGCTATCTTTTAGGGTGAAAAAGTTATGAACGACAAACCGGCAGTGACACCTACCCAATCTTGAAAATGACTTGCATGAGTGTTGGGTCACTTTCATTCTTTACGGGGCGTTTTGAAAACGCTATTCGATGCAGAATTTCATGGGGATTCCAAAAACAACCTTCTCTAAAGGGCTATCTTTTAGGATGAAAAAGTTATGAACGACAAACCGGCAGTGACACCTACCCAATCTTGAAAATGACTTGCATGAGTGTTGGGTCACTTTCATTCTTTACGGGGCGTTTCACCGGTTGTCACCGGTTTTCCCAATGGTAAAGATTCCCCACTTCACCTGCCCAGAGATAAGGTTGGTGGAGTACATGGTTCCACCCAACGAAGCTATGGTCATGGCCAGGCCTCACCGTAATGGGCTCAACTCTAACTTGACGTCCTATACGACCCTAGTGCGTTCGCGACACATAGCGAACTAACTGTGTTTCTCTTGGATGAGAGGCATGCAAATTTTTATCGTAAAGTTGCCGCGAAGGATTCCGGCGACTCCACATCGTATGTATATCTTTTAGTAATTCCAGCAATAGAAATTCAACCAAGCGCGATGTACCGCTCGAAGATGCGAAATTTTCTCCACCCAGTTTTTTTTTCAACCTCGGTTCTCTCAAATTTCCAGCCTCGATCTCTTCTCCCTGATCCAAGCAATTCAAGTTGCAGAACGTCTTTCAAAGTCTCTACAAAAGGAGCTTTGCTGTCATTTATCGACCAGCTTCTAAAAAATCAGCAAGAACGAAAAAAATTTCAAAAAAAAGAGAAAATCAGCAATACTGAGTAAGGACCTTTCCATAATACCTGACTTCAAAGTTCCGCAGTTGAGACTGGTTTGGTGAAGCACAAAAGAACGAAGCTTTAAATTCATAGAATTCGCTAAAGGCATGGAACACGTTCTAATGAGAATTTCCGCTAACACTATCAAATACCCTTCGGAAGATTCAAATGTCTTGTTGTCTAGCGGAAAATTACTAGAAGTATTTGAACCTGCCCAGTGATCATAATTTTGTTGAAATTTCCGTGTGTAATTCGGATACCCGGTTCTACCAGAAGCGGAAGGAAGCATCAGATTGATGATGATCTGCACTTCCGAATGGCTTATCAATTCCAATTCTTAAATTTTCGATGATAAACGAATTCGATTGGCAGGAAGCTCTCGCGACGTGATAACAATATAATTATAGAGAATGGGTGGACGGAAGATTCCGTTGTCCCAAACAAACTGTTCCACTGAGAAGGGACCACTTTGAACATGAAATGGAGTTTCGAAAACGGTCTTTTGAAAGTTGTAGAGGGCGTAAAAATGAACTATTTAAAATTTTAAAATTTCACTCAGTCCTCACGGGTAGATCAAAAACCACCAAAAAAATGGGTTGCGGTAGGTAAAATGCCATTCAATGCACCCTAAGCTGACGAAAGCCACTAAAAAACAGGAAACGGACCTCAGATTCGTGTTCAGCGCCCCAAAATACCCCCTGGGGCGGAGTTTGGGCAAAAAAAAATTCGACCTCTGAATCCTCAAAAATGGCTTTGAGCTTCTTACCTCACGGGGCTCCAAAGGTCGAAAAAATTTATGACCAAAACTTTGCTCTCGGAGGTCATTTGAAGCGCTCATGACGAATCTGAGGTCAGTTTATCGATTTTCGACAGATTACGGTAGATTGCGGTGGGTATACGGTAGTTGGGTCAAAGTCTCAGATTTGACTCAAAATTTCTGAGCGAGGGTTATTCGGGGTGCTGAATACGAATTTGATGTTCACTTCTCAATTTTCAGATTATTAAGGTAGGTTTAGGCCCTCTATGTCATGACAACTGCCGTAATCTACAGTAAACCTCAGAATTTTGGCAAACGACCTCTAAATTCGTGTTCAGCACCCTAGATTACCCCTACATACAAGTTTTGAGCCGAATCCGAAGATTTTTTCCAAACCACCTGAAAAATTCCCTGATGGGTGGTACCCTTGCCTTGCCGCTAGGCTTGGAAAAACGCCTGTAAGTTTCTCCAGAATGGTTTCTTTCTTTTCGAGAAGCTGCGAAGAGCATACTCAGATTCTACGTCCAAAATGGCTCCAGAAAACTTCATTTAATCCACAATGGCCAGGCTGACTAAAAGTAGTCTTCTTGTAAAGTGCGTTTTAAAAGGTTCTGTTCCACTAAAAAATATGGAATTTATAACGAAACACTTTTCTTGAGTCTTCGAGCCATGCGCTTAAGTATTAGGTTGCTTCAATGAATTTTGTAGTTTAGGTAAACCCACTTCTGTTCACAATAATTATTTCTGTTGCAAAAAAGATTGGTCATTGATCAAGGAACAAGTCCACGAAGTTCTCCTCTACAACTCTCAAAACACTGTTTTTCAAAACTCCATTTTATGTTCGAAGTGGTCCTTTGTGAGAGCAGAAAGGTGAAGTGAGATCACGGCTCTACATGTACTCTTATTGCGTTTTTTTCTCGACTTTTTCGTCTTCACGACAAGGCTTGGTGGTAAAGTTTTGACAGATAATCTCGAAATAAAGATTTCTGAACAGTTTTGCTTCGCTACAGAATGGTTATGATTTGGCATACCAGAATTTGTGAGAATCTCGTTAAAAGAAGTGAGAAACCGATCGCGTATGATATGGCATGATGATAGACTGCTAAGGATCGTTAAAAATATTATAAAGGAAATGATTTACTATTGATTTGGCTATACACTTTTTTAGTGAACAGCCCAAATCGAGTGTGGCATCGAAAACCCATATCACGCGCAGGTTGCTGAGCAAACACACATATTTGGGAGGCCACAGCTATTTTAGATGGCGAGATCCGTATAAACGCATTATGTGATATCATTCCCACCTTATTTTATTGATGACTTCCCGAAGAATTTTTTTTTAGCAATTGACTATTTTATTAGCTAAGATTTACGGACATCTGTTTCTGAATATTTTGAGTGGGAGCCATGGCTTGATTTTAACAAGAGCTTAAACTTGCAAACTCAAAATGTATGCAATCGCAGTCGAATTGAAAAACCTCGAAAGCAACCCAGAAATGCCGAGTTTCCAGGGTGTGCTCCGTTGTGGCCGAATGGGCGGGGCGGAGGCGGAGTCGGAATGCGCCAGCTGGCCAGGTGGCCGGTCGTAAACGGAGGTGCGAACGAAGGTGCGAGGAAGACGCGTTTTTGAGCCAAAATAGGCCCTCCATTGTTTACGTTGATTTTTGAGCGTGGAGGAATTGACCGCTAGAAGGATGACGCTTCTCGTGGCTCTCAGAAGTGGTCACCGGCCGGCAAAATTGGCAGTGTTAATTTTCCGATTTTCTACCTTTCAGCCCCCCTCCTCAGATCACCGGAGCTCATACCCCCCACTGTGAGGCCGCACCTCGCGCCGTAATCCGAGTGAAAGGGCGCGCTTCGTGAATCATCGTAACCACTAGGATTAATCGCAACCAGGGATGAGCGGAATTCTGATTTCCGACGGTTTTTGGCCTTCCGAATTCCGGAAAAATGCCCCAAAATGCGGAGAGAATCGGAAATGATTAGAAAGTTGAAAATTTAGGAAATCACGCACTGTTTTCTGCCAGACCTTTAGGATGTTCTTTAAGGGCTAAACCTGAATCGGAGGTTTGTTTTAATGTTTAAAAAAGAGCAAGGAATGAGGTTTCACATATCGACAGGAACAATATTTTCTTGAAATGAACCAAAAACCCACTGTGATTGGGCTCTTTTCCGTCAGATTCATGTTGAACCACTCTCAAACTGGGCTCATTTTCAGGAGAGTCGGATTTGTCCGTGCTTTTATTGAATCTAATATGGGCCTGCCGTGTTTATGTTAGGGGCACTGTTCGCGATAGAAATCGCTTTTCTGTTTCTTTGCCTATCTTGAAACCGGTCCCATTCTGATTCCAATGATGCTTCTGGAATCGTACAAGACCTTCTGGGAATGGAGTTATGGTCCCTCGAAAATTGAGCTAAGAAAACATGGTGGACGAGTTGTCCGAGGCTTGTAACTTCCGTCTTTTGCAGCCGATGTATGCGAGCTGAAAAGAGTAAAGAGAGAAGTTGAGAATGAAGGGAAGAACGGGGTTTTTGATCGGAAACCATCGCTCAACACACGATTTCGAGTGTTCCTTTGTTCACGTCGAGGGGCGGGAAGAGGCGGGACTTGCCCACATTGGCGGGGTTTTCCCACTTTTCTAAGCCGTTTTGCGGCTCCTGGGTAGCTTTTCGTCCCGTTTTTTCGACGCTGTTCTGCTTCTGAGAGCCACGAGAAGCGTTTGTGATGGGGAATTCGAGGATGAAGTTTATCGCGAACAGTGCCTTTAAAATGAAGACAGTCGGAACAGAGTGTAACGTCGGCATGGATCTGAATGAGACTTCGCGTTCACTGTTGGAGGTTGGTGCAAACTCGGAGCCATATGCTACAACATAGGTGCACCGAGTTTGCGCCAACCTCCAATGGGAAACGCAGTCTCCCCAGGAGCCATGCCAATGTTACGTATGATCTCTTCTCAGAATGTAATGTAGTGAATGAACGGGGCTGCGACGGTAGACGCGTGATCGAAACTCTGTTTGCCGGTGATGTCGCGAACTCCGCACAGTTCACCGCAATGAGCGCGCCTCGCCCAGACCATGTTTAGCAAGTGCCCATTGCCTACTTTAATATTTTTGCCCATATGTACCTTTTTATTGGGAGGAGATCTCCTCCCAGCTAGAGATTAAGAACAGTTTTGAAGGCTTAATAGATTAGAAGTAGGGTAGGTACATACAGCCACCATGAGAGGTTGGGATCAGGGGTGTTCGAGAATTCTTTTCGGTAAATTTTATCGAAACCTTTTACCGAAATTATTTTGCGGTAAATACGGTGAAAACGGAAAATTCGGTAAAAATTCTGACTTCGACTTTCTGGGTGCCTATCCCATTGGATAGCACGAATAACCCATAATATTCATGTACCACTTTCAAAAGTGCATGAGGATAGTGCAAATAATGAGTGAGTTTTAAATATTAAAATGGGTTCAACGGCTGACCGCAATTAGCGGGACGTTGATTTTGAGAAAATGTAACATTTCAAAATTTCCTGTCATGAAGGCCTTCCTGTAGTCACTCAAAATCAGGCCAGCTGAGAAAAACATACTTCCCGCCTCAACTGTGCCAGGAGGCGCGTGAAAGTACTAATTGGTCAGTGAGGAAAGGTGCGGGTACGATGATTTAACAATGGAGTCGTTCGAGAACTGCAGTGGATTCAGTGTTGTGTCGGCGGCTTCGAAAAAAAATTTTCCAGTTCCTGAAATATCTGCTTCAAAACTCTGCTGCCTTGTAACCCGTTGACATTTTTGAATAAAATATGTATTTCTCGGAGTAGTATCTCGATAAGAAAAATCACGTGACACAAAAGGTGAAGAGATCGTATGTATGAACATTTAAAAAGTAAGCCAAAGGCTTAAAAAGAGTATCAAAAAGAGGGATGAAGAAGGATATCGCGCCAAATACATGCCTTAACAGTAGCGAACCCGTGAAATACGAGTAAGAAGTAGGCCGATTAGGCAAAAAAACACCCAATTTTTTTCGGTAAAGATTTCGGTAAATTTCGAGAAAAACTCGGTAAATCAAAATTTACCGAAAAACACCGGTAAATCCGGAAAATCGGTAAATCGGCAAACGGAAAATGCACACCCCTGGTTGGAATCTATCCAGGTGAACCTATTTCCGATTACCCGATTTTCCAATTTCCGATGGTTTTTGACGTTCCGATTTCCGATTTCCTCAATTCAAATGGTCGTTCCAATTTCCGATTTCCGAAGTTTCGAGAAAGATTTTCGCTCATCGCTGATCGCAACCCGCAAACCGCTTAGTACCTAGCGAGTAGCTGGTGGACCTCGGGGGCTAGGATATTGTGCTTTTTAGGATAGACAATTAGTAATTATTTTCCTTGTGTATTTTGCTTTCTAACGGTTTCACCCGCTTGTTATTTGCCAGCCGTTAGGCATTGTTTACGTAAGGTTCTATGTTCCCGCCGTTAAATAT
Organism: Aplectana chamaeleonis; assembly: GCA_029168955.1. NCBI lineage: Eukaryota > Metazoa > Nematoda > Chromadorea > Rhabditida > Cosmocercidae > Aplectana > Aplectana chamaeleonis. The sequence continues at coordinate 264,465 of JAPDOI010000196.1, forward strand.
TTACGCTCACTTCAAAGCAAGTAGGGTCCCTGGTAGGTGTAGAGGGCCGTCACTAGAGCATGACGTGCCGGTCCTCTGTTTGGGCTAGGTCGCTACTCTGGTTAGCCAATTAGGGTGGCTGGACGCGTCGACCCACGATGGATGAATTGTGCTCGGGACACCAGGGATTCCGGAAGTCAGGCGTCACTGGAAGCGTGCGCACCGTCGGTGCGGATCTGGGTCATGGCCATAGGTTCGTTGGGGGTGGAGACAGCGGTCCGAGAGGTGAAGGTTGTTTAAGATACCTGAGTGGGGAATGGTGAAGGTTCCCTATAGCCTTGCAATCTCAAAAAATTTGACGTTTTCTCAATCCTCTTTTTTTTTGCATTCAGTACATTTTTCCTTTTAACCATTAATTTTGAACCATTTTTTTCGTTAGATGCTTTTGAAATTCACTATTCTTAATGAAATGATCTGCCTAGGTCATGAAAAATTTCCTTTGAGCTGTCTTAGAGCCAAAAAATTTTCGGATAATTTTTCCAAGCGATTTTTAAGAAACTACCCGTTCTTCGCTCATAAAATTTTTGTACCTTTAAAGAAAGTGCTCACTATGATTTTTGTTCCCTAGTTTTCCACTCAAAACAATGCATTGGCAACCAAGTGTTACCAAGATTACGAAGAAACGGCGAAAAACGCACTAAAACGTCTTACTTCAGTGAAATTATTCCCTGGCCTGGACTAGTCCGATTGGATGAATATGTTAATGGTGGTTGTCACCCGTGGAAAATTGGGTCAATCGAAAATACAAGAATATTTTATGCAAAGCAGGATTAGTTGGGGCCCAAAGAAAAGAACGGAGCAATAGAGAGTAGTTAATTGCAAAAAGACGGGTCCACAAAAGATTTTATTGTCACAACGAACAGTTCCAGTGAGAGTAAAAAGGTGAGGTGAGAGTAAGGGCATTGGTGCCCTTCTAGGGCGTTTTTCACGATTTCATCGTCATTTCAGTTCTACCCGGAGGCGAAACAATCGATTTAGCGACTAATCTCAAAATCGAAGATTATCGTGAACATTGCCTTTAAAGGCAGTGTTCACGATAAAAAATGTATTTCAGTTTCCACTAGGAATGGGTAGTGGAGGAGCACACTGCAACGTTGACGTCGAAAGAACGCATGAAAACGAGCTAGGAAACGCTCCAAAAGAGCCCGTACTTGCCACTTCGAGCGCAAGGCAAACCCCAAAAGCGCAACACACGCCCACCGACGGGAACAAATGAATGCTCGAGATCGTGAGATGAGCGATTATTTCCAATCATTAGCCCCGTTCTTCCCATCATTCTCAGCTTCTCTCTTTACTCAGGTCAGCTCGCATAGATCGGCTGCAAAAGACGGAAGCTACAAGCCTTGGACAACTCGTCCACCATGTTTCCATAGCTCAATCTTTGAGGGGCCATAACTCTTCCCAGAAAGTCTTGTACGAATTCAGAGACATCATTGGAATCAGCATGGGGCCGTTTTCAAGATAGGCGGAAAAACAGAAAAATGATTTTCATCGTGAACACTGCCTTTAAGACGATTCTTTGAACGGGTTGTTCCCAAAATCTTCATGAAATTTTGCATCGAATAATGTTTTCGATTTGAGAAGAAAAAGATTTCCAGCCTCTCAGCCGACTTCAATTTACAAAAAAACGTTTCTTTCACCAAAAGCAATCAGTTTTTCGTCCATAACTTTTTTTACCCTGAAAGATGGCTCTTTGGTGGAGATTGTCTTTGGAATCCCCATAAAATTCTGGATCGAACAGCGTTGTCAGTTTCAAATAATACGTTTCCCTTCTACCAGCCGATTTCAGTTTATAAAGTGCTTTTTTTTCGCCTGAAATTATCAGTTCTTCGTCCATAACTTTTTTTGTGCTTGGAGATAGACATCTGGTAAGGTTCTTTTTGGAATCTCGATCGAATTCTGCGTCGACTAAAGTTTCAAGTTTGGAAAAATAATTTTTCGATCCTTCCGCCCAAATCATTTTACGAAGCACTGGTTTTTCGCCTATAACTCTTTAACCGTTGAAGATAGGGTTTTAGTGAAGGTTGTGTGTGAAATCCACGTAAAATTCTGCGTCGAGTGATATATCGGATTCCTAAGTTTGCTTGCCCCCATATGCCAGCCAGGTCGATGGAGCCGAGCTCCATAGTAATCTCCAGGAGGACTCTGCGTCTCCTACCTACACCATAGAGGCGAGAGCATCCTATGGAGATAACTATGGAGCTCGGCTACGCCGACCTGGCTGGCTTATGGAGCAGGCAAAGTTAGGAACCCGATATGTCATTCAACCCAGAATTTTACGTAGATTTCAAAAACAACCTTTACCAGAAACCTGTTTTCAACGGTGAAAGAGTTATACGCGAAAACCGGTGTTTCGTAAAAATGAGTTAGGCTGAAGGATCGACAAAATATTTTTCTAAACTGGAAACACCAGTCGACGCAGAATCCCATCGAGATTTCGAAAACAACCTTTGCCAAGGGTCTACCTTCAAGCACAAAAAAGTTATGGACGAAAAACCGATAATTTCAGGCAAAAAAATGCACTTTATAAACTGAAATCGGCTGGTAGAAGAGGAACGTGTTTTTTGAAACTGAAAACGCTATTCGATGCAGAATTTCATGGGGATTCCAAGAACAACCTTCTCTAAAGGGCTATCTTTTAGGGTGAAAAAGTTATGAACGACAAACCGGCAGTGACACCTACCCAATCTTGAAAATGACTTGCATGAGTGTTGGGTCACTTTCATTCTTTACGGGGCGTTTTGAAAACGCTATTCGATGCAGAATTTCATGGGGATTCCAAAAACAACCTTCTCTAAAGGGCTATCTTTTAGGGTGAAAAAGTTATGAACGACAAACCGGCAGTGACACCTACCCAATCTTGAAAATGACTTGCATGAGTGTTGGGTCACTTTCATTCTTTACGGGGCGTTTCACCGGTTGTCACCGGTTTTCCCAATGGTAAAGATTCCCCACTTCACCTGCCCAGAGATAAGGTTGGTGGAGTACATGGCTCCACCCAACGAAGCTATGGTCATGGCCAGGCCTCACCGTAATGGGCTCAACTCTAACTTGACGTCCTATACGACCCTAGTGCGTTCGCGACACATAGCGAACTAACTGTGTTTCTCTTGGATGAGAGGCATGCAAATTTTTATCGTAAAGTTGCCGCGAAGGATTCCGGCGACTCCACATCGTATGTATATTTTTTAGTAATTCCAGCAATAGAAATTCAACCAAGCGCGATGTACCGCTCGAAGATGCGAAATTTTCTCCACCCAGTTTTTTTTCAACCTCGGTTCTCTCAAATTTCCAGCCTCGATCTCTTCTCCCTGATCCAAGCAATTCAAGTTGCAGAACGTCTTTCAAAGTCTCTACAAAAGGAGCTTTGCTGTCATTTATCGACCAGCTTCTAAAAAATCAGCAAGAACGAAAAATTTCAAAAAAGAGAAAATCAGCAATACTGAGTAAGGACCTTTCCATAATACCTGACTTCAAAGTTCCGCAGTTGAGACTGGTTTGGTGAAGCACAAAAGAACGAAGCTTTAAATTCATAGAATTCGCTAAAGGCATGGAACACGTTCTAATGAGAATTTCCGCTAACACTATCAAATACCCTTCAGGAAGATTCAAATGTCTTGTTGTCTAGCGGAAGAATTACTAGAAGTATTTGAACCTGCCCAGTGATCATAATTTTGTTGAAATTTCCGTGTGTGTAATTCGGATACCCGGTTCTACCAGAAGCGGAAGGAAGCATCAGATTGATGATGATCTGCACTTCCGAATGGCTTATCAATTCCAATTCTTAAATTTTCGATGATAAACGAATTCGATTGGCAGGAAGCTCTCGCGACGTGATAACAATATAATTATAGAGAATGGGTGGACGGAAGATTCCGTTGTCCCAAAACAAACTGTTCCACTGAGAAGGGACCACTTTGAACATGAAATGGAGTTTCGAAAACGGTCTTTTGAAAGTTGTAGAGGGCGTAAAAATGAACTATTTAAAATTTTAAAATTTCACTCAGTCCTCACGGGTAGATCAAAAACCACCAAAAAATGGGTTGCGGTAGGTAAAATGCCATTCAATGCACCCTAAGCTGACGAAAGCCACTAAAAACAGGAAACGGACCTCAGATTCGTGTTCAGCGCCCCAAAATACCCCTGGGGCGGAGTTTGGGCAAAAAAATTCGACCTCTGGAATCCTCAAAAATGGCTTTGAGCTTCTTACCTCACGGGGCTCCAAAGGTCGAAAATTTATGACCAAAACTTTGCTCTCGGAGGTCATTTGAAGCGCTCATGACGAATCTGAGGTCAGTTTATCGATTTTCGACAGATTACGGTAGATTGCGGTGGGTATACGGTAGTTGGGTCAAAGTCTCAGATTTGACTCAAAAATTTCTGGAACGAGGGTTATTCAGGGTGCTGAATACGAATTTGATGTTCACTTCTCAATTTTCAAATTATTAAGGTAGGTTTAGGCCCTCTATGTCATGACAACTGCCGTAATCTACAGTAAACCTCAGAATTTTGGCAAACGACTCCTAAATTCGTGTTCAGCACCCTAGATTACCCCTTTACATACAAGTTTTGAGCCGAATCCGAAGATTTTTTCCAAACCACCTGAAAAATTCCCTGATGGGTGGTACCCTTGCCTTGCCGCTAGGCTTGGAAAAGCGCCTGTAAGTTTCTCCAGAATGGTTTCTTTCTTTTCGAGAAGCTGCGAAGAGCATACTCAGATTCTACGTCCAAAATGGCTCCAGAAAACTTCATTTAATCCACAATGGCCAGGCTGACTAAAAGTAGTCTTCTTGTAAAGTGCGTTTTTAAAAGGTTCTGGTTCCACTAAAAATATGGAATTTATAACGAAACACTTTTTCTTGAGTCTTCGAGCCATGCGCTTAAGTATTAGGTTGCTTCAATGAATTTTGTAGTTTAGGTAAAACCCACTTCTGTTCACAATAATTATTTCTGTTGCAAAAAAGATTGGTCATTGATCAAGGAACAAGTCCACGAAGTTCTCCTCTACAACTCTCAAAACACTGTTTTTCAAAACTCCATTTTATGTTCGAAGTGGTCCTTTGTGAGAGCAGAAAGGTGAAGTGAGATCACGGCTCTACATGTACTCTTATTGCGTTTTTTTCTCGACTTTTTCGTCTTCACGACAAGGCTTGGTGGTAAAGTTTTGACAGATAATCTCGAAATAAAGATTTCTGAACAGTTTTGCTTCGCTACAGAATGGTTATGATTTGGCATACCAGAATTTGTGAGAATCTCGTTAAAAGAAGTGAGAAACCGATCGCGTATGATATGGCATGATGATAGACTGCTAAGGATCGTTAAAAATATTATAAAGGAAATGATTTACTATTGATTTGGCTATACACTTTTTTTAGTGAACAGCCCAAATCGAGTGTGGCATCGAAAACCCATATCACGCGCAGGTTGCTGAGCAAACACACATATTTGGGAGGCCACAGCTATTTTAGATGGCGAGATCCGTATAAACGCATTATGTGATATCATTCCCACCTTATTTTATTGATGACTTCCCGAAGAATTTTTTTTTAGCAATTGACTATTTTATTAGCTAAGATTTACGGACATCTGTTTCTGAATATTTTGAGTGGGAGCCATGGCTTGATTTTAACAAGAGCTTAAACTTGCAAACTCAAAATGTATGCAATCGCAGTCGAATTGAAAAACCTCGAAAGCAAACTCCAGAAATGCCGAGTTTCCAGGGTGTGCTCCGTTGTGGCCGAATGGGCGGGGCGGAGGCGGAGTCGGAATGCGCCAGCTGGCCAGGTGGCCGGTCGTAAACGGAGGTGCGAACGAAGGTGCGAGGAAGACGCGTTTTTGAGCCAAAATAGGCCTCCATTGTTTACGTTGATTTTGAGCGTGGAGGAATTGACCGCTAGAAGGATGACGCTTCTCGTGGCTCTCAGAAGTGGTCACCGGCCGGCAAAATTGGCAGTGTTAATTTTCCGATTTTCTACCTTTCAGCCCCCTCCTCCAGATCACCGGAGCTCATACTCCCCCACTGTGAGGCCGCACTCGCGCCGTAATCCGAGTGAAAGGGCGCGCTTCGTGAATCATCGTAACCACTAGGATTAATCGCAACCAGGGATGAGCGAATTCTGATTTCCGACGGTTTTTGGCCTTCCGAATTCCGGAAAAATGCCCCAAAATGCGGAGAGAATCGGAAATGATTAGAAAGTTGAAAATTTAGGAAATCACGCACTGTTTTCTGCCAGACCTTTAGGATGTTCTTTAAGGGCTAAACCTGAATCGGAGGTTTGTTTTAATGTTTAAAAGAGCAAGGAATGAGGTTTCACATATCGACAGGAACAATATTTTCTTGAAATGAACCAAAAACCCACTGTGATTGGGCTCTTTTCCGTCAGATTCATGTTGAACCACTCTCAAACTGGGCTCATTTTCAGGAGAGTCGGATTTGTCCGTGCTTTTATTGAATCTAATATGGGCCTGCCGTGTTTATGTTAGGGGGCACTGTTCGCGATAGAAATCGCTTTTCTGTTTTTTTTTTGCCTATCTTGAAACCGGTCCCATTCTGATTCCAATGATGCTTCTGGAATCGTACAAGACCTTCTGGGAATGGAGTTATGGTCCCTCAAAAATTGAGCTAAGAAAACATGGTGGACGAGTTGTCCGAGGCTTGTAACTTCCGTCTTTGCAGCCGATGTATGCGAGCTGAAAAGAGTAAAGAGAGAAGTTGAGAATGAAGGGAAGAACGGGTTTTTGATCGGAAACCATCGCTCAACACACGATTTCGAGTGTTCCTTTGTTCACGTCGAGGGGCGGGAAGAGGCGGGACTTGCCCACATTGGCGGGGTTTTCCCACTTTTCTAAGCCGTTTTGCGGCTCCTGGGTAGCTTTTCGTCCCGTTTTTTCGACGCTGTTCTGCTTCTGAGAGCCACGAGAAGCGTTTGTGATGGGGAATTCGAGGATGAAGTTTATCGCGAACAGTGCCTTTAAAATGAAGACAGTCGGAACAGAGTGTAACGTCGGCATGGATCTGAATGAGACTTCGCGTTCACTGTTGGAGGTTGGTGCAAACTCGGAGCCATATGCTACAACATAGGTGCACCGAGTTTGGGCCAACCTCCATCGGGAAACGCAGTCTCCCAGGAGCCATGCCAATGTTACGTATGATCTCTTCTCAGAATGTAATGTAGTGAATGAACGGGGCTGCGACGGTAGACGCGTGATCGAAACTCTGTTTGCCGGTGATGTCGCGAACTCCGCACAGTTCACCGCAATGAGCGCGCCTCGCCCAGACCATGTTTAGCAAGTGCCCATTGCCTACTTTAATATTTTTGCCCATATGTACCTTTTTATTGGGAGGAGATCTCCTCCCAGCTAGAGATTAAGAACAGTTTTGAAGGCTTAATAGATTAGAAGTAGGGTAGGTACATACAGCCACCATGAGAGGTTGGGATCAGGGGTGTTCGGAGAATTCTTTTCGGTAAATTTTTTACCGAAACCTTTTACCGAAATTATTTTGCGGTAAATACGGTGAAAACGGAAAATTCGGTAAAAATTCTGACTTCGACTTTCTGGTGCCTATCCCATTGGATAGCACGAATAACCCATAATATTCATGTACCACTTTCAAAAGTGCATGAGGATAGTGCAAATAATGAGTGAGTTTTAAATATTAAAATGGGTTCAACGGCTGACCGCAATTAGCGGGACGTTGATTTTGAGAAAATGTAACATTTCAAAATTTCCTGTCATGAAGGCCTTCCTGTAGTCACTCAAAATCAGGCCAGCTGAGAAAAACATACTTCCCGCCTCAACTGTGCCAGGAGGCGCGTGAAAGTACTAATTGGTCAGTGAGGAAAGGTGCGGGTACGATGATTTAACAATGGAGTCGTTCGAGAACTGCAGTGGATTCAGTGTTGTGTCGGCGGCTTCGAAAAAAAATTTTCCAGTTCCTGAAATATCTGCTTCAAAACTCTGCTGCCTTGTAACCCGTTGACATTTTTGAATAAAATATGTATTTCTCGGAGTAGTATCTCGATAAGAAAAATCACGTGACACAAAAGGTGAAGAGATCGTATGTATGAACATTTAAAAAGTAAGCCAAAGGCTTAAAAAGAGTATCAAAAAGAGGGATGAAGAAGGATATCGCGCCAAATACATGCCTTAACAGTAGCAAACCCGTGAAATACGAGTAAGAAGTAGGCCGATTAGGCAAAAAAACACCCAATTTTTTTCGGTAAAGATTTCGGTAAATTTCGAGAAAAACTCGGTAAATCAAAATTTACCGAAAAACACCGGTAAATCCGGAAAATCGGTAAATCGGCAAACGGAAAATGCACACCCCTGGTTGGAATCTATCCAGGTGAACCTATTTCCGATTACCCGATTTTCCAATTTCCGATGGTTTTTGACGTTCCGATTTCCGATTTCCTCAATTCAAATGGTCGTTCCAATTTCCGATTTCCGAAGGTTCTATGTTCCCGCCGTTAAATATTTACGCTCACTTCAAAGCAAGTAGGGTCCCTGGTAGGTGTAGAGGGCCGTCACTAGAGCATGACGTGCCGGTCCTCTGTTTGGGCTAGGTCGCTACTCTGGTTAGCCAATTAGGGTGGCTGGACGCGTCGACCCACGATGGATGAATTGTGCTCGGGACGCCGTGCGCAGGGATTCCGGAAGTCAGGCGTCACTAGAAGCGTGCGCACCGTCGATGCGGATCTGGGTCATGGCCATAGGTTCGTTGGGGTGGAGACAGCGGTCCGAGAGGTGAAGGTTGTTTAAGATACCTGAGTGGGGAATGGTGAAGGTTCCCTATAGCCTTGCAATCTCAAAAAATTTGACGTTTTCTCAATCCTCTTTTTTTGCATTCAGTACATTTTTCCTTTTAACCATTAATTTTGAACCATTTTTTTCGTTAGATGCTTTTGAAATTCACTATTCTTAATGAAATGATCTGCCTAGGTCATGAAAAATTTCCTTTGAGCTGTCTTAGAGCCAAAAAATTTTCGGATAATTTTTCCAAGCGATTTTTAAGAAACTACCCGTTCTTCGCTCATAAAATTTTTGTACCTTTAAAGAAAGTGCTCACTATGATTTTTGTTCCCTAGTTTTCCACTCAAAACAATGCATTGGCAACCAAGTGTTACCAAGATTACGAAGAAACGGCGAAAAACGCACTAAAACGTCTTACTTCAGTGAAATTATTCCCTGGCCTGGACTAGTCCGATTGGATGAATATGTTAATGGTGGTTGTCACCCGTGGAAAATTGGGTCAATCGAAAATACAAGAATATTTTATGCAAAGCAGGATTAGTTGGGGCCCAAAGAAAAGAACGGAGCAATAGAGAGTAGTTAATTGCAAAAGACGGGTCCACAAAAGATTTTATTGTCACAACGAACAGTTCCAGTGAGAGTAAAAAGGTGAGGTGAGAGTAAGGGCATTGGTGCCCTTCTAGGGCGTTTTTCACGATTTCATCGTCATTTCAGTTCTACCCGGAGGCGAAACAATCGATTTAGCGATTAATCTCAAAATCGAAGATTATCGTGAACACTGCCTTTAAAGGCAGTGTTCACGATAAAAAATGTATTTCAGTTTCCACTAGGAATGGGTAGTGGAGGAGCACACTGCAACGTTGACGTCGAAAGAATGCATGAAAACGAGCTAGGAAACGCTCCAAAAGAGCCCGTACTTGCCACTTCGAGCGCAAGGCAAACCCCAAAAGCGCAACACACGCCCACCGACGGGAACAAATGAATGCTCGAGATCGTGAGATGAGCGATTATTTCCAATCATTAGCCCCGTTCTTCCCATCATTCTCAGCGTCTCTCTTTACTCAGGTCAGCTCGCATAGATCGGCTGCAAAAGACGGAAGTTACAAGCCTTGGACAACTCGTCCACCATGTTTCCATAGCTCAATCTTTGAGGGGCCATAACTCTTCCCAGAAAGTCTTGTACGAATTCAGAGACATCATTGGAATCAGCATGGGGCCGTTTTCAAGATAGGCGGAAAAACAGAAAAATGATTTTCATCGTGAACACTGCCTTTAAGACGATTCTTTGAACGGTTGTTCCCAAAATCTTCATGAAATTTTGCATCGAATAATGTTTTCGATTTGAGAAGAAAAAGATTTCCAGCCTCTCAGCCGACTTCAATTTACAAAAAAACGTTTCTTTCACCAAGAGCAATCAGTTTTTCGTCCATAACTTTTTTACCCTCAAAGATGACTCTTTGGTAGAGACTGTTTTCGGAATCCCCATAAAATTCTGCATCGAATAGCGTTTTCAGTTTTAAAAAATACGTTATCCTTCTACCAGCCGATTTCAGTTTTAAAGTGCATTTTTTTCACCTGAAATTATCGGTTTTTCGTCCATAACTTTTCTCTGCCTGGAGATAGACCTTTGGTAAGGTTCTTTGGAATCTCGATCGAATTCTGCGTCGACTAAAGTTTCAAGTTTGGAAAAATAATTTTTCGATCCTTCCGCCCAAATCATTTTACGAAGCACTGGTTTTTCGCCTATAACTCTTTAACCGTTGAAGATAGGGTTTTAGTGAAGGTTGTGTGTGAAATCCACGTAAAATTCTGCGTCGAGTGATATATCGGATTCCTAAGTTTGCTTGCCCCCATATGCCAGCCAGGTCGATGGAGCCGAGCTCCATAGTAATCTCCAGGAGGACTCTGCGTCTCCTACCTACACCATAGAGGCGAGAGCATCCTATGGAGATAACTATGGAGCTCGGCTACACCGACCTGGCTGGCTTATGGAGCAGGCAAAGTTAGGAACCCGATATGTCATTCAACGCAGAATTTTACGTAGATTTCAAAAACAACCTTTACCAGAAACCTGTTTTCAACGGTTAAAGAGTTATACGCGAAAAACCGGTGTTTCGTAAAATGAGTTAGGCTGAAGGATCGACAAAATATTTTTCTAAACAGGAAACACCAGTCGACGCAGAATCCCATCGAGATTTCGAAAACAACCTTTACCAAGGGTCTACCTTCAAGCACAAAAAAGTTATGGACGAAAAACCGATAATTTCAGGCAAAAAAATGCACTTTATAAACTGAAATCGGCTGGTAGAAGAGGAACGTGTTTTTTGAAACTGAAAACGCTATTCGATGCAGAATTTCATGGGGATTCCAAGAACAACCTTCTCTAAAGGGCTATCTTTTAGGGTGAAAAAGTTATGAACGACAAACCGGCAGTGACACCTACCCAATCTTGAAAATGACTTGCATGAGTGTTGGGTCACTTTCATTCTTTACGGGGCGTTTTGAAAACGCTATTCGATGCAGAATTTCATGGGGATTCCAAAAACAACCTTCTCTAAAGGGCTATCTTTAGGGTGAAAAAGTTATGAACGACAAACCGGCAGTGACACCTACCCAATCTTGAAAATGACTTGCATGAGTGTTGGGTCACTTTCATTCTTTACGGGCGTTTCACCGGTTGTCACCGGTTTTCCCAATGGTAAAGATTCCCCACTTCACCTGCCCAGAGATAAGGTTGGTGGGAGTACATGGCTCCACCCAACGAAGCTATGGTCATGGCCAGGCTTCACCGTAATGGGCTCAACTCTAACTTGACGTCCTATACGACCCTAGTGCGTTCGCGACACATAGCGAACTAACTGTGTTTCTCTTGGATGAGAGGCATGCAAATTTTTATCGTAAAGTTGCCGCGAAGGATTCCGGCGACTCCACATCGTATGTATATTTTTTAGTAATTCCAGCAATAGAAATTCAACCAAGCGCGATGTACCGCTCGAAGATGCGAAATTTTCTCCACCCAGTTTTTTTTCAACCTCGGTTCTCTCAAATTTCCAGCCTCGATCTCTTCTCCCTGATCCAAGCAATTCAAGTTGCAGAACGTCTTTCAAAGTCTCTACAAAAGGAGCTTTGCTGTCATTTATCGACCAGCTTCTAAAAAATCAGCAAGAACGAAAAAAATTTCAAAAAAAAGAGAAAATCAGCAATACTGAGTAAGGACCTTTCCATAATACCTGACTTCAAAGTTCCGCAGTTGAGACTGGTTTGGTGAAGCACAAAAGAACGAAGCTTTAAATTCATAGAATTCGCTAAAGGCATGGAACACGTTCTAATGAGAATTTCCGCTAACACTATCAAATACCCTTCGGAAGATTCAAATGTCTTGTTGTCTAGCGGAAAATTACTAGAAGTATTTGAACCTGCCCAGTGATCATAATTTTGTTGAAATTTCCGTGTGTAATTCGGATACCCGGTTCTACCAGAAGCGGAAGGAAGCATCAGATTGATGATGATCTGCACTTCCGAATGGCTTATCAATTCCAATTCTTAAATTTTCGATGATAAACAGATAATCTCCAATTCTTAAAATTTTCGATGATAAACGAATTCGATTGGCAGGAAGCTCTCGCGACGTGATAACAATATAATTATAGAGAATGGGTGGACGGAAGATTCCGTTGTCCCAAACAAACTGTTCCACTGAGAAGGGACCACTTTGAACATGAAATGGAGTTTCGAAAACGGTCTTTTGAAAGTTGTAGAGGGCGTAAAAATGAACTATTTAAAATTTTAAAATTTCACTCAGTCCTCACGGGTAGATCAAAAACCACCAAAAAAATGGGTTGCGGTAGGTAAAATGCCATTCAATGCACCCTAAGCTGACGAAAGCCACTAAAAAACAGGAAACGGACCTCAGATTCGTGTTCAGCGCCCCAAAATACCCCCTGGGGCGGAGTTTGGGCAAAAAAAAAATTCGACCTCTGAATCCTCAAAAATGGCTTTGAGCTTCTTACCTCACAGGGCTCCAAAGGTCGAAAAAATTTATGACCAAAACTTTGCTCTCGGAGGTCATTTGAAGCGCTCATGACGAATCTGAGGTCAGTTTATCGATTTTCGACAGATTACGGTAGATTGCGGTGGGAATACGGTAGTTGGGTCAAAGTCTCAGATTTGACTCAAAATTTCTGAACGAGGGTTATTCGGGGTGCTGAATACGAATTTGATGTTCACTTCTCAATTTTCAAATTTTTAAGGTAGGTTTAGGCCCTCTATGTCATGACAACTGCCGTCCCTTGCCTTGCCGCTAGGCTTGGAAAAACGCCTGTAAGTTTCTCCAGAATGGTTTCTTTCTTTTCGAGAAGCTGCGAAGAGCATACTTAGATTCTACGTCCAAAATGGCTCCAGAAAACTTCATTTAATCCACAATGGCCAGGCTGACTAAAAGTAGTCTTCTTGTAAAGTGCGTTTTAAAAGGTTCTGTTCCACTAAAAAATATGGAATTTATAACGAAACACTTTTCTTGAGTCTTCGAGCCATGCGCTTAAGTATTAGGTTGCTTCAATGAATTTTGTAGTTTAGGTAAACCCACTTCTGTTCACAATAATTATTTCTGTTGCAAAAAAGATTGGTCATTGATCAAGGAACAAGTCCACGAAGTTCTCCTCTACAACTCTCAAAACACTGTTTTTCAAAACTCCATTTTATGTTCGAAGTGGTCCTTTGTGAGAGCAGAAAGGTGAAGTGAGATCACGGCTCTACATGTACTCTTATTGCGTTTTTTTCTCGACTTTTTCGTCTTCACGACAAGGCTTGGTGGTAAAGTTTTGACAGATAATCTCGAAATAAAGATTTCTGAACAGTTTTGCTTCGCTACAGAATGGTTATGATTTGGCATACCAGAATTTGTGAGAATCTCGTTAAAAAGAAGTGAGAAACCGATCGCGTATGATATGGCATGATGATAGACTGCTAAGGATCGTTAAAAATATGATAAAGGAAACGAGTTACCCTTGATTTGGCTATACACTTTTGTTAGTGAACAGCCCAAATCGAGTGTGGCATCGAAAACCCATATCACGCGCAGGTTGCTGAGCAAACACACATATTTGGGAGGCCACAGCTATTTTAGATGGCGAGATCCGTATAAACGCATTATGTGATATCATTCCCACCTTATTTTATTGATGACTTCCCGAAGAATTTTTTTTTAGCAATTGACTATTTTATTAGCTAAGATTTACGGACATCTGTTTCTGAATATTTTGAGTGGGAGCCATGGCTTGATTTTAACAAGAGCTTAAACTTGCAAACTCAAAATGTATGCAATCGCAGTCGAATTGAAAAACCTCGAAAGCAACCCAGAAATGCCGAGTTTCCAGGGTGTGCTCCGTTGTGGCCGAATGGGCGGGGCGGAGGCGGAGTCGGAATGCGCCAGCTGGCCAGGTGGCCGGTCGTAAACGGAGGTGCGAACGAAGGTGCGAGGAAGACGCGTTTTTGAGCCAAAATAGGCCCTCCATTGTTTACGTTGATTTTTGAGCGTGGAGGAATTGACCGCTAGAAGGATGATACCTATCAGTGCAATGAAGCCATCAGCTCACTTATCAGCACTTCCTTCACTTGATCATTCCTGTAATCTGAATCTTCATTTGTTCATTCCGAGGGGGCGGATCTGGGACACCAGGCGTGTCTGGGGCACCAAAACGCTTGTTTGCAGCCGTTATTTTGCCGCTCCTGGCTCGTTTTCTACCGTTCATTCGACACTGGGAGCCTAGGATCCTTCTCGCCTATCATTTCACTGTCGAAACTCCACGACGATGATCATCGTAAACGCTGCCTTTAGTAGGTTTTGCCCCCTAAACGGCAAGGTTCATACCGTAACCTAAAGTAAACCTCAGAATTTCGACAAGCTGGCCCTAAATTCGTGTTTAGCACCCTAGATTACCCTTTCATACAATTTTTGAGCGGGGTCAGAAAAAAATTTTCGAAACACCCCAAAAGTTGCATGATGCCTGCTTACCTTTTCGTGGAGCTTGAAAACGCTCATAACTTTTCCCAGGACGATTCTAGGCAGCTGCAAAGGGCATATTCGGACCCTACGTCTGAAATTGATTCTAGAAAAGTACATTTCACTTGGAGTACAATACCTTCTAAAAAGAAAAAAGGAGAGACATTAATCTTCGGTGAAATAGGATAATGTCGAACATAAAGCAGCTCGTGAACAGTAGGACTTGGAGCTGAATCGAAATAATACATAGTTGAATAGAAATACTTAAATTTTTGGAATACTCAGAGATTTGAGCATTGAATTCATTCGGGAATTTCACACTCTGGATGGATGGAATACTTGATTCATTTACTGCACTGAATTTTTTAACTAATCGACTCATATTCGATTCACGCGGAAGACTGGATAGTGTTCTTTTTTTGAATCGAGCCAAAAATAATTTATTCGGGTTTTCGAATACTCGAGCCACTCAGTGTTTTTAATAATCGAATTTCCGAATATTCGATCTATTCAAAAACATCAAAATCTCAGATTTTCTGAAAATTCGGCCAATTTTGTGTCCTGATCAAACACCACCTAACGCGACCTTAGCGGGTAATAAACCTCTTCATTCTTCTTCTTTCTTAAGATTATTATTTTCAGAGGCCAAAACGACTACGGCCGTCAACTTTAGAAAATATATCTTTCAAAAAAATCCGAAAATTCTAGCACAAAATATATAATTGTAATAATGATAACAAATGATCTGTATAATATTTTTCATGCAACCACATCCCTTCATAAAATTCAATCAATTTGCTTGATTAGCTCATTAGTTGGTCCAAGCAGCCATGGTGAGAGCAACGCTATAACTGCGTTCCTCGCACCTTCGTTCGCACCTCCGTATACGACCGGCCACCTGGGCAGTTGGTGACAACCGACTCCGCCCCAGCCCCGCCCATTGGGCCATAACGCTTACCCCCCCCCCCGAGTTTGCACTCCTGCTTAGAAGAAAAAAAGGTAAGAAGAGCCCTTGGGAGCCACCTTAAAAGACTGAAATATTTTTTGAGACTTCTCGTCCACGTCAGAGTTGGCGGGCCGGCCGAATCCCACTCGATAGAGATCATTCGGCAAGCTAAATGGGCGATTCCTTGTATCCCAATGACCACTCATGACCAAACATAGAGAACCCGAAAAAAATTAATTTTGAACATTATCGAAAATCGAATTATCAGAAAATCTAAAAATCGAACCAGACGAAAATCGAATCGATCGAGAAAATATCAGGGGGCAATGTATACCGACCACACAATAGTCAACCCTTTATCTGTGGGGGTACTCAGACACTTGCTATTTCAGTTCGATACCAATAGGATGTCTTTCTATTAATACACGCCAGAACATATCGGTTGAGTTAAGGAAGATAACAAAATGCACAGTTGGTTATGAATTCGATACCGACAGGACATGTTCATATGGACACTGCCGGAACATATCCGGTCAGTTGGCGCGATGCAATAGCATCAACGACCTGTTGTGAGCCCGATACCAATAGGATATCTATCTATATATACACGCCGGAACGTATCGAGTTGGTTGGAAGAAGATAAAATCGTATACGGCCTGTTATGAGTTCGATACAAACACAATGTAATCGGATGGACACGCTTGGTTTTGTGTCACAAATACCCTCCACGAAGGTGGCAGGAGTGGGCTCGCGCGCTAAATACGTGTCGATATATCCAGTGGAGCTGGAAATTGAACGGTGCGCGTTTCACATGCCTTTGCACTCCTCCCAACCTCGTGTCGGGATATTTGGAGCATAGTCGTCCGACTGGAACATAGCAACTTAGCCGAAACACATTCGCCACATCGGAAGCAGATCACCACTTTATTTACAATTACGATAGCGTAGAACAACATTTCCTCTTCATTAAAATCGTCTCCTATCAGATTGGAAGGTCGCCGTGTTGTCCTTTCCGGATGCAGCGTAACGGAAGCAGGGAAACTCAAGCATTTTTTCTGACGCGCTGCTATATTTTTTTTTTATTTTTTTCTACTGCGAGCCGACCTGCTTCCCAATGCTCTGCGCACCTTCACTAGGGTCGCCGGGGAAAGCGAGTGGGATCCAAATGAAAGAGAGTCAAACGCCGGAGAGAGCCGGTTGTACCCTACACCTTCCCACGCGTTTTGTGCACTCCCGGTTGGGTCCAAACAATTTCCCCGGTGCACTCCATGTTGATTCCCACACACTTCCCCAGCGCTCTGCGAACTTCCAGTTGGATTCCGCACAGGGGGGGGGGGGAGATATGCGTACGATCCCTGATGGAGGTGAGGCACAAGTACTCCATCATTTAGGATCAAATCAGGTTATCACTCCACTGTATCATGCTATCACTCCACTGCTCTTGAAAAATCGACCGGACTTCGACTGACCATGATTCTAGAGTTAGGGGTGTGAGCAGAAGCGATCTTACTAAATCAGGGGTTGTAGTAACTGGGCGTGTTAACACCGCCATCTTTTGCATGCAAATTGAACACCAGGGATGGTAGTGAATGAGATTGAAAACGCGACGAAGCTGCCAGCTGACAGAGAACATGAAAATAGTGTACGAATGAAGAGAAAGATGTGAGATGATTTTTTTTTGGTTTTCGATAGCTATCAATTTTTCTGTTTTCGATATCTATCAATCCTTCTCTCCATTCACACACTATTAACAACTTCTCTTCAAGATAATTTACTGACTCTTCGTTAGATCCATTTCCTACCACCCCAGGTTCACGAACACAATGTCAACCGCAAGTTCGATTTTCACTCCCTCATCAATCTAGCTCCTCAATCTGCTTCGCTCTCACGCAACGACTGCGAATGAAGAGGAACATAGGCCTGAGACGACTCGTCCACTAAATTTTCGCTCCCAAAATATAGGCGCTTTTGGAGGGCCATAACTTCGTTTGTGGAGAGCCTTGAGCAAATTTGCAGATACCATTCTTCAAAATAGTATTTGTAAGAACCTCGTTAAAGGAAGTTCCAGTAGCGAGTCATACGAGTACATACTGTGCTTATCTGGGCCAAATTCCGGTCCGCAATCGCGTATCGACACGCTTTGCGGCCGCACGCGCTCGAGTCAGTCGAGTTTACAGCGGCAAAGCCAACTCAATATGGTTTTTTTATACAGTTTTCTCCAATTTTGTTTACTTTCCAGTTTCTAAAACCCACCTAAAGTCAACAGATCGGCGGCTGCGGCGCTGGAAACTCTTTCGACTCGAATGCGCACGGTCGCAAACCGTGTCGAGACGCAATTGCGGACCGGAATTTGGCCCAGAGAAGCACAATACAACTTCGATTTGATTATTCTTGGTTGAACCTGCACCCTAAGGCAGAGCGAAACTTTGGTCCCGGTCGAGGTTGCTACGAGAATATGCCAGTCCGCTACGAATCAGCGGCAAAAATAGTTTCATCAGCGTCTCCAGTGTGCTGAGCTTGTACGTTTCCAGTGCTTCTTGGAACGGGAACTGGAAGCCCGGTAAATGATTCCACATCATGATAATCAAAATTCGGCTGCGATAGGATGCCGCTCACGGGAGTGTAGAGACGAGGAAAGTTTTGGTAACTTCTTTCTCCACGGTCTACGATTAGTGACCCATCCAGAGTGCGGCCTCCAGCAGCTGGATTCTGTTCGAACGCCATCATCATTTCTCTGAACGCACAGAATGACAAGCCAGAGCTACCGTAAGAGGAAGGAACGTCCCCGACAGGTATAACCCGATTCTCTGTAGTATTCCAAAGCACGATTGGTCCACCACCCATAATAGAATTGAAATTAAAAACGAATCGAACGTTGAATGGTTTCTCACAAAACATATCACCAGAGTATCAATCATGTCACGCATATGGTAAACATGTGCCACCCAAAAGAAAACGATTTTAGTTAGTTCTTATTAGTAGCGAACTCACAATAGCGGATGTCTGAGTAAATGTTTATCCACCGTTTGGGGATTAAAGGCAGTGTCCACAATGAAAAATTTGCTTCAGTTTCCACTAGAAATGGGCTGAGAAGGGGCACAACGTAACGTTAACGTCGGAAGAACGTATGAAAACGAGCCCGGAAGAGCCGCAAAAGAGTACACAGTACCAACTTTGAGCGCAAGACGAACCCCAAAAGCGCAATGCCCACCTTCCGACGTGAACAAATGAACATTCACATAACAGGAAATACTCAAGTCAAAGAAGTACTGATAAGTGAGCTAATAGCTAGAACGCATTTATAGGTCCTTCATAACAGTCAACTCCTCCACGCAAGCAAGAAAGGGCCTACTTTAGTACGAAAACTACGCTTTCGAGATCTTTTTAAGTCCGTAAACCATCGAGATATCGGAAGTGAAATCTTTCGTGAACACTGTCTTTGAGCGGACTCAGACAGTTATCAGCCAACTCTGACGAAAGTCAAAGGGAAAAAACTGAATGGCTCGTGTGCCAACTACCCCCCCCCTCCACCCCCACTTTGACATATGTAGTCCAATGAGAATATTCTCGATATCAAAAGATGAAAAGCCGCAAAACTCAATATCCAGGTAAGCATGAAGAATTATATGATAGGAAAAGAATCTTGACAATTAGGAAAGGGAGCCCTATGCGAAAACCGCAGTGGCCACGTATAACGCACCTCATGCCGTTTTCTTTTCATGCTATGAAATAACACAACAAATTATAGGAAGTAACACAGATTTTTTTTTTGAAATGGCTTCGCATAACGAGTGGGACGATGTACGTTCGGTATGTTTAGGTTTAAGGAAACACTACAAGCAGGAGGCTTAAATTCAATGTCAGCACACAAAAAAATACCTTGCGTTTGAAAAAACGGCTGAAAAACCCGGCGCTACTTGAACCATTCTTCTTATCAAGCTGCAGTTGGCTTTCTGGTCTTAGACTTGGAACCAGACCACCATCCTCGTCGAAAAACACGTTCAACTCTTGAAAGCACTCTGTCTCGATCATCTGAAAACATCATCAATAAATTGAACCAATCATTTTTGATGGAATCCACAGAGCATTTCACCCTATTTTCCGACCCTGGTCATCTGCTTGATACTCAACAGCGATGTAGCCTTGCTCGAAACATGCACAAAGTCCCTCACGCAATGTTCTTTTTTAATGAATTAGGTCGACACGATCGAATGCCACAGAGAGAATATGAAGTAGTAACACCCTTCCTATCCCTGCAGTCAAACACAACTGAGACTATTGCTGATAAGGTCCACATGAAAGATTCCCTACATTCGTGATAGTTTAGATTCGAAAAAAAATCTGAAATCTTTCGTACTATTCGAATGAGAGGATTTGCGATGCCGCCAGATGAGCTTCACCGAAAAGAACAAGTGTACAGACTCATCGACGGGTTATCCCATTTGCTGAGCTCGAACACACAGCCTGAGCTCGAACACCAATCGAGAGCTATAGGCTATAAAACGGCGGAATTCACATGGTTCCTACGCGTGCTGGTGCGGAGCGGACGTTAGGGACAGTGAGAGATCGGAGGGCAGACGGAGGCCCAGGCGTCGCGCGCGCCGCTCGTGCCTCGAATGATGTGAATTACGACGCTTTATAGGGGGTATGCGCTGTTGTCGGCAATGGGAACCCAACATGCATAACTGTTGCTCTAGGATGAGGTTACATCAGTATAGTTTCAGAAACAGTACGAATTACCCAGCAACTTAATCAGGGCAAAAGATAAACCATCGGCATCACGTACTACCATGCCACATTTTTCATGAAAAAAAAACTAAGTTTGAGAAATTTATAGGATATCTTACCGTTGCTCGAAAAACACGTATTGAAAGAGCAAAATGGTAATTTTTCATTAATAAACGGTTCTGCATGTGAAAAACAGTAATGTGAGGAAACGAATGGGGATCATTGGCAACTTCGGCAAAAAAAAAACAACCAGTGCTTGTAATTTTTTTGACGGACTCATTTTGGATTCGTATAATGCAACTATCTTCAAAGCTTGAGCTACTGTCTGACGATGAAGGCGTAGCGTTATTCCCGATCGGCTCCGATTTTAGCTACCTGTCAAAATTTAACTGAACACATCACCAGAAAACACCTGAAATTTTTACTTTTCTGACCTGTGAACTCTTCAAAAATAGGAAGAGCGAAACATCGGAAACAACGCTACGCACCCACCTGATAATATTCTCTGTGCGCCAAAGATTCCTGGAAAAATTTTTCGGAGAAAAATGTTTTTGCAATCGTTTGTCGAGAATGTGGCGCGCGGTAGAGTGCGTCGAAACATTAAGCAGTAAATGTGCAAGTAATAAAAAAGCAATATCTATGCTTTCTTTATGAATTAGATGTAGGTGAGACAGAACCGTGCAGGTTGAGCCTTCAAGAGTCGCTGGACTCTAAATCCGACGGATTTTTCGGCAACTTGGACAGTCAGCTGTGTGTAATGCAAAAGTTCTTCTGGTTCTGTGTTCGTATGGCATCCGCTGTCGCTCTGGAGGCACCAGGGCGCTCACGCCTCAAGTAGATCGACACATTGCAGAACGGTCCTCCAAGTACATGGTGCCCGAGATGGCGCTGGATGTCTCAAGAAATTCCACCACACACTGCATTCAGCGCCAGAGAAATACTGTGGAATTCTTTATCAAGCAACCTTTCTGTTTGAAGCTTCGCCACAAGTTTGTCCATTTTCAGTTCGCACGGGCCAACATTAATACAGATTGGGAAAAATGAGTCGCTTATTGAATTCCGCTTTTGAAAGCTCACTTATTGACACGCTACACCATGTTCTGCGATGTGAAAAAGCTCTCGCACAATACGTTACTGCAGAGGTCCGAGGAACAAGCCGGTCTGTCACAGTCGATGAATTTTCATAAGAAAGAGCGTCGCGGTTTTAACCGCCTTCCACAGAAGTGTAGAGAGGTCAACTTTACAATTGTTTCGCCTATAGTGGACCAAGGAGTGTGCCAAGAAGCTTCGTCCACTCAACCACATCCATTTCTTCGCGACTGGAAGCGTCAGCGGCTTCGGAATGATCAGGATAAGATATCGATTCGTGGGAGCCGGTGAAAACTGATGTGTCTACGGAACAGTCGTGAATAATCTTTTGCATTGGCCAGCTGTAAGACCTGACATACAGGCCACAAAACGGCCAATGTCTCACCGTCGATTGCGTGCCACGCGCTGCGCGACCCCACGCGCGTCGGAAGCAGACGAGTTTTGGCCGCCGCGCGACGAGTTCGCGCCGCCGCGCGGCGGCCGAAACTCGTCGCGCGGCGGCCAAAACTCGTCTGCTTCCGACGCACGTGCGGTCGCGCAGCGCGTGGCACGCAATCGACGGTGAGACATTGGCCGTTTTATGGCCTGTAAATCGCATGGGAAACGTTAGGGACATCGCTGTTCAAAAACATTACAAGAATGACGCGTGTCACGACAACGTAAATGCTCTGAAGAAAGCCATTCTGGACGCGAGGTGCGAACTTGAGGGAAATATTCTCGAGGGCCTCAGCGACGGTCTTCCAGACCGACTGTATGAACTAATCACACTCAGTGGTGATTAGATTTTAACAGGTTGTTCAATAAGTTTTGTCGTTCGATGAGAGAGGGCGTTGCTACTAGAATATTTTTTTGTTTTGTTGGTACACTCTTCATCTGAACGTATGTGAAGTTTCATTTCAATCTGTCAATTCATTCTTTGCTTACAAGCCATTTAGTGTCGCCGTGTCACATCAATGGAAAAAATGTCATATCGTGCAGTGATAAAATTCGTATTTTTTGGAAGGTCTAGCACCAAAAGAAATACGCGAATGAATGTTAAAAGTGTATAATGATTGTTCACCTACAATTAGAACAGAAGAAAGATGGGTTGCTGAATTTAAAGGCAGTGTTCACGATAAAAATCGATTTTCTGTTTTTCAGCTTATCTTGAAAACAATCCCATGCTGGTTCCATTGATGTCTCTGGAATCGTACAAAACCTTCTGGAAACGGAGTTATGGCCCCTCAGAAATTGAGCTGGGGAAACGTGGTGGACGAGTTGTCCGAGGCTTATAACTTCCGTCTTTTGCAGCCGATGTATGCGAGCTGACCTGAGTAAAGAGAGAAGTTGAGAACGATGGGAAAGAACGGGGCTATTGATCGGAAACCATCGCTTATCTCACAATATCGAGTTTTCATTTGTTCACGTCGGAGGGTGGGCATTGCGATTTTGGGGTTTGCCTTGCGCTCAAAGTGGCAACTTCGGGCTCTTTTGAGGCTCTTCCTGGCTCGTTTTCAAGCGTTCTTTCGACGTCAACGTTACAGTGTGCCCCTCCAGTACCCATTCCTAGTACAAACTGAAACTTTTTTGAACTTTTTTACAAGAATTTTTTTTATGGGAACACTGCCTTTAAATGTGGTCGTACAAGCCTTGAGACGATCCACGTTAAGGACGTCCAAAAAGCGCATCAACACCAGAAATCATAGCCAAAATACAGGATATTGCTTTGGAAGATCGTCGTTCGACTGACAGGGTTTTAGTAGAGGCCCTACACATCTAATTAGGCAGTGCGAGCCATATTTTGAGTGAAATTTAGGGTTTTAGAAAGCTGTGTGCACATTGGGTGCCGCATTCGCCAACAATGGAACAAAAACACATTCGAATGCGACTACCTCAGCAACATTTGGAGCGTTTTGAGAAGGATAAAGTGGATTCTGTACGTCGACTCATCACTACGGATGAGACTTGGGTCTATCCCATCAGGGGTGTGCGACAATTGCCGTTTGCCATTTGCCGGCCATTTTTAGAGTTTGCCGTTGCCGTTGCCGTTTGCCGAAATTTTCGTCTAAAACGGCAAATTTTCGGCAAAAATTCGTTGAAACAACAGGATGCGCCCTCACCGCAGTCTCTATTTTGATCAGCGATTCGGAGGTGCTACAAATAATTATTTTGACTAGTTCCAGCTTCTGGTTTCGGCTCATTCAATGTATAATTGTACCCTTTCAACCAGTAACTTACGAAAACGTCTCGACTGGGTAATCAGAGAAGTTCGTTCGATTCCTAAATTGTTTGGGAGCCTCCAGATGTTTTTTTTTTCTTTTTCCTTTCAGGAATGTCAAAATTGCAAAAAAAAACCTTTTTTTCAGAGGCATACCGATTACTGCAAGTTCTAAGATTACAAAACCAAGTCATATCAAAGCTATAGGGCGAAAGCAGCTTTATTTAGACATATGAGCCAGTGGAGAACTCATGTATATAGGCCCAGTTATCGTCGGCTGGTTGGCTGATGGTAATAATTGGGATAGGAAAATTGTCAATTCTGCAAGCACTTTGTCCGGCTTTTTGAATGTTGAACAACATTCAAGGCGGTCATTGAAAGCAGTGGTCACAAATATCTTCGATTTTGAGATCATTAGCTGAAATGAAAAGTTGACTCAGTGACAGAGCTGGGTTTGCTAAGAAATGATGTAAAGATGAAAAAAAAAAGGAAAAACCTTCCAAGGCAACGATTAAAGGCAGTGGTCGCGATCAAATATGCTTGTCGTCTTTTTTTTTCTCCAAACTCTTCTATGGGTCTAGAATAGTAGGAACTAAAAGAGAAAATCGCGGAAAAACCACTGTTTTGAGCCAAATTTGAAGCCTAAACTTCCTTGTCTTTTGATGGTGGACGAGCACACTCCACATCATCGGCATCCATGACCTCTTATATCAAGAACATCATCTGGCTTGAAATTGTATTTCAATCAATGAAACTTCGGATTAATGTACACATCTAGTTAAAAACATTGACTGGAGTGCTTTCTTTCATTGTTCAACTGTTTTTATTCGGTAAGTTTGCACTAATTTCTTCCTCTGAATGACGTTGATTTTCGACTGCTCGGCAAGAAACGGCGATCTTTTTGGTCGACGCTGTGCACGTGTGCACGAACTGGCTTCTTTGGGCCCTAGAAACACTAAGTCTAGCCCGTTTTTCACCGCTCTACCTTTATAGTTTTTCAGCTGTTTTTGATCTAAGCTAATTTTTGTATTTTTTTCTATAACGTTTTTCATCGTGGCCACTGCCTTTAAAACCGCCTCCAACTTTTCACCGGAAATCCAAGGGTTCGAGGCCCATTGCAACAACAGTGTGGGAAACTGGCTCAAAACGAGCAACCAATAGCAATATACGGCCCGAATCTTGAACGTGGTGTACTCGCTCCACCCACTTCCTCAATAGCAACAGGGGAGGTGAGTAGGGCGGGTAAACCACACTTAAGTTTTGGGACCAATTTATTGCTTGTTTCTAGCCGACATTGCTTCTGTGATTGGCGTCTTGCCAGCTTTCAGGCGGAATACGCAGAAGGGGAAGAACCCAAGAGCAGCCCAGCTGGCTAGCGCACTGCACGCGGCGCTCCAGCGCCGAAGTGAGCGCAACGGACTTCCGTCGCGCGCGTCGCATGTACCAGTCAAACGCCCCTCCTTCTGTGCATTCGATCAACATGTCCCTTGGAGCTCTCGATTTGAAAATTCGAAGGCTGCTTTTCCCGTGAGCACTGCATTCAACTAGACTAGTCTCACTCCATTCCTGTAGCCCCACAAGGGTAAAATCGTAGTTTGAAGTGAGCGAAATTGAAATCCTTGAGCCTACTACTTGCTAAAAACTGTAAAAATTGTGACTCCGGTTATAACCTAAACCGCGCGCTGCTGATCGCCGTGTGAACTGTCTTTCGCCATCAATCCCAACCAATCATCGCGTATTCACCCTTCTATTCGCACCTGATTGT
This sequence comes from Aplectana chamaeleonis, assembly GCA_029168955.1. Lineage (NCBI taxonomy): Eukaryota > Metazoa > Nematoda > Chromadorea > Rhabditida > Cosmocercidae > Aplectana > Aplectana chamaeleonis. Next base: position 289,984 of record JAPDOI010000196.1, read on the forward strand.
GGTACCAGTATCGCCCACAGTCTTTGGGTCGGCGCACACTTCCATCGCACCAAGTTTGCTTATGGTTTGCTGATCTTCCCCGGGTCGACTAGGCTGGGACGCGCTGGCCGTAGGCTCCTTTCCGAAAATCCTTCGCGGGTCTGTCACACTTTGCACTACTCAAGAAGACGCTCATAGTTTGAAGGCAGTGTTCACGATGATTTTTGTTCCCGAGTTTTACACATAAAACAACGCGCTGGCATCCAAGTGTTACCGAAATTCCGAAGAAACAGCGAGAAACGCATCAAAACGTCGTATTTCAGTGGACTAGTTGCCCGGTTGGATGAACATGTTCATGGTGGTTGTCACCGATGGATAATTGGGTCAACCGAAAATAGAAGAATACTTTATGCAAAGCAGGACTAGTTAGAGCCCAAAGGAAAGAACGGAGGAATAAAGAGTAGAGCATCACAAAGAATGGGTCCACAAAAGATTTCTTTGTCACAACAAACACTCCCTGTGATACTTAAAGGCAGTGTTCACGATAAATCTCATTCTCGAAGTCTCGGTGTGACTAACTAAGTTGGCAGGTGCTGTAGAGGATAGGGTCGAAGAAAGCAACGAAAACTGGCCAGTAATAAATAAAAACGGCTTTGAAAGCAATCCCGGTGCGCCTACCTATCCCGGTCCGCCCCCCAATCGGACCAGCTTGTGGCGCCGCACACGTTTCTATGGCAAATTGCCAAACAACTCTGCCGCAGTTAGCATTATCGATTCGCGCAGATTTCACGATTAGCGCGCGCTTGCGGAAATCAGCAGGGCCCGTGATTCTCGTCTACGCCCTGAATTTAGAAACCGTTATTTTGACTTATTCTGGACGTTTTTCTTCCGTTTCTTCACTTTTAGTTACCTCACGACGAAACAATCCCATTTTTGGGTCGAACTCGAGTGCGATATCCATCGTGAACACTGCCTTTAAGAGGCGGGGTGATACCTAAGGATTTCGTGTACTTCTGGTGCCTTTTTCTCGGTTACTTCGTCATTTCAGTTCTACTCTGGGGCCAAACAATCAATTTAGCGACTAATCTCAGAATCGAAGATTATAGTGAACACTGCCTTTGAATCTCTAGCATTGGTTTGTACGAAAATTTCAAATGGAGAGGATTTAACAGAATTATCGCCGGCGATGGAGAAGCTTACAGCCTTGTTAATCTCGGTAGTGACTCTTGTTAACCCGAGGCTTTCAAGGAGCTTCTAATAAATAGGATTTTTTTTTCCTGTAAAAGCTATTGAAACGTTAGGCTCATAGTAACTGCCAGATATTGCTTGGAATACGACATGACTAACAAGGAAGGGTTGCCTACATCAGATGGAGTTTCTGGATGCACTTTTAGTATGTTCTAGGGGGAGGACAGTCTTCCAATATCCCACACTCAGAATCTGCTAAATGCCTCAGGCAGTCCCTAAGAAGGTCCAAATTCGAACAAGGCCCGAACGGCTCGGCCGAAATGAGTAGAGCTGATTTATCGATTGAATTACCTTTGTGTATGTTCAGAATAGATCAGAATTTGGGCAACAATGCATAATTTCTGATCTAAACAGAATCAATACACCAAAATTTTCTGCATCTATTCAAAACACATCTAAAGGTAATTCAATCTTTAAATCGGCTCTACTCGTTTCGGTCGAACCGTTCTGGCCTTGATCAGATTTTCACCTTTTTAGGAACTGCCTGAGGCATTTAGCAGATTTTGAGCATGGGATACTGGAACACTGTCCTCCCCCTAGAACATATCAAAATTGCATCCCGAAACTCCATCTAAAGTTGGCAACAATCCCTTGTACGCAAATGTTGGTGTATTATAGCACAAAACAGATTTTGCCGTTTTGCCGTTTGCCGGTCATTTTTGGGGTTTGCCGTTGCCGTTTGCCGAAATTTTAAATTCCTTTGCCGCACACCCCTGATCCCCATGATCCTGAATCAAAACAAGAGGCTAAAGTGGTGTGAACGTGGTTGTTCGGCTTCGAAATGAGTTCGTTTCCGGAAATCGGCCAAGAAGGTTATGGCATCAGTTTTTTGGGATGCGAAAGGAATTTCGATCTAGGATTACTCGCAAACTGGTAAAACAATTAATTCTAAATATTATTGCAACCTTTTGAACCAGTTGAAGGAAAAAATTCGTGAAAAAAAGACCAGGTTTGCAGAAGAAAAATCCTTTTTCATCAGGACAATGCACACCGTGTCACAAGAGCATTTTGATAATGGCTAAAATCCATGAATTAAAGTTCGAATTGTTGGAGCATCCACCTAATTCACCAGATTTGGCCCCCATCGACTTCCATTTGTTTCCAAAACTCAAAAAAATTATGCGTGGCAAGCGTTTCTCATCAAATGAAGAGATCATAACCGCTGTTAAAGCGTATTTTCCAGACCTTCCGGATTCTCACTTCAGGGACGGGATCCACAGATTGGAGAATCGTTGGAGCAAGTGTATTAATGTTCAGGGAAATTATACTGAATAATAAAATGTATTTTAAACCATAAAATTGTGTTTTTCTTCCCGAACGACAAAACTTACGGAGCAACCTGGTATACTGACGACTTTTTGCTGACGATTATACTACAAATTTTTAATGAAATTTCACGTTTTCGAGGTGTTCGTATACTCATGTAACAAGCGAAAAATGAAGTCTGTCGAATAATAGGAAGTCAAATCGAGAAGCAGCGATACGATGTAATCCGTGGTTTTTGGCGTAGCAGACTACATAGAGACTGCCACCTTACTCAAAATATCTTATGCATATAATATCAATCAATTTTGAGGGTGTTTGTCTATTTATGTTTATATTATTATTATAATTATTATAATAATATTTAATATGCTAAAAAATTTTCATACTAACAGTATGGCTCTAAAATCCTCCTCATGTAAAAGCCCATTCTTGTAGCTCTAATTAACTTCCTTCAAAAAATCGGTGTTCGTATATTTATGAAACGCAGTGTATAATAGGAGCTCTAATATTTAAATGATAATATTAAGGGACATGGTAACATGTCGCACATTAGTAATCCACTCAATCATACGAACACTTACCCCTTCTTTGCCCTTACAAGGGATGACCCTGAAAACAAAATGGAGTTTCAAAACACGGTCTGCTGAGGGTTGTGGGGTAGACAACAAGAAACAATTCAAGATTTTTAAATTTCACTCAGTTAGATCTTAAAGGACCAAAAAGGGAAAGAATCCGGAACGCTGGATCAAAAGTGTATTGGACGAATGTGATTCGCTTGTCCAGACTATTCAGCTACGTCTAAGCTCAACTATTTTTGCTTGATCCAGCCGAAGTGCATGGCTGAACAAATCTATGACTTTTTTACGTCAATACCAATCGTAAAGACACGCTATGATAAGCTGCAACTGAAGTTTTGTCAACTGTACAAAAAACACAAAAAATCAGACGAATCCTGCCATAAGACGTCAAGTTCAATGAATGTAGAATGGGAGTTTTCAAAAAGCTTCCACAAATCGTACGAAATATGAGCAGTTTAACTACCGCTGCTTCAAGACACTCACCTCGTTTTGCCACGGAATGCTTACGCAACCGGTACTGAATTTACCATAGAACAACGAGTCATTGGCATCAAGTCGAACGCCTTTCACCGTACTAAATTGCTCAATGTCTAAGACATCTTTAGCGTAAACTGCACGTGGATCTGGACAAAATGGTGGTGTCACCTGAACACGAAAATACAAATGCTCTCTCTGTGAGGAGGACGCCCACAGAATCTTATCTGACAAAATTAGATAGCTGCAGAACAGTCCACATGGAAGATACAATGGCGTGATCCTTCCACATTAAGCAACTTACTTTTCCAGCTTCCATCTTCTTCCATGGCACAGCTTCACGGCCTGTGTTCGGATCAGGCGTGTTGAAAAAGGGATGCGCTCGAATCTCTTCGGCGCCTTCCTCTGGTTTGCTGACCCGACGACATCCAAGCCGAAATGAAGGCTCTTTGTGAAGAAGACCTCTTGAAAAATGCACTATAGTTCACATGCTGTGGAACAAACACGAAAGCCCATATTCAACAATAAACACTTCCTACACACCACATACCAGGCGAAATTCTTTAATTTTACTTAGAGGGGGTTATAATATCAGGCAAGTGTAAGAACCTTCTAGAAGGTTCTCCAAAGTTCTACGCTAGGGGTATATAAGGCGCAGTCGCCGCGTCTAGCTACCAGTACAAGCTTAAATGGACCAAGGTCGAATTCGTACGTTTGTGTACTACGAGTGGCTGCTGGGCAACGACACGGGCACCGCGGTCGCCAACATCTGCAGAGCGTGCAAGGAGGATGCGGTGTCCCAACGCACAGTCAGCCGCTGGTTCAATCGTTTCGAGAGCGGCGACACGAGCCTCGACGACAGGGAGCACAGCGGGAGGCCTTCTACGGTGGATGATGATGAAGTCCGTCGCTGTATCAAGGAGAAGCCGGAAGCCACCACCCATGAACTGGCGACGACGCTCGGCTGCAGCAAGTCCACCATCCACAATCGACTCAACTTACTCGGCTACCACAAAGTTCTGGCCCGTTGGATACCCCACCGTCTGACGGACGCCAACAAGCAGAGCCGCGTGGCCGTCTGCCAGTCCCTCCCCCTTCGTCCGCATCGCAAGGAGTTTCTCGAGGACCTAGTCACTGGGGATGAGAGCTGGGTCCTCTACGACAACGTCGCCCGCCGTGCCGTCTGGATCCTGCGCGGAGAAGAGCCGCCGACGACGCCGAAAGCCGACCTGCACCCGCTGAAGATCATGCTCTGCTGCTGGTGGGACACCAAGGGCATGCTGTACTTCGAGCTGCTCCCGCAAGGCAGGACGGTCACCGCCTCCATCTACACCGATCAGCTCGAGAAACTAGCCACCGCCATCCGAGAAAAGCGTCCTCTACAGGCCTCGGTCTATATACTGCACGACAGCGCGCGCCCCCACGTGGCGAAGGAGACCCAGCAGAAGTTGGCCACGCTCGGCTGGGAGACGGTTGCCCATCCGCCGTATTCCCCGGACCTCGCCCCCTCCGACTACCACTTGTTCCGCCCGCTGAAGCACCATTTGGCCGGAGGAAAATTCACCAACTACGACAACCTCAAATCCGACATCGCGGACTTCTTCGAGTCGCAGCCCCCGGAGTTCTGGGCGAAGGGCATCGGCGACCTGCCCAATCGATGGGCCACTGCTGTAGATAACTGTGGTAATTATATTGTTGATTACACTTGTTTTTCAATAAAGTTGAAAAAAAATTAAAAATGGTGAAATTTTCGGACAAGAATTATTGGACAACCTGGTATTATAAGTGACCAGCGATTTCACGACGTTTGGGTTCAATATACGAAATGCCTGAACTGGCACTTTGCATTTGAAGCCCAAGTATGAGCTAACTGCCGATCAACTCCTACGCGAATTTGAAGGGAATGTGACTCGTAACCTATTCGTTGTATTTGGAAAATGAGAACAACACGGAAGTTAATGATTTTGAAGTTGCAACAGTGTTCAACAAAACTGACTAAGCTAAGTTTATTTTCAAGGCGGAACAAGTCCGAATCCACAAAAGGATTTCGAGCTTTCAAGCTGGATCAAAAATTTTTCGAATGAAACCTTCCACGCTTGCAGTAACTCGTCCCTTTATGAGAGTAAAAAAACAATACGTAAATATTACAAAGAGAAATTTAAAAGATAGAAGAAGAACATACAAACTATATCAAGAATCCAAAAAGAAATACTCTACCTCATGAGCATTTGAGACACTGTAATTCTACAGTTACGTATCTTTTACATTTTAGATTCTAGACAACGAAATAATGATAATAAAGTTTTATTGGGAAAAATATTCTGGATCAAGTTACTTATTACTGCTTATCTTATGGGTTTAAATGATAATATTAAGGGACATGGTAACATGTCGCACATTAGTAATCCGCTCAATCATACGAACCCTGACCCCTTCTTTGCCCTTGCAAGGGATGACCCTGAACACAAAATGGAGTTTCAAAACACGGTCTGCTCAGGGTTGTGGGGTAGACAACAAGAAACAATTCAAGATTTCAAAATTTAACTCAGTTTAGATCTTAAAGGTCCAAAAAAGGAACGAATCTGGAACGCTGGATTAAAAGTGTATTGGACGAATGTGATTCGTACAGGGGCTTTGAAATCATTTGAAAATGATCTTCAGGAAGTTAGAAGACGAAACTTAGCTTGGTTCTAAAGTTATGGCGTGTTTCCTGATCCCTTGAATAATGCTCGTTGCATGCAAACCACCGATCATTGCGATGAGATAGTCGGGGTATGCTATCACTACACAATGGCTCAGCCGGTCAGGCGTTGGACTACGAAGCAATTGGTTGATGGTTCGTAAGATCATTCCTGCATAATGGCTGACAATAATGCCATTTGTAAGTGTTCATCTTACTTATTGAATTCTAGAAGTGTTGCTTGTTTTTTACACCTCTTTTCTTATATATCAGAAGTAACGAGATGTAATCGGAGAATGTTTCACATTTATATTAGAAACTATGGAAATTCCCAAGTTTCAACATTTGCTAGAATATCAAGGGAGCGCCCTTACCCTTCTCTCCACATATGCTACCGAAAAACCGTCATTTGTTCGGTAAAACACTTTAGGGGATTCGTTTCGATATAAGATCCTGGGAAAAAGGTTCGCACACCATGAAACCCCTTGAATTTGTCCTTTGATCAATGACCAGTAATTTTTCCATGAGAAATGATTATTACAAACAGAAATGGGGTTTGCTAAAACTACAAATTTCAATGGAGCGACTTTAATACATTAGCGCATGGCTCGAAGACTCAGGACAAGTATTTCATTATCAACTCCAAAATATTGAGTAGAACCGGACCACTGTTCCGGAAACGCATCTTCCAATCTAGTACTTCATGAAGGCTGGGCATTTCGAATTAAATGTACTATTCTGGAACCATTTTGTACGCAGAATTTGAGTACGCTTCTTGCAGCTTCTTGAAACCACTCTGAAAAAAGTTATGGACGTTTTTCAAAGTCTCGCGGCAAGGTAAAGATACCCCCATGGAATTCTTCGGGTGGTTTGGAGAAACTTTTAGTATTCGGCTATAACTTGTACGTAGGGGTAATCTAGGGTGCTCAACACAAATTCAGAGATCGTTTATCAAAACTCTGAGGTTTACTGTAGGTTACGGTAGGTGTAGAAATATTAAGCTCGTCCGTAACAGAGCGGTCCGTCGATAGAGTACTTTCTGCGTCTCTGCATGCCTATATATGCGACAGACAGTCTAGCTCTTATAGAAGATCGCGTACTCGTTGGCAAGAGCGTACGCGGAAAAAGGCTGCAACTGCCGTCATCCTTCAGAAGTCAAAGGTCCCCAACTATACCTCCTAGAATTCACTTTTCAAGTGTCCTGGAGCCAATTTTTTGGTTGCAGGTCAGCATAAACCGGCGCTGCTGATCCGTTGTCTGCTCATCCGTGCCGGAATCGAAGCAAACCCTGGACCCCTTTGCCGGATTCGATGGCCCTGCACCCAGTGTGGTACCTCAGCCGCTGCAGGGAGCGTTCGATGTAGCAAATGCAGGAAATGGACTCATGTGAAGAAATGTTTCGGTCTCAAGTCCTTCAAGGATGCGGACAGCTCATACGTGTGCCCTAACTGCGTCTCCATACCGAAATATCAACCTCAGCTTTCAAGTCCCGACATATGAAGATGATATAGTGGAATATAAATGGTTTTTGCAACAAATCAAAAGAACTGCAAGCTCTCGCATACCGTATAGGAGCCAACATTGTGGGACTTCAAGAGACTAAACTGCATCCAAATCAAGGATCACCGGTGGTTAGAGGCTACACATACCTGAGAAATGACCGAACGAGCTCCGGAGAAGGTGTGGCCATTCTGGTCAAAAACAATTTACAGTGTAATGTGATCACTCCAGGAACCAGCGATAGTACGACGAAATGCCTCTCCATAGCTGTGGAAACGAAGGCTGGATCAGTACACATTCACAATCTCTACTCTCCGCCAAGATCTTCATGTCCACCCTCATACGAGCTGTCTATCGCCCCATTCCTGGCATGCGGGAAATCCACAATCGTCATGGGAGATATCAACGCGCACAGTCATCTATGGTCAGAGGGTTAAGGAGACCAACGTGGACAGGACCTCGAGGAGGAGATAGCGCAGTCCAATTTTGTGATTCTCAATCATGCCCCTCACCCTACTACGAAGCCGACGTATGGAAGATCCTCGTCACCAGATCTCTCGCTGTGCTCACAAGACTTAGCGTCATCAGCAATTTGGGTCACTGTGAACACAGGCGCAAGTCACCACCGCCCGATCCTGATGGAAATAGAAGCGAGGCCCTTATATCTTTCTCGCCGAGGACCACTTTCGTAAACTTCAAAAGGCGAACTGGCCCAAATTTTTGTCAGTGCTGGAACAACAATCGGCTGATTTTGACTTCCGGGCTACTCGACTTCTCGCATAGGCCGTAAGGGCAGCAACGTCACAATCTATCCATAAGGGCAGACGTAGGGCTTTTCTGCCGGGACTGTAGGACACCGCTAAGGACCTCATATGTGAAAGAGACTCGATTAGAAGAACGGACCCTACCAACACCAGAATCCCACAGCTGAACAGAGAAATCGCTGATGAAGTGAGAAAGGACCGACAGCAGACTTGAAGAGCTTTCGTGGAATGCATAGATTATCGTACAAACTCTTCGTAGCTATGGTCAACCTTGAAAGCTCTGGATGGCCGTTCAGTGAGACCCAACCCCATCCAAATTCTGCATAGAGGCAAATCGTTGAACAACAAGAATGGGGCCAACCTTATATGCAAACAATTCAGTTCACCATGCCCTCATCAAAGCCTGAAGTCGTCACGAAGGACCTTCCGATGAATCAAAAACTTTCCGAGAGAAGACGTCCCATCATTTCGACAGCCCTTATTGACGCCGCCTTGAAGAAGTGCAAGCCGTCTGGAGCGTTGGATACAAGTGGTGTGGCCCCCATCATGCTCAGGCATTCAGGACCAAATTTTCGTGAATGCCTTAGAGCCCTTTTCAACAGAACAATGTCAACTGGACTGATCCCGGCATCGTGGAAGGAGGCAAGAATCTTCTCACTCCTGAAGCCCGGAAAACCTGCTGAGGATATGAACAGCTACAGGCCTATTCCGATCATCTCATCTATGGCACGCACTTTAAAAAGAACCATTTTTCCTACACTGGAGACGCACCTGCAAATCCCTGGATGGCAGTATGGTTTTCTGAAAAGCTTCGCTACCACTTCAGCATTGGTCAAACTCACCGGATTCATTACGGATGGGCTAAACGAGAAGAGACCGCCTAGCCGCTCAATTATGGTTGCACTCGACTTGAAGAAAGCCTATGACACTGTCGTTAGTTCCATTCTTTGTCAAAAGTTTGCGGAGTCGTCCCTGCCGTGAGGTTTAGCCCGCTGGATTTCTAGGTACCTGAAGGGCAGAACAATTCGAAGAGAGTCTAGAGGCCAGATGTCGAAAGTAAGATTGGTGCGCTCCGGGGTGCCGCAAGATGCGGTTCTCTCTCCGCATGCATAACTGGATTCGATATAGTTTAGCTGTACAACTGTGAACTGTATCGCTGAAGAAGTATTGTGAAAATATTGTATTTTATTGCAATGTTTTAGACATCGGTGATGTATAATTATGATTATGAACAAATGATTAATGTATGATCATGAGCCGCAAATTCTCGAAATCAAGAGCTCATATTTTATGACTCTTAAGCAACAGCTTTGTAATATTAGTTTAGACTGAAGACCTGTAACACTTGTCGAAACCAGTTCTACATGTCAATTGAGCTGTTCTACCTCTGAAAAGAAGTCGTACGGTATAGCAATCCTGCGAAATTGTGATACTGATGGTTTCTGAGGAGGGTAAAAGGCTAGCGCGAAAAGCGTGCTACAACGCCGAAATCTGTCTCACGGCCAATGAGTCGATTGGGGGTGGGCGTACTGACTCTGTTTCCATCTAATTGGCCATCCTAGAGGTCAGAGAGACCCATACGCCAGTCAGCGGCAAAAGCGACATTTGAGGCGGCGATCGATTTAATTTTCTGGTTACGGTAAGCGGCACTGTGGGCATTTTAATCGCGTAAGCAAAACACTGAGCGAGAATGCGCTCTACTAGAATATCCCACTCGATGGAAACAGAGTTCATGTACTGCGCTTCTCTGCGTCAAATTCCGCTCCTCTGAGTTAAATTCCGCTCCGCAATTGCGTATTGAGACGCTTCGCGACCGCACGCGTTCCAGGCGGACGAGATTCCTGCGCCGTAGCCGATCAGCTGATTGTAGGTGTTTTTTTTCTTCAATTCTCTTGACATCTGTGACTTAACCCGTCCTTCTGTGTTTCTTCATATATTGAAGTGTTTTATCTACATGCACACCAATTTTTTCCTTCCAGATGGCTCCGCAACAACTTCTAGGGGAGAAAAAATTCACGGTGGTATTGTGCTTATCTGGGTCAAATTCCGGTCCGTATTTGCGTCTCGGCACGCTTTGCGGCCGCGCGCATTCGAATCGAAAGAGTTTCCAGCGCCGCAGCAGCCGATCTGTTGACACTAGGTGGGTTTTAGAAACTGGAAACAAGACAAAATCGAAGAAAACTGTATGAGAAAGCCATACCGAGCCGGCTTTGGCGCTGGAACCTCGACTGCCTCGAGCGCGTGCGGCCGCAAAGCGTGTCGAGACGCAATTACGGACCGGAATTTGACCCAGATAAGCACATTATTCAATTTTTATTTCACATTTATTTTTGTAATTCTCTGTTTTTGTTTTCCTTCCTTACATTCCAGTGATTTATATGATTGTTTGGTTTCCTAGGGTAGATGGTTTCATGCCGATATCGATCGAACTCGTGATCAAACCGGAACTATTCTTTAAAAAAAACACATGAGAATTACGAAACCAAACAATCATAAAAATTATTTGAATGAAAAAAAAACAAAATCAGAGGCGAATCCCAAAAATGAACGAGAATATGGAAATTTACTTACCACCGGGAATTTTCCTGCCCTAGAACTTGTTGCGACGGCATCTGGAAAGAAAAATTAGCGTGTATGTGGATATAACGGCTTGGCAAAGTAATAAATACGAGAAGTCGAAGTCAGCTGCTGAGAAATTGTCATGAGACCTTGGGGGATGAGGTGGTGAAGTCGTTCAATCCAAAAAGAATTCAAAAATATATGTGGCTGCTTTTGGGCGATCGGTATCGAGATGGTGGACTGCCGGTGCGCCCCGAAACCACCCCATCTGGAACAAACAGCGCCGCGGATCGGCCGTTTGACCATCCCACTATCAATTGTGCCGCGGATCAGCCGTCAAGCGCCGTGGACCGACCGGAAAGCTCATCTGCCGCCGCGGACGAGCCGTGAATTTCTCTGAGACAGTCCGTGATGTCTTACGCTGCTCCAGCCTGGAGCCCGCTCATTGCATCGGCTCACTGAGACCGGTTACAAGCATGTCAGAATGCAGCCTTGAGGACCGCGACGGGAAGCCTTGCGATGGCGAACACTACCCACCTGAGGAATGAGACGGGAATCATGCCAGTTGAAGCTCATAATGAGATGTTGACACTTCAATATCGAACGGTTGCGGCACTCGATCCAGAACACCACTCACGTGACATGATGAAGAAACCGGAACCACCAAGATACCAGGTTGTCCAATAATTCTTGTCCGAAAATTTCACCCTTTTTAATTTTTTTCAACTTTATTGAAGAAACAAGTCTAACCAACAATATAATCACCACAGTTATCCACAACAGTGGCCCATATATTGGGCACGTCGCCGATGCCCTTCGCCCAGAACTCCGGGGGCTGCGACTCGAAGAAGTCCGCGATGTAGGATTTGAGGTTGTCGTAATTGGTGAATTTTCCTCCGGCCAAATGGTGCTTCAGCGGGCGGAACAAGTGGTAGTCGGAGGGGGCGAGGTCCGGGGAATACGGCGGATGGGCAACCGTCTCCCAGCCGAGCGTCGCCAACTTCTGCTGGGTCTCCTTCGCCACGTGGGGGCGCGCGTTGTCGTGTAGCAGGTGGACCGAGGCCCGTCGGGGAGCTTTTCTCGGAAGGCGGCGGCTAGTTTCTCGAGCTGATTGGTGTAGATGGAGGCGGTGACCGTCCTGCCTTGGGGGAGCAGCTCGAAGTACAGCATGCCCTTGGTGTCCCACCAGCAGCAGAGCATGATCTTCAGCGGGTGCAGGTCGGCTTCCGGCGTCGTCGGCGGCTCTTCTCCGCGCGGGATCCAGACGGCACGGCGGGCGACGTTGTCGTAGAGGACCCAGCTCTCATCCCCAAAGACCAGGTCCTCGAGAAACTCCTTGCGATGCGGACGAAGGAGGAGGGACTGGCAGACGGCCACGCGGCTCTGCTTGTTGGCGTCCGTCAGACGGTGGGGGATCCAACGGGCAAGAACTTTGTGGTAGCCGAGTAAGTTGAGTCGATTGTGGATGGTGGACTTGCTGCAGCCGAGCGTTGTCGCCAGTTCACGGGTGGTGGCTTCAGGCTTCTCCTTGATACAGCGACGGACTTCATCATCATCCACCGTAGAAGGCCTCCCGCTGTGCTCCCTGTCGTCGAGGCTCGTGTCGCCGCTCTCGAAACGATTGAACCAGCGGCTGACTGTGCGTTGGGACACCGCATCCTCCTTGCACGCTCTGCAGATGTTGGCGACCGCGGTGCCCGTGTCGTTGCCCAGCAGCCACTCGTAGTACACAAACGTACGAATTCGACCTTGGTCCATTTAAGCTTGTACTGGTAGCTAGACGCGGCGACTGCTCCTTATATACCCCTAGCGTAGAACTTTGGAGAACCTTCTAGAAGGTTCTTACACTTGCCTGATATTATAACCCCCTCTAAGTAAAATTAAAGAATTTTGAAAATTTTTGGACAGGAATTATTGGACGGCCTGGTAGATCAGGGAGCACGCCAGAACGATCAAGCCAATGTCAGTAAGGCAAGGAAACGCGTTGAGAATTCGCAAAAAAAGTGCACAAAGGGTTATAAATGAGTTCTTGGATACCATGAACTCTCCCCTGCTAAGTGGACCGCCGCCTAAGATTGCAAAGGAGGAGGAGACTTTGCGAAGATCAGGTTGGGCAGCGCTGTCTCAATTCTGGAGTAGTTTCTACTCGAAGTCGCAATAGTATCTGCATAGGATAGAAGCAGCCGATAATCCACTTTGCCCAGACTGCGGGCTAGAGGAACACACAGTACCTCACATGTTCTCATGCTGTGGAAAGCCAACGCACCTTACAATCAAAGATCTCTGGCTCATTTTGATCATGCAATAATGAATTTGAAATGTAAAAAAAAATATCAAAAAAAATAAATGAAAAAAAATGAATGGAAAAAAAGAAATGAAAAGGAAAAAAAGAAAAAAAGGGTCTTCTTCTTCTGCAGACTCAAAGTGGTTTTTCTCATAGGTTGGAGTACTGGGCGGCCTTCACAGGATTCGTCCAAAGGTCCATCGTTGCTAAGGAGGTAGGTCTCTGCGGGCACATGAACAAGTGCGCCGTGTCGTGTCCGGGATCACCACAGTCCGGGCATGCGTCTGGTCGGCTGCTGTCGATCTTGTTGACGTGAGACATGAGCAGAATAGAGGGTCCACAGCGCAGCGAGGCAAGAGCACATCTGGCTCGCCTGCCGAGTTTATACTCGGACTCGCAAACCCGAGGCGGCACTGCTCCTAAGATAGGGTTCACAGCGGCCTTCTCCAGACATCCTCGAACGAACTGGGTGTGCTCCTCACGCAGAAGACGAAGCCTTTCCATGTTGGAGTCGGCCCATCTCTGTACATCAACTTTACGAGGAGCATCTGCGAACGGCGTCCTAATTGACCTCTCTCTAATGGGCTTCATGATTCTCTTTGCTGGGTGATTCGGCTGTCTCAGAACATTAATATACATCTACTGTGCCTGGAGTTCACAATTCTCCTTGACTGTCAATATGCAGGCCTCCGCGTGAAGATGTTCTGATGGGGAGCTCCTTGCACAACCGGTAGCAATTCTAAGCGCAGCATTCTGTACACGCTGCAGCTTATTCCAGAAGCTGTCTGACACCAGAAGCTGCCCCCGATTGAAGTATTGCTCTGTAGGTTCTCAATATAGTCTCTCGGCTGCTTCCCCATGATGTTTCTCCGAGAGTTTTCAGAATATTAAGCTTTGCATTGACGACTGTCTGTTTCTGTTCCGCGTTTTTGTGGAACTTCAGTGACGGATCGAGAATAAGACCAAGCAGCTTGGAGAATCTTACTGCTGGAAAATGGTTACCATTCCATCTGACATCTGTGTGGGCACAGTGTTCCTTGGTGTTTGTTGTGAACACTAATACAGATGACTGCAGCAGAGACTATGAGCATCATATTATCGAGGAAAAGCTCAACTCGACGAGATAGGCGCTGCTCTTGTTAGCGGCTAATTGCAGGTCACGGTCCTGGCACATGATGGTGATGTCGTCGGCGTACAAAACAATCTTTTTATCCTGCGGTGGCTCGGGTAGATCAAGATACAGGCTGAATAGGGCAGGGGACAACAGTCCGCCCTACGGAACACCGGCTGCTATTGGAATGCTATCGGATACGTGATTCTGGAACTGACCCTTAGCCCGGCGGTCTTTAGTGAACGCTGCAATCCATCGCTTCTGCCAGGATGGCAGCGAGAACTTCAACAGTATGTCGGACAGCAGTCCCACGTTAACAGAGTCAAACGCTTTGGTCAGGTCAAGGGCGACGGCCACCGTTCTTAGGGGCTTCTTCATGTTGAACCCAAGGACCGCAAAGCTCACGATCTCCAATAGAGCAGTAGTAAAAGAGTGAAGTTTCCTGAACCCATGCTGATGCTGCTGTCGCTCATTTTAATCAGCCAGGTCCCTCACGATCAACTTTTCAGCTAATTTGGCGACGAGCGATAAAAGGCTAAATGGTCGAAAGCCTTTTGTCGTACTTTAGAACTTTCCTGGCTTTGGCAACGGTATCACATTGGCTGTCTTCCAAGCATGGGGTAGAATGCAGGTCCGGAAAGAAGTGTTAATGGTAGCTGCAAGCATCGGTAGGAGTTCCATGGGAAGCTTCTTAAGGATGGCTGGGGAGATACCGTCAGGTCCGATAGCCTTCGAATTCCGCATTTCTTTGACAGTCTTCCCGATAGCCTTCGAATTCCGCATTTCTTTGATAGTCTTCTCTACTTGGGTGAGAGTAAAGGCCTCAGAAGCGTTCATGAGCGGCAACCGGCTCAGCTCTCAAACCGTGAATCTGTTTTGAACGCCTCGCTTGGCACGTGTGATGAAGAAATTCTTGCCGAGCGCATAAGCAGCCGCTGCCCCTGATTTAAAGACGTTCTCCTCGAAGTCAACAGCGGAGCTCATCGAGGGAACTTGTCAGGAGCGGTAGTAATCTGGCCTTAAGTGCGAATCAGTGATAATGAACATCTATCACTGATGTGGAATAGACAACCGTATTAATCAGGAGCCAGACCTATTTTGAATGAGGAACTAAAACGCTGTAGACAAAATCTAGCACGCCTGCGGAAAGCGAACCAGGCCAGCACGAGTGGAACAAGAGCAGCGAGACACTGCATTGCGCCATAGCGCTAGCTGTCCACCGCTAGACCAGACACGTGAGGTAGTGGTGCAACGCATTGAGGAAAGCAAAATGCAGCCATCAGGCTCACTGTTGCATCACATAATGTACTCAGAAGCACAATACACTCTCAGACATTTTTTCTCGATTTTCATCTTATTCTGTTTGAGAATTCTCTTCTACAACTCTTGTTTAGGGCGAGATCTCAATTCCCTGTAATTGGCGAGTTATAAGCTGCCACCAGGCCACCCCTTTTCTTAGCCTTCGAGCTCAGTAGCTACTACATATATGGATGGATTTCACCAACGACTTTGGTTTCCATTCCTTTGCCAGCTTGTCTCTTTACTCTGATTCGCTCAAGAAATAGGTGAGGAACTAGTTAGGGGGAAGGGAAATATGATTAGCGAGTGATTGTCCTCAAGCTTAGCATAAATTTGAATTTTTTTGGATGTCTTACACCTTTGAGGCAGTGTTCGCGATGGTTTTCAGTTTTTCTCCATACTAGATGTATGTAGTTGTCATTTCTTCGGAGAAATTCTCTTTCCGGTTGTCGGTGCTCAGTACAGTTTGTTATATTGATTTGATTTTTTGTAGAACTCGTTGGTTAGAAAGGGAGGATATTTCTTGTATTGCATGATTGATGAATTGTTGCTGGAATACAGTACCGAACAAATTCCAAGCAAAACTAGAGCCTTGCAGCGTTTTTTGAGCTCATAAAGCGCCGCATCGCCGTACATATCTCACTTCAAAATTGACGATATGAGTTTTTGAGGCGATTTTCGTGTTCGTCTCAGTGAGGTGAGTGCAATGGTATGTGTAGGATGTCTTCTTACCTTTGATATTTTGCTGAAAATGTGTATTTCCTCCGGAAATTGACATCGATCACAGGTAAAAACGTGAAAGATTTCAGCTATCATGACCGTCTGACAGGTTTTAATGTGGGAAAAACCAAACCTCTCCCGCCGCTTCGAGGCGGGAGCGATTTTGTGATGCAAATATGCAGTTTTCGATGAACTTCGATGGTTGAATGTATTATATGGTGGTACAATTTCGAAAAAAATGTCGAGTGAACGAAAAATGAAAAAAAATTGTTCGAAAAAATTTTGAACGAATAAATTTCAAACATCTTTTGAAATTTCGTAGGTTGAACGAACGATTTTCGAAACTAATAAAAATCGAAAGTCGTTCCAAATTTCAAAAATTTTCGAATTTCCTTCGAAGTTCAGGAACTTTTTTCGATATCCCTTCAACATTTCAGATTTTTGGAAACCGGGCTCAACGCTTTATTTACACCGCTCAGTCAGAGAATGAACATTCCACACAAATTCGAGCATGTATTACCTCTCTCCCTTATTTCGAACAGTTCGAAGTGATGTTCATCGGGCCTATAATGTCGAAGTCTCCTAATCAGGCGCGTTGTTTGTCGCAGGCGCGTTGTTGAGCACGCCCACGACCATCCTGCCCGAGCAATAACGAAACAGCGTTACCTAAGGTTCGAGAAGTGTTTTTTGAATCGAACGAATTTTCGAAAAAAAAATCGAAAAAGCAGATCTCGAACAAATGAAAATTGAAAGAATTCCATTCTGAAAGAATTTCATTCGAAAGAAATCTGGAGGAACGAAAATCGAAAAAAATTTCGTTCGAAGAAAAATCGTTACGAAAGAAGTTTGAAAAAAAATCGTTCGGCAAAATTTCGAACGAATGAAAACAAACGGAAAGAAAATCCGAAAAATCATTCGAGAACTTTTTGAAAATTTCGTTCGTGTCCAAGTATAATCTATTATTTTGTAACACTATCGTGTAGGACTCAAAGAAAGCAATCCAGAAATGACTTCAAAATGGAAATCGGACCACGTTGAAGCAAGGCATGGCGATGCAACTGTTTGTGAGCTCAAAAAAAAACGCCGCAAAACGCATTTTGCTAAAAATTCGCGCGTTACTGTAAGTAGATTTATGGAAAATCAACAAAACGTATGGGGAAAATGGTGAAAATTGGTAAGAAGGATAAAGACGAGCATAGTATTACGTAATACACGCTAAAGTCATCAAAGATTTCAAAATTGATCAGAAGGAAGCTTTTCCTAACCTCACGAGCGTTTATTTCAGATGGAGCCACCCCGTTCCCTGTGGCATCTGCGATGCTGTTCTCAATCCAGGGTCGCTCCGTTTGGTGTAGTGTTGTTGACGGCGCTACCCATGCAGGCATCACCCCGTCAACCATGGAGTTTGCGACCACGCTATGTGAGCAACTTACCCCGTCCGAGATGCTTCCAGGCATGGTCGCCGAATCGTTTCAACGGGAGTCCTAAATGTGCTCGGAAGGACATTTAGCGAAGATCGATCTGAAGGCGCTGCGCCCTCTCTTTCGCCACACTGTCTCGTGTGCTCTCACCACCACACAATCAGCGACAGCCATCTGTCGCTGATGTTGGCAATCAGCGACACCTTTCAAATCTGAGATAACGGTGAATCTGATTTGGAGCTGACTTGCTCATTAAGAGTCAAGACTTTACCTGGAGCATCCATGTGCATCAAACAATGTTTTTAAGTTGTTACGCAGATGTCGCTCAGATGCAACTCAAATCAACGATTTAAGTTGCATATTAAGCCAGATTACTACCGCCCCAGAAATTTTCCTCAACACTTTCCACGTCGTAGTTCCGTCAGCCTTGAAAGTCAGCTTTTCAGTGAGCCTCTCCCAGCGCTCCTTCTTGTTCTTGTCCAGGTCCTCCTTGATCTCATTATTCAGCAGAGCTATGTCCGAGTCTAGATGATCAGCGGCTCTCTTCTCATCTCTGGTCCTTATCTTCTGCAGTATCTCCCTGCTGACATTGGGACAAAGTTCTTCACTCGACCCACAGGAATTGCTGCTTTCATGGCCTTGCAGATGGCAGTTGTTAAATGACGGACGATCTTTCTGATGGATATCTCAGTAAATTTCTCCCAACACTAAATCCTGTGCTTCTCCAGATCTCGCTTTATCTCGCTATCCAGCTCAGCAATGGTCGGATCCAGGTAATCTGCGACCCTCTTTGCATCCCTTGTCCTTATCTTCTCCAATATCTCCCTGCTGACATTGGGGGAAAAAGGTCTTGACTCGACCCTCAGGGATTGCAGCTTTCATGGGCTCGCGAATGGCACAAGTCAGGTGACGCTCCTTCTGATGTGCATCTCCATTCCATGGGTAGTCGACAGCATGGCGGAGTGCAACATCTCTGAACAGGGTCCAGCCTGCTAGACCTAAATTGAGATAAGAACGATGACGCAAACCAGACTAGGGGGCAAGAGAGTAGGAGAGATCAATAAAGACAAATATGGGAATGTGATCACTGGAGAGTTGTGGATGTGGGCCACGTGCAAGCATTAGAAAGATTGGAAGACAAAAGGGAGATATCTGGGCTAGAATGTCGGCCGTTGGCAGGGAGACGAGTGGGCTGGTCATCCCTGAGGACAACCTGATCGCATTCCTCAGCCCATTCCTCGACGTCATCCCCTCTGGCGTCAGAATCAAGCGCAGAACAGAACGTGTGAGCATTGAAATCTCCTACAAAGACAGCTGAGAGAGCAGTCATGCAACTGCTTAAAGGCAGCAGACACGCTCATAAAAGTTGTTGAGATAATTACTTTACTGGGCTCGAATGGCCCCTAGTAGAACGCTCGCGCCGTTGGAAGCGTCAAAAACGAGTCAAAACTACTAAATTAGAGCAATACAAACGGAAAAATTTCTGCAACCCCACCCCTGAGCTTCGTCAACCCCGCCCCGAAATACAAACTCGTCCTGATTGATCGTTCAAGTGCGGTCGCTTCGGCTGAATTTTCTTCTTCTTCTTCTTTGCAGCCACTGAGAGGGGTTTCGTCACAAGTTGAGAAACTGGGCAACCAGCACTGGATTCGTCCACAAGTCTATTGTACTGAGCGTTGTTGGCATCTTCGGACAATCAAATAGGTGTTTAGTGTCGTGGCCTTGGTTTCCAAAGTCCGGGCACACGTCAGGCTGGCTATTGTCGATCCTGTGCAGGTAAGACATAAGCAATGGAGAATGTCCGCAGCGCAACGAAGCGAGGATACACCTGGCGCGCCTACCAAGCTCGGACTCGGTATCACATACCCTGGGCGGCACATCACCGAGAATAGGGTTGACGGCCGCTTTGGCGAAATGATCCTTCACGAACCGGGTGTGCTCCGCGCGTAAGAGACGAAGCCGTTCTTGATTCGAGTCGGTCCATCTCTGTACATTCACTTTGTTCGGAGCATCGGCAAGCGGCACTCTGATCAATCTCTCTCTCACGGGATTTAATAGTCTTCTCGACGGATGATTAGGACATCTGCTGAGACTGGAGCTGGCAATGCTCTTTCACTGACAAGATACGGGCCTCTGCGTGAAGGTGCTCAATCGGTGAGCTTTTTGCACATCCAGTGGCTATTCGTAGTGCAGCATTCTGAATTCGCTGCATCTTAGTCCAGGAACTGTCCGACACGATGTGCTGCCAGACAGGTGCAGCATACTCCAATGCAGGCTGCAGAATAGCTCGAAATGTCGTCAAGATTGTCTCTCTGCTGCCACCCCAGGACGTTCCTCCTAGAGCTCTCAACACATTAAGCTCTGCCTTGATAATTGCCTGCTTCTGTTCAACATTTTTGTGAAACTTCAGCGACGGGTCCAAAACGAGGCCCAGCAGTTTAGGAAATTGCGCTGTAGGCAAGAGGTCACCATCCCAGCTGACAACAGGTTGGGCGCTGTGTTCCTTTGGGTCAGATGTGAATACCGAGACAGAAGACTTCGCCGCGGAAACTGTGAGCATCATGCTATCGAGAAAGTTTTTAAGCTCGACGTCACGATATGTCACGATTACGGCACATGATGGTGATATCGTCGGCATACGCAACAATTTTTATATCTTCAGGAGGCTCAGGTAGGTCTTCAATATACAGGCTGAAGAGAGCAGGTGACAAAACTCCACCCTGCGGCACACCGGCTGCTATAGGTATACTATCGGAGACGTGATTCTGGAATAGCACTTTGGCCCGACGACCTTTCGTGAACGCTGCGATCCAACGCTTCTGCCACGGTTGTAGCGAGGACTTCAATAGTTTCTCGGACAAAAGTCCTAGGTTAACAGAATCAAATGCTTTGGTTAGATCGAGGGCAACGGCCACTGTTCTAAGAGGCTTTCTGAAATTGAACCCATCGGCCGCATAGCTGACAATCTCCAGAAGGGCAGTGGTGGTGGAGTGAAGCTTTCTAAACCCATGTTAATGTTGCTGTGCCTCATTCTGCTCTGCCTGGATTTTGATGCGTCTAATGAGGTGAGCGTTCCAGCACAGGCTGTAAGAGTCTATCGGTTTCGTTATAGCAACCGCTTTTTCTCTAATATTCGATGTTTCAACCGGGCGTGGTAAAACTCGTCCAATTTCACCCGATAACAAAAACAACCCTTATTCTTCTCTTTGCAAACAATTTTCGTTGATTTTTTCGTTAGTTCCGCGTACTACCAGTTTCAAACTTTCGATTTATATCATAAAATCGCTATCATTTTTGAGCGTGTCTGCTGTCTTTAAGAAGGGTGTAGGATTGTAAGACGGGGGGGGGGGGCAACATATCACAGGGGAATATAGATGTTAAATAGAAATAAAGGGGTTTTGAGGGGAAGTAGGATAGGAACGTACTCAAAAGTACCGTCCTTAGGGAGTATTAGGAATAATATGAGAAGGTAAAGCAGATTGCATGAAAGTAGAAACTCCGCCCTCAAGAACTGACCTTGGCATGTGATAGGCGGTGTAGCCCGGAATGTTAGGTTGGGGATAAGTGGTAGATAGAGAGAGCTTGGTTTCTTGAACCATGATAACATCAGGGTGATGAGAACGTGCGAATAGAAGGAGTTCAGATAATTTGGCGCGAAGGCCGTCGGGATTAATGTGAACAACGGAGAGAGGGTAGCCGGTAATTGATGAATCAGAGTTGTTTAGGGCGGAGCACAGAACACAACGGAAGGATGAGTCGTGATGCTTCACAGAACTGAGGCTCGAACAGGAAAGATGCACCCACCTTTGGCGCACCGAAGCACTGGACGCTTGTTTTATGCCAGGTGACATCCTTGCTGCAGGTGGCACATTGATACTTCTGCGCTGGACCTGGATTCCTCTCGACGCTAGCCCTTTGTAGTATAATCCTCAGGAGAGCTGCGGCCGACCAGCACCTCTCTCATGACAAAAACCCTCTTCTCGGAGGGGTTGACGTCGGTTCGCACGGAGGCGGTCTTCTTTCCTCCACACTGCCACGGCACGAACGTACGACATCTCGGCCGCAGATGGTCGAAAAACGCCCCACTAAGGGATCCTCCAAAGAAGAGGATCCCTGCAACGTGGCTTCGATGGCGTCGTCTATATGCCGGAAATTGAATTCAATATCAGTGTGTATGGTGGATGATGGGCAACAACAACAACACCAACAACAGACAGTCTATGCCGCCGTCAGAAAACGCCGATCCGACAAACGGTTTCACGCCGATTATATGGGAGGCACGATGTAGAGCATTCTCTCGAAAGATGCCGGCCCTTCACAAGCCAGCCCTCTTTCGCAAATTGTTTCCCACGACACCACACGGTAAAAAGTGCAGGCAACCAATACTACGCTACTTCAAAAGGAAGGCGTTGGCGCGAACTCACAAGGCCTCTATAAAACTACGTGAAAAAATCGTGTTCTTCCTCAATAAACTAAACTTTTAGAGAGCTCTCCCACCTTTCTTGTCAAGTGTTAATGTATATCGAATCAAAACTACTCAAAAATTGAATGTAGCCTTGAGTGGATACACTAGAACCAAGAGAAAAAAACAAGAAATGTTAGGGATTATTCAAGTATTTACTATGGAAACTTTCAAATTAGGTACAGTAAACAGTACCGGCAGAGTGTTCGTGCAGCTTCGCTGAATTTATCCGAATACTTTTCCTGGTCTTCTCGCACCCGTCTTTCCACCTCCTCTCGTTTCACCTTCTCCTTTCTCTGTCGAAATGGAGCCTGAATAGTAAACAGGTAAATAAGGCGCTTTTGCGAACGATGGAGGACGCCACCCTCGACATGGACTATAAACAAAGATTAGCGAAATATGTACAGAAACTTGTGAGCAAGGAGAGAACTATTTACTAGAAAGGGAGAAAAATAACCCTATCTGAAACTTCAAGGGTGTAAAATCTAGCACATAATACAACCTAGCACGGCATGGAGCCCACACAAATATCAAAAAGAACATAGCGCCTGAACTACAAGAGGAACACCTTGTAAGAGTTTGTCGGGAAACTCCGTCCGTACCACTAAATTTCTCACTCACTGTAGGCTTAGTTGTCGGAGAACTCGGACTTACACTCTATTTGTACCAACTCTAGCTTTCTACTCTCCCGATTCTGCAAGATAAGGGAAAATCCGGGTTGATGCAAAGTTCGAGAAGGAGGAAACCTAGGCGTGGGCAGGAGTTCTACACCAACCGCACGAGAGCGCAGAGAAACAACGGGTTTTTTCTACGTCCTTCTCCTTGCCAACACGACGAGAAAAGAAATACCCAATCAAAAGCAGATCCGAAATTTGAAATTACTTCTCTATATCCATTGAAAAACGAGCTCACTCCAACCCATTTGGTATTCGCCCCATCTCGAATCCCTTCAAATTCGAGTAGTTTCGAACACTCCCTACTTCGAAGCGAAATTCTCACCGTTCATTTGTGTGAATGGGCGAAGCGGGTTCACGTAGAAACAGTATATAGGAGCACACGCATGCGATGGATTCTTCTGTTTAGTAGTGAAAAGGATCGTCTTCCGTCCACTATATCCCTACCGGATGGGCGGAAACTCCGATTTCAAAAAAAACTTTCTACATCGGTACGCAGGCTACAGCTACTCCCAGAAAACGAATAAAACTGCAGAAAACTGGGTCCGATGAGCTATGATGTTATAGGTATAGTCTACTGCATCAACCACCCGCAATCAAATTTCCTATATGCCTCATGAAATTTCGAAAACGACAGAAAATATGCCCGTTTGAATATGGGAAAGTGAGGCACTTTTACCCCATACTTTGTCCAAAGTGATTATTTAGGGCGCTGAACACGAACACAAGATTCGTTTCCATTTTTTTTTGAGAAACTGCGGCAGGTTACTCTAGGTGAAATGTCATTTAGCTACAGTAGCCTATCGTGACCTTCTGGAAAAACTAGAGACGGACCTCATTCTCGTGTCTAGCGCGCGTCCATTTCTGAAAAACGAAAAACATTTTGACCGTTTTTGGTATTCCTGAGGCACAAAAGGCACAGTCCAACCTTCAAATTGTTCATCAGTAGTTCTCCTGCTTGCCTTGGAGAGAATTTCGTGCTCATCGCAATTGCGTCTCCAGAATCGTTCACAAGGGAAGTATACAAAGCGTAGTTATACATCAGAAAGGATCTGGGCAGACACAAGAAAGAAGAGTGGGAAAAGTTCACTGGGCAACTGAGTTTCAAGACGGACAATGCAGCTACTTGGAAGGTATTATGGAAGCTCTCGGGTAAGAGCTCGCCTGCTACCGTCTCCACAATCGAATTCGACAACGGTGTATTCAAATCAGGAAAGAAAGCCGCTTATGCGCTCGGGAAAGGTTTTTTCATCACCAGTGCTAAACGAGGTCCGCAGAATAGTGACTGTGAAAAAGCTGTGCCGCATTCCGCTTATGTGCACGGCCGAAGCGTTTACTACGACGCAAGTTGGGAAGATTATAAAAGAAATGCGGAACTCTAGAGCTGTTGGTCCTGATGGGATATGTCCTGCTGTCTTGAAGAAGATAACGACTGACCTTCTACCGCTTCTCACTGATGTGATAAACAGCTCGTTCAGGTCGTGTACAATGCCGCACAACTAGAAGACGGCAAACGTCGTGCCGCTGTCCAAGCCTGGCAAACCTCAAGTTTCAGTCAAGGGATATCGTCCCATAAGTTTGCTGTCCTCTTTTGCTAAAGTAGCTGAAAAGCTGATCTTCAAAGACCTGGCTCAGCATAGCGAGAGACCGGTGATTGAGAAAAATGCGTTCCACGACGACAGCTTTGTTAGAAATTACTAGCTATGCAATTGATGGTTTCAACGCCAAGAAGCCGCAGAGTACTGTAGCAGTTGCCTTGGATCCCACTAAGGCTTTCGACACAGTGAATCTTGGAATCTTATCAGGCAACTTACTGGAGTCATCAATCCCGCCGTGGCAAAAGCGTTGGATAGCTGAATTTACTAAGGGAAGACGAGCTAAAGTGATGTTCCCGAATCACATCTCAAACAGCATTCCGATTGCAGCTGGTGTCCCGCAGGGCGGCGTATTGACGCCTGCCCTCATCAGTCTGTACCTCGAAGATATGCCCGCCCCTCCCCAAGATATCAAGGTGGTAGCCTACGCTGATGACATGACCGTCTTGTGTCGTGATCGGGACATAAATGTGGCCGCCACTAAGATCAACGAGTACTTGATCACGCTGAAAAATTTCTTCGACAGCAAAATGCTGAAGATTTCTGCGTATAAGTCATCGGTATCCGTACTCACAACGGACCCATCTGAACACAGCGCACATCCGTATGTCGTATGGAATAGAGATCGCTCGCCCGGGGCCCGCTTCCCAAAACTTCTCGGACTCGTGCTCGATCCATCGCTCAAGTTCCATAAGAACACGGAACAGAAGCAGGCTACCCTCAAAGCGAATCTTAATGTGCTTAGAGCCCTGGACGGTACATCATGGGGTAGCAGCAGGGAAACCATTATCACAACGCATAAGGCAATTCTGCAGCCTGCACTAGAATATGCTGCACCAGTTTAGCAGCATCTAGTCTCAGAATCCTCTTGGACCAAGATGCAACGCGTACAGAATGCAGCTCTCCGCGTCGCCACCGCATGTGCAAGAAGTTCTCCAGTCGACCACTTGCAGGCTGAGACCCGCTTATTACCAGTAAGGGAGGATCCAAGATGTTCAACCTACGCGTGGTGGATCTGTGGAGTCGACGTATGGAGGCTCATCAAACGAACATCAATCATTCCATGTGGAGTTTTTCGTATTGGGAGTGTAGATGGCTGGCTGCTAAACTCCACTGTATTCTACTTCTACAGGGTGCACCTCAAATGTTTGGGATTGTCCAGCTATGATGACTACACTCATGCTTACTGTTGTATGTCTTGCTCTGTAAACCCCCCTAAGGTTCCTCAACATTGTCTAAGCATTTATCAACTCAATATAAATGGCCTGCGTGCCAAACTTGCTGAACTCACAGTGTATGTAGATCGCACTCAACCTGATGTCATTCTCCTGCAGGAGACCAAGCTTAGCACATCTTCTTCTCTATCCCCCGTCTCCCCGGCTATTTATCCTATCATATTCCACGTGCTTCCCATGGCGGTGGTGTTTCTACGTTTGTAAAATCATCCATCCCTTCTCACATTATTGCTCTTGCCAACGATGATGTTGTTGAATGTCTTGGAGTTCATCTTGTATTACAAAGTGGCCCCCTTGATATTGTCAATTTCTATATACCCCCCACAACATCCTGTCCCAATGTGTTTGACCCCTCAAATTACTTACATACTGTTCATACTGCCTTGTCATCTAGTTCGGTTGTAGTAGCTGGTGATTTCAATGCTCTTTCTCCTTCGTGGTTCTCTCCTCTAGAGCCTGACAATAGAGGTGAGCTCATTGAGTTATTCGCTGATGATTGTGATCTTGTGCCTATCAATTAGGATTCTCCCACTCGTCTTCCGGCAGTGGGTAAGCCTTCCTCACATGATATCACCTTTGTATCATCCTCGCCAGCTATCCTGTAACTGGTCTACCTGATGGCGCTGGCCAGTAATCACCTCCCCATTCTTGCGTCATTGGATCTGTCACTTAATAGTTTGCTTGCTCCGTTCTCTGGCTCTCGCTGTAAGCCCTATTCTAATTATCGTAAGGCTAACTGGGACCTATTCAAAGAGGTGTTGCTCAGCCAGGTGGCCAGCTACCCGTGGAACGGCTCAGTCTACGACAAGGAGAAGTTCATTGTCGATGCCATAGGACGTGCTTCCAAAGCTGCTATTCCCACTGGACGTGTAAAGACTTTTCACCCAAACGTGCCCAGTGAAGTGCTTGAACTGATCACTACGAGAGACGACAAACGAAGATCGGACCCCAATGATCCAACGATACAACAGCTGCTGGAAAACATCACCGCACTGCTAAATCAACACAAGCAGCAACGCTGGAAAGAGCTCACCGAGTCGATCGATTTTGCCGTGGATGCCAAAAAAGCCTGGACCACCTTGAAACAGCTCTCAGGCAAAAAGATGAGCACTGATCGCAACATGCTCGAGTTTCCGTCTGGAAGATTCGAGCACGAATACAAGGCTGCTTGTCTGCTCGGCAAACTATTTACATCTGCGTCATCGCCTCGGGATAAGCAACACAGATGAACAATGCGAGCAATCAGGAAGATCAGTCGACTGGATGTCCCTGCTATCTCTCCTTCCGCCATCGACAAGGTCATCAATTCGATGAAAAATTCGCGGGCTGAGGGACCCGACGGGAATTCGGCTGTTCATCTCAAGCATATTCCTGATCCCTATTGAGAACTGCTCTCTGATCTTATTCATTCGTCATTCAGTTCTGGTGTTATTCCGGCCCGCTGGAAACAAGCTGTCGTCATCCCCATCGCCAAGCCAGGCAAACCGTTGGATAAGGCTGCCTCCCATCGCCCCATTTCCCTTCTCTCCTGCCAAGCTTGCGGAAAAAGTCGTCAATCCGCTCCTCCAAACGCGTTGCAGCACAACACTCACCAGCATGGTTTCAAGAAGGAGCATTCCACCATCACTGCCCTGACGTCAATCACCAAGCATATCATTGCTGGATTTAATCGCAAGACTCCGGCTGGTAGAAGCCTCGTCGTTGCTATTGATCTCTTGGCTGCGTTTGATAGCGTCAGTATCCCGCTTCTATCGAAATCCATACTGGAATCGGATATGCCCTGTTGGTCTAAAAGATGGATTAATAGCTTTATCAAAAACCGGTCCATTCGTGTGAGGTTCGACGGACATCTATCGTCTTCGGTACCTTTGAAAGCCGGTGTCCCGCAGGGCGGGGTGTTAGCCCCGAGCCTGTTCTCGCTATTTGTCTGATATTCCTGAGCCACCAACTGGTATTCATCTGTGCCTGTACGCCGATGACATCACAATCGTTTGCACGGACTCAGTTATCGATCGAGCCACTGCTGCCATGAATGACTACTTACGGACCCTGGCAGTATATCTTAAATCAAAGTCGCTGACTGCCTCTGCCTCCAAATCAAGTGCTACACTATGTACGACAGCTACTATCGAACATCGACTACATCCCAAAGTCGTCTGGGATGGTCACGAGCTGCCACTGTCTAAGCATCCTCGACTATTGGGGGTTTTCCTGGACCCCTCTTTAGAATTCCATGAGAACACGCGTATACGAGCTGCCGCTGCCAACTCGCGCAACAACATTCTTAGTGCTTTGGCTGGAACCTCGTGGGGCAGCACGAAAGAAGTACTACGTACGACTTATAGAGCCATGGTCCAGCCGGTCTTGGAATATGGCGCCCCTATTTGGGCCAGACATCTCTCTGTATCCTCTTGGTGCAAGTTGCAGAGAGCACAGAATACTGCCCTCAGGCTTATTACTGGATGTCACAAGTCGACGCCTATTTCGCATCTTCATCAGGAAACCGGCCTACTCCCCGTAAAACAGCACTGCTTACTCAAGTCTCAGCAGTTTCTCATAAGTATTGTCAAGAGCCCGACCCATCCAAACTACCGTCTTCTGTCGTCCGGCCCCCAATCAAGAAACATACGCACGCCGCTCAATGCTTCCCTGTCTGCTGTCGATCAACAACGCTGGGCTACATCCGAGCTCTCCCGCAGAAGACTCCAGATGGCTGAGCATACGCGCTTTGTGGCAGAGTACCTGTCTGATGCTCAGCCCAACTCAATTTATGGCGGCGTACCCCCACGAGTCGACGACAGCTAAGCCGATCTACCGAGACGCACACGTACAATTCTCGCTGCTCTGCGATGCGGTCACTCCACATATCTAAAGGCCTACGCCCATCTGATTGATCAGTCAGTCCCTGATAGATGCCCTGATTGTGAATGTGCTGGACATGATTCATTGCATCTATTTTCATGTCCCGCCACACCTACAATGTTATCTGCTCAAGATCTATGGTACAGACCGTGTGAAGTGGCTAACTTCCTCCGCCTCTGATGCGATGCTCTGTTCATGGCCGACAAGAAGAGGAACCAGTAAGGGAGCACTGCCAGCTCCAGGAGCAACAATTTTTCATCAACATTGTCAAGCAACCTAACCGCCACATCTCTTGGAGAGAGCTACACCCCGTCAGAGAGAGAGAGAGAGAGAGACATCAGAAAGCCATTCGCAGATGCTCCCAGTGAAGTCAATCTGCAAAGATGGCACGACTCACAGCAAAATAAAGATTTTTCTCAAAACTTGTATTCAGAGTTAATCTAGGGTGCTGAAATCAAATCTGAGGTTTGTTTGTCGGAATTCTGAGGTTTACTGTAGGTTACGATAGGTAATGGGGTGTGTATACAAGTCTGTTGGTACCTGCTCGTTGGTGCCCCTGCTTCTACTGAACCCAGCAGACGTTTGAGTGTACACAGGGAACGTTCGAGCGATATAGCGTGCACAACTATATCGCGAAAGTATCCCGCACATTGCATAAAGGTGTCGCCGTCCGGCACACCAAGGCCTCTGGTCCATAACACCTTAGGATCTGTACCTAGGGAGTTCATGGAGTCTTTGGTCACAAGCCACAGTTTCGCCACCCTGAACTGTCGATCGCTGTCGAGTGATATCCAAAAAACTGCGCTATCCAAACTTCTGAGCTATTTCCATGCACCGTTTGCTGCTTTGCAGGAAACCCGCCTCAAGGATAGACCCGTCATCAGCGTCGGAGAGTACACCATCTACTGCGGCAACGCTGACGATAGGAGAGTGGGAGGCTGTGCAATAGCTGTAAGGAAGGATTTCAATGGTATGGTCAAGGAGCTCGGCTCAACGTCGTGCCGGAATGCATTCGTACGACTGCGGGATCACGGAGGATTCAATCTGTGGATAGTGAGTGCTCATGCGCCCACTGAAACCGCCGAAGACAATTCGAAGGATGCGTTTTATGAGGAACTCAATACGTTGCTGGCCAGGATACCTTGTTAACATGCTGTTGTCGTGGGGATTGACGCAAATGCGAAGATGGGACTTGATCAGAACTCCAGTACTCGGTAAATGGTTCTACCCAGTGGAGCAAACATCGGACAATGGCTACCGCCTTGTCGACTTTTGTGAACGCAGTGGTCTGCTTATTGCATCGACATTCAAAAGGAATCATCGCCGCCATCAGCTTACGTGGCAGGGACCAACCCAGCTATCTCCAGAAGAGCAGCGGAAGCGGAAGATGACAACTTTGAAACTACAGCTTGACTATGTCCTGACGAGGAATATTCCAGTATCGGACATTCGAAGATCTAGAGCTGTGTGGGATGTCGCATTCGATTCGGATCACCGTCCTGTTCTGTTGAACTTCACTGCAAGGATTCATAAGAGAAAGCGAGGGGTTCAGCCTCTCCAGGGGATTGACATGACAAGTCTCAGAGATGAAGAATGCAGAAGGAATATTCGACAACGCATTTATATTCACATCGGAGTACGGACGAAGAAGAAACTTTGCGACGCGGATTCTTTTGTCAAGTTCATCCAGGACGCTTCGAAAAAAGCACTCCCGGTTGTACAGCCTAAGAAGAAGTTCGCCTACGCCTCAGAGGAAATGACGTCTACTTACAACAAGGTATGTGCTCTCCGAACTGCAGAAAACTTCGTGGAGGAGAAGCGTCTGAGGAAGTTGCGCTGGCAGCTTCAAAGTGACAGCGAACGAGAGTGGACGTGTAGAGCTAAGGAGTTCGAGAAAGCTTGGGAGGAGAAGAATCCGAGGAAAGCCTACACGTTGCTGCGACATTGTATTATTCGCTGAACAACACAAAACTACAAAGGACTGTGAACCTCTTTTCGAAGTGTACCGCAGCCTATGAACTTCGTCTTCGTCTTGACAAATGCAAGCAGATGTGGGTTTCCCAGAGGCCTTCAACGGGAGTTTGTGTGGACGGACAACGTATCGAACTGGTGGATGATTTCTGTTATTTGGGCTGTTTGCTGAAGAACGATGGTAGTTATGCAGCGGATATTCGACAACGATGTGCGAAAGCTACGTCTGCATTCAATTCTCTAACCAAGTGTTTGTGGTCTACTCCCATCGCGAAGGAAGTCAAGTTGCGCGTCTACCTATCCGCTATTCGCCCTAACATGATTTACGGATCGGAGACGTGGGCAGCACCGAAGACGCAGATGGAAAGGTTGGATTGCACGGAGAGGAAGCTTTTTTAGGCGTTTGCTTAAATATTTCTGGCCGCGTGTATGCCATAACGAAGATCTTTACAAGGAAATCGACGCAGTACATCAACGCTTGACACGAGGGAGGTGCCAGCATCTCCCAAGTCATCTAAAGCAGCAATGGAAAGTCGACTTCGACTGCTAGGGCGTATACTAAAAAGAACGCCGGATCGTATTGTACAACACGCTTCAAGAATGCTTCCAAATCCTGTCTGGAAACGGCCACCTGGGCGTAGGCGAAAGTTTTGGACGGATGTGGTTAAAGAGGATTTGAAGTCACTCGGCATCGAAAGACAGTTCAGGCGCGATGTTTCGTTTCGCAGGAAATGGAATAGCGACAACTGGATGGAATGTGTTCAAATTGTGGCTGAAGACCGTGACAAACGGACACGGCTGACTACTGGGACGGCACACCTCGGTGAAGATGCGGAATGACCGCGTCAGGCAAAAGCCAACCGATTAAGTCAAGTAAGTCAAGTCACAGTAGGTAATATGCCATTTAGGGGGCAATACATACCTTATTCGAAAATCGGCAAATGGACATCAAATTCGTATTCACCACCACGAATGAACTCCCCATACAATTTTGAGTCAAATCTGAGACTATAGTCAAACTACCTTATACCCACCGTAATCTGTAGACAATCGGCAAACAGACCTAAGATTCGGGTACAGGGGGAGGACGGAGTACGGGGTGGGGTCGGCGCCAGCCGGCTGGCAGCAGTGACCGCTCTTGGCCGAGTCGCCCAAACAACGAGATCGATGGCTCTCTCGCTCTCTGATTGGCGATCGGAGGAGATCACGCACGTAAGATCAGGGTCTGTGCGTGGAACTCAATCGATTTTCAAACAAAAAGCGTGACGACCTCCCATATTAAAGCAAACAGCCCCCGAGTTTTTTGATGGGTTGAAGTCCTCTCAAGGAAGGGCACAATCTCCCAGCTTTCCGAATTTTCAAAGGGTTGGAACTCTGGCAGGGCGAGATTCTGACATGAGCGCGAGGCTTTCCCGATATTTTAAAAGGGGTTGGAACCTCGGGTTGGCGAGATTCTGACATAAGTGCGAAGTTTTCCCCGATTTTTCAAGAGACTGGAATCCCGGGTGAGCGACATTCTGACATGAGTGCAAAGTTTTCCCGATTTTTAAAAGGGTTGGAGCCCCGGGTTGGCGATATTCTGACATGTGTGCGAACCTCAAAAAACTCAGGAGCTGTTTGGTTTATTACAGGAAGTCGTCACCCTTTTTGCTCAAAAAACGATTGTTCTCCATGCACAGGCTCTGACCTAGCGTGTGTGATCTCCGCCGATCGCCAATCAACGGGCGAAGGAGTCATCGATCTCGCTGTGGCGGCGACTCGGCCGGGATCGGTCACTGCTGCCAGCCAGCTAGCGCTGACGCCGCCCCGTACCCCGTCCTCCCACAGCTCCAAGATTCGTATTAAGCACATCAAATTATCCTCAGGGAATGATTTTAGGACACATATAAAGGAGAAATTCGGAAATATCGAAAGGGGAGTTTTGCCCCAAAAAAATTTCCCGCTGGGATGCTTTCACCGAGCTAAGCCGAAAGCTCGAAAAATTGACAAATAAACCTCAGATTCGTAATCAGCGCCCCGAAAAACCCCCCTGGGAGAATTTCGGGTCAAATCTGGAACATTTTTCTAAAGCGCTTTGAGAACCCCAGTAACAGCTCTATCGAAAATCCGTACAAGTCCAAAACGCTGTCTGTCTGCACAAAGTTCGGAAAATGTGCTTTCACCCAGACCTTGCTCAGGGTGGTTGTTTTAAGAGCTGAACACGATTATGAGGTCCGTTTCCAGATTTTCGAAAATTTACTGAGCGTTTTGGAAGGTACAAAAAGCGCAAAAAACTATCGTTTTAAGGTTATAACTTTTTGGAACCAGCTGATCAGGGAGGAATACTGCAAAGTTTTGCTATAGATGCACAAGAGATTCTGAAAACACAACTCGCTTCCGCAGATCCGAACTACGCTTTGTAATGCCACCCGCTCACTTGTGAATTTTAGCGGCAAGAACTTCGTCGATGAGTTGTTTCGGACCTGTTTCTTCTCATCACTCGCAGCCATCGCACTGAAGCAGACCATACTTTAAAGCCAAGCCAGTGGCGAAACGAAGCACATACATTTTGAATAAAATCATTTTCGCATCTCGTCCCTATTGAGACCGAGAACTTTTCGGTGAGTGTGGCCTTTTTTACTTTTCTGGGGGCGTGATCAACTTTTTTCGCTTGTTTGAACGAATTGAGATTTCGCACTCGGCAGGCTTGTTACTTACGGCGACTGGGCTATAATAGAAAAAAATCCTTGAGGTTGAACTGTGCCTTTACGAAAATTTTTGATACGGATCATTTATACACAGGACTATACCTACATCATAACTATAAAAATGGTTGCCTAAAACATCGAGGCAAGGTTAAAATAAGCCTTAGCAAGTCGAAGACGGTGAAATAGAATATAATCTTTTAATACTCTGTTGTACTCTACTAGAAGTCAATCCTTCAGTTGATTACTACGATCCGTATCCTTTGAAGTGAGTGGGAACGCCAGATGTATAGCATTGAAGTTTAGGGCCGCATACATGGCAGGGCTCGCGTCCTGAAATTGCGCTTTTAGATATACTCCCCCCCCCACCCTAGCTCGGTTCATTTAAGGACCCCCCTTTTTTTGGACAATCCAAATCGACTGTCTCTATAGTCGGGCAGAGCAGCCATGATTTCATGATTTTGAAGAACAACTTTCTAAAAAAGCACTGAATAGGTAAATTTCAGTCGTCTTCAGCAAAAAAGGTAGCTTAATTTAGAACTCCACCCGAATTCCATGAAGAAATCTGCAAATACGACGGTTAACTCCTCCACGCTCAAAAAAGGCTGCTATGAGTAAACTGCTGCGTATGATAGAACTGAAATAAGCATGGAAACTAAACAAAGCCGATTTCTATCCAACTGGAATACCGCGATCTGTCATAGCTCGACTTGCCGTGCGATATGGGGGGGGGCTTGTTCCAGCCACACAGCGCACACGGTAATGGAAGCGGTCACAAAAATTATAGAAAATCTAATTTATCAAGGAACGAACAGCGAACAGGAGAAAAGAATTAAACTGAAGAAAGTGGAAGGAAATAGAGGTAGAATACTTTCAATGCACATAGTGTGTTAATTCAATGTGAATTGTGAAAAATAGAGCTAGGGAAATTATTTGGCCTCGACAAGGTTCATTCAAATTAGCCTACCCTCTATAAAACGTCGTAATTCACATCATTCGAGGCGCGAGCGACGCACGCGATGCCTCAGCCTTCGTCAGCCCTCCGCTCTCTCACTGCCTCTAACCTCCGCTCTGCACCAGCACGCGTAGGAACCATATGAATTTCGCCGTTTTATAGCCTGTAGTTAATCAACAACAGTACTAAACAAGTAAACTAAGTACATTGGGAGAAAGAGGAGAATATGACAAACATCTTAATATCAATAGGCTTGATATCTAATGTGATTTTAGGACCTCAAATCCTGTCCCGGTTTTACCCCGGAAACCGGTAAGAACCGGGACGAGATTTAGGTTTTTGGTTCACGTTAAATAACAAACTTTAATACATCAAAATGTTCGCCGATATCTTTTCTGTCTCACAAAGCACTTAGTTTTCACGTTTCACACCATTAATGATCGACTAGGTTTTTTTTAATGAACCTTATCATGGCCAAAAAATCACCCCAGATGCAGAATTCATCATTGCGCAGACCCTGGGTTTGCCGATTTGGGTTGGGTTCAGAGCCGGCGCAACACAATTTTCAGAGTTCATCAATTCAATAACCCATCGGTAAATGGGTTTGGGTTTGCGGAACCCGAGGCGGGAGCGAGGGTCCACGCAACCCAACCCAAAATGAGCGGGTAAATAGCGCGCTCTAGCGCCAATTTCCAAATTGATGTGCTGCGACTCCCAAAAAATCACTTGTTATTAGTGCTCTTACTACTTATATACGTGATTGGACAGATCGCCAGAATCTGTTTTCGATTTCGTGATTGATGGGCTACCTAAAAATTTTTGACTCAAACGCTGCCGAGGTGTCGTACGTTCGTGCCGTGGCAGTGTGGAGGAAAGAAGATCACCTCTAAGCAAACCGACGTCAACCCCTCCGCGTGGAGGGTTTTTGTCATGGAGGAGATGCTGGCTGGCTGCAGCTCTCCTACGGATTCTACTACAAAGGGCCGGCATCGAGAGAAACCCAGGACCCGCTCAGGAGTACCTATGATCACCAGCAAGGATTCCGCAAATTACACTCTACCACCACGGCGCTGCTGTAGATTGTGAGCTATGTTTTGGATGGCTTCAACGCCAAAAAACCTCAACGCACTGTTGGAGTAGCCCTGGACCTCACGAAGGGGTTTGACACTGTCAACTTGGGCATAATGTCTGAGAAGCTATTGAGGTCCACCATCCCGCCTTGGCAGAAGCGATAGATTACCGCACTCATCAAAGGGCGCCGAGCGAAAGTGCGGTTTCAGGGACATGTCTCTAATAGCATCCCGATCGCTGCCGGTGTCCCTCAAGGAAGAGTCATATCTCCTGCTCTGTTAAGTCTTTACCTTGAACATTTGCCCGTCCCCCCAAATGACATCAAAGTCGTTGCGTATGCGGATGACATCACCATCTTGTGCCGGGACAGAGACATTAATGAAGCTGCACGCAAGATCAATTGCTACCTCATCGTTTTGAAGAGCTTTCCCGATGATATGATGCTCACTGTCTCTGTCGCTAAATCATCTGTATCTATTTTCTCCATTGACCCCAAGGAACACTGGGCTCACCACGTTGTGAACTGGGAAGACGCTCGTCTGAATGCCGCACGTTTCCCGAAGCTGCTCCGCCTAGTATTGAATCCTTCGCTGAAGTTCCATGAAAATACTGAGCAGAAGCAGGCTTCAGTGAAAACAAGGCTAAACGTCCTACGAGCTCTGTGAAGAACCTCGTAGGGAAGTAGCATGGAGAAAATTTTGACCACGTGTGAGACAATATTGCAACCGGCGTTGGAGTACGCTGCACCGGTATGGCAGCACATGATATCGGATTCATCGTGGACAAAGGTGCAGCGAGTCCAAAATGCTGCGCTTCGGATTGCCACTGGATGTGCTAAAAGCACCCCAGTGGAACATCTTCATGCTGAAGCCCGAATTTCGCCAGTTAAGGAGCACTGCCAACTCCAAGCGCAGCAACTGGTTATTAACATTGTCAAGCAGTCTGACCACCCTTTAAGAAGGATCATGAAACACGTGAGAGAGAGAGATATCAGAAGACCTTTTGCGGAGGCTCCTGAGAAAGTCAATAAACAAAGATGGACGGACTCTCAACTGGATCGTCTGCGTCTTTTACGTGCGGAGCACACCAAGATCGTCAGGGATCACTTAGATAGGATGGCCGTCAACCCCATATTGGGGATCGTACCACCTATAGTCAGCAACATCGAGATGGAACTCGGTAGGCGGGCTAGAAGTACCCTTGCCTCGTTACGCTGCGGTCATTCCCCTATGCTGCAGTCACACTTGCATAAGATCGATTGCAGTAAGCCTGAAGAGTGTCCGTCCGGACTGTAGTAGCCGTGGCCACACGACTGAGCACCTACTCGATTGCCCAAAGAGGCCCACCACACTGACAACAATGGATTTGTGGACGAATCCAACTTCGATCGACCGTTTCTCAAACCTTTCACAAAAACCTTCCTGCGGCCGCAAAGAAGCAGAAGATTGACTCAAACGCTGACTGGGAAGTTTTTATACATTTTCGAGCCTTTTTGAATACTGAGACTCCCAATAAAGTTTCAAGTCGTTCGCTTCCTCTCATATTTCCGTCATAATCTTTCATTGACTCTCTTCTTTCAATACTCGAATTTTAGAGACCGCCAGTCTCTCAAAGCATTCTCCTGCGCTATCCTGATTTAGTTAGGGCTTATTTCTCATCCAAATTTTAATTTTCTTTGAAGTTCTATCGTTCTTCGCTTTTTTTGAGTTCCATTTTCTTTTTAATCTTATGTTCACCTGAGTTTCCATTTTTTCTCGGAAATCCAACAAGGAGGAAGTGGTGCTCCATTTAGGCTCATGCCGTTTAGACAGGTGGAACAAAATGCACAGCCGTCAAATATATTGTGGCGTGTGCAACTGCACACCATGCTCACACTTTACGCGCAAATATGCAAAAATCGCTCCATCAGTTGAAATGAGAGTTTTGGGCGAAAAGTTATGTTAATCAGCGGTATTTCGCCTGTAAACGCATATCAGGCTGGTTCGGCGACATTCACAAGCGCTTAGCTTATTTTGGAAGTGAAAACTCCCAGTGGAAGACAGGATAGTCGATCTTATTTGGTGGAGTATGGAACCTGCGTTTTCGCGATCCTGATTATCCGTCCCAGCCTACTGCGCGGCGGAAACTGCCGCGCGCGCGGCAAGACATGCCAAACGCGGCGGTAAACTCGTCGCGGGCGCCGTTTCTCATTGGGTCGCGCTCATGAACAACTAAGTATTCAACTAAGCCGGTCTCTTTGTTCACGAGGGAACGATTAGCGAAGAAATACTGCCATGGAGAACAATCCGCAGTATGTAGTTAACAAATAGATGGTACAATACACATAATTGCCACTTGAAAAGACGAAAATGAGGAAATTTCAAATATTTGGAGCAAACACCATTTAACCGATGATCAGGAGATCATATCCAGAATTTCGAAACAATACCTCCTATGAATAACATTCGGAATGTTCTGCTCCTTTATGTTTTGGAGGAATTCAGAATATTTCTTATCTTGATTTCTAGTGGTCGCAATATTATTCTCGACCGAACATGTAATGGGTTATTTGGTATGTTTAACACTAACAAAAATTCCGTTCTTTGATTTTCAAAAAAAAAAATCAGTGGGCTTCGATACGCTCATCGTAGTCGATGATCCTAATTTGGCCGACCTTGCCAGAGACGGTTCATCGAAGAGCTGATGACAAATCTAAAGCTGGAAAGTACCGCGTTATGTGTCGTATTCAACCACCAAAATATACTATAATTCTTTAAAAATCAGCCAGAACTATTTTTTGGACACACGGGATCATATTCCTTTGCATTTCATTAAAAAGGTAGTTGCAGTCATTGTTAACCCGCTTGCATTCATTTTTAACTTGAGCTTTATGAAAGGTGATGTTCCGAGTAGATGGCGTACTTCATTTGTCACTCCCATCCCTAAGAAGAAACCGTTTACTGATCCGAGTAATTACCGACCCATCAGTATCACTTTTATTTTTTCCAGGCTTTTCGAAAAAGTATTAAAGAAAAGGATTGTGGCTCATTTGGAAGAGCATTCCATCATTTCGGAGCACCAGCACGGGTTCCAGAAGAATAAATCAACCATTTCGGGGATGCTGCAGTCGGGGAGAGGGACTTTAGGATAAAATCAGAGATCACCGGTGTAATTAAAAACTCGTTAACGCTGTTCGCACCTCGGTTCGCTCGCCAGAAGGCCCCCACCACTTCGAGAGAGGGTGCAGACAGCTAAGATCGCGCGGCGGTTTCCGCGCGGCGAGTTATGCGGGCTCAATTGCTGCCTCTCGGATTATGATTGGACTAAAGACGGTAACCGATCCAATGCCAGTATAATGATTAGGAGGATTGATAGTACATGTACATTATATATTACATGAGCATGTATAATTGCTTTTCCTGAATATTTGATAACAAAATAATTATGTAAGATTCACTAGAATATTACACGCGGAAAATTATTAATTCACATAAGTATTTGGTGATATAAATTCTGAAGAATCACACCGCTGAGTTTGTTGCAAAACGCGACATCTTCTTGCAGTACTCCATAATCTCGTCCCGAGAAACGCCAGTCCATCATTACACGTTGATGAAACGGTCTACGATTAGCACATAACCACCTGCTTGCACCCACAATGGTAAACAATTTTTTTCGCTGATTTTTTTGATGAATATTGAAATATTTTATTCCGATGATTATTTTATTTAAATTCCATGGGTTCCATCAAGTAATTCAATTCTCATATTCCACGCATCCACATTCGTTCATTATTTAACGATGAAACTTTCGCTGCAAACTATTACTTCATTTCGATGATTCGATGATGATTATCGATTATTTTATTTTACTTCGATGATTATTCCAGGATTTGTTCGATGACATTATTATATTACATTTCTATGATTAATTCATTTAAATTCCATAGATTCTAATCAAGGAATTCATTTTTCAAGTTCCACGCATCCACATTCATTTATTTATAAATTTTGCTAAGATTACTAAGACGTGTGTAAAGTCATGTGTATAAGAATACACATCAAGTATGGACAATGAGATAATTGCCATTTTATGATATATTAGACCCAATCTTGAGATTATTCGTAGTAAGTTAATCGTAGACCCCTCTTGCATAACACTTGCCCACCCCTTCTAGCGCCACCACAGTTCACACCCTTTTTCTTGGTTTCCAAACCCAATGACGACTAGATGAAACAATAAGAATGTAAAGGCTAACCGAACATTGCTCGACACGACGCGGTCGCGTCACAGCTCTATAATTTTCTATGAGTTTCTAGCCCAATTTTGTTATATCTTGACCGCCGGTGGTGCTGTTTACCTACTTCCTAGCCCAGGCAGATCCTGAACTGTTCACCCCTGTAGAAGGACGGTTTGTGTATGAAAACACACCGCTCTTTACTTCTTTTATACCCTACCCTTTATTATCATCAATTTTGTTTACGAGAGCCGTGACGCGACCGCGTCGTGTTGAGCAATGTTCGGTTGGCCTTTACGTTCTTATGATGAAACAGGATTACAATTTGCCACCGGCACAAAATTCTCACGGAAGTGTAGCAGTTTTTCTTGCCAAGAGTTTTCCATGTTTAGGCCCAGATATCGTGATATCTTTATAACCGGTGAGGCTGTTTCCCTAGTCCCTAGTGTGTTCAGCTTCAGCCGCTCACCTCCGGAGAATGACGGTGTGTGAATGAAAACACACCGCTCTCAATTTCTTTTATACCCTACCCTTTATCAACTGGTTATCATCAATTTTGTTTACCGTGAGAATTTTTGCCGGTGGCAATTTATAATCGTCTCTAGATGAACGTATGAATCGCAACCGCGTTTTCAATTTTCACTCCTTTGCCGGTCCTCCCACTTGGGTCAAACACACGATCCGTAACGCTTGGCGTACTCCCAGTTGGGTCCCGCCCTCTTTCCCCGGTGCTGGCGCTTTTTCAGTCGAGTCCCACACACTTTCCCCGGCGCTTGGCGCACTTCCAGTTGGGTCCCTCACGCTTTCCTCGGCGCCTGGCGCACCCGAAGTTGGGTCCCGCACACATGCACGCTCATGCCGATCATTTTTTCCGCAGGGCTACCATAACCCTCCTTTAAAAATTTTCCAAGTGTCAGCTTGGTTATGAGCACATCCTAATAGCCAACAAACATGTTCGCACAATTTCGACCTCCCCAGCCACTCCCCAGTGGCTTCTCGAGGAGTGCGGTGTGTGAATGAATGCATACCGCTCCTCCACTTTTTTATACCCCGCATGTTATGAGCGTGTGTTTACATTCGTTATCATGTTTTGTTCAAGAATGGTTACGGTAGCCCTGCGGAAAAAATGAGATCGGCATGGGCGTGCTTTTGGTACACGTTCCCCGGCGCTTGGCGTGTTCCCAGTTGGGTCCCGCACAATTTCCCCGGCGCTTGGCGCACTCCCAGTTGGGACCCGCACACGTTCTCCGGCGCTTGGCGTGCTCCCAGTTAGATCCCGCCCACTTTCCCTGGCCCTTGGCGCGCTCCCAGTTGGGTCCCGCACACTTTCTCCGGCGCTCGGCGCATTTTAATCGGGGTCCCGCACACGCTCCCCGTCGCTTGGCGCACTTCCTGTCAGGTCCCACACACGTTCTCCGGCGCTTGGCGTGCTCACAGTTAGATCCCGCCCACTTTTCCCGGCCCTTGGCGCACTCCTAGTTGGGTCCCAAACACGTTCCCCGGCGCTCGGCGAAATTTCAGTTGGGTTCCGCGCAGGTTCCCCGGCGCTTGGCGCACTTCCAGTCAGGTCCCACACACGTTCTGTGGCGCTTGGCACATTTCCATTGGGGTTCCGCACACGTTCGCCCGCGCTTGGCGCACTCACAGTTGGGTCCCGCACACTTTTACGGGCGCCTGGTGCCTTTTCAGTCAAGTCCCGCACACGTTCCCCGGCGCTTGGCGCACTCTTGGTTGGGTCTCGCACTCTCTTCTCTGCGCTCTGCGAATTTTCGTTCGGGTCCCGCGCACGTTTCCTGGCGCTTGGCGCACTTTCAATCGGATCCTACACACGTTTTGTGGGGTTTGGCACACTTCCAGTTGGGTACCGCGCACGTTCCTTTGCGCGTGGCACACTTCCAGTCGGGCCCCGCACAATAAACGGTGTGCATACGGTTCCTGATGGACGTAAAGGAGACCTACTCTAACGCTTGCAATCAATTCACTCTTATCACAATACCACTCCATTTCTCTGAATTGGCCAACCGTTTCATATCATTCAAAAGTTTCACCTGACTGACACACACACACACACACACACACACACACACACACACACACACACACACACACACACACACACAAACATACACACACACCACACACACAAACATACACACACACACACACACACACACACACACACACACACACACACACACACACTTTAAAATTCACAATTTTTTCAATATCTTGAGAACCACAAAGCAGATTCTTCTGAAACTTGGGTAGTGTTAAGAACCTTTACTGCTCTACATTTTGTGAAAATGCCAGGTTTGGAACTATCATCCAAATCGAGATTCTGTAACGAGGGGTGTGAGCAGAAGCAATCCTTTTCCAAATCAGGTGCGCGCTTCGCGCGCACCACAATTCCTAATTTTATTCTACCATTAATCATTTCTATACTAACGTCCAAATAATTGCATTTACAGGGATTATTGTGCGTCTTTTTGAGTTCCAATACATTCTTGTGTATTAGTGAAATTTCACTATCCACAAATGTCTCATTTTTATTATAGATCATGAGTAAGTCATTCATATACCTAAAGGGTTCGAAAAGTACAGAATTTTCAATTTTCGCGCTAACAGAGTACCTATATTCCAACATGAACAATGTTATATCGGCTAACAATGAGCTGAAGTTACCTCCCTGAGGAACTCCTTTAGCCTGTTTAAGCACAAGTTCTCCGAAACGACGGTAACTGTTGCGTAAAATATACCCTCTATAGAACGTCGAAATTCACATCATTCGAGGCGCGAGCGGCGCGCGCCGCCTCGGCCTCCGTCTGCCCTGCGCTCTCTCACTGTCTCTACCCTCCGCTCCCCATCAGCACGCGTAGGAACCAAGTGAATTTCGCCGTTTTATGGCCTGTAGTCAATGTGATATATCAAGTCTGTAATGCTATAATACCTGTAACCGCCTTTATCTAGCTCAGAAATATTCTCTATCCATTGGTAACTACCCATTTTTTATTAGCATTTTTGAAGCGAATTTTCAAAAACTCTTTCATGTTATACAGAATAAAACTGAGTGAAAGGATAGTAAAACTCTAATTGAACACCATTTGTTCCTCATTAATAAGGATAACTCCTGATTTCGTTCTTTATCCATATCCATTCGATATTCGTTACCTTCCCCTAAGAACAATCAATGAGATTACCATGCCTCTATCTTTGCCAATGGCAGAGCCATTAAAAGTGTCCCATTCAGAACGTTGCCAACGCCTCCACTCACTCTCCTCGACGAGGAATACGAAGGCACGCCTCATCGTCGCGTTGCGGCGATCTAGTCGCCGCGCGGAATAGGCGAGAGTTTCTGAGTCGAGGCAGATAATTATACCTTCTGGTAATCTGAGTCGAACCATCACTAATTACAGTCCCACTAATTGATTTTATCCTAAAGTTGCGCACCCCTGCAGTCGCTAGACAACTGCACTCGGGCGCTCGACAATTATATTGGTGTGGATGTTATTTATCTTAACTTCTCCAAAGGATTTGACAGTTTCACACTGTAAATTGGTAACCAAACTAGAAATAGTGGGTATTCACCCACACCCGCGGATAGTGGCCTGGATTCGTGCCTTTCTCACTGGTAGAACCTTCAGAGTTCGGCTTAACGCTGCGTTCTCCTCCCCTGCTTCAGTCCTGAGCGGTTACCTCAGGGTAATAAATGAAATGAAATAAACATAGGATCAGATTTTCCGAGAACGATTGAATTTTTTTTGAGTCTAAGTACCGAAACGCGGAACAAAAAGTGAAGCCAGACTCGGAACCCATCTGACCGAGTAAGCGCATTTGGGTAAAACGCCGTT
Source organism: Aplectana chamaeleonis (assembly GCA_029168955.1). Taxonomy (NCBI): domain Eukaryota; kingdom Metazoa; phylum Nematoda; class Chromadorea; order Rhabditida; family Cosmocercidae; genus Aplectana; species Aplectana chamaeleonis. The sequence goes on from JAPDOI010000196.1 coordinate 333,440, forward strand.
TCCAACAAAAGTCATACCCGTTACTGAGCTTCCCTTAAAATAAGGTGTGGCTGGTTTCTTCAGTTGAGCATCATGCTATCTTTAGGGTGTTCACACTCAACTGAGAGAACCCCTATGACCCGGTTCAGAGAAGTCTTCAGCAGTTTCGAAGATGGATTTGAAAATGCCATCGGAAGAATATTAACTAGTATTAATTTTGCTGGACAGAGCGTTGCTGACCAGTACAACGTTGTCATTTCCTACTGAGTTCCTTCAAAAGGTTCATGGCGTAAGCATCCACAACGATTCGAGCCATATTTAAGCTTTTTGGATCGAATACGCTGATTTATACATGGCAAACATCAACTTGAGAAGAATAGACTGATGTATAAGTTGAAAACAGAAATGATATCCAATGTTCAATGGACAAGAGGACTTGCACATGAGTGCAAAGGAGTCTCATATACTGTGCAGAAGTGCACAGCTAATCGAGCTCCCCCCTTATTGAGACATGGCTCCAGTGTTCTGGTAACTGAAATGTGTTTTCAAGATCCGGATGCATTTCTAAAACCATCGTCGGTGCTAAATGAAATGAAACAAATCCAGACTGGCATACCAGAGTTATCCAGTTCCTGTTTCACCCCAGAACGATGGCTGGAAATGCTTGGGTCAAAAGCCTGACACCTAGGTCCGCACTCTATTCACAATTCAAGGCTCCTCGAGTCGGATGTGGGAGCTGCTGTCGTGCCCCAATGAGGTGTGTCGACACGCGCCGCAGGCGCGGCGCGCAGTAGGCTGGGACGAATAATGGGCATCCGTTTTCACACCGCATAAGCGCAAGTTTATTGAAAAAATAGAAAAGGTGCAAAATAGCTTTACGAGGAAAGCCTTCTTAAGAGCGATGGGATTCTCTTATAGCGCAATACCCAGGGGTTATCTTAGGAATAAAAGGTTGCACTTGGACACCCTTGCTATTCGTAGGAGGAGAAATGATTTGCTCATGATTTTTACAATGCTAAATGGACTCGTTGATTTGAAATTATCTGAGTTTCTCACACTGATACATTCGAATACACGAGGGAAAAGGTTCAAACTTAGCTTTCCCAGGCCTCGTTCTCAAATAAGGCGGCATTTCTATACAATTCGTGCGGGATTGGACTATCTAAGCTTGAGTAAGAAGTTGCAAGTGCCGGCTACCTGTTTTGGCTTCAAAACGGTGGTCGGACGGTATCATCAACAGAAACCAGTTGTGTTTTAGTCTTGGTTTAGTTTTTTCTTTACTAGTTCTATAGTGTTCGAATTGATTGTGTTCGTTTGTTGATTTTTTTAATGTCATATCACATGTGCTTGCGCATGTAATAAATTTGAATTAAATTTGAAATTTATTTCCCTACTCAACCGTTGATGAAGTTCATATTTCCGGCTTGGAGTCCATGTTTTCACCAATTCTTCTTCATGGCGGATTTTTTCTACCTTCTTGTACTGTGTCTCGCTCTGCGTGACCCAGCTCATAGTTAACGGTATCATATTTGTTTCTGACCCAGCTCGTATTTGCTGTGTCATGTTTGCCCGTGATTAAGCCGAGTTTGCCCATTAAAGGCGCCCGGCTTATCAACATTTGTGGTTGTATATATTCACCGCTGAGTGCGGTTAATAAATATTATTAACCACCCAAAAAAAACTGAACCACCGGCACATTTGGTGCATCGGCTAAAAAACTTATAGAGCCGAAAGTCCCGTCTCTGCAGACCTGGGCAAAGAGCGGACCAAGCTCATCTCGAAAAGCCAGGACTTCAACGCCACCACATTTGGTGCAACAGTAAACGCGAAAAAAAACTCGCACAACAAGAAATGTCAACAACATTTCATCGTAAGCCGATAAAGTTGAGCGCTCAGTCGCTGCAAACTTTGATCACGAAATACCATGCTTACACCAAAGAAATCGTACCAACTGGTGACGATAGAACGCAGTACGATGAGTACTGCATCGTCATCAATCTCATCACAGGTGGCGTGAAAATCATCAAGTCCAGTAGAGACAATCTACAGAACTTGGTAAACAAACTGGAAAGAGCATACGAAGAGTCCAAAAACAAATGGAACAAATAGAACTTCTTAAATGAAATCGAAAAAATCGATCAAGAAAGTCAGTTTAGTGAAAAAATTGCGGAAGCAAATGATACAATTTTCGTACTCGAAGCTCGAGTTAGCGAATACCGAGACAATGCCCAAGCTACAAACACCAAAAAAGGTCCAGTTCACGGTGGACAAGGCGAAAACAGTAGTAACAGCCAAAACAGCAAACTAACTGACCCGCAACTAGCACCATGGTTATCAGAAGACGCAACTGAAAACGCGTTCGATCGGGAAGACATCGTGTGTCGCACATTGAAACCGCAACAATTGAAGCTTCCTCGGTTTTATGGAGATGAGGAAGAGTTCCCAGAGTACTGGGCGATTTTCGAAACCCTTGTGCATGAAAACAAAGTGCTAAACACAGTAGAGAAAATGCTGCTACTGAAAGACTCTGCGTGGCAGGGCCGAAACAGCAATCAAAGGAATACAGCTCATACCGCAGAACTACAAATGGATGACGGAAAAAGAGCTAAAAAAGAAGTTCGGAGACAAACCAATAAACCGAGCAAAAATTGTTCAAAAGCTAATTGATATGCGCCCCGCAAACAACACAGCGGAAAGTTGCGCAACAGTTCATGACAAAATAAGAATGTTGATGAATCAAATGATTTCGGCGGGACAAGATATCCGCAGAGTTCAGGACGCATTGTGGACAGAGAAAATACTCGAAAAGTTCCCATACAAAATTGTCCGAAATGTTCTCACACCAATCCAAAGCAAAGATGACGTCACAGTAGATGACGTTATTCAAGCAATTGAAAACGAAATAACAGCGAAAAAATTCGTTGACGCAAGATTGAAAAATCGGTCAAAACCTGAAGATTCAAGAAGGGAATTCCAAAAAACGGATGAAGTCAAACACTTCTCAAAGGGCTGCATTTTCTGTGGTCTAAACAATCATTTGTCGGCCTTCTGTAGAGCACTGACAGACGCTCAGAGCAGAAGAAATATTTTCCTAGAGCGAAAACTATGTTGGAAATGTTTCGCCGATGATCACAGCAGTTTTTAATGTACGTCACCTAATTATACGCAATGTGGTCGACCTCATAACAAGAGTCAATGCATCATTAGCGCTGATACGTCGAATCAAAGAAACTCCGGCAGACCAAGACGGCAACCTAACAAACCAACGCCGGAAAGGTTATCAACGGATAATGGGCCACAACAAGGGCAGTGGCGTAATCAACATACCGACAGTCGCCGTATCTCAAACCAAACCAATATGCATACGTCAAAATCTGACACAACAGTGGTAGATTTAAAAAGCCAAAACAATATGTGCCAAAACAAGGAACAAATTGTTCTCATGACAGCACTGGGCACCCGCTGACTCGTCAATATCGTACGGTTGCGACAATGGACCCTGAACACCCATCGCACTACATGATGAAGAAGCCGGAACCGCCTAGACAGATCAGGAAGCATATCAGAACTGTCAAGCCAATGTCGGTAAGACCTGGAACTGCAGAGAGCATTCGGAAAGAAGTTCACAAGGAGTGTGTAAAAGAGTTCTTGGGTACTATGAACTCTCCCCTGCTAGGTGGACCGCCGCCGAAGATTGCGAAGGAGGAGGAGACTTTACCAAGATCAAATCGGGCAGCGCTATCCCAGCTCCGGAGTGGTTTCTACTCGAAGTCGCAATGGTATCTGCATAAGATAGGAGCAGCCGATAACCCACTTTGCCCTGACTGTGGGCTCGAGGAACACACAGTACCTCACATGTTCTCATGCTCTGGAAAGCCAACGCACCTTACAATCGAAGATCTCTGGCTCAAACCAGTGGAAGTCATCAATTTCCTGTCACTTTGATAATTCATTGACTGTTCACTTTGATCATATAAGTATGAAAAAGAAAAAAACCTAAAAAAATAAAAGCTAAAAAAATGAATAAAAAAAGACAAAAAAAAAATAAAAAAGAAAAAAAGAGGGTTAAATAACGCCCCATCCCGGGATCCTCCAAAGAAGAGGATCCCAATCTGCTTCGATTATGTCGTCTACGTGCCGGAAGTTGGATCCAGGATCAGTGTATATGGTGGAAGATGGGCAACAACAACAACAACAACAACAACGACAACAACAACAACAACAACAACAACAACAATGCTTTGAAGTCATGGTATTGCAAGATTATGGATGAGTACATCAGAAATGATGTTACTGAAAAGGTGAAAGAACCAGCGGTAAGAACTATTCCGGCAAAATACTACATGCCACATTCCGGTTTGGCGCCCAGAAAAGGCCAAACCGCTCCGTATCATCTTTGATGCGTCCTCCAAAAGAAAGGGAGAACTTTCCCTAAATGACGTCATTTTCAAAGGAGAGTCCTTTGTCAACAAAGTTCACGACATCCTTATTGCCAGCAGGCTGAATCCGATCATACTACTGTGCGATATTGAAGCGGCGTTCACACAATTCAGACTTGAACAAGCGCACAAAGACCTGTGCCGCTTTATGTGGCTGAACGATGCTACACGTCCGGCGATCAAAAGCAACGTGGTGGAGTTTCGCTTTAAAAGACTGCCGTTTGGACTAAATGCCTCGCCAAGCATATTAAATATGTCACTCATTACATATCTTACGTCAATGAAGGATGAGCTGGCAGATGAAATAGCGAAAAACCTATATGTGGACAACATACTTCTATCGGCATCAACCGCACAAGAGGCCTTGCAAAAGTATGCTAAATCAAAGGCTATGTTCGCCAAAATCGGCATGAATCTGAGAGAATACATCTCTAACAACGATGTAGTGAATAGAGGAATTCCAGAATGTGACAGAAGTCTAGCCGGAAAAATCAAGTTCCTCGGCGTTCACTACAGCACACAGAAAGATGAGTTTTCAGTGGAAACAGACATTCTTATCAAGGAAAAGCTGACAAAACGTGACATAGTCAGCCAGTTAAATTCAATCTACGATCCAATAGGATTAGCTGCCCCACTACTAATAAAACTCAAACATCTGATGCGAGAAATATACAACCACAACACTGAGTGGGAAGAAGAGATATGTGCTGAACTAAGCAAGCGATGGAACAAGGCATGCCGTGATATCAACAACGTTGCCGTCAGTGTTTCTCGCACACTTGTACCAATGACCAACGGTAATGACAAATTCAGCCTGTGGACATTCTGCGACGCCAGCGAGATAGCAATGGCGACGTGTACTTATCTGCGATCAGACAGATCTCACAACGTTAGTACCCTAATTAGTGGGAAAACGAGACTAGCACCAAAAAGAAACAAACAAACAATTCCAAGACTGGAATTGCTAGCAATCTTGATGGGAACGCGTCTAAGCAATAATTTTTGCAATACCGTTCCTAAAACCATCCAAGAGATCAATATAGTCACAGACTCAAAGGTGGGGTTAGCTTGGATAAATCCTCTAGGAAACTACCTTTGTTCGTGAAAAATCAAAAGGAAAGAATCGCAAAACTATTACATTCCCTCGGACAAAGAGGTTTCCGCGTGAATTTGTATCACGTTCCGACATAGGAAAACCCAGCAGATGCAGGAACCAGAGGACTGTCAGCAACAGTCTTGAGCCACCAAAGCTGGATAAAAGGTCCACAATGGCTGACCTGTGCTCCAGAAAACTGGCCTCTAACATCTATCAAGAGCATTGCGGGCCAAGTTAGCGAAGAGGTAGCCGTAGAGGAAACACAAGTCAGCGTTGAAATAGCTGAACCTCCCGTCACTTCAAGAGATATGAAAATCATCGATCTGAGCAGATTCTCGAAGTTCACAGTGGCCCTAAGAACATTGGCACGAGTCGGCAAACTTCTGAAGAAATGGGTGCTGGGAACCAACAAAAATCGCTTGCTGAGCATTGGTGCGGCATCCCTTCAACTGTTCTCACCATCTGAACAAATTAATGCTGACGATATCGCTATAGCAGATCGGCTATTATTTCTTCAAGAACAGAAGGAACACGATATCGAAACATTGCAGAAAAGACATGCACAAAAAAAGCTCGTAAAGGATGAGTTTGGTATTATAAGATATAGGTCAAGGATGCAGAACGCGTGCATCCCTGAGGATACGAAATCGCCTATATTTATACCAGGAAACTCGGCTATCACCAAACTCATCGTGGCTGACATTCACGTCAGAAACGCCCACTGCGGAAGTGGTCATGTACTCGCCCTGGCACGGCAAAGATTCTGGATCCCACAACCTTACAGAGCAATTAAGAAATACCTGAAAGGATGCGTCACGTGCAAGCGCTGCCACAGGCTCCCCTTCGGCGCTCCAGACATGCCGCCTTTGCCAATAGACAGAGTTGTCGTAACAAAGGCATTCCAAAACATTGGATGTGACTTCCTCGGTCCTTTCACCTCGAAACAAAATGAGAAAATGTACGTGTGCCTCTATACTTGCTTGACCACCAGAGCTATACACCTAGAGTTAGTTGAAAACATGTCAAGAGCGGCCTTTTAGGCAGCTTCATTCGATTCGTGTCAAGGAGAGGGGTCCCAAAAATGATACGGACTGACTGCGGAACAAACTTCAAACTCGGTCAGGCAGTCATTGAGAAGTTATTTCAAAGTGACGACACCGATGACACCTCAGTGATGAGTTATAGCGCAACTGAAGGTATCAAATGGATTTTCAACCCTCCCGCATCCCCTTGGATGGGTGGCGTTTGGGAACGGCTAGTCGGATCCGTGAAACGATCTTTCAACAAAGCTATTGGACGCAAAAGATTGTCCTTCACAGAAATGACCACAGTGATGGCGCGAATCGAAGCCATCATAAATACAAGACCACTCACGAAGGTGAGTACGACGGACATTGAAAAAATACCATTGAGACCGGTAGACTTCCTGCAAGGAAATATCAAATTTTCGTTACCAAGCTCAAGCAACAACCCAGACAGAGCTGATCGTGATTACGATCCAGAACTTCTTCAATCTGTGTCACAAGTGAAAGAAGCAATAGAATTCTCAGAAGCCATAATGGATAAATTCTGGGAAAAGTGGATGATGGAATACCTCACAGCCATACGCGACAGCCATACAAAAGGTTTGAAACAACCAAGACACACGCCGAAACCCCCTCAAATCGGCGAAGTATTCATAATCGAGCAAGAACTTTTACCTAGAGGTAACTGGATGTATGGGCAAATAGTCGATCTAATCACTAGCGCAGATGGTATGATAAGGTCAGCGAAATTCCGTATGCCCAATCGAACCATCCTACAAAGACCTCTCAGCAAATTATTTCCTCTTGAAATTCGTTCGTGTGACGAAGATGCAGAGGAAAATATAATTGTGCAACAAATACCATCAGAACAGCAAGGTAATCGCGTAACAATTCTGAATGAGCCAGAATCTCAAACTCCAACAACCACAAGAGATGATAAAGATGATAGCTCAAACCATCAATCACCCATGTCACCACAACGTCGTGACAGAAGTCACCTACAAAGACAATCAAAAATAAGAGCTGTTGAGGCTATTCGGGAATTTGAGATAAACCCCGAAGAACCTTTATCATCAGAGTCAAAACCGTCATCGTCACCCCTTTTGATAGCGCTAATAAGTCTTTCTGTGATAAGTGGTGCTACAGCTGTAAATTACAACACAATTGAGTGCAGCAAAGGATTTGTGAGAATAAAACCATCAGTCTCAAAATATGAATTATGCGTAAACACCATCTGCCAATTCTATGCGAATTCTTCAAACAGTATGGAATTCAATTTACCGATTTCATCGCTAAATCGGGCAAGTGAGATTCTAGTAAGATCACTGCATGGTGACAAAATAGTCACGTCAACAAGATTCTGCGACGCTCCGGACTTTTGTGAGCAATCATCTTCTTTGATGAGCAGAAAGCTGCTTGGAAATCCGCACTGCTGGCCTATGGGAGCCATGATCAGTTCAGCTGCAATCGTTTATATCCTCGTTACCCTAATTATGGCGATAGTATGGGTAGTCAAATGGAAAATTAGGCGAGTCAGAAAACAGCACAGCGGTGCAGAACTCAACGACCTATCAACAATCGGTCAAGAGAACATTCCAATGCAAACTTTCAATCCTCGGCCGCTGAATTTGCCGTTGGTGACAACACTTTGCCTGGCAATAATAGCGATGTCAAAGGAAGTGAGCACTTGCCAGCATGGCTACATGCGTCATTCAGCTAATGTCATTTGCGAATCACGTGGAAACTGTACAATCGATTACAAAGAAGAGGTGCTGTTTAACCGCGTTAACTATCAATTGTGCATCCAGCTAAATCACGGCATCAAAACCATTGGACTGGTGAAAGTAAGGAACAGGCAGATGAAACTCTCGTGCGCGAAAATATCACAATTCTACACCAAAATCGTTCCACAAGATCTATCGCAGCACGAGATGCCCTCAAATGGGTTCTTGCAAAAACGACAAATGCAACAGAATTCGTCTGAATGAAATCGTGCCCGAACTGAAACATACGGCGTGCTACCCAGGGTACTCAGTATGCGACAACACCTGTGGCGGTTTATCTTGCCAATGCTTTCTGCCATTCCCTGCGTGCACATTCCTCAGGGTAGCTCACATACCAAAAGGTCAGAACGTTTATGAGATAGCCAACTGCGTGGAATGGCGACCCCATATCAGGCTTGAAGTCGAACTATCCTTATACGACAAAAAGACAACAAGGACCATCGAACTAATGCCATACGTGAGGAAAGAAATCGACGAAATGTCACTGACGGTGATATCTGTTCAAAAAACCCACACACAACTGATGGACAGACGATTTGCCATATCGGCTCAAGAATCATTTGTGCTGCCGGAACACTACAAACTACCGGTTGAGTGTCAATCGAAAGATATGACACTGAATCATTTCGCCAACTGCACAAATAGAATGACTTGTTCTTGCGAAAACTTCCAAGCACCGCAAACCTGTCATTGTCCGCAGTATTCCTTCAAGAATCTGCGTAAAGGTATGGCGAATGTGATGATAGTGCATACACCATTCGTTCAATTCGGCAACTCAGATGACGAAATATACGCATTCTCCATTGAAGGAGAAGCTACACTCGCGATTGAATCCCAATTCCTTATCGAAAGTAATGAATTCATCATCGAACAACCCTATGCTGTTACCGTGCAAGACATCAAAGGTTGCTACAGCTGTAATGAAGGAGCGAATGTAACTTTGGCATGTGTGACAAAAATGCACTCATGGATAACAATTCAGTGCGAGGAGCAAGTATTCAACATCGAATGCGGCCCCACAAACATATCTACCGATACTCTGCTAGACTTCAAAAGAGCAGGAGTATCTTAGTCATGTCAAACTATATGTGCAGAAGAACGCATCAATTTCGATCTGCAAGGGACGCTACTTTATCATCCCGTACGAACAGGGGAATCCGCCCTATTCACTGAGGCGAAAGGTCAGCGCTCAACAAGATCGCTTAAAGGCATCCATATGCCGGACCTTACCCCACTTGTGAACACAGTCAGGATACACTGGAAGCTAGCAACAGCATTAGCTTCCTCCTTGATTGTAGGTGCAGGACTAACGTACATGTTGGGACCAACTGTGATCCTGTTGGCAATAAAGTTGGCAGTTTCGCTTGTGAAACGGATAGCTCGAGTTTTATGGGCTACGATTCAGTGCATACTAAAGCCGCTCGTCAGGATCGCTGATGTATTGAAAAACATACAGTGAATAAAACATGTAAATATTCAATTGAATTTTCTCATTTCCCCTTTCTAGATTAGGCCTACGACCTCGATGCTCAGATATGCTGTTATGTGAACGACGCCGTCGATATGCTTCGCCGTAAACAAAGGTTCCAATGGCTGATCCGCGCGGCAAGAATCACGGCCTCATCATGCTCTCCTGCGGTCAGATATGTATATTAATTCAATGTGATAATTCCTCAATTTATTTCGTAAGCCATTTTTACTTTCGGAAGTCGTTCTAAATCATTCTAAAATTCTATATCACAAGCTATTTATATGCTCATTTCAGTCATACATTTAATGGCTTGCGTTGTTGTTATGTTATTGCTCCATTCGTTAGTGTCGCTTTGCTAATGTCACATTGTGCCTCGGGCGCGCGGAGTGTCTCGCTCTGCGTGACCCAGCTCATAGTTAACGGTATCATATTTGTTTCTGACCCAGCTCGTATTTGCTGTGTCATGTTTGCCCTTGATAAAGCCGAAGTTGCCTATAAAAGGCGCCCGGCTTACCAACATTTGTGGTTGTATATATTCACCGCTGAGTGCGGTTAATAAATATTATTAACCACCCAAAAAAACTGAACCACCGGCACATACTGGCAGTTACGATTCATAATAAAACGAGCTTGCAAGAGACTTTATAAGATTGCGTTATTACAAAATTCAGTCACCTATCTTTGAGAAATCAAAAAGTTTTGCTATCGAGGGAAAATTGAGAGCAACACACGACATCCGACTATTTGCGGAATTCAACTATTGATGTGGCTCAAAATCTTCCCCTGAGAGTTTCTTGGAGTGCTGAACACGAATCTCTGGTCCATTGTTTCCATTTTCGGCCGATTACGGTATGTTACGGTGGGTACACGGTAGTCTGGTCAAAGTCTCAGATTTAATTCAAAATTCTATGCCGGGATTATTCGGTGTGCTGAGTACGAATTTGATGTTTATTTGTCGATTTTCGGATTATTAAAGTATGTTTTGCCCCCTGTGTAGCACGGCGCATACCGTAACCCACATTAAACCTCAAAATTTCGACAAACGGATCAAAGAATCGTGTTAAGTACCCTATATTACCACTGCATACAAGTCTGGAGCAAATTCCAATTTTTTTTCAAAACACCCAAAAAATCCGTGATGGGGTCCTTTACCCTGCCGCGAGGCTTTCGAAAACGCCCATAACTTTTTTCAGAGTGAGTCTAGGCAGCTGCGAAGGACATATTCGGACTCCACGTACGAAAATGGTTCTAGAAAAGTACATTTCATGACTGGAAGGATTCCCCTTGTTAGATCACTTGAATAGCTTATAAGCTGCAGTATCTTTTTTAACTCATAATTCTTCTTCATGCGCTTTCAAAATCCAAGAGTAAAGCGCTACCATTGCTCTCATTGGTTGTGATATTGCCGGAAACACCTTGAATCGGTGTCATATTTTACAGTATACATTTATCGCCGATGTTGTTTTGGTCGGAATAAGACAACAAACTATGGAAATTGATTCTATATATGCATCAAATATTTAACGTAACTTTTCGCCCAAAACTCATTTCTATGGACGGAGCGATTTTTGCATATCTGCGCGTAAAGTGTGAGCATGGTGTGCAGTTGCACACGCCACAATATATTTGACGGCTGCGCAATTTGTTCCACCCGTCTTAACGGCATGAGCCCTCCATTTAGAGCTGTGAGGAACCAGATGTGATCGATATAAAGGGAAACTTTGTCCGAATATGCTCTAATGAATTTTTAAAACAAACTGCATCCACTGAAAGGTTTTCCAAGGCCCGGACCGTTCTGTTTTGCAACATTGATTATGTCTTTACCCAATACTTTTGAACATTCCTGCTAAGCTTGATAATGATAAATCTAAGAACTCTCCCCTTCAGAAAATCAGTACAGAAATCAAGGGGTTACTATTGAAGCACAAACAAATAAACTACATAACCCTTTTTTTGATGCAGCTTGAATTTGGACACAACAGAGCATATTTGAACCATGTTTTCGAAATATGGATTACGACTGGCTTCAGACAGCACCAGAAGTTGCAGTGCTTCCTTGCCGTTTTATGCTAAAGTGAGTGTCCTTGCCTATCTTTGTGGGGTTCTAAAAAACAACAAAACAAAAACATAAATAGGCAGAGGAACATGAAAATGGAAGCCACAAGAAAAGATGGAGATTTGGGTAAAAACAGCGATTATTTGAATGAGAACCCAGCACTAGCTGCACGAAGAGAGCGAAAAATGTTATTTAAGGAGTTGGCCATTAAGAAAATTGAGTATTGATTGGACGGCAAATTGTAAATAGACGTCGTGAAAATAAATTGTGCATTCGCAGACACCTCTCCTGCGGACAAAAAATGGGTTTGGATAACCAACCCAAGAATTGCGCTGATGAATCAGAGGTGCTGGGTTATCCAACCCAAACCCAATTTCAGCTCGTTCAGCTCGATGTAACACTAAATCAGGGAGTGTCAAACTTTCGCCATACCCTCTGACCACCATTCGAAGCAATTTATGATGAAGAGGACCGGAGCATAACACAATCGCTACACGACCCTCTAGTGTGAATAGGAAAACACAAGTTTAGAAGGGAAACACAAAAAAACGCACCTTGCCCTCAATCATTTCATAAATCAAACATCCAAGTCCCCACCAATCCACACCATATGAATACCGCTCATTCTTCACTATTTCAGGAGCTAAAAATACACAGTGACACAGGAAAATGTAGAATACAATTAGCAAAATGCGCCCCAGAACAATTGCGACTCCGAAAGGTGGGAGCGCCTGTCGAAGAACGCGTTCTTTTTTGAATGCAAACAGATGAAAATGATCGTCTACAGTTTGCGGCATAAGTGCTTAGAATCTCGGTTCCCAAAAAAATATATGGAGGGTCAAGCTTTCTGTGATTTCAATCTGTGCTCGTTTCAAATGGGGGTGAATCCAACCCGAAAGGTTCTGCAGTCCTCAGGCCCTAAAATATCGTCTAACAGAGCGGTGATTAACCACCAAGAGCTTTCAACACACGCCCTCCAGGTTTCGAGACGGTCCCTCACATGAATCGCAAGGTGCATCGGGATTGAGAGAGAGAGAGTACTGTCTACGACAACGCCGCTCGAATTGAAGGAACTGGAATTTTTGAATATTGGACACGTAACGGTGGAGAAAAGTCAGCTACTGCCTCAGAACTCGTGAGAATCCTAAGGTGAAAAAAATGCGCAGCAGCCCAAAAGTGACATAGAATGTTGACTGCTTAGGTGGTATCATAGTTGTGCCATTCGAATAGATTCGAATCGATATATTCGAATAATTATCATTCGAATACGTATTCATTATCGGAATTTCTGAAATCGCACTATTCGAATACTATTCAAAAACCGGACCTCAAGAAAGGGGGTATTCAATCTTATGTGAATACCGCAAGGTGCAAAAGTAGTTGGAGGGGGGTGGCACTGAAGATTTGTCCTCAGAAATGAAAAGAATCATTTTGAACTGTTTTGCTTTGCTATAAAAGGGTTATGATCTGGCATAGTGTTATTTGTGGAAAGGTCGTTAAAATATGTGAAATACTTAGAGCATTAGATTGGGCATGTGATTTGACACCGAAGAAACGTTAAAAATTTTTTGAAGTGATGTACTACTGATTTGGCGATGCACTTTTTCACTAAACATCGGAAATTTAGTGTGGCATTGGAAGGCCACATCACGCGCGTCTTACTGAGTACACATATCCATGCTGACAGGATTCGCATTTTCATTGTATAAATTTATTTCCTCTTTATTTTTTTAACGAAGCTTTTCAGGCATGTGCGATATAATAGAAACAAACATTAGCTGTAAGCATTCGTTTGTTTCCAGATAGCCAACAAATTTTCAACCTTTCCTTCGGTGTTAAATCCCATGCCAAATCTAATGCACTAAGTATTTCACATCTTTTAACGAGCTTTCCACAAATAACACTATGCTAAATCAGAACCCTTTTATAGCGAAGCAAAACAGTTTAGAATTTCATTTTATTTAAGCGAAGGTTTCCTTCAGAAACGGATGGATATAATGGGCAGCTTATGGCCTGCGCACTCCTGGTTGAGTCTCACACACTATCCCCAACGCTCTTTTCACTCCCAGTTATGTCCCGTCCATTTTTTCCGGTGCTCTGAGCACGCACTCCCGATTGGGTCCCGTTCAAATTTACCGGCGTTCTGTGCACTCCCAGTTGAAACCCGTCCGAGTTTCCCGGCGCTCTGCGCACTCCCGCTTGGTACTGTCCACCCTTCCCGGGGTTCTGTGCACTCCTAATTGGATCCCGCCCACGTTTTTCGGCTCTGTGTGCACTCCCAGTGAGTCCCGTCCACCTTTCCCGGCGCTATGTACATTCCTAGTTGAATCCCACCTACGTTTACCGGCGCTCCGTGAGCTACCAGTCGGGTCCCGTCAGCTTTTCCCGGCGCAGTGTACACTCCCAGTTGAGTCCCGTCCAAATTTCCCGGCGTTCTCTGCACTCCTAGTTGATCCCGCCCACTTTTCCCGGCGCCATGTGCACTCCCAATTGGGTCCCGTCAAATTTTACTGGCGTTCTGTGCACTCCCAGTTGGGTCCCGTCCGCTTTTCCCGGCGCTATTTGCACTCCCAGTTGGGTCCTGTCCACTTTTTCCGGCGCTATTTGCCTTCCCAGTTGGGTCCCGTCCGCTTTTACCGGCGCTATTTGCACTCCCAGTTGGGTCCCGTCCACTTTTTCCAGCGCTATTTGCACTCCCAGTTGGGTCCCGTCCGCTTTTCCCGGCGCAGTGTACACTCCCAGTTGAGTCCCGTCCAAATTTCCCGGCATTCTCTGCACTCCTAGTTGGATCCCGCCCACCTTTCCCGGCGCCATGTGCACTCCCAGTTGGGTCCCGTCAAATTTCACTGGCGTTCTGTGCACTCCCAGTTGGGTCCCGTCCGCTTTTCCCGGCGCAGTGTACACTCCCAGTTGAGTCCCGTCCAAATTTCCCGGCATTCTCTGCACTCCTAGTTGGATCCCGCCCACCTTTCCCGGCGCCATGTGCACTCCCAGTTGGGTCCCGTCAAATTTCACTGGCGTTCTGCGCACTCCCAGTTGGGTCCCGTCCGCTTTTCCCGGCGCTGTGTGCACTTCCAGTTGGGTCCCGTCCAAATTTCCCAGCGCTCTGCGCACTCCCGCTTGGGTCCCTTCCACGTTTCCCGGCGTTCTGTGCACTCCTAATTGGATCCCGTCGCTTTTCCCGGCGCTATTTGCACTCCCAGTTGGGTCCCGTCCACTTTTTCCGGCGCTCTGCGCACTCCCGCTTAAGTCCCTTCCACCTTTCCCGGTGTTCTGTGCACTCCTAATTGAATCCCACACGCGTTTTCCAACGCTCTGCGCACTCTTTGTTGGGCTCCGCCCACTTTTTCCAGCGCTTGGCGCTGTTGAATTTGTGTTCCGCTCACGAATCATGCGGTTTCTGATAGAAGTGAGGCACCAATTCTCTTGAACCACCATTGTAGCTGAATACTGCAAGCTCTTCCTTATCTAATGATAATCAATTTGTCAATTATTGACCATTTTCCCGAAAACTCAACTTTTACAATTTTTGATTTATGAAAAAAATTGATCGACAATTGACAGGATAATTAATATTAGGTAATATACTTTTACATTTCAGATTTTTTTTGAATATTCGACTTTTCGAACAATTCGGGATTTTGAACTTTTCGAATACTCGACTTTTCGAACAATTCGGGATTTTGAACTTTTCGAATGATTCGGGATTTTGAACTTTTCGAATATTCGACTTTTCGAATTACTCGGGAATTTGAGCTTCTCGGATAATTCGGGATTTTGAACTTTTCGAATACTCGACTTTTCGAATTATTCGGGAATTTGAACTTTTCGAATTATCGACTTTCTGAATAATTCGGGACTTTGAGCTTTTCGAATATTCGACTTTCCAAATTATTCGGGAATTTGAACTTTTCGAATAATTCGGGATTTTGAACTTTTCGAATATTCGACTTTTCGAGTAATTCGGGATTTTGAACTTTTCGAATATTCGACTTTTCGAATAATTCGGGAATTTGACTTTTTGAATATTCGTCTTTTCGAATAATTCGAAGTCGACTTTTTCAATCGAATGATTTTTCGAATCATTCTATTGGGTCAAGTTATATTAGGTAATACAGTGACCAGAACACCCAACTATAGAGGTGGGTGCACCAAAATCGTTCTATGACGGAGATATCACGGACTTTGTCATTTTTGAAAAAATTCTGGAAAATGCGAAATTCGCCCAAGATTTTTCAGGTAGCGACAAGGCCATAAGATAAAAGAAGAGCTGGGCTTTGCAAATGCTCACCATACCTGATCAAAGCATCACAGATGGACAGTTGAAAAATCGTTGGCACAGGTGCAGGGCTTCCTTAACAGCCTGATATATTCCTATTCCACGGAGCATTATATGTCACCACAATTATTTGCCCCACGATGAAAAAAAGACATCTAAATCATAGTGAAAGTTCAGAATAAAATTATCACAGATGGGCAGTTGAGGTTCGGAGGTTTTTTGTATTCAAAAATTCCAAGAGCCTCAATTAGGAACGAGTATCTAGGGCTTTCGTCCCTTGAATCCCGGCGCACGGTATATGACGTATGCGTGGTTCACAAATTACCACATAACTCGATAGCAATCGGAATCAACAACGTATTTAAGACAGTTCTATCACGAACAAGAGGAAGTCGCTTCAAAATTGCACTTAATCGCCCAAAAACTAGTTTGCGTGCTAGATTTTTTACTTATCGAGCAGGAAGTGCATATCTAAAGCCAAAGAACATATCAGCACCGATGGCACAAAGCCAGTTTAAACGGGATGCTGGAAAGTTGATTTTCGCCAGTGAAACGTCAAATTAGTTCGGAACGGTTCTTATATCTCCTTTTCATCTACTTTTTATGCCTTTTGATACAGTTCATACAGTTTTCATGTGTGTTTCTTCTTTTCTGTTCATAGTAACATGCCATTTGGACTATTATTATTTCACGACTGCCTTATGCAAACGTAATAAACATAAACATGTCTGGAACTTTTGCCACACCCTGTAGATGACGGAACGGGGAAAAAGTTCCTCCCCACTAGAAGCCTGTCATCTGCGCAGCGAGACATTCTGCTGTATCGTCACCGAAAACGCGCACTGGCCACTCGAACTGGCAATCACATGCAGGCGCCATTCAATTAATAAAATGTTCTCACCCATATATCCAACAGTTCCTACTCTCCCCTTGATGGGCTCGTTGTCCTTCAATTCAACAGCTAATCCGAGATCAGAAATTCGAACATGACCTCAAATCAGAAAGCCCACAATTTGTATTCCAGTATAGTTGTACAATGTCGAAAAAAATGTCGAATGAACGAAAATCGAAATTTTTTCGTTCGAAATATTTTCGAACGAACGAAAAATGAAAAAATTTCGTTCGAAAAAATTTCGAACGATCAAAAATGAAAAATTTCGAGCGAACGAAAATCGAAAAGTTTTCGTTCGAAAAAATTTCGAACGAACGAATTTCGAAAAACTTTCGAAACTTCGGAGGTCGAACGAACTAAATTCGAAACTAACCAAAATTTCAATTTTTTTCGAAATTTCGTATCTTTTTCAAAATTCGTCGAAAATTTCAAACTTTTTTCGAAATTTGTCGGAAATTTCGAAATTTTTCTCGAAATTTGTTCGAAAGTATTCCGAACGAACGAATTTCGAATAATTTTCGAAAAATCGGATTTCGAACGAACGAAAATTGTAAACTTTTCGTTCAAAAAATTTCGAACGAACGAAATTTGAAAAAAAAACTTCGTTCGACTAATTTTCGAACGAACGAAAACGAACGAAAAAAATTTCGAAAATTTTTCGAAAATTTCGTTCGTGTACAACTATATATTCCAGGTTAACTACTGATATATTATATGGTTGGGAAAAAAAGGTCATAGCGTTTTTATTCTGCCCTTTTTTGATTACTTTTGTGACGTTACGCACAATACATGTGAGTATACGTTCAAGAACGTCTTTCTTCCTCTATCCAATCTTTTTGTTGCTTACCGTCAACTTCAAAACTTCCAAGTACTACATGTAAATATAGTGTGTGGTTCAAGTACCGAATATTCGAAGTGTTTATATTCGCCTCCTATTCAAAGGCATCGTCCACGGTAAAAATCACTTTCGATTTTTTGTGTGCAATCAAACAAATCGGGCTAGCTGACATTGCCCACGGAGCTTGAGGCTCCGAAAATGCTCCCTGTCAAAGTTAGGGCCACCTGAAAACTGTTGTGGGGTCGACCATATAACACTTTTTCATTGAATGTTGATGTGACCGTCAAACAACGTGGAAAACATTTATGGTACAAACTCTACATGCAGGAAAACTTTAAAAAATGGCGGTGACCAAGTCTCCAAATGCAGAAAAACCTCAAAACTGGTTTGGCGGAAAATTCAAATTCTTTGTACGTTGTGTTCAAACTGGTTTTTCTCTACAAATAAAGAATTTTCAAGAGCTTCTTCGACATTTTCGTTGACTAAAGAGGCTGAGCTGTAGAAAAACATGAAAAAATGGAATATGGCTTTCATTGTGTACGATGCCTTTAAGCATCACATCAATGGTTGACTGAACATTTGATCAATCTGAGAAATAAATTATAGCACCAAAATAGATTCGCGGGAATTTTTCAAGAAAAATTGCAACATCTGCAGCTTATCTTCTACCCCTTCTTGAGTGTGCTGCGTTATGCCCGAAATATGCGGGGCGGGGGCGGAGTCGGCTGTCACCAGCTGCCCAGGTGGACGGTCGTAAACGGAGGCGTGAGAAGCGCAATTATAGCGACGCTCTCACTACGACAGTGTCGACTAACTAACAAACCATTCAAGCCAACTGATAGACTTGGAAGCGAATCGAATTATTAATTGAGCAAGAATACAGTACTTCGAATATTCAGGATTGGAATATTCTATTTGTTCGGGAGTTTCTTACTTTCATTTTTAGAATATTGGATTTACTAAGTGAATTCAGTTTTCCTATTTTTTCGAATATTCGATTCATATTTGATTCACTCGGAGGATTGGATAATGTTCTTTTCTTTTTTCAAATCGAGTCATTAATAATAACTAATTCGGTTTTTCGAATTTTTGAGTCATTTCGTAACTCGAATTATTCAATTGTGGTTTTGAGCACGTCGGCAACGGCGTAGAATAAATAAATAAATAAATATTCATATTTCGGATATTCGGTCTACTCAGAAAACTTTCTCGAAAACTGGGTCACGACATTAAAATATTTGGCCACAGATGAAAAGATTCCAGAATATTAATAGAATGACCGAAATAACTTTGAAAATTCAAATCGTTATTCTATACATTCCTCGAGAAAAATTTAATAAATAGAAAAGAAAAATACGATCTGCATTGGAGCGCGAAAGCGAAAAGTCTTCGAATTGTGTCATTATATGGTCGTACAGTCCGTTCACCATTACCTTGCTTCTGAATCTACACAAAGTGGGCTGTGAACATTTATTTGAGAAATTCTACTGATCACACAATATTGAATATTACTGATCAATAGAACAGATTTTTCACCTGTTGCGCAAAATGCGAAAATGAGGGGTATTTTTTAGGATTGTGGGTCAAAAACTTTAAGAACTGTACTCATCCGACAATATCGTCTGTTGGAGGGTCCGCCCCTCCAAAATTGAAATCGTTGAGCAAAAATTCAAGTGAGAAAGGGAACCTTCGGGAAAAATATATGAAATTTCTGAAAATTATGCTTCCTGGCAAAAGTGACGATTAGGCGATGCCATATCTCCGAGAAATTAAGAGTCGAAAAAAAGTTTTCGAAATATCTTGAAATACGCTTTAAAATGACTCGGCATGAAATAACCTGAAGTAATAAAACAGCTAGGAAATGAAGTACTTCCGCTTTCTGTTACGAATTTTACAAGCTTCTCCGCTAAACTTATCAAAGCAAAATCAAGCGTGCAACGGAAAAAAAGCCATTTTTTTGAAGCTGTAATAAGGGAATCAGCATTGGCCAAACTAGGTGAACGCGACGCCGAATTTTTAGTCATTGCACTTCGTTTCCTAGCTTTTTTATTACTTCAGGTTATTTCATTCCACATTATTTTTAGAGATATTTCAAGACATTTCAAACATTTTTTTTTTGACTTCTAATTTCTCGGAGATATGGCATCGCCAAATCTTTACTTTTGCCAGGATCCTCAACTTTCAGAAATTCTCTCATAAAATGAAATCTTGTATGTGGGGTTATATAGGGTGCTGAAAACAAATGTGGGGTCTGTTTGTCGAAATTCTGAGTTTTACTGTACGTTACGGTAGGTAGTATGCCATTTATGGGCTAAAAGTACCTTATTTATTCAAAAATCGGAAAATGGACATCAAACTCGTACTTACCACCCCGAATAACCCCCGCATACAAATTTTGAGTCAAATCTGAAATATTGATTAAACTACCGTATACCCACCGCAATCTGTAGAAAATCGCTAAATGGACCTCAGAATAGTGTCAAGCACATCAAATTTCCCCCAGGGAACGATTTTGAGACACATCTATAGAGGAAACCTGGAAATCTCAAAAGTGGCGCGTTGCCCTCAAAATTCCTCCCCCCCCGCTAGGATGCTTTGAGCGAATTAAGCCGAAAACTTTGGAAAATCTACAAATAACCTCAGATTCGTGATCAGCATCCCCTAAAACCCGCTGGGAGAGTTTAAGGTCAAATCTGGAACACTTTTCTGGAGCGCTTTCAGAACCCCTGATTGATATAAGTAAACGCTCAACCAAAAATCCGTACAAGTCCAAAACGCTATCAGCCTGCACAAAAATCGGAAAATGTGCTTTCACCCAAACTTTGCTCAGGGTGGTTGTTTTAGGAGCTGAAAACGTTTATGAAGTCCGTTTTCGAACTTTGGAGAGATTAATGTCCTTTTTGGAAGGTACAAAAAGAACAAAAACGACCGTTTTTAGCGTATAACCTCTCGGAACCAGCGGCTTCGGACGGGGTACTGCGCAGTTTTACAATAGATGCCCTAGAGAAGAGACTAGCCATACAATTTGTTTCCGCAGATCCGACATACGCTTCGTATACTTCCCTCGTCAGCATAGAGAGACTGCGGAAGCTGGAGTTTATGAAAAACGGCAGAATTCATCCTATTGTAGAGTTCCGCATATTTTCTGAAGCTATAAATTATTTTTCAAAAGAAGGACAAAGTGTACAATCAAGCATGGCTGATTTGGTGCTTCAACAGGAGGCGAATATAAACACTTCAGATATTCATTACTTGAACCACACAGTATATTTAGGAGTGAAACTCGAAAGCGATGGACTTTGACGGGGAGCGATAAAGAGCTTCAGATAGGAGAGGAAATGCGCTTTCGAACGCAGACACATACTTCGCTTAACTAAGAAGATAATGTAGGAACAGAAACGCTACGAGCTGTTCCCCCAACCCAATACTATCCATTAACGGAATCATTTCAAATGTTTAACATCTAACACAAAAGCTTTTTAAACAAAATAACACGGCATTACAACCAGGACCTACCATAATCGTCTAATAAAATATTTTCAGGCTTGAGATCACGATATAATATCCTTTCTTTATGTAAATGCTGCAGTCCAAGAGTAATTTCGGCGGCATAAAACTGAACTCGTTTCTCGTCGAAACCTCCAGGCATTAAATTATACAGATGAAATTTGAGATCTCCTAGAACCAGGTTTATTTGGAATGGAAGACAATTATATTACTGACGAAGCAATTTGAAGAACACCACTGAAATACCTCCGTTCATCAAAGTTAGAACAAGGCAGAGCGCGTCCTTCGTCTCATAAGCATAGGCAAGACTAACCTAGAACTTGGACAAATCGAAAAAATTTTTATGAGCTGACTCAAAAGAATTTCAACTCTCCCATCCCATTTTCAACAAAGAAAAAAACCTTACCACAAATGGAGAATTAATACGTTGCAAAATCTGTTTCTCATTTAGACTCAAAGTCTCAGCATGTCGTTTTTTCACTCTCTTCTTTTCCAACTTCTTCAACGCGTACATCTTTCCAGATGCCCGAACCTATAAATGATATGCCTACATTAATACGGAAACAGACGGACCTATTTGTCGCTACAGTGAGATTCCCCCTGATAACGAGGATTGCAGAAAAAAATTGGCTATTTTCCGTGATTAACGCTTCCCTAGAAAAAAGTAGTCGCTTGCTTATTGCTACCAGAAACATCTCACGAGTCGCCCAGGGACGGGACTTACAAGGGAAGTATAAGAAGCGTAGGTCTGAACGGTAGAAATCTAATGTCATAAGGGAATGTTCACGCACTACATGGTGACATAGTGTTGGGTACCCGCCGCGAAAGATAGATCTGAAGGAGTTATAGGCTCCGAAAGTTTGCCAGCCATCGACCTCCTCGTAGTCTATGAATTGTTAAGCAGGCGAGCCAACAGCCTCGACGGCGCAAAGGGAGGAAGGGGCAGTGATGGGCATGTGACTAGGGTTCGAATCCCCCCAGAGCTGCCTTTTTGCAAAATCTCGGAACTTTCAGATTTTGATCGAAAAATGTGTCACAAATGTCTTTTTATCCTTTTGCTGCGTGATATAGCCATATCGAAAGTGAAATAGGCTCGGGTACAAAAGATTCAAGGTTTTGTTCCCCATCAAGGATTTCCATTGTTTTGGAGAACTTATATGATATGGAAGTATTAACATCACATATGTTTAACAACCTTATCTTTTTATGGGACGCAAAATACATAACCATTTCTTTCACAAATGGTAAATAAGCTCAAATGCATCAAACATAAGCAAATTCGGCAACAGGGAAAGCGAATGAACGCGATAGGCCCCTGGCAACCTATCTCTTCACAGGGGTCGAGCGCTACTGGGAATTCGAGATTAGTTGGAGTTTCGAAAGGACCTGGACGGATAAGAACGTAGCCGGCCTTTAAGGCATCGTCCACGCCGAAAACCATATATTATTTTGAATACCTAAAAATTCAAAATTTTGAAGAGCAATAGATGAGTGAAATTGCTTCAGCAGCGCTTTCGAATAGCTGAAAAACCCAAAGTCTGCCAGCTGAACCGAGCTTGTTACGCCAGGCGGTTTCGTCGAAATCTGCAAGTTCTTCCCCGCCGGCACGAGAGCCTGTATCGCGCTTTGATTGGAAAAATCACTCCTTGGGTCGAGAAAGAGAACACAATTCTCCGGCATTTGCTGGACGAAACCATTCTCGAAAAGTGCAAGTGTTGTTAACGTCGTCATGATATGGGATGTTCCGCTGACGACGTAAAGTTTCTTCGTCTTGAATACACCCTTCAATGGAAAGCGACCACCCTGCTCTGGTAATTGAACAAAGAGCATTTCTTCGACCTTGCCTGATGGGAAAATGAGGGGCATGACTGTCAGACTTCGGGTGGTCGCAGAAGCCGACTGCACAGAGCGCATCGTCTTCTGTTACTTATTTGTTCTCGTAACTTGTTCAAAATATGTGGGGTAATATTTCCCAATCATATAAGCTCCCCAAAACAATGGGAAAGCTTTAATGGGAAACAAAACCTTGAATCTCTTGTACCGGAGACACTTTCACTGTCGATATGGCTATATCGCGCAGCAAAAGAATAAGATGACATTTGTGAAATAATTTTTGATCAAAATAGCATAAAAATAGCAAAATACCCAACACTATTTCACCATGTAATGCGTGGACATTTCCACATGACATTAGATTAATACCGTTCAGACCTACGCCTCTTATACTTCATGTGTTAGTCACGACAAATCGCGAAACGGTGCAGAGAACAGCATCGCATTCCGAGAAGAAACAAATATTATTACGGAATCTTGCGGAAAATTTCTGGCGAAGATTTTTTCAAGGATACAGTACTTTCGAGTCTCAGGACATCAGGGGCTGCGGCGATGTCGTACATTCGTGCCATGGTAGTGTTGAGGAAACATTATCAGCCGGTGTGCCAGCATTGGGGTATCAGGGTGACGGAGGAAGGAGTGCTACTAGCCAGATTAGAGGACGATTTGTGACACCGAAGAAGGTACGAATCGGTGCATGGAATGCACAAACGGCACACCATTTTGGGCAAAAGGAGATCACCGCAAGATAATTGATTAAGGGCGGATTATCGGTTGCTGCACTGTCCGAGCTCAGGATAAATGGATATGTAATAATGACCACCCCCGTGCCAGACCGTAAGGAGAAGGTGACGTTGTATTAGTCCGGTAGCGACGGACACCACCAAGACATTGGATTTTTGCTGAGCAGCCGTGAAGCTGGAAAAGTTGGTACATTCGAGACGATGTCTAGCAGGGTGGCTGTTCTCACATTGAGTGGAACGGTCAAGACACATATCGTGACCGTCTATGCGCCCATGGAACCGAGCTGTGATGCCAAAAAGGATGCGTTCCACGCTCAACTTCAAGATGCGCTGAACTCTATTCCAAGGACTGATCTACTCATGGTCGTAGGAGGTTTCAACGCACGTGTCGTAGCGATAGATCAACATGGGAAGAAGTTATGGGCAGATTCCGAGTTGATGAAATGAATGACAACCGAAGCTACTAACCACACGTGCCGCAATATCCAAGTAAGTGCTCTCTGAGAAATGTCATTTACACGTAACTGTAGATATTTCACGGTCTATAGAATCCCGAGGTTATCAATTTAGGCTGGTCAAAAAAAAATGCTATATCCTCTGTAAAACGTCGTAATTCTCACGACTCATGACGCAAGCGGCGATCGCGACTCTGCTCCCTCCTTCTGTGATGCGCTCTGCCACTGTCTCAAACCTCCGCTCAGTACTAGCACGCGTAGAAGCCATGAGAATTTCGCGGTTTTATAGCTTTTACACTGATGATGTATTCAACAGTGTTCCCCGATAGTCGAATAATTTCGCGCAGTTAACACGTCCAGCACTTAAACCCAAAATGAAAACTCAATAAACGCATTTTGTATACTTACCTGACATGCACACACTTCACCGAATCCGCCTTTCCCGAGTACTCTGTATAATCTGAATGTATGCTTGTCCACAGGCCTTTTTTCCAACCACTTCCACTGCAGATACCGATAGAATAGCACCGATTCAAGAAACTGCTTAAAGGGCTCATCCGCCAAGTACGCGCGAACTAATCTGGAAAATTAATAGTTTTTTTGAGTCACGAATGAACCGAATATTTACAATGTAGTTCATAGCACACGCCCATCGCATACACTGCCTTCCTAACCTCCCCCCTCATCTCCTCCACCCATCTCCCCTCTGTCTTCCCCTGTCTCAGTCCAATGAACCGAGTGAAATTAGTTGTGAAAAAAGTGTACTTCATTCTAATGGTACTCAAGCTTATGTTCCTACCAACACTGAAGCAAGTTCAGCGCGGAAAACTTATCAACTTTCCCGAGGAGCGGGTTTAAATGAAAAAGCCCACACTTCTTAGTAGAGTGAGGACTTTTTAAAAAGAGACCGAACGAACGAATTTCGAATAAATTCGTTCATTTTTTATTTCGAACGAACGAATTTCGAATAAATTCGTTCATTTTTTATTTCGAACGAACGAATTTCGAATAAATTCGTTCATTTTTTATTTCGAACGAACGAATTTCGAATGAATTCGTTCATTTTTTATTCCGAACGAACGAATTTCGAATAAATTCGTTCATTTTTCATTCCGAACGAACGAATTTCGAATAAATTCGTTCATTTTTTATTTCGAACGAACGAATTTCGAATAAATTCGTTCATTTTTTATTTCGAACGAATGAATTTCGAATAAATTCGTTCATTTTTTATTTCGAACGAACGAATATTCGAAATTCGAATTTTCGAATGACGAATAATTCAAGCATTCATAGCAATACCGCGCAACTACGAAGTGAGCGGCAATAACGAGTTGAATTCTTCTTTTAAAGCTTTATTTCCACCTACAAATGGAATTAATAAGGCACGACTCATCTCTAAACCTGTACGGGCTACAACGCGACGAATGCTACAAAATCATTTTTTTCCGTTCTAACTTAGCCTAAGGAGCTTATTCGAGGTGCTGAACATGAATAAGAGGTCCACTTCCGGTGCTTCGAAGGATCACGGTAAGTATAGGGTAATTATATTGTTAAAGTCTCCGATATAACTGAAATTTTGCCTAGAGAACCTACCCCTAAACCTTCCCAGATAAAAAGGAGCTCGACGCTCACTCCGATCTTCCCACTTTCCCGGAGACACGATATGGGCGAGTGCTTGCCCTCCTGACACGAGAGCGTGCCCATCACGGGCAAAGCGTGCCCTCAAAAAGATGCTGTACGCTCAAGACGCTAGCCTCCAAGGGAGGCATACGACGCGGTTCTGAGCCAGGACTCGGATGAAGGCACTGCCTTCTGTTTAATTGTCCAATTTCGCGGTACTTGGCTCGCTGAAGGCCCTGCTCAATCGCTGGTGGCCCCAGTTGGTGCTCGGTACACTGGCCGGGTCGCGTGTTGGCGTGCGGCCGCGTCGTGCACCGGTGCGTGAGTATATTTTTGGAAACAAAAAGCTCAGAGGGGCTTATCACCAGGGCAGGAAGCAGCCACTCGCCCAAGACAGTCGCTACCGCCCCCGCGATAGCTACTGCCGTGGGCGACAAAACTTCGGATTTTGCGCTCCACAGCCACTATCCCGCTGGCGGCTTTCAGCGAGGCGTGGAGCGCGTTTTTGTCTGAGCCATTAATCCTTCAGAAATTGCGAAAAGGATAAAAGATTCTTAATCCACAGCTCAGAAAAGCCTCTTGGCAAAGTTTTAGCCAAATCGGTGCTTTCACTGGAAGGGGGGGGGGGAGTACCAATTGCCATCCCACTAGGGCTCGCCCATTTTTCCGTGCCGCCGCGCAATTATAACACCAATCCGGGGTTTCCTCCCCTGCCAGAAGCGTTGCGGCGCGCAGAAATTGGTGTAGCCATATGCAGTGGACATATGGCCCCGACTGGCGAGATAGCACGGCCAAATCTAAAACGTCGACAAACCACGGCACTGTGCCGCAACCTTCCGTAACACCGGAAACGGATGTCAAATCTGTGCTTAGCACCCCCAAAGGTTGTTATCGCGGAAACTTGGCCACCCCTATTTCTCCGCGCCGCAACGATTTTGGAAGGGAATGAAAACCCCGGGTTGGTGTCATAGGTTCGTTGGGGTGGAGACAACGGTCCGAGAGATGAAGGTTGTTTAAGATACCTGAGTGGGGAATGGTGAAGGTTCCATATAGATTTGCAACTTCAAATTTTGACGTTTTCTTAATCCTCTTTTTCTTGCATTCAATGTATTTTTGTTTTTAAACATTAATTTTGAAACATTTTTTCCGTTAGACGACCTTCTTTAGAAATTCACTATTCTTAGTGAAATGATCTGCGTAGGTCATGAAAAATTCCTTTTGAGCTGTCTTGGAGTCAAAATTTG
This sequence comes from Aplectana chamaeleonis, assembly GCA_029168955.1. Taxonomy (NCBI): domain Eukaryota; kingdom Metazoa; phylum Nematoda; class Chromadorea; order Rhabditida; family Cosmocercidae; genus Aplectana; species Aplectana chamaeleonis. Next base: position 360,704 of record JAPDOI010000196.1, read on the forward strand.
TCGGAAAATTTCTTCAAGCGATTTTTGAAAAACTACCTGTTCTTCGCTCATACCATTTTTACCCTTTTTGATGGATCTTTCAACAGCTTCATATTTTTTTATAAATCAGCTCGGGTCAGCTCGGGTATTCAAAGTCGAATAACGTTCGAATATTCACCTTTTGCAAATAGTCGAATTCGAATAATATTCGAATATTCACCTTTTCCGAATAGTCGAATTCGAATAATATTCGAATATTCACCTTTTGCGAATAGTCGAATTCGAATAATGTTCGAATTTTCACCTTTTGCGAATAGTCGAATTCGAATAATATTCGAATATTCACCTTTTGCGAATAGTCGAATTCGAATAATGCTCGAATTCTCACCTTTTGCGAATAGTCGAATTCGAATAATGTTCGAATTTTCACCTTTTGCGAATAGTCGAATTCGAATAATGTTCGAATATTCACCTTTTGCGAATAGTCGAATTCGAATAATGTTCGAATTTTCACCTTTTGCGAATAGTCGAATTCGAATAATGTTCGAATATTCACACTTTTCGAATATTCGAATGTTCGAATAAAAATTCGTTCGAAAAATTCGAATATTTTTCGAACATAGTCATTTTCACTAGGCATTACGAAACGACAAATACGCATTTTAGAATTTTTTACTTTTGTTGCCTGTCTCTCAAGTCCGCAAATCACATTGCGAAGTAAGCTCCGAAAAAGAGTGCGCAGATGAGCAGGCCGTCGCGCTAATTTTAGGCGGAGCTACGACCCCCCCGCCCTGATGACCGAAACTTTGGAGAAATTTCACGATCCCCTCTACATGTAGAGATGAAGAATTGCTTTAGCTTTTCTTGAGTGACAAATTTTGAGAAATTTCAAATTTGTGGCTATACAAGACAATTCTCCTATTCTTGCCCCAATTTACCTTACCAAACGGTTTGGGGAAAATTCCCACTTTTCTCCGGAAATTTTACGAGCCCCCAAAGCTCTTTTTTAATCCAAAATTTCTACGACCCCCGTTGCGCCAAGTCGCAACCCTGCTCAACCGTGCCTCATACACGCCATTGTGTACACGAAAGGTATTGCAATCAATTTCTCTTCTGCATCTGACCACCTTTCCAAACATTAAAGGTGAGTGTATGGTTACCGTTTTCGATTTAGTCTGACGCATGGCCCAGGCAGCTGACGCTGCGGTGTTGGCGGCATCACAGACCAATGGGGTTTTGATCGCGCAAGCGGTGATCTACCGTCGCAGCCCCGTCCATTCATCAGACTAAAATTATTACGTGAACTCTAGCTCCGCGCCTCGAATCTGCTCGTTGATGCAAAGTCAATAGAGTATGCGCACCATGGCTGCTCCTCGCTCCTAGACCCTGCTGGGCGCCCCTCAACGGTCGTCCACGTTCATTCATGACTTCCCCAAAAAGCAGCGGCTCTTAGGCGCTATTTATACTCCTTAACGCCAGCGTGGCACGCGCATCACGCACTGAAGGGGCGTCGGAGTACGAATACTCTCTACGAGCGTCACGCGCGTGCCGCGCTTGGGAAGACTATAGGGCTCTGCAGTCTCAGCGACCGGCGGCACGTGGCCGAGCGAGAGGTTTGGGGCGCGGTCGAAACATGACGCGGCGTTGGAAACTAAGACCTCGCAGAGTTGCAGCGAATTTGCCGTCGGCGCCGCTATTCCACCATTGCGTACGCACTAATTAATCGACGTCACAAATTTTCAGTAGCTTTTGCTTTGCTATGCTTTGTGACTTTAAAAACTTACAATGAACAAACTCTGAAAAATATAATAGAAAACAGTGAAGCGAAACTATCATTTACGTTTACTAAAGTGATTAACATAGAGATTTCAACACAACAAAAATAGTAGTGTTTACGGGTATTTGCATACGTCACCACTATAAAGCAGCGTAAAAAAAGAAAAAAATGAAGCTGGAAATCAAAGAACCAAAACCGTGATCAGTCTGGGAAATCGTACGCTCTCAGATATTTTCCATGAATTTTCTCTCGATTTCAGCTAAAATTTCGGAAAAGTACGCCTTTAGACGATGGATTTCAGGATGGAGTCGAGAAGGAAGCTTGAATCGATTCATGTCGACGTTCTTCGACGCGGCAGAGAATGGTGTTCAACCCGTATAAGTTGAAGTACAGGTGCTCGAGAGGGTGCAGGTGAATTTCACGAGTGACGGGCGTTCTGTCCGTCACCAGTGAGAGCCGGAGCCTGGGCGGGGTTTGAGAGCCATTAACGAGGTGCTAACGATGACAAGTCGTCGAGGTGGCTAATTGTCTCTCTTTACTCACCGCAATAATCTGCCAGTGAGACACCAAATGCAATCCACTGATGAAAACATGGTTTGAGGTCAAGAAATTATAACACTTTGTTTTTTTTAAGTACAAATATTTATTATTACCATTACCACTGTGGGACAAAACCACTACTGTTATTATCACTATTATTATTATTATCATCAACATTACTATGGCTATCATCCGATAAACTTCTTCTTTGCAGCCACGGAGAGGGTTCCCGTCACACGTTCAGAAACTCGGCTACTAGCGTTGGGTTCATCCACAAATCCATTGTCGTCAATGAAGTCGGTCTCAACGGGCAGTTGAACAGGTGTGCCGTAGTATGCCCTTGACCACCGCAATCCGGGCACTCGTCAGGTCCGCTGTTATCGATCCTATGCAGATATGAGATCAGCATGGGGGAGTGTCCACAGCGTAAAGAGGCAAGGGTGCACCTGGCACGCCTGCCAAGTTCCATCTCGGTCTCGCTAACCTTCGGAGGTACGACTCCCAGGATGGAGTTTATAGCAACTCTGCTCAAGTGTTCCTTCACGAATCGGGTATGCTCCGCGCGCAAGAGACGAAGGCGTTCTTTTTTGTGCTTCGGTCCATCTCTGCACATCTACTTTCGAAGGAGCATCGGTGAACGGCTTTCTGATACATTTCTCTCTTACTGGGTTTAGAACTCTTCGCGACGGACGATTTGGCTGCTTAACGATGTTAATGAACATTTGTTGCGCCTGGAGTTGGCAGTGGTCTCTCACTGGCAATATGTGATCTTCGGCGTGTAAGTGCTCAAATGGAGAGCTTCTAGAACAGCCCGTCGCGATTCGCAGAGCAGAATTTTGGACGCGCTGCAGCTTGGACCAAGATGTGTCCGACACGATGCGCTGCCATACTGGCGCAGCACACTCCAAGGCGGGTTGCACGATAGCCTTATACTTGGTCGGGATCGTTTCTTTATTGCATCCCCAGGGCGTTCCACCGAGAGCACGCAGGACGTTGAGTCTTGTTTTCACTGTGGCTTGCTTCTGCTCAGTGTTCTTATGAAACTCCAACGAAGGATCCAACACGAGTTCAAATAGCTTGGGGAATCGGGTGGCCGGCAATTGAGCTTCGTCCCATTCCACCATGGGATGGACACTGTGCTCAGCATTATCAGTGGAAAAGACGGTGACGGTTGATTTGGAGGCAGAGACTGTGAGCATTTTGCGATCGAAGAGACATTTCAGCTCGATCAAGTAGTCATTGATCTTACTGGCGGCTACCTTCATGTCGCGATCTCGGCACAGAATAGTAATATCATCCGCGTATGCAACGACCTTGATGTCTTGAGGGGGAACGGGCAGATCTTCTAGATATAAACTGAAAAGTGCAGGCGATAAAACTCCTCCTTGAGGAACACCAGCGGCGATGAGGATGCTATTGGAAACACGCTCCTGGAATAGCACATTTGCCCGACGCCCTTTAGTGAAGGCAGTTATCCACCGCTTCTGCCAGGGCCTAATGGTAGACTTCAACAGACTCTCTGATAGTAGGCCTAGAAGTGACAGTGTCAAATGCCTTTGTCAAGTCGAGGGCCACCCCAACAGTACGTTGGGGTTTCATGGCATTGGAGCCGTCCAGAACATAGCTCACAATTTAAAACAAGGCCTTGGTGGTGGAATATAATTTACGGAAACCATGCTGATGCTGTTGCCTGTTGTTGTGTTCGGCCAGCTCCTCCACAACCAGTTTTTCGGCAACTTTGGCAATGGGTGAAAGTAGACTGATCGGCCGGTACCCTTTAGCCGTGGATGATGATTTGCCCGGCTTCGGCAGCGGTATAACGCAAGCGACTTTCCAATTTCGGGGTAAAGTACATGTACGAAACTATGTGTTTATGACGTCAGCAATAAGGGGCAATAGTTCACTGGGCAGTCTCTTCAGGACTGCTGGGCTCAAACCGTCTGGCCCTATTGCCGTCAAGCTACTCATCTCCTTTATCATCTTCTCGACCTGTGCAGGCGTAACTGCTTGATATACATCCATGAGAGGCAATTTACAGAGTTCTCGCAAAGATATTCTATTCTGCTCCTCTTTTGGTTCTATCAAAGCCTTCCACGTTGCTGCTGCATCATTTCTAAAGTTCATCTTGTCAGTGAACTTTTCCCAAGTTTCCTTCTTGTGCCTGTCAAGGTGTCTCTTTATCTCTTTATCCAGCACAGCGATGTGTGGGTCACGGTGATCTGCAGCTCTCTTTGCGTCCCTTGTCCTTATCTTGTGCAGTGTTTTCCTGGTGACATTGGGAAAGAAGGTCTTGACGCGGACTTCAGGGATTGCAGCTTTCATAGCCTTCAGGATAGCATCAGATAGGTGGCGCTCCTCCTAGTGTACATCGCCATTCCACGGATAATCAGCCGCTTAGCGAAGCGCAATCTCCCTGAACAGGCTCCAGTCTGCAAACCTAAATCAAGATTCTATCAAAAAAGGGTCTTCCAAGCGAAAGAGGTTTGGTTCGCGTCATAAACGTTCCAACAAAAAGGGACAATAGAATTGTGGAGTGATGAGAGTGTACAAAAGATGAACAATATTTTCTAAAAGCAAATTTTTTGGTCGACACTTTTAAACGGCGAAAACAAACCGTTGTGGTATTACACGGAGAAGAGTTTGAAGGTTAAAAAAAACTTCTACTCGTTTAGCGAGATTATATGGCAATACTCTTGCTTGATGTCATACTTCGATTGTTTTATTTCTCCCAACCGCTGTAGCTAACACGTCTGTCACGGTCGATTTGGCAGCACCTCCTCTTCCAATGATAGCTATTAAGGGGTGCTCTTATTCAGCCCACCCCCCCCCATAGGCTCACTCGAGTTGGCTCAAAAATTTTCTAAGCTTTTTCTCCGATTTTGTTCTATCTTGAGCACCGGTGCTGCTGTTTTCCCAGTTTCTAGTCCATGCAGAGCCTCAACTTCTGACAGCTGGGAAGGGACCATGCGTAAATGAGTACACACCGCTCACCTCTTGTTTCATACCTACTCTTTATCTACTGGGTATCACCAACTTTATTTACGAAAGGCGATTGGGGGGGGGGTGGGCTGTATAACATTATTCGCCTTTAAGTACACATACATATATATTTTTGAAGGTTTGCGCATAATCAGAGTCATTTTTGAAACCACGTAATATTTCCGTGTAGAATACCTCAACGGTTTGTTTTCGCCGTTTAGAAGTGTCGACCAAAAAATTTGCTTTTAGAAAATAGTGTTCATCTTTTGTACACTCTCATCACTCCACAATTCTATTGTTCCCTTTTTGTTGGAACGTTTATGACGCGAACCAAACCTCTTTCGCTTGGAAGACCCCTTTTTGATAGAATTGTTCATTTTTTATCGATATTACGCAGTAATATCCCATGTATGTAATTCATGCAAAACTAGCATACTTCATTACGCTCAATTATTAGGTGCATACATAGGCTGTTAGAATACACCGACTTCTCGTCTTTGTGAGAGAGTTATAATTACAAACATTTACATTAGGCGAAATCGCCTCTAGAAGACCTGAATAGTTTGATTCTTGATCCATTATCGGCGATCCTTCTAAAACTGCAGTGAACGCAAAGACTATTCTTATTGTCAATATGGGTGCGAAAGGTTCATAAAGCCAAGCAGAAGTAAATACGACGTTCCGATGACGTCATCAGAAGCCAGATGCACTTTTCACGACGTCCCGATAACGTCATCAGAAGCCAGATGCTCTTTTCACGACGTTCCGATGACGCCATCAGAAGCCAGATGCACTTTCACCAGCCTGCGTCCCCCCTACCAACTTACCTGCCTGAAATTGACCGCCTGTGACCATTGGCAGTGGATACTAGCAGTGAGGAATGAAAAGCGTGACGGCCTACGGCCCACGGCCTACGGCGCACAACATGATTTTCTCCTAAGCTTTTGGGCTCACAACTTTGTTATTTGTGAACCGATTCGGCTCAAATTTTGACTGCTGGTGTCTTTTGAACCCCTTCACTTATATCCAGAAGGAAATCCGCAGAAAGCTTGTTTTAATGGTTTTATAAACAACTATATAAAATTATAAGTGATCACAAGGCCTAGGCAAAACCAAACCTCTCCAGCCGCTTCGTGGCTGGGGCGATAAGAACGATGACGAACACCTGTATAGGGAGCAAGAGAATTTGAGAGATCAATATAGACTAAGACAGGGATGGGAGACGAGTGGGCTGATCATCGTTTAGAATGACCAAGTCGCACTCCTCCGCCCATTCTTCGACGTCATTTCCCCTAGCATCAGAATCAAGCGAAGAGCAGAACGTGTGAGAGCATTGAAGTCACACACAAAGACAATTGAGGGAGAGAGAGAGAGAGAGAGAGTAGTCGTAAAGCTGTTTGAGGAGTGGGATAGGGTCGTTGGAGGATGGGCAAGAGGTAGAAGGAGGGATGTATAAAGTAAAGAGAGAAAGTGGTGTTTTAAGAGGTAGATGGATGGGGATGTACTCAAGAGTGCCATCCACTGGAGTGTTTGGAATTATGTGAGAAGGAAGAGAGGACAGAACAAAAAGGGAGACCCCGCCTCCCTGAGATGACCTAGGATTATGATATGCAGTATAGCCCGGGATGTTTGGATGCCGAGAGGTAGCAGCGGGAGAGAGTTTGGTTTCCTGAACCATGATAACGTCCGCGTGATGGGTGGCACGAGCAAATAGAGATAACTCAGAAAGCTTGGCGCGAAGGCCGTTTAGATTGATGTGTACAATATATAGGGTTCGGTTTGTATGAGGAATTTGAGTTGCTGGAGGCGGAGCACACAATACAACGAAAGGAAGAATCGTGGTGCCTCACAGAACTGAGACCCGAACAAGAGAAGTGCACCCACCTTTGGCATCCAAATCACTGGACGCTGGTCCGATTCCAAGTGACATCTCTGTTGCATGTGGCACATGGGTGCTTTTGAGCGGGTCCTGAATTCCTCTCGACGCCGACCCTTTCTAGCAGAATCCTTCGGAGAGCTGCGAACAACCAGCACCTCTCCCATGACAAAAACCCTCTCCGCGGAGGGATTGACGTCGGTTTGCACGGAGGTGGTCTTCTTTCCTCCACACTGCCGCGGCACGAACGTACGACATCTCGGCAGCATCCGATGAACTACATAGATTTACCCGAAACGAAACATGACAGTTTGAAAAACATGACAAATTGATGATGATAATCCCGAATGGATCGAATATTCCAAAAAACGAGTAACTCACGAATGAATCGATTATTCGTAAAGAAGAATATTTCATGTTTGACTTTTATGAATGAACTTCCGAAATAGTTCTTCGGTTCGAAAAGCTATAAAAAGTTAGTTGAATTTATATCCGATTCGGTCCCAATTCCTCAGCACATTTATTTATTACACCCAACAAACACATGCTTGCTATCCTCTTCTCCTTAATTTCACATTTTTTACCAATGCCTTTTTGTAACTTTTCTGAAATTCAGCACATCAATACAAACGATCTATTTGGTTGAGTTACTGATTTCGGCTATTGCATTGCACAATGCACAGCTCGAAAATAACTCGATCGTCCTTTTGAACAGATTCGAAACACTATCCTTGATTTTATTAAATTATTCAAAAATGCAAGGAAAAAACAACCTATATTTCCCACCATTGCAACACAATGAATTTTGCAGAATGGGGATCATAAATGTTTGTAGTTGACATAACATAGTGATATAATTTCATTGCCAAACTGCACTCTCGCCGGAAGGTCGGTTCTTCCGTGGCTCTGTTTGCAATCGTCTAATCGATCATATAAAGATATATTTTCCCCTCTGCCGACTGCCACCCGTCATTATCCTAATATTCTATTCGACTACTCAATTCCCGTCGTCTGAAGTTCTGACTATGTCAAATCACTGTGTCATCACGTCAACTGCCTGAAATCCCGAAGTTGTTTCGCAATCTGATGCGAATCGATAATTGGCGCAACTACGAGACCTGAATGGCTCTGATGTTCAGGCTATAAAACGTCGAAATTCGCATGGTTCCTACGCGTGCTGGTGCGGAGGTTAGAGACAGAGAGGGCAGAGGACAGACGGAGGCTGAAGCAACGCGCGCGCCGCTCGCGCCTCGAATGATGTGAATTACGACGTTTTATAGAGGGTACCTTCGTATGCGAAGCTGCTCGTCGAACTTCTAAATGGAAACAAAAGTTGGAATGGCTGAGCTGACACGACAGTGTACTGCGGTAATAGCCGAAAACAAGGAGCTGTGGCAGAACTCTTTATTGGAAAGTAGGATTGATTCTCTTTTACGCGTTACGAGCAATTCGGATACTCGTGTTATTGATCCTCCTATGCTCGATAATTCTTCTTGTCAATGTGAAGATCATGAGAGGAAGAGATCGATCGTTACTTCCGGTGTAACAGAGAGCCTGGAACTTAGTTCCTTGGATAGGGCCTTTGATGATGTCTATCAAACAATGATATTGTCAATTTTCTAGGTCTCGAATGTATTCCCAGCTCTGTTTTCCGCATGGGGACCAAAAATCCTCATAGACCCAGATGATTCGAAGTTGTGCTTCCAGCCAGTCGTTTCCAGAAGGAAGCTATCGCGCAGGCTCCCCTTCTGAAGTTTTACTCTCAAGGAGGGGTATATATTCGGCCCTCTCTTCCTGAAGAAGAGCGAGATCGCAGAAGGGAAGAACGGCATAGCAGTAATATTTGCTCTCCTTTCTCACAAAATGTCTGTTTGTTCAACTCCTCTCTGTCAAATGCTAGTTCCATTGCCTCTGATGAGAACACCTCCCCACTCCATCTCTCGGGAAACCTTTGAAGTCTCTTCTGTCAAAAAATCTTAGCGTCAAGTGGATGCTGTCCAATATTCGCTCTTTTGTTAAGAATGATGATCATCTTTTGCTGACTCTTACTCAAAAAAAAATTTGACCTAGCTTTTTCCACTGAATCCTGGTTAAATTCCAAAAATAAGATGGTTTCTCTTCTTGGTTTTGCTAGTTCCCAGTACTCTGCTGTGAGATGTGATAGAGCCCACAAAAAAGGTGGTGGAGTCTTTGCTTTGATCAAGAACACTAATCCATTCAACGCAATATTCCAAGAATCAATTAGAGACGCATACGAAATTTTAATAATTGACGTAATTCTGCTAGACCAAATGTTGTTAGATACCTCGTAATATATAGAACCCCACCTTGCAATGCTGAAAATTTAGATCGACTACGTGAGATTGTATGTGATTTCTGCTCTCATGAAGGGTCGAGCGTGGTGCTTGAAGATTTCAATCTAGCTGATGTCAGCTGGGAAGAAATTTCCTTGAATGAATGAGTTCAGCTTCAAGAGAGTTTACAGAAATGTTTGCTTCACAAAATTTTTCTCAGCTGGTTTCTGTTCCAACTAGAAATTCTTATCTCGACCTAGTATTTTGTGATCATGATGGCCTGATATATCATGTCGATTTGGTCGCACCTATTGGTAGCAATGGCCATGCCACGGTAGAATTCCAGACGAATGCACATATCGTAAACACTCCAGTCCGTTACAAAAGCGACTTCGAGCATGCTGATTTTGTTGGGATTGAGAAAAACCTGATGTTGACTGGTTTGGTTCTTTCGGAACTGTTGACTCAGTGAATGAAAAATACGAAATGTTTTTGGCCATAATAAATCACGTTATTGAGATGTTTGTCCCGCTTTGCAAAATCAAGTTTGGCCAACTGAAATTACCAAAATACCTGGTTAGAATGACTAATAGGAGCAACCAGCAATGGAATACGGCGGCGGTGACTAGGGCAGCGATAACTCCTGGTTGAAGTATAAACGTTAAAATAAGTTTGGATGAGGCTCTGAATAAGTATCACTCGTATCTAGAAAAGAAGCTTGTAGAGTCAAAAAAGAATTCTGATCTCTATGGTTACATAAACAAACGCTTGAGAGAGGGCAAAAAGGTTCCATCTTTAATAGCAGAAGATTTGAAATTAATCACTGGTGATAAGGAAAAAGCTGAGCTGCTCGCAAAAGAATTTCACGCTGCTTTTTATGCCCGACCAAGAATCTCCCACTTCACTGAATCCTCAATTCCTACTATGAGTGCCTCTGTTTGGTTTCACAAGGATGAAATATTCGAACTTCTAAACAAATGGCCCAAGTCTGCTTCTAGAACCCCCGATGACATTCCTCTCTCTTTCCTAAAGACAATATTAGTCCACATTGAGCCTCCGCTAGAATATTTATTCAATCTATCCTACACGAGAGCGGAGGTGCCGGCGAGGTGGAAGCACTCGTTCATTGTTCCAATACCCGAAAAACCACATTGTTTCTATCCCAAAAACTATAGGCCCATAAGTCTAACCTCGGTATTTGCCAGAACTTTTGAAAAAACACTTAAACGCATTTGATTTTACATCTCATCGCTCACAGCATTATTCCTCAGGATCAACATGGTTTCTGTAAAGGGAGATCCAATGAAACTGCATTATTACCTTCTTTGAATGCCTGGAGTAAAGCAGTTGATGAGAAAAAAGCAGTGCATGTTGTCTACCTCGATTTCATGAAGGCATTTGACAATATACCTATTGACTAGCTCATCACCAAACTAGTCTCTGTTGGAGTCCATCCTAGGATAATAAGCTGGCTTCAGAACTTTCTACCAAATAGAACCTATCAAGTACGCATTAATGAGCATTTTTCTTCCGTTTAAGATATATTTCGCGGAGTCCCGCAGGGAGGAGTGCTGTCGCCCTTGCCCTTTCTGATTTACACCTCTGATTTGCCAGATCCGATTCATAAATTTGGTGTCTGCGTCAAATGTACGCAGACGACATCAAGATCTATAGGTTGGTTGAGAATGGGGAAGATCACAGTGCTCTGATCTATTGATCATGTAAAATACTGGTCGGAGAAATGGGCATTGCCTCTGTCAGCAGCTAAAACAAAGGTGCTTTCTTCTTCTTCTTCTGCAGCCTCAAAGTGGTTTTTGTCATAGGTTGAGGAACTGGGCGGCCTTCACAGGATTCTTCCAAAGGTCCATTGTTGTTAAGGAGGTAGGTCTCTTCGGGCACATGAACAAGTGCGCCGTGTCGTGTCCGGGAGCACCACAGTCCGGGCATGCGTCTGGTCGGCTGCTGTCGATCTTGTTGACGTAAGACATGAGCAGAATAGAGTGACCACAGCGCAGCGATGCAAGAGCACATCTGGCTCGTCTGCCGAGTTGAGACTCGGACTCGCAAACCCGAGGCGGCACCGTTCCCAAGATAGGGTTCACAGCCGCCTTTGCTAGATATCCTCGAACAAACTGGGTGGGCTCTGACGCAGAAGACAGAAGCCTTTCCATGTTGGAGTCGGCCCATCTCTGTACATCAACTTTACGAGGAGCATCGGCGAACGGCGTCCTAATCGACCTCTCTCTTATGGGCTTCATGATTCTCTTTGACGGATGATTCGGCTGCCTCAGAACATTAATATACATCTGCTGTGCCTGGAGTTCACAATGCTCCTTGACCGGCAATATGCAGGCCTCCGCGTGAAGATGCTCCACCGGGGAGCTCCTTGCACAACCGGTAGCAATTCTAAGCGCAGCATTCTGTACACGCTGCAGCTTATTCCAGGAGCTGTCAGACACCAGGTGCCGCCACACTGGTGCCGCATATTCCAGAGCCGGCTGAAGTATTGCTCTGTAGGTTCTCAATATAGTCTCTCGGCTGCTTCCCCATGATGTTCCTCCGAGAGCTCTCAAGATATTAAGTCTAGCCTTGACGACTGTTTGTTTCTGTTCCGCGTTTTTGTGGAACTTCAGTGAGGGATCAAGAATAAGGCCAAGCAGCTTGGGGAATTTTGCTGCTGGCAACAGGTCACCATCCCATTTGACATCTGGATGGGCACTGTGTTCCTTGGTGCTCGTTGTGAACACTGAAACAGAGGATTTTGCGGCAGAGACTGTGAGCATCATTTTATCGAGGAAGAGCTTCAACTCGACGAGATAGGCGCTGATCTTGTTAGCGGCTATCTGCAGGTCACGATCCTGGCACATGATGGTGATGTCGTCGGCATACATAACAATCCTTACATCATTGGGAGGCTCAGGAATGCCCTCAAGATACAGGCTGAATAGGGCAGGGGACAACACTCCGCCTTGCGGAACACCGGCTGCTATTGGAATGCTATCGGATACATGATTCTGGAACAGAACCTTAGCACGGCGGCCTTTAGTGAACGCTGCAATCCATCGCTTCTGCCATGATGGTAGCGACGACTTGAGCAGTTTCTCGGACAGCAGTCCCAAGTTAACAGAGTCAAACGCTTTGCTCAGGTCGAGGGCGACGGCCACCGTTCTCAGGGCTTTCCCATGTTGAACCCATCGACCGCAAAGCTCACGATCTCCAATAGAGCTGTAGTAGTGGAGTGAAGTTTCCTGAACCCATGCTGATGCTGCTGTCGCTCATTTTGATCAGCCAGGTCCGTCACGATCAACTTTTCAGCTAATTTAGCGACGGGCGATAACAGGCTTATTGGTCGACAGCCCTTTGCCGTGCTTTAGGACTTGCCTGGCTTTGGCAACGGTATCACATTGGCTGCCTTCCAAGCTTGGGGTAGAGTGCAGGTCCGGAAAGAAGTGTTAATGATATCTGCAAGCATCGGTAGAAGTTCCGTGGGAAGCTTCTTCAGGATGGCTGGGGAGATACCGTCAGGTCCGATAGCCTTCGAATTCCGCATTTCTTTGATAGCCTTCTCTACTTGCGTGAGAGTAAAGGCCTCAGAAGCGTTCATGAGCGGCAACCGGCTCAGTTCTCTAACCGTGACTCTGTTTTGCACGCCTCGCTTGGCACGTGTGATGAAGAAGTTCTTGCCGAGCGCATAAGCAGCCGCTTTCCCTGATTTGAAGACGTTCTCCTCGAACTCAATAGCGGAGCTCATCGAGGGAGCGGACTTGCCGGAAATTTTCCTCAACACTTTCCACGTCGTAGTTCCGTCAGCCTTGAGATTCAGCTTTTCAGTGAACTTCTCCCAGCATTCCTTCTTGTTCTTATCCAGATCCTGCTTGATCTCGTTATCCAGCACAGCTATGTCCGGGTCTAGATGGTCTGCAGCTCTCTTCTCATCTCTGGTTCTTATCTTCTGCAGTATTTCCCTGCTGACATTTGGAAAAAAGGTCTTGACACGACCCTCAGGAAATGCTGCTTTCATGGCCTTGCGGAGGGCACTTGTTAGATGGCGCTCTTTCTGATGAACATAACCATTCCATGGGTAGTCGACCGCATGGCGAAGTGCAACATCTCTGAACAGGGTCCAGTCTGCTAGGCCTAAATTAAGATAAGTACGATGACGAAAACCAGAGTAAGGGGCAAGAGAGTCAGAGAGATCAATATAGACAAAGACGGGAATGTGATCACTGGAGAGAGTTGTGGATGTGGACCACGTGCAAGCATTAGAGAGATTGGATGACACAAGAGAGATGTCTGGGCTAGAAGGTCGGCCGTTGGCAGGGAGACGAGTGGGCTGGTCATCATTGAGGATAACCAGGTCACACTCCTCAGCCCATTCTTCGACATCTTCCCCTCTGGCGTCAGAATCAAGAGCGGAACAGAACGTGTGAGCATTGAAGTCACCCGCAAAGACAGCTGAAGGGGAGAGTGAGCAGTCGTACAACTGCTTAAGGAGGGAATAGGATTATAAGAGGGGACAAGATGATATAGGAGGAATATATATGTTAAATAGAGATAAAGGGGTTTTGAGGGGGAGGTGGACAGGAATGTACTCGAGAGTACCGTCCTTAGGAGTATTAGGGATAATATGAGAAGGTAAGGCAGATTGAACGAAAGTAGACACTCCGCCCCCAAGAGCTGTCCTTGGCATGTGATAGGCGGTGTAGCCCGGAATGTTAGGTTGGGGATAAGTGGTAGAAGGAGAGAGCTTGGTTTCTTGAACCATGATAACATCCGGGTGATGAGAACGTGCGAATAGAGAGAGTTCAGATAACTTGTTGCGAAGGCCGTTGAGATTAATGTGAACAATGGAGAGGGGGCGGTTGGTAATTGAGGAATCAGAGTTGTTGGGGGCAGAGCATAGAACACAACGAAAGGATGAGTCATGATGCCTCACAGAACTGAGGCCCGAACAGGAGAAGTGCACCCACCTTTGGCATCCGAAGCACTGGACACTTGTTTTATGCCAGGTAACATCCTCGCCGCAGGTGGCACATGGATACTTCCGTGCTGGACCTGGATTCCTCTCGACGCCGGCCCTTTGTAATAAAATCCTCAGGAGAGCTGCGGCCGACCAGCACCTCTCCCATGACAAAAACCCTCTTCTCGGAGGGGTTGACGTCGGTTTGCACGGAGGCGATCTTCTTTCCTCCACACTGCCACGGCACGAACGTACGACATCTCGGCAGCAAGGTGCTTTCTATTGGGAGTGCTTGGGAAAATCTTATATACAAATCAAATTCTGATAATCTTGAAGTGGTGAAAGAAATCAGAAATCTTGGCTACGTTTTTAACGACAAACTGAATTTCGAAAACCATTATAAATTGCTGGTGTCCAAAGCAAATCATCGTCTTTACAATCTTTTTAAACCTTTACGTTCGAGAAACCCGTATACTTTACTAAAAGCATATAAAACTTACGTGAGACCGTTGCTGGAATCTGGTACGACTGTTTTTTCTATATACAAGAAGGATATCGACTTGTTGGAAAGAGTTCAGAGTAGTTTTACACGTAGAACTGTTCTACGACGTTCTGGTTTAGCATACAACTAATTGCCTAGTGGAATTAGCAAGAGACAAATGTTCTCCCTACCAAGTTCGGTAAGTCGAAGAACGAAAAATGATCTTGTCATGGCTTTTAAGCTTCTCACCGGCAGAGATAAAGTCAGTTCATCCAATTTTTCACGATGATTCCGTCTAGAACCCGCGAAAGTTAGGTCAAAAACAGGGTTCCAGTGGTAAAAACGCAGGTCAGATCTAAGTTCTTTTCTGTTAGGGTATTGCCCCTATTTAATAAATTATTCACTGAGGACATCATGTTCCTGTCGCTAAGCTCTTTTAAGCGCCAGGCCAAAAATAGCTTATGCACAGGATTCCTGAGCGTTACTATGCTTTTTGTTTTTATTTCGCCCATCCTGAGTTTTCTGTTACTATGTGCCACGTTTTTATTAAGTCATGATCCGCGCTACGCAGTTTCAATAGATTTTTTTTAAATAACATTTTTTCCAAACTGTATCACTACTATGTAACTTGTTGTAGCCTTGCTGTTTGTTGTTGCGGGTTAAGTACCGCTTTAACCACGTGGATCCTTATGGGTATGCGTCCAATAAATAAATGAAAAATTTCTCCAATTTCTTCGGTGCAGTGTATTTGGTGTCTTTCTGGCACATTATTGCGGTGAATAAAAAAAGGAAATTAGCCAGCGCGATGACTCGTTCGCAAAGGTAGCCGAAAAACTGATCGTAAAGGACTTGGCGGAGCACAATGAGAAGCAAGTGATTCAGCATGGATTCAGAAAGCTGCACTCCACCACGACAGCTCTGCTGGAAATCACTAGCTTTGCCATCGATGGGTTAAATGCTCAGAAGCTCCAGAGAACTGTGGCTATTGCCAAAGGTGGGTGCATCTCTCCTGTTCGGGTCTCAGTTCTGTGAGGCATTATAACTCTGCTTTTCGCTGTGTTTTATGCTCTTCACCTACCAACTCTGATTCCTCTTCCTCAAATCGCCCCCTTTCCATTGTACATATCAATCTCAACGGCCTTCGTACTAAACTTTCTGAGCTCTCTCTCTTCGCACGTACTTACCATCCAGACGTGATCATGGTTCAAGAAACCAAGCTCTCTCCATCCCCTACCTATCCTCATCCTAATATCCCGGGCTACACTGCCTTCCATGCTCCAAGGTCAGCTCTTGGCGGAGGAGTTTCAACGTTTGTTTTATCCTCTCTCCTCCCACCTCATACCAAACACCCCACGGATGGTACTCTCAGTACCTTCCAATCCATCTCCCTCTTAAAACACCCCTTTCTCTTTTCAACATATATATTCCCCTACCACCTCATGCCCCTCCTCCTACAATCCCATTCCTCTTCTCCAAACAACTCAGCGATTATTCCCTCTCATCATCAGTTGTTTTCGCGGGCGACTTCAATGCCCACACCTTCTGCTCGTCCCTTAGTTCTGATGCTAGAGGAGAAGAAGTCGAAGAATGGGCTGAGGAGTGCGACCTGGTCATCTTAAACGATGATCAGCCCACTCGTCTCCCTGCCAACGGCCGATCTTCCTAGCCCAGACATAACTCTTATCTCGTCCAACCTTTCCAACGCTTGCTCATGGTCTACCTCAACAACATTGTCTAGTGATCATGTTCCCGTCTTTGTGCACATCGATCTCTCAAATTCTCTTGCTCCTTATTCTGGTGTTCGTCAACGTTCTTATCTCAATTTAGGCCAAGCAGACTGGTGCCTGTTCAGTGAGGTTGCGCTACGCCTAGCGGCTGATTACCCGTGGAATGGCAATGTGCACCAGAAAGAGCATCACTTATCTGATGCAATTCGCAGAGGCCATGAAGGCGGCTATCCCTGTTGGCCGAGTTAAGACGTTCTATCCAAACGTCACCAGAGAAATTCTTGAGAAAATCAGGACTAGAGATGCCAGAAGAGCAGTTGACCATCTAGACCCTGTCGTCGCTCAGCTGGATGGTGAGATCAGAAAAGATCTCGACCAGCACAAGAAAGAACAGTGGGAAAAATTCACAGAACAGTTGAATTTCAAGACGGACAGTGGAGCTACTTGGAAGGTTCTTCGGAAACTATCGGGAAAGAGCTCGCCAGCCACCATCTCCACTATTGAGTTCGGTAATAACGTTTTCAAGTCAGGAAAGGAAGCCGCCTACTCTCTCGGTAAAAGTTTCTTTGTCACGAGTACAAGGCGAGGTCCGCAAATAGAGTGACAGAAAGAGAGCTGTGCCGCCTCCCGCTCATGAGCACGGCCGATGCGTTCACTGTGGCGCAAGTAGAGAAGATTGTAAAGGACATGCGGAACTCCAAAGCTGTCGGTCCGGACGGCATTTGTCCTGCTGTACTGAAGAAACTCCCGACTGAGATCCTTCCGCTCATCGTTGATATGATTAACACTTCGTTTAGCTCTTGCACTATTCCGCAAAACTGGAAGACAGCCAACGTCATCCCGTTGCCCAAGCCTGGCAAACCTCAGTCATCAGTAAAGGGATATCGTCCCATTAGCTTGATGTCACCTTTCGCCAAGGTGGCCGAAAAGCTCATTGTCAAGGATCTAGCGGAGCACAACGAGAAGCAGTTGTTTCAACATGGGTTCAGGAGGCTACATTCCACAACTACGGCGTTGCTAGAAATTACCAGCTATGCTATCGACGGGTTCAACTTTAACAAGCCATTGAGAACTGTAGCTGTTGCGTTGGATCTCACCAAGGCATTTGATACGGTTAACCTTGGAGTCCTGTCAAGCAACATTCTGGAGTCGTCAATACCATCTTGGCAGAAGCGCTGGATATCGGCCTTTATTAAAGGTCGGCGGGCAAGAGTCATGTTTCAGAACCATGTCTCCAACAGTATTCCTATGGCAGCTGGAGTCCCTCAGGGCGGAGTTCTATCGCCAGCCCTCTTCAATCTGTACCTCGGAGATATGCCTGAGCCTCCACAGGACATCAAGGTCGTCGCGTATGCCGATGACATAACAATCATGTGTCGAGATCGGGACTTACAGGTGGCCGCCAATAAGATCAACGAGTACCTGATCACACTGAAGAGCTTTTTCGACCGCAAGATGCTAAGTATCTCTGCAGCCAAGTCGTCAGTGTCCGTTCTCACGACGGACCCATCCGAGCACAGCGCTCATCCGGATGTCGTGTGGGATGGAGACCGATTGCCTGCTGCTCGCTTTCCCAAAGCTGCTCGGTCTTGTGCTCGATCCTTCACTCCAAGTTTCATAAGAATACCGAGCAGAAGCAGGCAGTCGTTAAGGCTAAGCTCAACGTTCTCAGGGCCCTGGGCGGCACTTCGTGGGGTAGCAGCAAGGAGACTATACTCACAACGTATAAGGCAATTCTGCAGCCCGCCCTGGAGTACGCCGCACCGGTTTGGCAGCATCTCGTCTCAGAATCCTCCTGGACAAAGATGCAACGAGTACAAAATGCTGCTCTCCGTATCGCCACCGGATGTGCAAGGAGTTCCCCAATCGAGCACCTGCATGCTGAGACCCGTCTATTACCAGTGAAGGAGCACTGTCAGCTCCAGGCCCAGCAATTCCGCATTAACATTATAAAGCAACCAAATCACCCGTCGTGGAGAGTGCTAAACCCCGTGAGAGAGAGAAGTATAAGAAAGCCATTCGCCGATGCTCCAAACAAAGTCAATTTGCAAAGATGGCACGACTCACAGCAAGAACGACTCCGTCTTTTGCGCGAGGAGCACACCAAGTTCGTACGGTGTCATCTTGTGAAGGTGGCCATAAATCCTATACTAGGAGATATACCGCCCCCCGTCTGCACCTCAGAGTCTCAACTCGGAAGAAGGGCGAGATGCACGCTCGCATCATTACGCTGTGGTCACTCTACAATGCTAATGTCTTATGTCAGCAAGATTGACAGCAGCAAATCTGATGTGTGCCCGGACTGCGGTATCGTCGGCCATGATACCGCACATTTATTCAACTGTCCGGAGAGACCTACCACGCTGACACCAATGGACCTATGGACGAATCCACTACTGGTCGCCCAGTTCCTCCGCCTATGACAAAACCCTCTATGTGGCTGCAAAGAAGAAGAAGAAGCCTTAGATCTCACCAAGGCATTCGAGACAGCAAACGATGGAGTTATGTCAAGCAACCTACTGGATTCTTCAATACCGGCGTGGCAAAAGCGCTGGATAGCGGCATTCAATAAGGGAAGACGTGCTAGAGTTATGTTCCAGAACCACGTTTCGAATAGTATTCCTATTGCAGCTGGACTTCCGCAGAACGGCGTTTTATCGCCTGCCCTCTTCAGTCTGTACCTCGAAGACATGCCCGCCCCTCCCCAGGATATCAAGGTGGTCGTCTATGCCGATGATATGACAATAATGTGTCGGGATCGGGACATAAATGTGGCCGCCTCCGAGATCAATGAGTACCTGGTCACCTTGAAAAGCTTTTTTGACCGCAAAATGCTGAAGATATCTGCATCCAAATCGTCGGTATCCGTACTCAAAAAGGATCCATCAGAGAACAGCGCCCACCCGCATGTCGAGTGGGACGGAGATCGATTGTCTGCGGCTCGCTTTCCCAAGCAGCTCGGTCTGGTGCTCGATCCATCGCTCAACTTTCATAAGAACACCGAGCAGAAGCAGGCCGTCGTCAAAGTGAAGCTTAATGTGCTCAGAGCCCCAGGTACATCATGGGGCAGTAGCAAGGAAACTATTATCAGGACATACAAGGCCATACTTCAGCCCGCTCTGGAGTACGCTGCACCGGTGTGGCAGCCTTGGTATCAGAAATCTCCTGGACCAAGATGCAGAGTGTACAGAATGCCGCACTTCGTATAGCTATCGGATGTGCAAGAAGTTCCCCAGTCGAGCACTTGCATGCGAACACATGGTTATTACCAGCAAAGGAGCACTGCCAGCTCCAGGCCCAAAATTTTTTTATCAATGTCACGAAACAACCCAACCACCCCTCATGGAGAGTGCTGAACCCCGTCAGGGAGAGAGGCATTAGAAAGCCATTCGTCGATGCTCCAAGCAAGGTCAATCTGCAAAGATGGCATGATTCACAGGAAGAACGACTCCGTCTGTTGCGGGAGGAGCACACACAGTTTGTACGGTGTCATCTGGAAATGGCTGCGGTAAATCCCATCCTAAGAGTGGTGCCGCCCCGGGTCTGCACATCCGAGTCTCAACTCGGAAGAAGGGCCAGATGCAGCCTGGCATCGCTGCGCTGTGGTCACTCTACTATGCTTATGGCCTACGTCAGCAAGATTGACAGCAGCAAATCGGACGTTTGCCCGGACTAAGGATGCCACGGCCACGATACGGCACATTTGTTTAATTGTCCGGAGAGACCAATCACGCTGACCACAATGAACCTATGGACGAATTCATTACTGGTCGTCCAGTTCCTCAACCTATGACAGACCCCTCGACGTGGCTGCAAAGAAGAAGAACCCTCTCGCATTGTTCATCCACGTCTTCTTCTTCTTCTTGTTGTCAGCCATGAACAGAGCATCGCATCAAAGGCGTATGAGGCTAGCCACTTCACACGGTTTGTACCATAGATCTCGAGCAGATAACATTGTAGGTCTGGCCGGACATGAAAATAGATGCAATGAATCATGTCCAGCACATTCACAATCAGGGCATCTATCAGAGACTGACTGATCAATCCGATGGGCGTAGGCCTTTAGATAAGTGGAGTGACCGCATCGCAGACCAGCGAGGATTGTTCGGGTGCGTCTCGGTAGATCGGCTTCTTCTTCTTCTTCTTCTTTGCAGCCACATAGAGGGTTTTGTCATAGGCGGAGGAACTGGGCGACCAGTAGTGGATTCGTCCATAGGTCCATTGGTGTCAGCGTGGTAGGTCTCTCCGGACAGTTGAATAAATGTGCGGTATCATGGCCGACGATACCGCAGTCCGGGCACACATCAGATTTGCTGCTGTCAATCTTGCTGACATAAGACATTAGCATTGTAGAGTGACCGCAGCGTAATGATGCGAGCGTGCATCTCGCCCTTCTTCCGAGTTGAGACTCTGAGGTGCAGACGGGGGGCGGTATATCTCCTAGTATAGGATTTATGGCCACCTTCACAAGATGACACCGTACGAACTTGGTGTGCTCCTCGCGCAAAAGACGGAGTCGTTCTTGCTGTGAGTCGTGCCATCTTTGCAAATTGACTTTGTTTGGAGCATCGGCGAATGGCTTTCTTATACTTCTCTCTCACGGGGTTTAGCACTCTCCACGACGGGTGATTTGGTTGCTTTATAATGTTAATGCGGAATTGCTGGGCCTGGAGCTGACAGTGCTCCTTCACTGGTAATAGACGGGTCTCAGCATGCAGGTGCTCGATTGGGGAACTCCTTGCACATCCGGTGGCGATACGGAGAGCAGCATTTTGTACTCGTTCCATCTTTGTCCAGGAGGATTCTGAGACGAGATGCTGCCAAACCGGTGCGGCGTACTCCAAGGCGGGCTGCAGAATTGCCTTATACGTTGTGAGTATAGTCTCCTTGCTGCTACCCCACGAAGTGCCGCCCAGGGCCCTGAGAACGTTGAGCTTAGCTTTAACGACTGCCTGCTTCTGCTCGGTATTCTTATGAAACTTGAGTGACGGATCGAGCACAAGACCGAGCAGCTTTGGAAAGCGAGCAGCAGGCAAACGGTCTCCATCCCACACGACATCCGGATGAGCGCTGTGCTCGGATGGGTCCGTCGTGAGAACGGACACTGACGACTTGGCTGCAGAGATACTTAGCATCTTGCGGTCAAAAAGCCCTTTAGTGTGATCAGGTACTCGTTGATCTTATTGGCGGCCACCTGTAAGTCCCGGATCTCGACACATGATTGTTATGTCATCGGCATACGCGACGACCTTGATGTCCTGTGGAGGTTCAGGCATATCTCCGAGGTACAGATTGAAGAGGGCTGGCGATAGAACTCCGCCCTGAGGGACTCCAGCTGCCATAGGAATACTGTTGGAGACATGGTTCTGAAACATGACTCTTGCCCGCCGACCTTTAATAAAGGCCGATATCCAGCGCTTCTGCCAAGATGGTATTGACGACTCCAGAATGTTGCTTGACAGGACTCCAAGGTTAACCGTATCAAATGCCTTGGTGAGATCCAACGCAACAGCTACAGTTCTCAATGGCTTGTTAAAGTTGAACCCGTCGATAGCATAGCTGGTAATTTCTAGCAACGCCGTAGTTGTGGAATGTAGCCTCCTGAACCCATGTTGAAACAACTGCTTCTCGTTGTGCTCCGCTAGATCCTTGACAATGAGCTTTTCGGCCACCTTGGCGAAAGGTGACATCAAGCTAATGGGACGATATCCCTTTACTGATGACTGAGGTTTGCCAGGCTTGGGCAACGGGATGACGTTGGCTGTCTTCCAGTTTTGCGGAATAGTGCAAGAGCTAAACGAAGTGTTAATCATATCAACGATGAGCGGAAGGATCTCAGTCGGGAGTTTCTTCAGTACAGCAGGACAAATGCCGTCCGGACCGACAGCTTTGGAGTTCCGCATGTCCTTTATAATCTTCTCTACTTGCGCCACAGTGAACGCATCGGCCGTGCTCATGAGCGGGAGGCGGCACAGCTCTCTTACAGTCACTCTATTTTGCGGACCTCGCCTTGTACTCGTGACCAAGAAACTTTTACCGAGAGAGTAGGCGGCTTCCTTTCCTGACTTGAAAACGTTATTACCGAACTCAATAGTGGAGATGGTGGCTGGCGAGCTCTTTCCCGATAGTTTCCGAAGAACCTTCCAAGTAGCTCCACTGTCCGTCTTGAAATTCAACTGTTCTGTGAATTTTTCCCACTGTTCTTTCTTGTGCTGGTCGAGATCTTTTCTGATCTCACCAACCAGCTGAGCGACGACAGGGTCTAGATGGTCAACTGCTCTTCTGGCATCTCTAGTCCTGATTTTCTGAAGAATTTCTCTGGTGACGTTTGGATAGAACGTCTTAACTCGGCCAACAGGGATAGCCGCCTTCATGGCCCTGCGAATTGCATCAGATAAGTGATGCTCCTTCTGGTGCACATTGCCATTCCACGGGTAATCAGCCGCTAGGAGTAGCGCAACCTCACTGAACAGGCACCAGTCTGCTTGGCCTAAATTGAGATAAGAACGTTGACGAACACCAGAATAAGGAGCAAGAGAATTTGAGAGATCGATGTGCACAAAGACGGGAACATGATCACTAGACAATGTTGTTGAGGTAGACCATGAGCAAGGGTTGGAAAGGTTGGACGAGATAAGAGTTATGTCTGGGCTAGAAGATCGGCCGTTGGCAGGGAGACGAGTGGGCTGATCATCGTTTAAGATGACCAGGTCGCACTCCTCAGCCCATTCTTCGACTTCTTCTCCTCTAGCATCAGAACCAAGGGACGAGCAGAAGGTGTGGGCATTAAAGTCGCCCGCGAAAACAACTGATGATGAGATGGAATAATCGTTGAGTTGTTTGAGAAGAGGAATGGGATTGTAGGAGGAGGGGCATGAGGTGGTAGGGGGAATATATATGTTGAAAAGAGAAAGGGGTGTTTTAAGAGGGAGATGGATTGGAAGGTACTCGAGAGTACCATCCGTGGGGGTGTTTGGTATGAGGTGGGAGGGGAGAGAGGATAAAACAAAGGTTGAAACTCCTCCGCCAAGAGCTGACCTTGGAGCATGGAAGGCAGTGTAGCCCGGGATATTAGGATGAGAATAGGTAGGGGATGGAGAGAGCTTGGTTTCTTGAACCATGATCTCGTCTGGATGGTAAATACGTGCGAAGAGAGAGAGCTCAGAAAGCTTAGTACGAAGGCCGTTGAGATTGATATGTACAATGGAAAGGGGGCGATTTGAGGAAGAGGAATCAGAGTTGGTAGGTGAAGAGCATAAAACACAGCGAAAAGCAGAGTTGGATCCGAGATGCTCAACCTACGCGTGGTGGATCTGTGGAGTCGACTACCAAGATCAAGGAGACTCATCAAACGGGCATCTACAACTCCACGAGGAGTTTTTTCTGTGTGGGAGTGCGAATGGCTGGCTGCCGCACTCCTTCGTATTCTACTACTACGAGCTGGCATTGAGAGGAACCCAGGGCCGCGCAAGACTCAGCGATATCCCTGTTGTCACTGTGGATTATCGGCTCAACACGCTAGCGTTCAGTGCGGTGGTTGCCTTGGCTGGGTACACCTCAAATGTTCGGGGTTAGCTAGCTATAGTGACTACACTGATGCTTTTTGTTGTATATCTTGCTCTAATTCTCCCTAGTGCTCCTCATCATAGTTTGGACATTTTCAACTTAACATTAATGGCCTGCGTGCCAAACTTGTTGAACTGACATTGTACATTGAACGCTATCATCCTGATATCATCCTTCTGCAGGAGACAAAACTTAGCGCTTCCTCTTCCCTTCCCCGCCTCCCCGGTTACACGTCTTACCACCTCCCCGTACTTCCCATGGTGGTGGCGTCTCTACTTTGTAAAATCTTCTATTCCCTCACACCTCATTGCGCTCCCCGCTGATAATGTTGTTGAGTGTATCGGTGTCCATATTGTATTGCAAAGTTGCCCATTAGATGTTGTTAATGTTTATATTCCCCCAACCACCTCTTTGTCCCAATTCTTTTGATCCTACACCATTTTTGCTTACTGTACACTCTTCCCTCCCTTCGTCCTCAGTTATTATGGCTGGTGATTATAATGCACACTCATCGTCCTGGTTCTCCTCTCTAGGTCTCGATGATAGAGGCGAACTACTTGAGCAGTTTGCGGATGATTGTGATCTTGTTGCTATCAATGAGGATGCCCCTACTCGTCTCCCCAACACGGGCAGGCCCTCTTCGCCAGATGTTACTTTCGTCTCTTCCTCTCTGGCTGTATGTTGTAACTGGTCCACTGCTGTTGTCATGGCCAGCGATCATGTACCAATATGTGCTTCACTGGATTTGTCTCTTAATAGTCATCTTGCACCCTTCTCAGGCTCACGTAGCAAATTGTATACTAATTATCGTAAGGCTAATTGGGTCCTGTTTAAGGAGGTGTTACTCGGTCGGGTAGCCAACTATCCGCTCACCGGCTCTGTATACGAGAAAGAGAAGTTCGTCGTTGATGCCATATGCAATGCCTCTAGAACAGCCATTCCTACAGGACGGGTGAGAACGTTTCACCCTAACGTTCCGAAGGAAGTTCTGGAGCTGATCGAACTACGAGATGAGAAGCGTCGAGCCAACCCCGCTGACTCGAGCATTCAGCAACTGTCTGACGAGATCACCAACTTGCTCAACAATCACAAGCAAAAGCGATGGCAGGAGTTTACTGAATCCATTAACTTCAAGACTGACGCCAAGAAAACATGGAGCGTTCTCAAGAAGCTTTCAGGAAAGAGAATGTCAACGGAGCGAAACATGCTGGAGTTCCCTTCTGGTAGATTCGAGTCTGGATATGGTGCTGCCTGTCGGCTTGGGAAACTCTTTGCCTAGGCGACGTCGCGCCGTGATCGTTCTCATAGAAGAACTCTCCGGTCCATAAGGAAACTCAGTCGTCACGATACACCTGCAATAACTCCCTCTACTATGTCAGCCCTCATCAATTCCTTGAAGAACTCCAGGGCTGAGGGACCCGACGGCATCTCAGCTATCCATCTGAAGCATCTGCCAAACCAATTCCACGAGTTACTAAGCGATCTTATCTACTCTTCGTTCAGTACTGGTGTGATTCCCGCAAGGTGGAAGCAAGCCATCGTCCTACCGATCCCGAAGCCAGGAAAGCCTGAGGACAAGGCAACCTCACATCGACCTATTTCCCTACTGTCCCCCATTGCTAAGTTAGCGGAGAAGATCATCTGTCCGCATCTCCAAACTGCACTACTACATAATGTGCATCAACATGGCTTCAAGAAGGCTCACTCCACTATTACCGCACTCACATCGATTACGGAACACATAATTGCCGGTTTCAATAGCAAAGCTCCTGCTGGTAGAAGCCTGGTCGTCGCAGTTGATCTGACATCCGCTTTTGACAACGTCAGCACTTCCTTGCTGTCGAAGTCGATTCTGGACTGTGATATGCCCGACTGGTGTAAACGATGGACCGACAACTTTGTCAAAAACCGCTCTATACGTGTGAAGTTCGACGGACACTTGTCGAAGTCTGTTCCCTTGAAGGCAGGCGTTCCCCAAGGTGGAGTATTGTCACCAAGCCTATTCTCTCTGTATCTGTCCGATATTCCGAAGCCATCGCCTAACATCCACTTATGTCTGTATGCGGATGACATCACTATTGTGTGCACTGACCCTGTTATTGACCGCGCCTCTGCGGAGATGAACAAATACCTCAGCAGTCTGGCCGTATTCTTGGAATCAAAACAGTTAAAGGTCTCGCCTACGAAGTCCAGCGTTACTCTGTGCACTACTGCCACGGCTGAACACAAACTGCATCCCCAGGTTTTCTGGGAAGGAAATCTGCTGCCCCTATCCAAACACCCTCGTCTACTCGGTGTATTCCTGGACCCTTCATTGCGATTCCATGAAAACTCACGTATTCGAGCTGCTGCGGCCAACGCGCGTAACAACATACTCCGCGCTCTAGCTGGCACTACATGGGGTAGCTCAAAGGAAGTCTTGCGCGTTACGTACAAGGCGATGATACAGCCCGTACTGGAATATGGAGCCCCGGTCTGGTCAAGGCACTTGACGGAAACGTCCTGGAACAAACTTCAGCGAACACAAAACGCTGCTCTACGTGTCATCACTGGATGCCCCAAGTCCACTCCTATATCCCATCTACATCAAGAATGTGCACTACTTCCTGTAAAGCAGCATTGCCAACTGCAGACCCAACAGTTCCATATTGGCATAGTCAGGAATGTCGCTCACCCCAACTATCACTTGCTATCATCCAACCCTCATTCCCGCAACATCCGTGCACCGTTGTATGCTGCTGTCTCTGTAAATGACCGTCAACGTTGGGCGACCTCAGAGCTCAACCGGAAGAGGCTCCTGCAGATGGAGCACACCAGATTCGTCAATGAATACCTCTCCTGTGCCCCTCCCAATTCTATACTCGATGGTGTACCGCCCAAGGTCGATGATAGTGAGATGGATCTACCAAGACGCTCCCGAGTAATTTTGGCAGGTCTTCGCTGTGGACATTCCTCATTCCTGAAGGCCTATGTCCATAGGATCGATCCATCGGTCCCCGACGTATGTCCTGACTGCCATGGCACAGGGCATGATTCATTACATTTATTTTCATGCCCAGCTCGACCAACTTCACTGACAGCTCTGGATATGTGGAAGAAACCGTGCGATGTGGCCGCCTTCCTGCGCCTATGAGAAGATGCTCGTTGTGGCCGATAAGAAGAAGAAGAAAAGCAGAGTTATGATGCCTCACAGAACTGAGACCCGAACAGGAGAGATGCACCCACCTTTGGCATCCGAAGCACTGGACGCTGGTATGTCTCCTGGTAACATCCTTGCCGCACGTGGCGCATAGGTACTTCTGAGCGGGTCCAGGATTCCTCTCCACGCCGGCCCTTTGCAGGAGAATCCGAAGGAGAGCTGCGGCCGGCCAGCACCTCTCCCATGACAAAAACCCTCTTCGCGGAGGGGGTGACGTCGGTTTGCATAGAGGTGATCTTCTTTCCTCCACACTGCCACGGCGTGAACGTACGACATCTCGGCAGCGCAGATCGGCTTCGCTGTCGTCGACTCGTGGGGGTACGCCGCCATAAATTGAATTGGGCTGAGCATTAGGCAGGTACTCTGCCACAAAGCGCGTATGCCCAGCCATCTGGAGTCTTCTGCGGGAGAGCTCGGATGTAGCCCAGCGTTGTTGATCGACAGCAGAGGGAAGCATTCAGCGGCGTGCGTATGTTTCTTGATTGGGGGCCGGACGACAGGAGATGGTAGTTTGGATGGGTCGGGCTCTTGACAATACTTATGAGAAACTGCTGACTGGGGTAAGCAGTGCTGTCTTACAGGGAGTAGGCCGGTTTCTTGATGAAGATGCGGAATAGGCGTCGACTTGTGACATCCAGTAAGAAGCCTGAAGGCAGTATTCTGTGCTCTCTGCAACTTGCTCCAAGAGGATTCAGAGAGATGTCGGGTCCAAACCAGGGGTGTGCATTTTCCGTTTACCGATTTACCGATTTTCCGGATTTACCGGTGTTTTTCGGTAAATTTTGATTTACCGATTTACCGAATTTTTCTCGAAATTTACCGAAGTTTTTACCGAAAAAAATGGGTGTTTTTTTTGCGTAACCGGCCCACTTTTTACTCGCATTTCACGTGTTCGCTACTGTTAAGGCATGTATTTGGCGCGATATCCTTCTTCATCCTTCTTTTTGTTACTCTTTTTAAGCCTTTGGCTTACTTTTTGAATGTTCATACATAAGATCTCTTCACCTTTTGAGTCTCGTGGTTTTTTCTTATCGAGATACTACTCCGAAAAATACATATTTTATTCAAAAATGTCAACGGGTTTCAAGGCAGCAGAGTCTTGAAGCAGATACTCCAGGGACTGGAAAAGTTCTTTTCGAATCCCCCGACACAACACTGAATCCACTGCAGTTCTGGAACGACTCAATTGTTAAATCATCGTACCCGCACCTTTCCTCACTGACAAATTTGTTCTTTTACGCGCCTCCTGGCACAGTTGAGGCGGGAAGTATGTTTTCCTCAGCTGGCCTGATTTTGAGTGACTACAGGAAGGCCTTCATGACAGGAAATTTTGAAATGTTACATTTTCTCAAAATCAACGTTCCGCTGATTGGGTTCAGCCGTTGAGCCCATTTTAATATTAAAAACTCACTCATTATTTGCACTATCCTCATGCACTTTTGAAAGTGATACATAAATATTATTGGTCATTTGTGCTACCCAATGGGATAGGCACCAGAAAGTCAAAGTCAGAATCTTTACCGAATTTTCCGTTTTTACCGTATTTACCGAAAAATAAATTCGGTAAAAAGTTTCGGTAAAAAATTTACCGAAAAGAATTTTCCGCACACCCCTGGTCCAAACAGGGGCGCCATATTCCAAGACCGGCTGGACCATGGCTCTATAAGTCGTAGTACTTCTTTCGTGCTGCCCCACGAGGTTCCAGCCAAGGCGCGAAGAATGTTGTAGCGCGAATTGGCAGTGGCAGCTCGTATACGCGTGTTCTTCTTCTTCTTGTCAGCCACAGCGGAGCTTCTTCTCATAGGCCCAAAAAGGCGGCGACATCACACGGCTTCTTCCACATATCACCAGCAGACAGAGAGGTTGGTTTTGCTGGGCATGAAAATAAATGAAGTGAATCATGACCTGTACATTGAGAGTCAGGACGTATATCAAGGACCGAATCATCGATCCTATGTACGTAGGCCTTCAAATACGAAGAATGACCGCATCGTAGGCCCGCCAAAGTCGCGCGAGAGCGTCTGGGCAGGCTCTTCTCACTGTCATCGACCTTGGACGGCACGCCACTAAGGATAGGGTTAGGAGGAGTACAGGACAAGGATTCGGATACAAATCTGGTGTGCTCCATTTGCTGCAGACTCTTTCGTGTGAGTTCAGCGGTAGCCCACATTTGACGATCAGGGGTAGAGATAGCAGTATGCAGTGGTGTGCGAATATTACGGTGTTGAGGTTCCGATGATAGAAGTGAATAATTCGGATGGGCGGCATTGTTGACTATGCCAATATGGAACTGTTGTGACTGCAACTGGCAGTGCTGCTTCACTGGAAGTATTGCGCATTCTTGATGAAGGTGCGATACAGGTGCAGATCTTGGACAGCCTGTGATGACACGGAGAGCTGCATTTTGAACTCTTTGTAGTTTGCTGCAAGAGGCCTCCGACAAGTGTCTAGACCATATTGGGGCTCCATATTCCAG
Organism: Aplectana chamaeleonis; assembly: GCA_029168955.1. Taxonomy (NCBI): domain Eukaryota; kingdom Metazoa; phylum Nematoda; class Chromadorea; order Rhabditida; family Cosmocercidae; genus Aplectana; species Aplectana chamaeleonis. The sequence goes on from JAPDOI010000196.1 coordinate 390,558, forward strand.
AGTTGGCTGTATCATGGTCTTGTACGTAGTGCGTAGAACCTTCTTTGTGCTGCCCCATGGGGTGCCAGCCAGAGCACGGAGGATGTTGTTGCGCGTGTTGGCTGCTGCAGCTCGGATACGGGTGTTTTCATGGAAACGTAATGAGGGATCCAGAAAGACTCCAAGTAGACGAGGATGCTCGGACAAGGGCAGCTGATTACCTTCCCAAAGTACTTTAGGATGAAGTTGGTGCTCAGCCGTTGCAGTAGTGCATAGAGTAACGCTGGACTTGGCTGCAGGGACCTTCAGTTTCTTCGATTCAAGATATTTGGCCAGGCTGCAAAGCTATTTGTTAATCTCCACAATAGCTCGGTCGATGACTGGGTCGGTGCAAATAATAGTAATGTCATCTGCATATAGGCATAAGTAGATGCTGGGTGGAGGCACGGGAATATCAGACAGGTACAACGAAAATAGGCTAGGTGAGAGTACTCCACCCTGAGGGACGCCTGCCTTGAGGGGAATCGAAGTAGACATGTGCTCGTCAAATTTCACGCGTATGGAGCGATTTTTGATGGAGCTGTTGGCCCAACGTTTGCACCAGTCAGGCATGTCAGAGCCCATTATCGATTTTGACAGCAAAGGAGTGCTGACGTTGTCGAATGCTGCAGTCAGGTCAACTGCTACGACGAGACTTCTTCCGGCAGGGGCCTTCATGTTAAAGCCGGCAATGATGTGCTCAGTTATGGACGTCAGCGCCGTGGTGGTGGAGTGTGCCTTTTTGAAGCCGTGCTGATGTACATTATGCTGCAGTGCTTCTTGGAGATGCGGATTGATGACTTTTTCCGCTAACTTAGCGATTGGGGAGAGTAGGGAAACTGGCCGGTGTGAGGTTGCTTTCTCTTGCGGTTCTCCTGGCTTGAGAATGGGAAGAACAATAGCTTGTTTCCAGCGTGCAGGAATGATACCAGTGCTGAAGGATGAGTAGAGGAGGTCACTGAATAGTTCCATGTACTGCTCCGGCAGGTGCTTAAGATGAACGGCTGAGATGCCGTCTGGTCCTTCAGCCCTCGAATTCTTCAGCGATTTGATGATGTCCGAGATAGCAGAAGTAGTAATAACAGGAACGTTATGACGATTGAGTTTCCTGATGGCGCGCAAAGTGCATCTGTGACTACGGTCCCGACGCGAAATTGCTGAAGCAAAGAGCTTTTCCATTTGACAGGCTGCTTTGTAGCCATAATGAAATTCATCCGATGGGAATTCAAGTGCATTTCTTTCTGCAGCTATCTTTTTGCAAGACAGCCGCCTAAGGGTGTTCCATGCTTTCTTTGCGTCAGTGGCGAAGTTGATTGAATCAGCGAATTCTCTCCATCGTTTCTGTTTGAAATCATTTAGCAATGTGGTGATCTCCTCAGACAGTTGCGATATGGACGGATCGGAAGGATCCTCTCTGCGTCGGTCGTCACGTCGCTTAATGAGCTCCAGCGCTTCCTTAGGTACATTAGGGTGGTATGTTCTAACACGACCGATTGGGATGGCAGCTCTTGAGGCACTGCGTATGGCTTCGACGATGAACTTCTCCTCATCGTGCACAGTACCGGTTAGCGGGTAGTTGGCAGCCCGGCTTAGTAACTCCTCCTTATAACGGATCCAGTTAGCCTTTCGATAATTGGTGTAGGTTTTGCTACGGGAACCTGTGAAAGGAGCAAGTTGACTATTAAGAGAAAGATCCAGCAATGTGCATAAAGGAATATGATCACTTGACATAGCCACAGCAGTGGACCAGTTACACGACATGGCAAGACAGGAGGATACAAATGTGATGTCCGGTGAAGTGGGCCTACCCGTAGATGGAAGACGAGTTGGAGCATCCTCATTAATAGGAACCAGATCACAATCATCAGCAAGGAGTTCAAGAAGTTCACCTCTTTCATCAGGATCTAATGAGGAGAACCAGGAAGGCAAGTGAGCATTAAAATCACCAGCTATTACAACCGATTGAGACGAAAGCACAGAGTGAACATTGTGTAAATAGGGAGTAGGATCAAACGAATAGGGACATGAAGTGGAAGGAGGGATGTTAACATTAACTATATCTAGTGGACAGTTTTGCATTACAATATGAACTCCAAGACATTCAACAACATTATCATTTGGAAGTACAATAAGGTGAGAAGGAATAGACGTTTTTACAAATGTTGAGACGCCACCACCGTGAGATGTGCGAGGGATGTGGTACGACGTATAACCGGGTAAGCGGGGTACGGAGGGGGATAATGCGCTAAGATTTGTCTCCTGCAGAAGGATAACATCAGGTTGAAAGCGTTCTATATACAATGTAAGTTCGGCAAGTTTGGCACGTAGGCCAATAACGTTGAGTTGAAAAATTTTAAGACTATGTAGAGGAACACTGGGAGGCGAACTTGAGCAAGAATTACAACAGCAAGCATCAGAGTAGTCACTGTACCTGATTAACCCCGAACATTTGAGGTGCACCCAGCCGAGACAGCCACCGCACTGGATACTTGCATGTTGAGCAGATACTCCGCAATGACAGCAGGGATATCGCGGATTCTTGTTGCGCGGTCCCGGGTTTTCGAAAAAAAAACTCCTTGTGGAGTAGTTGATGCTCGGTTGATGAGCCGGCTTGGTAGTCGACTCCACAGATCCACCACGCATAGGTTGAGCATCTCGGATCCTATACGCGTGTTCTCATGGAATCGTAAAGAGGGGTCCAGGAAAACTCCTAATAGTCGAGGATGCTTAGACAGTGGCAGCTCGTGACCATCCCAGACGACTTTGGGATGTAGTCGATGTTCGATAGTAGCTGTTGTACATAGTGTAGCACTCGATTTGGAGGCAGAGACAGTCAGCGACTTTGATTTAAGATACACTGCCAGGGTCCGTATATAGCCATTCATGGCAGCAGTGGCTCGATCGATAACTGAGTCCGTGCAAACGATTGTGATGTCATCGGATTACAGGCACAGATGAATACCAGTTGGTGGCTCAGGAATATTTGACAGAAACAGCGAAAACAGGCACGGGGATAACACCCCGCCTTGCGGGACACCGGCTTTCAAAGGGACCGAAGACGACAGATGTCTGTCGAACTTACAGACCAACTGGCCATATCCGATTCCAGTATGGATTCCGATAGAAGCGGGATACTGACGCTATCAAACGCAGCCGTGAGATCAATAGCAACGACGAGGCTTTTACCAGCCGGAGTCTTGCGATTAAATCCAGCAATGATATGCTCGGTGATTGATGTCAGGGCAGTGATGGTCGAATGCTCCTTCTTGAAACCATGCTGGTGAGTGTTGTGCTGTAACGCGTTTTGGAGGAGCGGATTGACGACTTTTTCCGCAAGCTTGGCAAGGGGGGAGAGAAGGGAAATGGGGCGGTGGGAGGCAGCCTTATCCGGCGGTTTGCCTGGCTTGGCAATGGGGATGACGACAGGTTGTTTCCAGAGGGCCGGAATAACACCAGAGCTGAATGACGAATGAATAAGATCAGAGAGCAGTTCGTAATAGGGATCAGGAATATGTTTGAGATGAACAAACGAAATCCTTTCGGGTCCCTCAGCCCGCGATTTTTTCATCGATTTGATGACCTTTTCGATGGCGGAAGGAGAGATAATAGGGACATCCAGTCGACTGACCTTCCTGATTGCTCGCATTGTTCGTAAGTGTTGCTTATCCCGAGGCGATGACGCAGATGCAAATAGTTTGCCGAGCAGACAAGCAGCCTTGTATTCGTGCTCGAATCTTCCAGACGGAAACTCGAGCATGTTGCGATCAGTACTCATCTTTTTGCCTGAAAGCCACTTCAAGGTGGTCCAGGCTTTTTTGGCATCCACGGCAAAATCGATCGACTCGGTGAGCTCTTTCCAGCGTTGCTGCTTGTGTTGATTTAGCAGTGCGGTGATGCTTTCCAACAGCTGTTGTATCGTTGGATCATTGGGGTCCGATCTTCGCTCGTCATCTCTCATAGTGATCAGTTCAAGCACTTCACTGGGCACGTTTGGGTGAGAAGTCTTTACACGTCCAGTAGGAATAGCAGCTTTGGAAGCACGTCCTATGGCATCGACAATGAACTTCTCCTTGTCGTAGACTGAGCCGTTCCGCGGGTAGCTGGCCACCTGGCTGAGCAACACCTCTTTGAATAGGTGCCAGTTAGCCTTACGATAATTAGAATAGGTTAGCCTTACGGTAAATAGAATAGGACTTACAACGAGAGCCAGTGAACGGAGCAAGCAAACTGTTAAGTGACAGATCCAATGACGTAATAATGGGAAGATGATCACTGGCCAGCGCCACATCAGTAGACCACGAGTGGGAGAATCCTCATTGATGGGAACAAGATCACAATCATCAGCGAAAAGCTCAATGAGTTCACCTCTATTGTCAGGCTCTAGAGGAGAAAACCACGAAGGAGAATGAGCATTAAAACCACCAGCTATTACAACCGAACTAGATGACAAGGCAGCATGGACATCATGTAAGTGATTTGTGGGGTCAAACGCATTGGGACAGGATGCGGTGGGGGGGGGGGGTATATAGACATTGACAATATCAAGGGGGCCACTGCAGTCAATATGAACTCCAAGACATTCAACAACATCGTCATCGGGAAGAGCAATAATGTGAGAAGGGATAGATGATTACACAAAAGTTGAAACACCACCGCCATGGGAAGTACGTGGAATGTGATAGAATAAATAACCGGGGAGATGGGGAAGGGAGGAGGAAGATGTGCTAAGCTTGGTCTCCTGCAGGAAAATGACATCAGGTTGAGTGCGTTCTTCTTGTTTGCAGCCACATAGAGGGTTTTGTCATAGGCGGAGGAACTGGGCGACCAGTAGTGGATTCGTCCATAGGTCCATTGGTGTCAGCGTGGTAGGTCTCTCCGGACAGTTGAATAGATGTGCGGTATCATGGCCGACGGTACCGCAGTCCGGGCACACATCAGATTTGCTGCTGTCAATCTTGCTGACATAAGACATTAGCATTGTAGAGTGACCTCAGCGTAATGATACGAGCATGCATCTCGCCCTTCTTCCGAGTTGAGACTCTGGGGCGGCATGCATGAACGCAGCGAACGGTGTCAGGGAGCCGCTCCGCGTGCCATGCACGCAGCGTCGAGCAACGGGGCGGCCCCGAAAATCAGGCACGTCAATACACGCCACGAAATTCGGGGCCGCCCCGTTGCTCGACGCTGCGCGCATGGCACGCCGAGCGGCTCCCTGACACCGTTCGCTGCGTTCATGCATGCCGCCCCTCAGGTGCAGACGGGGGGCGGTATATCTCCTAGTATAGGATTCATAGCCGCCTTCATAAGATGACACCGTACGAACTTGGTGTGCTCCTCGCGCAAAAGACGGAGTCGTTCTTGCTGTGAGTCGTGCCATCTTTGCAAATTGACTTTGTTTGGAGCATCGGCGAATGGCTTTCTTATACTTCTCTCTCTCACGGGGTTCAGCACTCTCTACGACGGGTGATTTGGTTGCTTTATAATGTTAATGCGGAATTGCTGAGCCTGGAACCGACAGTGCTCCTTCACTAGTAATAGACGGGTCTCAGCATGCAGGTGCTCGATTGCGGAACTCCTTGCACATCCGGTGGCGATACGGAGAGCAGCATTTTGTACTCGTTGCATCTTTGTCCAGGAGGATTCGGAGACGAGATGCTGCCAAACCGGTGCGGCGTACTCCAGGGCGGGCTGGAGAATTGCCTTATACGTTGTGAGTATAGTCTCCTTGCTGCTACCCCACGAAGTGCCGCCCAGGGCTCTGAGAACGTTGAGCTTAGCTTTAACGATTGCCTGCTTCTGCTCAGTATTCTTATGAAACTTGAGTGACGGATCGAGCACAAGACCCAGCAGCTTTGGAAAGCGAGCAGCAGGCAAACGGCCTCCATCCCACACGACATCCGGATGAGGGCTGTGCTCGGATGGGTCCGTCGTGAGAACGGACACTGACGACTTGGCTGCAGAGATCCTTAGCGTCTTGCGGTCGAAAAAGCTCTTCAGTGTGATCAGGTACTCGTTGATCTTATTGGCGGCCACCTGTAAGTCCCTATCTCGACACATGATTGTTATGTCATCAGCATACGCGACGACCTTGATGTCCTGTGGAGGCTCAGGCATATCTTCGAGGTACAGACTGAAGAGGGCAGGCGATAAAACGCCGCCCTGCGATCTCGAGCTGCAATAGGAATACTATTGGAGACATGGTTCTGAAACATGACTCTTGCCCGCCAAATTTTAATAAAGGCCGATATCCAGCGCTTCTGCCAAGATGGTATTGACGACTCCAGTATGTTGCCTGACAGGACTCCAAGGTTAACCGTATCAAATGCCTTGGTGAGATCCAACGCAACAGCTACAGTTCTCAATGGCTTGTTAAAGTTGAACCCGTCGATAGCATAGCTGGTAATTTCTAGCAACGCCGTAGTTGTGGAATGTAGCCTTCTGAACCCATGTTGAAACAACTGCTTCTGTTTGTGCTCCGCTAGATCTTAATGAGCTTGCTTTTCGGCCACCTTGGCGAAAGGTGACATCAAGCTAATGGGAAGATATCCCTTTACTGATGACTGAGGTTTGCCAGGCTTGGGCAACGGGATAACGTTGGCTGTCTTCCAGTTTTGCGGAATAGTGCAAGAGCTGAACGAAGTGTTAATCATATCAACGATGAGCGGAAGGATCTCAGTCGGGAGTTTCTTCAATTCAGCAGGACAAATGCTGTCCGGACCGACAGCTTTGGAGTTCCGCATGTCCTTTATAATCTTCTCTACTTGCGCCACGGTGTACGCTTCGGCCGTGCTCATGAGCGGGAGGCGGCACAGCTCTCTTACTGTCACTCTATTTTGCGGACCTCGCCTTGTACTCGTGACAAAGAAACTTTTACCGAGAGAGTAGGCGGCTTCCTTTCCTGACTGGAAAACGATATTACCGAACTCAATAGTGGAGATGGTGGCTGGCAAGCTCTTTCCCGATAGTTTCCGAAGCACCTTCCAAGTAGCTCCGCTGTCCGTCTTGAAATTCAACTGTTCTGTGAATTTTTCCCACTGTTCTTTCTTGTGCTGGTCGAGATCTTTTTTGATCTCACCATCCAGCTGGATGGCGGCAGGGTCTGGATGGTCAACTATTCTTCTGGCATCGTTAGTCCTGATTTTCTGAAGAATTTCTCTGGTGACGTTTGGGTAGAACGTCTTAACTCGGCCAACAGGGATAGCCGCCTTCATGGCCCTGCGAATTGCATCAGATAAGTGATGCTCCTTCTGGTGCACATTGCCATTCCACGGGTAATCAGCCGCTAGGCGTAGCGCAACCTCACTGGACAGGCACCAGTCTGCTTGGCCTAAATTGAGATACGAACGTTGACGAACACCAGAATAACGAGCAAGAGAATTTGAGAGATCGATGTGCACAAAGACGGGAACATGATCACCAGACAATGTTGTTGAGGTAGACCATGAGCAAGCGTTGAAAAGGTTGGAAGAGACAAGAGTTATGTCTGGGCTAGAAGATCGGCCGTTGGCAGGGAGACGAGTGGGCTGATCATCGTTTGAGATGACCAGATCGCACTCCTCAGCCCATTCTTCGACTTCTTCTCCTCTAGCATCAGAACCAAGGGACGAGCAGAAGGTGTGGGCATTAAAGTCGCCCGCGAAAACAACCGATGATGAGAGGGAATAATCGTTGAGTTGTTTGAGAAGAGGAATGGGATTGTACGAGGAGGGGCATGAGGTGGTAGGGGGAATATAGATGTTGAACAGAGAAACGGGAGTTTTAAGGGGGAGATGAATTGAAAGGTACTCGAGAGTACCATCCGTGGGGGTGTTTGGTATGAGGTGGGAGGGGAGAGAAGATAAAACGAAGGTTGAAACTCCTCCGCCAAGAGCTGACCTTGGAGCATGGAAGGCGGTGTAGCCCGGGATATTAGGATGAGGATAGGTAGGGGATGGAGAGAGCTTGGTTTCTTGAACCATGATCACGTCTGGATGGTAAGTACGTGCGAAAAGAGAAAGCTCAGAAAGTTTGGCACGAAGGCCGTTGAGATTGATATGTACAATGGAAAGGGGGCGGTTTGAGGAAGAGGAATCAGAGTTGGTAGGTGAAGAGCATAAAACACAGCGAAAAGCAGAGTTACGATGCCTCACAGAGCTGAGACCCGAACAGGAAAGATGCACCCATCTTTGGCATCCGAAGCACTGGACGCTGGTATGTCTCCAGTTAACATCATTGCCGCACGTGGCGCATAGATACTTCTGAGCGGGTCCAGGATTCCTCTCCACGCCGGCCCTTAGCAGGAGAATCCGAAGGAGAGACGCGGGCGGCCAGCACCTCTCCCATGACAAAAACCCTCTTCGCGGAGGGGGTGACGTCGGTTTGCATAGAGGTGATCTTCTTTCCTCCACACTGCCACGGCGTGAACGTACGACATCTCGGCAGTGCATTCTACATACAGTGTGAGTTCAGCAAGTTTGGCACGCAGGCCATTTATGTTGAGTTGATAAATGCTTAGACAATGTTGAGAAACCCTAGCAGGATTTACAGAGCAAGGCATACAACAGTAAGCATGAGTGTTGTCATCATAGCTGGACAATCCCGAACATTTGAGGTGCACCCAGCCAAGGCAACCACCACATTGAATGCTCGCATGTTGGGCAGATAGCCCACAGTGACAGCAGGGATATCGAGGTGCCTTGCTGTACGGTCCCGGATTCCTCTCGACGCCAGCTCGTAGAAGTAGAATACAGAGGAGTGTAGCGGCCAGCCATCTACACTCCCAATACCAAAAAACTCCACATGGAGTGATTGATAATCGTTTGTAAGCCTCCATACGTCGACTCCACAGATCCACCACGCGTAGGTTGGACATCTTGGATCTTTCCTTCACGTAGTCTCCAGTGAGAAGACATGGGGGAGAATAAACTTTACTTTTCCCCCACGTCGTCTCAGCTGGAAAAAAGTGAGGGGCGAAAACGGAAAGGGGTTCCACCTGACGGAAATCTGCGGTCGGACCCGTTGAGTTTCTGAGGAACACCTACTTTGGACCGTGAACAGTTTCCTAACGCCTTAAGGGGTACCGTCACCGCCGAGAGTAACCACATAACGATGGGAGCTTAAACATCGCCGGGAGCAAGTCCATGCTGTAATCATCCCAGCACAGTTTTGGGTGCAGAGTAGCGAACGGACGCCGGCCTCCGACCCACCGAAAGTTCAAGCGAGTACAGTCCCACGGGGCAACGGGAGGGGAGATGGGAATGTTTTTAAAAAATGCAAATTTGGGGGAATCGAAATTTTGGAACAAAATGAAAAAAAACGCTCTCTGTCAGATGGGTAAGTAGTGTAGTACATACTACCAAACAAAAATACAAGAAAAAATGGATGCCGTCAAATTTGAAAATGGCCCGCTCAGGTCCATGTCATGGAAGGCCGATCCCAGTCGGTCGATACATGCGCAAACTACGCGAAACCGGGGAAAAGATGTCCTCCTGTGCGCCCGATTGGGTGGCCCGTAGTCCAACCCAGTAATTTGCGGAGCAGCCGTACCGATTATGGTGGATCACTGACGGCTCACGAACGACCCTGGCTCACTACCGTCCCGCTATGACGGGGGTATTATGAAGACGCGGAAGGAAAATCCAAAAACAAAGTTGAAAACGAAACTTGAACGAAGCATAAACGATGGAAAACAAAGGTAATTATTTAAAACACTAACTCACTTATATGTTTCAGCAAAGATATCCGTTCGTGGATCTTGGTCTTGTATGGCCGAGTCAGCAGCAGAAAGAACACTTGCCACTACACTCTCAGGTAAGAAGGAACACCATTGAGTGTGATCACATTGCGATGACTGAAATAGATAATAGAAGCCAAGCTCACTCAAAAATTACTTCAATTACGAAACCCACGGAAGGAGTGTCACCGCCAGGTGCAAGGAGACCAACTATGCTTTTCGCCAACTCTCGTCTACATTGCGTGTCGTCATCAGAAGTCTCATATTCCTCGACCTTAATTCCCGTACAATAAGTCCACTGCAAGAGTATACAGTGTCTCGGCGACCGACGACTAAACACTGCGCCACGCCGGGTTCATACTTCATGTGACGAGCGACGCATACAATGGTTATCAAGAATCCTTTTCAAACCGGGCTTACGTAGTGAAACCGATGCTCGACGGGACCGGGCCACTTTCCTAACCTAAGCTGTGGAAAATGCTTTCCACCGCGGAAAGCATGTTCCACAGCTCTGATTAGGAAAAAGGCCCGGTCTCGTCGAGCATCTGTTTCACTACATCAGCCCGGTAACAAAAATATTTTTCGTAGCTGTTGCTAATCATTACCTTTATCGAATAATTCAACCAACAGCGCAAATCGAGGCTGCAGCAAATACCGGAACTTAAAGGCATCGTTCGCGCTGGGAACCATTTTGCGTTTTCACGCTCAATTTCATGCGTGAACCCGGTAGACTACAACGGTAAACTTCGGCGCATCGAAAACGTAGGGCTATGAGGTAAGAAGGGGTTAAAGTTGAGGACCCGCCACCACTTCTCACCGGTCATCTAGCACTTTTTCATAGAATGTTGATGCGACCGACGAGCTACCTGAAAAACACCAAGGCACAGACTCCACATGCAGAAAACCTTTGAAAATGACAGTGACGAGGTCTCCTGTTTTAGGCGAGTATCAGGAACCTTTATTGGCCGACAAGAGTGGTGAATGAACATACATATCAGAAATTACCCCTTTTATAGGGCCAGCTAGTCTGGCATAGAAATGATATCATTGATATCATGACAACGATTACATATATACACAGTGAGTCTCATTGTCTCAACACCTCCCTCCTAAGATGAATGGTAGGCTTAAAACGAGACATTCATCTAACAGTCTATGTATAAGATCGTGCGAATGGATCCATTTCCAGACGTCTGGGTGGTCTTCGTTGGCGATGTGGTCGTTGTACAGGCTGCGGTGTCGTGCTCGCCGTCGCAGTTGTAGTCGACGTTGACTCTGTCTCTTCTTCTTCTTCTGCAGCCTCAAAGTGGTTTTTGTGATAGGTTGGGGAACTGCGCGGCCTTCAAAGGATTCGTCCAAAGGTCCATTGTGGTTAAGGAGGTAGGTCTCTTCGGGCACATGAACAAGTGCGCCGTGTCGTGTCCGGGAGCACCACAGTCCAGGCATGCGCCTGGTCGGCTGCTGTCGATCTTGTTGACGTGAGACATGAGCAGAATAGAGTTACCACAGCGCAGCGAGGCGAAAGCACATCTGGCTCGTCTGCCGAGTGGAGACTCGGACTCGCAAACCCGAGGCGGCACTGTTCCTAAGATAGGGATCACAGCCGCCTTCGTTAGATATCCTCTAACAAACTGGGTGTGCTCCTCACGCAGAATACGAAGCCTTTCCATGTTGGAGTTGGCCCATCTCTGTACATCAACTTTACGAGGAGCATCGGCAAACGGCGTCCTAATCGACCTCTCTTTTATGGCCTTCATGATTCTCCTTGACGGATGATTCGGCTGTCTCAGAACATTAATATACATCTGCTGTGCCTGGAGTTCACAATGCTCCTTGACCGGCAATATGCAGGCCTCCGCGTGAAGATGATCTATTGGGGAGCTCCTTGCACAACCGGTAGCAATTCTAAGCGCAGCATTCTGTACACGCTGCAGCTTATTCCAGGAGCTGTCAGACACCAGGTGCTGCCACACTGGTGCCGCATATTCCAGAGCCGGCTGAAGTATTGCTCTGTAGGTTCTCAATATAGTCTCTCGGCTGCTTCCCAATGATGTTCCTCCGAGAGCTCTCAAGATATCAAGTCTAGCCTTGACGACTGTTTGTTTCTGTTCCGCGTTTTTGTGGAACTTCAGTGACGGATCAAGAAAAAGGCCAAGCAGCTTGGGGAATTTTGCTGCTGGCAACAGGTCACCATCCCATTTGACATCTGGATGGGCACTGTGTTCCTTGAGGGTTGTTGTGAACACTGAAACAGAGGATTTTGCGGCAGAGACTGTGAGCATCATATTATCGAGGAAGAGCTTCAACTCGACGAGATAGGCGCTGATCTTGTCAGCGGCTATCTGCAGGTCACGGTCCTGGCACATGATGGTGATGTCGTCGGCATACATAACAATCTTTACATCATTGGGAGGCTCGGGAATGTCCTCAAGATACAGGCTGAATAGGGCAGGGGACAACACTCCGCCTTGCGGAACACCGGCTGCTATTGGAATGCTATCGGATACGTGATTCTAGAACAGAACCGTAGCCCGGCGGCCTTTCGTGAACGCTGCAATCCATGGCTTCTGCCATGATGGCAGCGAGAACTTCAACAGTATGTCGGACAGCAGTCCCAAATTAACAGAGTCAAACGCTTTGCTCAGGTCGAGGGCGACGGCCAACGTTCTCAGGGGCTTTCTCATGTTGAACCCATCGACCACAAAGCTCACGATCTCCAATAGAGCAGTAGTAGTAGAGCGAAGTTTCCTGAACCCATGCTGATGCTGCTGTCGCTGATTTTGATCAACCAGGTCCGTCACGATCAACTTTTCAGCTAATTTAGCGACGGGCGATAACAGGCTTATTGGTCGAAAGCCTTTTGCCGTGCTTTGGGACTTGCCTGGCTTTGGCAACGGTATCACATTGGCTGTCTTCCAAGCTTGGGGTAGAGTGCAGGGCCGGAAAGAAGTGTTAATGATATCTGCAAGCATCGGTAGAAGTTCCGTGGGAAGCTTCTTCAAGATGGCTGAGGAGATACCGTCCGGTCCGATAGCTTTCGAATTCCGCATTTCTTTGATAGCCTTCTCTACTTGTGTGAGAGTAAAGGCTTCAGAAGCGTTCATGAGCGGCAACCGGCTCAGCTCTCTAACCGTGACTCTGTTTTGCACGCCTCGCTTGGTGCGTGTGATGAAAAAATTCTTGCCGAGTGCGTAAGCAGCCGCTTTCCCTGATTTGAAGATGTTCTCCTCGAACTCAATAGCGGAGCTCATCGGGGGAAGCGGACTTTCCGGAAATTTTCCTCAACACTTTCCACGTCGTAGTTCCGTCCGCCTTGAAATTCAGCTTTTCAGTAAACTTCTCCCAGCATTCCCTCTTGTTCTTATCCAGATCCTCCTTGATCTCATTATCCAGCACAGCAATCTCCGGGTCTAGATGGTCTGCGGCTCTCTTCTCATCTCTGGTTCTTATCTTCTGCAGTATTTCCCTGCTGACATCTGGAAAAAAGGTCTTGACACGACCCTCAGGAATTGCTGCTTTCATGGCCTTGCGGATGGCACTTGTTAGATGCCGCTTTTTCTGATGAACATCACCATTCCATGGGTAGTCGACCGCATGGCGGAGTGCAACATCTCTGAACAGGGTCCAGTCTGCTAGGCCTAAATTAAGATAAGTGCTATGACGAAAACAGAGTAAGGGGCAAGAGAGTCAGAGAGATCAATATAGACAAAGACGGGAATGTGATCACTGGAGAGAGTTGTGGATGTGGACCACATGCAAGCATTAGAAAGATTGGATGACACAAGAGAGATATCTGGGCTAAAAGGTCGACCGTTGGCAGGGAGACGAGTGGGCTGGTCATCATTGAGGATAACCAGGTCACACTCCTAAGCCCACTCTTCGACATCTTCCTCTCTGGCGTCAGAATCAAGAGCGGAACAGAACGTGTGAGCATTGAAGTCAAACGCAAAGACAGCTGAAGGGGAGAGTGAGCAGTCGTACAACTGCTTAAGGAGGGGAATAGAATTATAAGAGGGGGGACAAGATGATATAGGAGAAATATAGATGTTAAATAGAGATAACGGGGTTTTGAGGGGGAGGTGGACAGGAATGTACTCGAGAGTACCGTCCTTAGGAGTAGTAGGGATAATATGAGAAGGTAAGGCAGATTGCACGAAAGTAGACACTCCGCCCCCAAGAGCTGTCCTTGGCATGTGATAGGCGGTGTAGCCCGGAATGTTAGGTTGGGGATAAGTGGTAGATGGAGAGAGTTTGGTTTCTTGAACCATGATAACATCCGGGTGATGAGAACGTGCGAATAGAGAGAGTTCAGATAACTTGTTGCGAAGGCCGGTGAGATTAATGTGAACAATGGAGAGGGGGCGGTTGGTAATTGAGGAATCAGAGTTGCTGGGGGCAGAGCATAGAACACAACGAAAGGATGAGTCATGATGCCTCACAGAACTGAGGCCCGAACAGAAGTGCACCCACCTTTGGCATCTGAAGCACTGGACACTTGTTTGATGCCAGGTAACATCCTTGCCGCAGGTGGCACATGGATACTTCTGTGCTGGACCTGGATTCCTATCGACGCCGGCCCTTTGTAATGAAATCCTCAGGAGAGCTGCGGCCGACCAGCACCTCTCCCATGACAAAAACCCTCTTCTCGGAGGGGTTGACGTCGGTTTGCACGAAGGCGATCTTCTTTCCTCCACACTGCTACGGCACGAACGTACGACATCTCGGCAGCGCCTCTGTCTCAGAGGCTGGCTCCATCGCGGCAGGTGGCATTTCAGCTTCTACGGGTTGCGCATATCGTGGATCAGGAATTTGCTGCGGTTCTGTAGGAAAATCCCAAAGATCGAGAAGATCCCGCTCATCACAGTCTGACACATTCTGACGCATCTGGTTGGCATGACGTCGTTGTATCGATCCATCGATAGGTACATCGTAGACAGGGTGACCATGTCGACAAAGAACCTTTCCGGAGATCCAGTTTTTTCGATTTGTCCTGTAGTCTCAAACCTATACATTGTCGTTCGGTTCGAACTTCTTTGGACGGGCGCCATGGTGTTGATTGAATTGTTTTTCTATGGCATCAAAAGTTTGTGCTTAATGGTGTCGTGAGCATTGTTAGCTTGGTTCGAATTTCCTGTCCGAGAAAATGCTCTGCTGGAGAGAGTCCATTTGGAGACGATGCGCACGGCGTTCTTCGGTATAAGGATGGGAACACTTGCAGTGAATCTGAAGGCGTCGCTTGAGATTCCATCTTTCTAAGAGTCCTCTTGAAAAAGTCAACAAAGCGTTCTGCTTGACTATTCAATTGGGGATGAAACGGTGGAGATCGCACGTGTTCGATACCATTAGCCTTGCAAAATTCGAGGAGGTCCTTCGAAGTGGACTGACTTTCATTGCCCGACACCAGAGTCGCAGGGTTCCCGAATTGAGCAAAAAGTCGTGTGAGTTGCCGAATTGTGGCTGCAGTTGTTGTTGAGTGCATTTCTATTATTTCAGGCCATTTTAAAAACGCATCAACCACGACCAGATACATTTTCCCATTCAGAGGTCCTGCAAAATCAATATGCACGCGGTTCCATGGCTCCTTTTAAATGGGCCAGGAATACAGCTTTGCTTTGCGAGGAGCTTTAGCAGCTTCTTGGCAGCTCTGACATCGGCGTACGCAATTTTCTATATCCTTTGTGTGATTTGTCCAGTACACGTACGCTCTCGCAAGCATTTTTATGCTCGTAATGCCGGGGAGTCCTTCATGTAAACCTTCCAAGCCACGCCGACGGAGTGCCAACAGAATAACAATGCGTGGACCGAAGAAAAGGCAGTCGTTTTCGAGAGAGAGAGCGACTGTCGGAGAGCGGCGTACCTGCTGATTTCGGAAGAAGTCTTCGATGGCCATGAATCTGCTCGAACGAAATCCATGACGTCGCGCAGTATTATATCATCCTCTGTGCTCTCTTCTGCGATCCGGTTCATGTCGATCGGCAGAATATTGTTGACAGCACGGCAAGCGGCCTCTGCTTCCATGATTGCGTTTGCAATGACGACATCTTCGGCTAAAGTCGTTTGCCTCGCGATTAGCCGAGATAATGCATCTGCTTGGTCGAAATCCGTCGTTCGTCGATACTCGATCTTAAAATCGTTTGGCAGTGTATGTGGACAGTCCATTTTTACTTCCGAAAATGGCTAATAGAGGCTTGTAGTCCGTGAGAAGCGTGAAGTGTCGCCCCATCAGATATCGATGAAACTTGCGCACGGTGAAAACAAGCGCTAATCTTTCTTTCTCGAATTGACCGTATTTCCTTTCTGCCTCGTTGAGGACAGCGTGACAGATGGTATTTTCTGTTCCGTTTGAGAAACGATGTAGAATTACTGCTCCGATTCCATAGTCTGCTGCGTCGGGCCGCGTCGATAATATCCAATTTCGGATTGTAATGGGTGAGCAGTAGGGATGACCTGAGAATTTCTTTTGCTCTGTCAAAAGCTTTTTGATGCTCAGCTTTCCATTCAAATTTGAAATCCTTCTTCAACAACGCGTCCAGAGGAGCTCGTAATAGACGCATGTCGTTGACGGATGTTCCATAATAGTTTATCATACCTATATATGATTGAAATTGTGTCACGTCTTTTAGTGCAGGCTTTTCAGTGATAGTGCTGATTTTGTTCGGATGCGGGCGGCGTCCATATTTGTCGATGATGACTCCAAGATAGTTGATTTCGGACATCATGAAATTGCACTTTGCATCCGGACGCGGAGGCCATAGTTCTGGATCCTCTTGTACAAGGCTTCCAAATTGTTGCGGTGTTCCTCATTCGTGCAACCAGTAACAATGACGCCATCGAGATATGCCGCAACTCCAGAAAGACCAGCAATCATCGAGTCCTGTTGAAAAATTCTGGGGGCATATTTCACTCCGAACGGCAGTCTGTTTTAGCGGAATAGACCACGGTGAGTATTGATAGTCAGCAGTTCCTTTGATTGTTCGTCCACCTCGATTCGCAGATAGGCGTCAGCAAGGTCTATCTGCGAGTAGAGTTCACCACCAATGAGTTTTGTGGAAATTTCTTCAGCTCTTAGCAGCGGATGTTGATGCAGCGTCAAAGCGTCTTTGAGACCAGTGGAGAAGGCAGCGCAGAGTCGGATCGCAGCATTGTTCTTCTTTACAACAACGATTGGTGCCGCCCAGTTTGAGTGATCAATCGGGACAGCACGTTTTCAGAGAGTAATCTATCGATTTCCTTGTCTACACTGGGTACGGCTGCAAACGGGACGGGTCGCTTTTGTAGATAGACAGGTCGAACACCAGGCTTGAGGAATAGCACTGCTTTAGTCTTCGCACAGCGTCCGAGACCATCTGAAAATACATCGGCGAAACGTTGCTTCAAATCACTCACGACACTGCAGCGTACATTGTTGAGGGCAGCTGTAGCTTGTCGACAATTGAACTGCTCCTTGAGTTGTCGGTATTGTGACATTTGCGCACACCATTCCAGTCCCAGTAGATTGGTCAATTCGGTGACATAGCAGCTTCCTTTTCCAGAGGTAGGTTGGTGATGCGGGTCGAATATCATGAAATCAGCCTTGAAGTGACCAAAAATGTCCATCGGTGAGCCATCAGCGGTTTCGATGAGTGCTGTCGTTCGCTCGAGGGCAGGGGATCCCATACTATTCCATGTTCTGCGCGAAATCATGGTAAGGTGGTCAGATCCTGTGTCGAGCTGTAGTCGCGTGGAAGTTCCGCTGATTTCCACTTTCAGGTAAGTACATACGTCTAGCGACGTTGAAATCGCGTAGTTGCAACGGAAGTTACGGCTTCTTTGTCGAAGTATTGGCTTCCTGCCAGGCAGTTGTGCTCTTTCGCGATTTGACAAAGATCCAGTTTCTCGTACGTGTTTTCGGGAATTGGATCGACTGCGAAAGTTGACTTTTCGAGATAGATTTCGCTTCTTCTTAGAATATGGTTTTTTCTGGAGAACCACATTCATTTCTTTGCTTTCCATAGTACGGTTGTCGTCGGAACGAAGGGTAATGAAAGTCTCACATTCATTGATGAAATCATCCAGCAAAGGTAAAGAAGCGTTCTCTTTTAGGAAGTTGATTCTGTTGAGCAATCATAGTCGCATCTCTGAGCGTGAAGCATCAGTCAGTCCAGCAACGAATACGAGGCACTTCAGGGAATCGCTATCAACGTTTTTCATCGCTGCATCCTCGAAGTTCCGCTTTATCTTGTTTCCAAAGTCTCGATATGGGATGTACGATTGGGTCAGCGGCTCGCATGTTGATTGCAGGAACTCAAATCGTCGTCGAATTAGCGTCCGCTTGGGCCCGAACAACTTGGTTAGCTTGTCCACTGTGGTTGGTAGATCGATCTGGCGCGGCTCGAGGGGCAGGACGTGTTCAGAGTACGTCCTGTATGTCCGCCTGTCCAGTTTATCAACCAGATTCCGCTTCCAATTGCCCGATAAGGTCTCTCCACGGTCGTTGATCACCGGTCCATATCGCTTGAGCCATGTGTCAAAGGTGGCGTCGTCGTCTTCTTCATAGCACTTCTTCTTCTTGTCAGTCATGAACAGAGCATCGGATCAAAGGCGTAGAAAGCTAGCCACCTCACACGGCTTGTACCATAGATCTCGAGCAGACAAGGTTGTAGGCCTGGCCGAAAATGGATGCAATGAATCATGTCCAGCACATTCGCAATCGGGGCATTTATCTGGGACTGACTAGTCAATCCGATGAGCGTAGGCCTTGGGATATGTGGAGTGACCGCATCGCAGAGCAGCGAGGATTGTTCGGGTACGTCTCAGTAGTCCAGCTTCGCTGTCGTCGACTCGTGGGGGCACGCCGCCATAAATTAAGTTGGGCTGAGCATCAGACAGGCACTCTGCCACAAACCGCGTATGCTCAGCCATCTGGAGTCTTCTGCGCGAGAGCTCGGATGTAGCCCAGCGTTGGTGATCGACAGCAGACAGAGAAGCATTGAGCGGCGTGCGTATGCTTCTCGGATGGGGGGCGGACGACAGAAGATGATAATTTGGATGGGTCGGGCTCTTGGCAATACATATTGGAAAATGCTGAGACTGGAGTAAGCAGTGCTCTTTCACGGGAAGTAGGCCGGTTTCCTGATGAAGATGCGGAATAGGCGTCGACTTGTGACATCCAGTGATAAGCCTGAGGGCAGTATTCTGTGTTCTCTGCAACCTGCACCAAGAGGATTCAGAGTGATGTCTGGTCCATATAGGGGCACCATATTCCAAGACAGGCTGCACCATGGCCCTAATGTCATACGTAGCACTTCCTTCGTGCTGCCCCAGGTAGTTCCAGCCAGGGCGCGAAGAATGTTGTTGCGCGAGTTCGCTGAGGCAGCACATAACGTCGGTGTGGATCGTGAAGAGACTTCGCGTTCACTGTTGAAGGTTGGCGCAGACTCGGTGCATATATGTTATAGCAAATGGCACCGAGTTTGCGCCAACCTCCAATAGTGAACGCAAACTCTCATTAGGATCCATGCCGACGTTATACGCGTATTCTCATTAAATCGAAGTGAAGGATCCAGGACGACTCACAGTAGTCGAGGATGCTTAGACAATGGCAGCTTTTGGACATCCCAGATGACCTTGGGATGAAGCCGATGTTCGATAGTAGCCGTTGTAAATAGTTTGACACTTGACTCGGAGGCAGAAACAGTCAGCAACTTTGATTTGAGATACACAGCCAAGCTCCGTAAGTTGTTCTTCATGGTGGCA
Organism: Aplectana chamaeleonis; assembly: GCA_029168955.1. Taxonomy (NCBI): domain Eukaryota; kingdom Metazoa; phylum Nematoda; class Chromadorea; order Rhabditida; family Cosmocercidae; genus Aplectana; species Aplectana chamaeleonis. Next base: position 410,023 of record JAPDOI010000196.1, read on the forward strand.
GTGGCTTGGTCAATAACTAAGTCCGTGCGACCGATAGTGATGTAATCAGCGTACAGGCACAGATGAGTACCAGTTGGTGGCTCAGGAATATCAGACAGAAATAGCGAAAACAGGCTAGGGGATAACACCCCGCCTTGCGGGACACAGGCTTTCAAAGGTACCGAAGATGATAGATGTCCGTCGAACCTCACACGAATGGACCGGTTTTTGACAAAGCTATTATGTTAAGAATAGCAGTTTTCAATCCACTGTTGTACTGTAGATCTACTAATCTAATAGCGTAGGCGATTTGTTCCAGTTTAGTACCTGCTTCTTGGCAGTTGGTTTCCTCTATTACCCCGTTCCTGTGCTTTCCTCCTCGGTTTGTTGTTGTCATCACTCTCCGTCGATCGATGGGCGCGGAGGGGTGGATGCGGGGGTGGGGCATCTTATGTATGCCTCGCGCTCTCGTCTGCCCCCGTGGTCTCTCGTCGCAGGCGGGGCCTGCGATCGGAGGCCGCGTCCGCTCCCTTCTTAAGGCGGCTCGTTTAGTTATAGTGGCTCATTTTGTTGTTGTAGAGTGGTACGGAGAGGTGACTCTCCTCAATAAATAGTTGTACCACAGTTCAGTCTACAACACTCCAGTCGATTTGGGGGCCGAACCGAGGCCGAAGAAGAGGACCAGCGATCCGCCCTTAAGCCGTTGTCAAGCGGTTACGGCGTGTAGTCCTGCTCCTACTTGGAAGCAGTGTATCCTCATTCACGCGGTGCGGTCGCGTGTGCGTGCCCGTGTGGTGAGACGCATCAGTGCTATTCACGGAATACACTTGTGTTTCGTCGCTGCGTGGGTAGCGTGCGTGTTGATCGACGCCATCACAGAGTGGGGGTACGTTGTAGTGACGCTCGTCGCTGTTCCGTGTAGGAGCCCGACTACAAATTGATCGCTATTGTCTCGCGGCCGATAGCCTAATCGCCAGTGACGATTAGTGATTGCAGAACAATGCCGTCAAGCAGCAACGCTCAGGAAGAAGGCGTGATGGAAATGCAACGACTGGCGCTGAATGAGCCCACAACATCCCAGCAGCTGGCCGAGATGCGAACCATGATGAATGTACTCATGGACAAGTTCAACGTGCTCTCTAACCGGAGGGCCCGAAAGGTGGGGAGATCCGAAACGGTCAAACCTTTCGGAAGACCCGCTATCGCCATGGAGGAGCAGCGTGAGCAGTCTGCTGAAGTCGACCATTGTCTGCGGCAACTGTGCGAGCTGTTCAACGTTGATGCCACAGAGGTTGTGAGCAAATCGAGAGCCTTCGTGGAGATTTGTCAGCAACATGGGCAGTTGGATCAAAGTAATAGTGAAACTATTTGGGATCAACCAGCCAACGATGTTGTCACAGATGCTCCAAGCGCCACGATCGAGCCGCTCACATTCGACCAAGCTAACAGGGGCTTCGTGAACCATGCAGAATTCGACTTCAACGCGGCAGCAAGTGGCGATTCAAGAAGACCTCTAAGTGTCGGTCTTGAGTCGGAATGCTTCCCACTTCAACCGCCTCATGCTTTTCAAAGCATTGCAACCGGATCGCAGCAGCAGAGAGAGAAGGAATCGAACTGGCAGACTCGAGTGAATCCTTTTCTCAATAGAGGGTATGAAAATCTCGAATGTCACCAAAACTTGGGGCATATGTTCGCTGCTATGAGCTTACCAGAGGTGGAGACCTTTGCAGATCCCAAGGGAAAACAGTTCGACGACTTCGGACTCAGGTTTAGGATGAAATATTTGAACCTTGGGTTAGATAACGCTATGCTTACGCACCTCTTCCTCTCCAAGCTCGACGGATTCCCTAAAGCAGTAGCTGATGCGCTGCCAAGAAGCATCCGCGAAGGAAGTCTCGACGGAATCATCGATGGAATGCGGAAGAGCCTGAGTGCTAGCGATCCTGCGCAGCAAATGAAGGCCTACATGGAACTGAAGCACTTGAAGAAAGATGTCGACGTCACTCGATTCTGTATCGAGCTTGAACGACTGACTCGGATGGCTTATCCAGATGCCTCCGATGAAGTGCTGTCGAAGACACGAGCTGTGGAACTCGTAACACAACTAACGGACTGGCCCGAGTACTTGCAGCTGTACTCAACGCTGGAGGCCGCGCCAGAAGGGTGCGAATACGAGATGGTCAAAGATTGGCTCAGCGCTGCGAGCAGAAGTCGAGATGTCGCTTCAGCGATGCGACAAGCTGCACAGCCATGCCGATCAAAACCCGCCGAAGTAGGCAAGGACATGTTTTCGCCGTCGAAACGAGGAAGACAGACACAGACTAGTCCCGCCAAACTAGAGCCAGCTAACTGTTCTGTAGCTGTGTCGTCAAGTGGAGAACCAAAGAAACCGTTGAAGTGCTACAATTGTGGCAGGACTGGCCATCTTTCCCGTAAATGCCGAGCTTCTAGAGAGCCTTCGCAGCGTGAAGGTAGTGGAAGCAATGGGGCAGCAGAGGAAAGACCAGTGAAGAACTTCACGGCTTCGCTGAACAAGTGGATTTGTGGAGCCGCAGGCTCATCCAGACCACAGGACGAATTAGTGGGAAGACAAATGTCATCTGAGGTACATCTCCTAGGATTCTCACGACAGGCTTTGCTGGACACAGGTTCCCAAGTAAGCATCATCCCTCTGGAAATGTTGAAAGAAGCCCTTCATTCTGGTTTCGATTTGGACGATGATGTCGAAGAGATTCCAATGCGAGGTTGCGCGCCAGTGTACGATGCATCCGGGAATCCTATGATCTTCAAGGGAGCGATAAGGCTTTCCATGCAGATTGGAAACAGCAACAATCGAAGGATCGCATGCTTCGTGATGAAGGGAGGAGATGGATCGCTAGTTCTTGGCACTAACGCCTTAGGCAAGTTGGGATTTAACCTTAAGCGGTTTAAGAGAGCGGCGATCTCTCCCAGCAAAGGCGAAACCTTCAGTGCAGTTAAGGACAGGCGTACTCAGAAGCAGCGGAAGCAGCCGCAAGACCCCGTTGTTCGCTCTGCTGGTGCAAAAGTCAGGAACAGTCGAACGACTCCTGAAGTCCATGCTCCTGTCGCTGACACTTTTGTGGGAGCAAAAGTCTTCAAACAAGGTGAAGACGAAGCACCTTGCGGAACAGCAGACATGGTGCCCACAGACAAGGTCGAGTTGCCCAGGAAGATTTTGCGTTCGAACGTTGAGCGGACGCTTGAGGTGAAATGTTGCGCAGCAACAGATCAAGGAAAAGGCGCTGAGAACCATGACCGCGATCAGTCAGGAGCTTGCCCGAGATGGAGGCGATGCAATACGGTCATGCCTGATAGGCGCCGAGATCATAACTCATGCAAGCCTGGGCCTGACGAACCCAGCAGAGTACAATTCGATGCGGTTCAGAGGCTACCTAAAGGGATATCAGAAGAGCCCGTGCAGCCTGTTAGAACTCGTAGGAAGCGGGGGAAGCCCAGAAAGAACCCCTCCGCAGAGATTCAAACGAGTCGGAAGATTCGATGTTTCAAAACGGGTATCGGCATAGAGCATCCACTCAACCTGCGTCATCGATGTGACTACGGCTGTTTTGGGCAGTGTGTTCATGTCGCTGTTCCCAGTCCGACACACCAAATGGCACGATCGAATAACGTGGCCGACAGGTTTGAACTGGAGAACGTCGCCTCTGTTGGAGAACAAGGGAGCTGGAGTGAGGAAAGGAAGGAGTCGAAGCTCCAAAAGGTAAAATCTACGCATCTCACTCCCCATGGTCCCGCCGCCGCCACGAAGGGTTGCAGCCACCTATACGTCGATTCTGTGGAAGCCGTGGAGGCAGCAACAAGAGTGCGGTTCGAGCACAGAGCCGGTTCAAATGTGGCACTTTGCCATGACGTCGGAGCTAATGCCACGATTGCGATCGAAGTTTGGGAACCTATGAAGCATAGCTGTGGTTGTAACAGTAATACTGGTTTCAGCATCAAACCGGATGGGGGAGATCGACCCAGTTCTAGTGACGTCGGGAACAGTTGTGACAGTGGTCGAAGGAGCAGTGGAATGGAAAGCAGGGATGTTCGGAGAGGAGCCTAGTGATATCGTCAGTGATATGAGTCGGGACGACTCTCCTGTTAGTGCGGGCATGTTAAGAATAGCAGTTTTCAATCCACTGTTGTACTGTAGATCTACTAATCTAATAGCGTAGGCGATTTGTTCCAGTTTAGTACCTGCTTCTTGGCAGTTGGTTTCCTCTATTACCCCGTTCCTGTGCTTTCCTCCTCGGTTTGTTGTTGTCATCACTCTCCGTCGATCGATGGGCGCGGAGGGGTGGATGCGGGGGTGGGGCATCTTATGTATGCCTCGCGCTCTCGTCTGCCCCCGTGGTCTCTCGTCGCAGGCGGGGCCTGCGATCGGAGGCCGTGTCCGCTCCCTTCTTAAGGCGGCTCGTTTAGTTATAGTGGCTTATTTTGTAGTTGTAGAGTGGTACGGAGAGGTGACTCTCCTCAATAAATAGTTGTACCACAGTTCAGTCTACAACAGTCCAGTCGATTATTAATCCATCTTTTAGACCAACTGGGCATATCCGATTCCAGTATGGATTTCGATAGAAGCGGGATACTGATGCTATCAAACGCAGCCGTAAGATCAATAGCAACGACGAGGCTTCAACCAGCTGGAGTCTTGCGATTAAATCCAGCGATGATATGCTCGGTGATTGATGTCGGGGCAGTGATGGTGGAATGCTCCTTCTTGAAACCATTCTGGTGAGTGTTGTGCTGTAAGGCGTTTTGAAGGAGCGGATTGACGACTTTTTCCGCAAGCTTGGCAAGGGGGAAAGGAGGGAGATGGGGCGGTGGGAGGCAGCCTTATCCGGTGGCTTGCCTGGTTTGGCGATGGGAATGATGACAGCTTCTTTCCAGCGCGCCCGAATAACACTAGAACTGAATGACGAATAAATGAGATCAGAGAGCAGTTCATAATAGGGATCAGGAAGGTGCTTGACATGAACAGCCGATATCCCGTCAGGTCCCTCTGCACGCGAATTTTTCATCGATTTGATGATCTTGTCAATGGCGGAAGGAGGAATAGTAGGGACATCCAGCCGATTGAGCTTCCTGATTGCTCGCATTGTTCGTCTGTTTTGCATATCTCGAGGCGATGATGCAGATGTAAAAAGTTTGCCGAGCAGACAAGCAGCCTTGTATTCGTGCTCGAATCTTCCAGACGGAAACTCGGGCATGTTGCGGTCCGCGCTCATCTTTTTGCCAGGAATTCGTTTCAGTGTAGCCCAAGCTTTTCTGGCATCCGCGGCAAAATCAATCCACTCGGTTAGCTCTTTCCAGCGCTGCTGCTTGTGTTGAATCAGCAGCTCGGGGATGTTGTCCGACAGCTGTAGTATCGTAGAATCATTGGGGTCCGATCTTCGCTTGTCGTCTCTCATCGTGATCAGATCAAAGACTTCACTGGGTACGTTTGGGTGAAGAGTCCTTATGTCGCATAGGGATTGCTCTGGCTCCAGTTCTTCACATCATTTCTATGGGCGTGGCCCAATACTCGAGCGGAGGCGGGGCATGCACCGAGACGACCACGCGGGCGCCCATATAAGGCAACCGAGATGGGGAAGCGAGATAGTTGCGGACTGCACAGCTTCGCGAAGGGAGCAGCCTTCGTGGCGCCGTTGAAGAGTGACGGTTCCCCCTTGACCGTTAGCAAAGCCTAAGTGGCATCAGACGCCTGCCTAAGTGGCCAAGTCTCAGTGAAACGCCTCGGTTCGCCATTCACCTGTGTGGTACTGTATTGAAATTGAGACCTATTTATCTAGTGTAACTCGAGTATTGTCCGTATTGTTGTGAATCATAAACAAGTATTAATTCAAGTTTTCTGCACTGTGACAACGGTTTGATCGCGTGATATCTCGAAATAGCTTGATCCGGTCATCTCATACTCCTAGACAGAGCCATACCACCGGCACATGGGAGCCGAACCCTTTTGGCATTGAGATATCATTGATCGACCAGCGCTCAGTCGAGACCAAGATTTCGTTATACCTCGGAAAGTGCAAATTCGACAGCCTACAGTCAAGGCCGAGACAATCCGAGGTTTCAAAACACCTTCGATAGTGCAAGTTCGAGAGTGCACGCATCTGGATCACATCCTTCGAGCATTTGACAGTCAAGGCCAAGAATGTGTGATTTCGCAACTTTTGAAAGTGCAAGGTTGGACGTGTACGTAGCCGCAACGCGTCCGCCTCGCAACAGTGATTGATCGAGGCGCACACAGCATACGTGTTGTCAATACGTTTGAACGTGTGAGACCAAAAGGGCAAACAACTCTCTGGTTGTCTCCCTCTTTCTGTGTCTCTAAACTTCGAGACCAAGTCAGGCCAGGCCACGATCGACAACGATTGATTTCCGGTCGCGACGCACGTGATTTTCACGCAGAATCTAGCAGAGACGTGTTCGAAGCTGTAAGAGCTTAAAGAAGCAGCAAGTCTACACAAAAGATTCAGTGCAGATCTGTGTGAAACACTGAACGAGAAAGGAATAGAAACGGCAGAAGACTGGAAAGACTACGTGTCAGTAACGAATCAAGATAGTGAATTGATCAATGGTATCTGCCAGGTGCTGAACACAAACAAGCTGCAGGTTAAAACCAAGTTGCTCAATCTTATGCAAGACGCTGAAGGGAGCAGAAAGGTCGAGAAAGAGATCGACTGGCAGGATGAGCGAACACGAGACGAACATTACAGATCAGATTTTGATTTGAATGAGATGCCAAGTATGCAATCCAGAGGACTACTGAATCAGACGCAAGATGTACCACCGACGAGTGATCGTGGATACGAGTATGAGCTAAGAAGACAGCCACCTTGGGAGCCTATGTGGCGAACCAGACAACCAAGAGAAGAGCTGTTGAGATCGGGTACGCAGAACGATTTAGCTGCTCTGTTGCAAGCCATGACGTGTGCCGACCCAGGAGTTTTTGAAGGGTCCGAGGAGGAGAACTACGGTGAATTCATCAGGAGATTAAGCGCAAGTACGAAGGTGTAGTCACCAACGACGCGACATTGATAGATATTCTCGGAGATGATCACCTAGGTTGGCGAGCCAAGCACATCTTCATGACTATTCCGCAGCAAGTTCGACAGCAGGGCTTTCATGCCGTAGTGGAGGAACTAGGTTCGATGCTAGCTTGTGACTCTACAGCAGCAAGAATTCGTGCATTGACGACGTTGAGGAACCTTCGGATCAGACCAAACCAAAAAATAGCAGATTTCTGTGTGACATTGGAGAAGTTTGGTCGAAAAGTGAACCCAGAGTGCTCGATAGAGGAACGATCTATGGAATATGCGCAGATACTGCTTGAGAATCTCACAAACTGGCCCGAGTACGTTCAGATGATAGGAGTGCTGCATCGCACAAAAGCGACACAAGCTTACAACGAGATCAAGCAGCTTGCAATCAGCATTGAACAGTCGAGAAAGTTGGGTTGCCCTGAAAGTAGTAGCGTAGGCCGAAGGCATAGCAATTGGTAGGAAAGATCGAATGAAGCCTACAACCGTCAGATGGCTCGAAAAACCACATGGAGGTCAAGAAGCAAGACCAAGGTCATCGGATCGAGAAGGAAGAGACTATGTTGAGCGCCAACTGCCTCAAGCCAGTAGTCGGTTGGAGTCGTCAAGCGAGTCCGACTCGAGAAAATGCTACAGGTGTTCCGCACATGGACACATAGCGAGAGATTGTTCAAGAATAACCGAAGAGAGAAGACAACAAGAGCCGATTCTCCAGCAGTCTCCAGGAAACACGTTGTCATCGATTATTGATAGAGCAAGAAATATGGCCATAAGAGCCGCAGGTTGTGATCTCGTAGGAAAACAGATGATGATGGAAGCACAAATGCTCAATGTCAAGGTGCCTGCTTTGATAGATACAGGATCGATGATAAGTATTGTACCGATGAAAGTACTGGAAGAAGCTCGAAACAATGAATACGATCCAGCCTGTGTCGACACAGGGCCGCCGAGTGTGCGATGCTTCCGATAACGAGATGGAATTCCTGGGAGCAGTGCGCATCAAAATAAAGCTCGAGAACACCGCGAGTACTGAAGTCGCGTTCTACATTTTGCGCGAAGAACTCTATTGGGAACAAATACGCTAGAGAGCTTAGGCATGGTGTTGAAGCTAGGAGAACAAGAGAAACAACCCAGAGTCATCCCCAAGGAAGAGAGAAGTTCAGTTCGAAAGGTGAAAGTTGCGGGATGCACCATCAAACCATCACTAATGTAAGTCCTATGTGACCAGATAGAAGGGAAGCCTGCAAGAGTTATTTGGCGGTCAAGAAAAGAATTGTCGATCAATGCACTTCACAAGTACCCGAAAGCTCAACAGCGAGCCGTAGCATAGATAACCGCAATACGGACGTTTCGTCAAGTATGCCCGATGATAGGCAAGAGACCGTCATGTCGAGGGACAAGAGAAGTAGAACAAAGAGTAGAAGAATTTTTTGTAAAAGTTCCAATTCCAGAGATGCTGACTGCGACCCCTGGAACCTCTACGACGCTACACGGAAGCGATCGCCAGAAGTACAGAAGCTAGCGATGGATCGGCCGCCGAGGTCGTCGGCTCCCCGATGGGGAGGAGTGTCGCAAAGGGATTGCTCTGGCTCCAGTTCATCACATCATTTCTATGGGCGTGGCCCAATACTCGAGCGGAGGTGGGGCATGCACCGAGACGACCACGCGGGCGCCCATATAAGGCAACCGAGATGGGGAAGCGAGATAGTTGCGGACTGCACAGCTTCGCGAAGGGAGCAGCCTTAGTGGCGCCGTTGAAGAGTGACGGTTCCCCCTTGACCGAGAGCAAAGCCTAAGTGGCATCAGACGCCTCCTAAGTGGCCAAGTCTCAGTGAAACGCCTCGGTTCGCTATTCACCTGTGTGGAACTGTATTGAAATTGAGACCTATTTATCAAGTGTAACTCGAGTATTGCCTGTATTGTTGTGAATCATAAACAAGTATTAATTCAAGTTTTCTGCGCTGTGACAACGGTTTGATCGCGTGATATCTCGAAACAGCTTGGTCCGGTCATCTCATACCCCTAGACAGCCATACCACGGGCACACTTACACGTCCAGTAGGAATAGCTGCTTTGGAGTCACGTTCTATGGTACTGACGATAAACTTCTCCTTATCGTAGACTGTTCCGTTCTTCGGGCAATTGGCCGCCTGGCTGAGCAACACCTCTTTGGATAGGTCCCAGTTAGCCATACGATAATTAGAATAAGACTTACGAGAGCCAGAAAACGGAGCAAGCAAGCTATTAAGTGACAAATCCAATAACGTAATTATGGGAGGATGATCACTGGCCACGGCCACATCGGTAGCCCACTTACAGGAGATAGCTAGCGAGGATGATACAAAGGTGACATCGGGTAAGGAAGGCCTGCCCACTGCCGGAAGACGAGTGGTAGAATCCTCATTGATAGGCACAAGATCACAATCATCAGCGAAAAGCTCAATGAGCTCACCTCTATTGCCAGGCTCTAGAGGGAGAGAACCACGAAGGAGAATGAGCATTGAAATCACCAGCTACTACAACCGAACTAGATGACAAGGCAGTATGAACAGTATTTAAGTAATTTGTGGGGTCAAACGCATTGGGGCAGGATGTGGATGAGGGTATATAGACGTTGACAATATCAAAGGGCCACTTTGTAATACAATATGAACACCAAGACATTTAACATCATCAGTGGGTAGAGCAATTAGGTGAGAAGGGATAGAAGATTTTACAAATGTAGAAACACCACCACCGTGAGAAGTACGTGGAACATGATAAGACAAATAACCAGGGAGACGGGGAAGGGAGGAGGAAGATGCGCTAAGCTTGGTCTCCTGCAAGATGATGACATCAGGTTGAGTGCGATCTACATACACTGTCAGTTCAGCAGTTTTGGCACGAAGGCCATTGATGTTGAGTTGATAAATGCAAATACTATGCTGAGGAACCCTAGGAGGATTTAGAGAGCAATACATACAACCAACAGTAAGCACGAGTGTAGTCATCATAGCTGGACAGTCCCGAACATTTGAGGTACACCCAGCCAAGACAACCATCACATTGAATGCTTGCATGTTGAGCAGATAGTCCGCAGCGACAGCAGGGATATATCGTGGTGTCTTGCTGCGCGGTCCCGGATTCCACTCGATGCCAGTTCGTAGAAAAGGAATACAGAGGAGTGTAGCAGCCAGCCAGTTACACTCCCAATACGAAAAGACTCCACATGGAGTGATTGATGTCCGTTTGATGAGTCTCCATAACGTCGACTCCACAGATCCACCACTTCTTCATAGCTGGATGTTCGGAGGTCTCTGACGAGGTCGCCGTAGGGATCAGGTGTAGGAACGGGTAGGGGTGCGGTGACGGGGGTGGGGAAGTCTCCGCGAGTCTAGCCATCAGAGCGACGATTTGCTGGTTCTGCTGCTGTAGCAGCTGCAACTGCTGCGACTGGGAGGCAAGCAGTTGTGCCAGCCATGGTGGGGTAGCTTCGGTAGGTGACGAGGGATCTTGTTCCGTAGTCAAGGGCATGCTGGCGTAGTCGAAGGCCTGATCGCCACTGTTGTAGACAAGTTTCAGGAACCCTTATTGGCTGACGAGAGTGGTGAATGAACATACATACCAGAAATAGCCCCTTATATAGGGCCAGCTAGTCTGGCATAGAAATGATATCATTGATATCATGATAACGATTACATTTATACATAGTGAGTCTCATTGTCTCAACACCTCCAAGGCAGAAAAACCTCAAAAACGATTCTGAGGCGGAACTCAAATTAAACCTGACAAGGTGTTAGGATGGACTTTCCTTTACAATAAAGGTTTTTCTTGGGCCCTTTCGACTTTTCGTTCACTAGAGTACAAGCTACACAAAAAACATAAAAAAATAATATGTAGACGGTTTTCTGTGCGTACAATGCCTTTAAACCCTAGTAATCCTTGATCAACGGCAGTTACCGAGCAGTGTACAATTTCGTACCTGCACACTTCTATGCAAGCGGAGCACAGTATCTATGCCTTGAGCGGAAAACATTAATCCGATGAATACGCGTATAATGACGTCTGCTAAGATAAAGAAGAATGATTGAATACCTTGTTTAAGAAGACGCAAGCCTGATAATACTGCGGATTGGTCGATTTACAGAAATCATGGAATAGAAGTCTGCCGATCGGTTGGTGCTCAACGATGTACGAGTAGCTGCAATAACGAAATTTGAAAATAATAAATATCCTCTGTTTTCGAGTGTGATTTATTTCCGTTCTTCGCGTGCGTCGGCGCGTTTACGCTGCGTTTCCTTCTTCCCACATTTTCTCGCTGTCTCAGCCATCGCTCCGCACAAGCGCGCAAGGGAACAGAGTAAATCTGACTCGGAACCAGAGGATACATATCATAGCTACATTCCTAAATCACAAAAAGTATATCACTACTGGAATATACTATCGCTAACGTTCTTTACTGGTAGAACCTGGGCTTCAGCAAGTATAGTCTGCGGCAACGGAGAATAGCGGTGGTGTGGTTGCCGGCTTCTCTTGGTAAACTGCAGTTCTTGCTGTATCAATCACTCTTCCGGACCAGGGCTGGGATTCATGAAAGGCAAACCACGGCTACGGCTGGGCTAGCGGAGGAAACCGGCATTCACGAAAAATCCGGTTTGGTTACGGCTGGGCTACGATTGGGCTACGCGTAACCGCACCTCGGAGCTGCGGATAACCGCGGTTTCGCGGCTTAGTCGTCGAATTGTTGTATTAGTGCACAACACTGAGGAAACGCACCTTTTGCGAATAAGCATAAAAACTTGATATCTTCAAGGCAAGCTGAAAATACGAGAATGCCGCCGTTATTGACTGCCACATTATAGGCCCTCTAGCCATAATGTGTTCCTCTCGATAACAACGAAAATTCTCAGAATCATCAACCTCATCTGTAAGTTTTATATATGTTGCCCATGGCTAACTAAAATCATTATGCCTGTCCTCCCTACTCTCGCTCTCTTCTTTATTTTATAGCACATCGTTGTTCTTTTTGCCTCCACTTTTTATTCCTAATTCTTGTCTTCCGTGCGCTGACCATTTACCGAGCAGCCACAGGCTCTTCGCTGGGGTTTCTTTCCCATTTCGGCTCCGAATTCCCTCATTTTTTCCTCGGAATTTTTTCCCAACACTTTTCGAACACGCCTTCGTTATTTTTCTGTTGGAAAACCCTAACTTGGTTTGATACTGTGATGCATGATTTGGTTTTTTTCGCATTTACAACGTTTTCTTCTATTTTTTTCCGAAGTGCCCACTTGGTTTTCAAATGTTAATGTTTTTTACATGGTTCTGTGATCAACCTGGGTTTTCTCGATGTTCTTAGTTCAAACTTGTTTCTCCCTTGCATTTTGAGCTTTTTCCATATGATTCCATTTTTCCATATGATTTTTCTAAGGAGTCGTTTTATTTTTCTCCTGTTGTGAGCGACAATAAGCTTGTGTGAGAATGACAAAGAGAAAAAAAAACAAAAAAGGGATTCTTAGACAAAAAAAAGAGATGGAAAAAACTCGGAACTCAAACGACAAACGGAGAACTTGAAGCCGAAAACTCATCGAAAGGACGATGATGATCCCTGCAGCAACACCTAAGCCATGTGAAACACACAAAAAAAATTAGAGAGGCGTCTCGAAAAAAAAAGAAGTTGAAAAGGCTAGTGATGCGAGAAAAAAGCTAAATTGGGGGTTAAAATTTCACCAGCAGGTTTGCGGCTCATCGTGAGAGAGCAGCATCACTTTATGTACTTTCAAAAAACCAAGTAGGATTTTTCAAAAAAAGGAAAAAAATGAAAAACTTTAAAATGGGAAAAACATCTCCAAGTTGAGGAAAATCCCTTTAAATGCCTGCTATCCATTGAAGAAGGTAAAGCACAAGGTAGACAAAAATATGAAATCAAAAAGCAAGCAAAATTAGCAATCATGTGCAACAAAAACAGTGACGGGATAGGGAAATTCCGACCGGAGTGCCAATATTGATTTTCCCCAACCGAGATTCTCGGCGTCAATTGAGTGGCAAGTACGTGGCCGCGGGATCTCAGGTACTCAGGACGACGGCCGGCGAACCTTTCCCAGCTGGCCCGCGGTCTCCGTCCTCCGGCCGCCCGCTTTTGGTTCGCCGGCCAGCCGTATGTCGACGGCCCGCCGACCTTTACCAGATGGCCCGCGATCACTATTTGTATTATTGCTTACCTCAAGCATGTCACCCCGGCCCCACGGCGGAGAAACGCTCCGCCTCGGACCGCCGCAGTCTGCGGTGAGGAACCACCCTCCCGCGGACCGCGGCGAAAACCGCCTCCCCCCCAGCCGTGGGGATACCCCTATCCCCTCAGCAGTCAAAAATATGCTGGCCTCCGGAGAGTGACTCGAAGTCACCTTCCAGGGCTGGCAGTAGAATGCCGACTGAGGACTCTAGTGAGATGAGGCGCCTTTTATACCGGCTGTGCACGTGATAACCACGTTACGACGAGATCAGTCGTGATCATTATCAATTGTCTTTCCAACCGGCCGAATTGAAGATGGCGTGGCGTGTTTTGTGGTTCGCGGGCAAGCCAATATCCGCGCTGCGTGTGCGTCGCATGCAGCATGGTTCGCCGCTGGCCGGCACCCTCGAAATGTGGGGCGCCGGCCGTCGCCCTGACCTCGGACATTCGGGGGCACCAGTCGAGTGCCCGTCGGGGACTCATCCGAGCGTCCCAAACTCGGCAGCAGCCCCCGAGCGCCCTCGGACCAACCCCCCGCTTCTCTTGGCGGCTGATTCGCGGACCTTTTTCGAGTGAAGCGCGGGAATTCAAAACCGTAAAAACGGTTTTCGTCGTATTCCACTATATTTTCACCGTTACTATGCCAATACTAGTACTTTTTCACTAGTACTACACTACTTTGACCATTACTTCTTCATAATACTTAAATTTTATGCTTTCACTACCACTTTATGTCAAACGAGTTGACAACGAATTTATTGAAATGACCGTAAAACACCACAAATCTAAATAAATTGTGGCTAAATGCTACAAAATATTTTTTTACAAATCTAAAAAAAATGAATGCAACAAGTGTCCATGACTTATGAGGGTCGAAAACTAGACTGATTCTGATCAGAATACGATCATACGATGGTATTCAGATACCTCAAAATCACAAAACAAGCAAAGATTGACACTTCAAAATGCAAGGGTGTCCTCAACCGAATGAAAATTACGAGACAGGGCAGAAATTTCTGAGTATACAAAAGTATGCTTACGATTTAATAGTTGTTGAACTGAGAAAATGATACGATCTGTTCATCCAACGAACTAGAGACACAGAATTATGTGAAGAGCGATAATATCATTGGCTATGCATGGGACAGTGATCGTACAGTCTTCACGGTTGTTGTGTCATCGATGATGCCTGAATGATAGAATTAAGGTAATGTTGTATATCGCGAAGAGGTTACAGCCACCTACAAGGGTGTTTTCGACGATATTCAGCAGGGTGTTGAGGTGTTTCTGCCAATCGGACCGTTGAAACCTGTAGAAGACCAAAATTTACATGTAGACGGAATCCTAGTCGCGGATTTACTAGGTAGGAGACCATAGTGAGTGGGATTAAGGAGATTTTAAGAATACAAAACACATCGAGGGGTTGCAAATTAATCGATAAAGTTCCACAATTTCCAAAAAAAACTCCAAAATAGTCCCTAAAAGTCATGTAGAGAAAGACAAATGGGTGCAAAACTAGTTGGGGGGGCCACTCAAGATTTGCCCATAAAAATGAAACGATTCATCCATAAAAATAAAAATTTCTTTGGTTATTAGATATGTGATAACGTTATCACTCATGCTTCCTAGAAATTCCATGAAATTAAATCGATTTCTGAAAGTAAAATCATTCATTTCTCGCTTGAATTCTAAGTGCCCCCCAACTAGTTTTGCACCGACAAATGAGGTTTCTAGTCCATTTTTCGGAAGGAGAAGAAGGTCTGAGGAAGGCTCTACAAGCCGAAAGGTAGCCTGAGAGAAGGTTTCAAACTTTTGAAGACTCTATTTGAAATTTTTTGAGAATATCGAATCCGAACTTCAATTATTATTGTGCAGCTTCTTGATGTGTAGGCGTATGTTGTGAACAAAAATGAAGCTCAAGAATAACACAATTATTCATTAAGGATATTGACCGCCAATAACTTAATAGAAGAAATATACAACACGTCTGCAAAAAATGAAAACATGAACGACAGGTTTGAAGGACAGCGCTGCAGCTGTTATGAGTGGTCCTACGAGGAAATTGTCGTCGCCCCCTCGGCTGAGCCGGGTGTAGGACATATGGCGCGGCCCTTTGTATGACAGCCGAACAGAGCGCGCAATTGCCACCCGAACGCTACCGTATGCTCGCCGCGCCATCGCGCTGCGGCCAGTCTTGCGACCCGCATGGACTGACCCATCTAGTGACATGGGCGCGTAACTAGATGATTCAAACGGTGACCCATCAGTTATTGATGTAGGAGGATGTTACGTAAATCTACCTCTAGTCGCCGTCGCGGCTTGCGCGGCGTGATGTGATGGAGCGCGCTTGTCACATACACACACCGCTGGTCGCATGGTGATGAAACAAACAGAGGAGTGAGGAACAAGTTAACCGGTTATGTTTCTCGTCATAATTTGATTCAGAGTGCCAGACTGTTTAGGTTCTACGAACGCAAAAAAAACCGGCTCAATTGCTGAGCCTCGATTTGAACTGAAAACTGTCTACATGTGGGCATTTTTTTCTTGAATAAGGGTCAACCATTGCTACCAATCGTAACTTGTCCTCGTATCAGAAGCAATGCTGCTCATGAACACCGTACAATGTGTTTCGTTAGTCAAAAACAGGAATGTCTCGAAACTAGAGATGAAAAAATTTGAACAATTGCGAACTGATTTAGTATGAACTGAATCCTCATAACTAATAGATACAGAAAATCTTTTTTATTCACATCCTATTCGATTCGGCGCACGTTCGTCAAGTCTATCCACAGGTAATTGAACCAACTGAGCACGATGCAACTTTCGTCTGCGAGCCTCTCGTGTGGGAGCATTCTTAGATGTTTCAAAGAAACGAACATGTGTATCGTTTACATTAATTACCCCTAGAGGAAAGCGAAAAAATTGATCATAGCTGGCCACTAGTTTGAAGTAACCGCATTGGTCTATTGGCTCACTATTATTTGAAAATGCGAATGTTTCTTGAAGGTGGTATTGACGATCTACATGCTTTAGTTCGAGATATGAGACAGAGCCCGCTACACGGTGAAGCTGGACCGTCCCATGCTTCATGAACCAACTTTCACATCTGTTGAATCATGAAGTTGTTAATTGTTGTTAATTACTGATTTGTTGTAAGCCTATATAATATATTTTGATACATTTAGAAGCTAATTTGAATACATAATTAAACACGTGTTGAAGAAAGAAGAGCAAATCCGTGAAATTCCCTGTGAATGAGCAAGTTGTCATCATTAACGAAATAGTCAGGTGCTGTTAGTTCAGCAGTTGTTGGCGTGGTCGCTTTCCACTACAATTGAAAATGGATCCGTTGTCAGCATTAGGGCTAAATAATGTATCCTAGAAAAACGGTATGCGATATGATTCAAAGCTCTGCCAGCATTGGCCTCACCACTACGCGACTAGCGGTGTGTGTGTGTGTGGGTGGTGTGACAAGCGCGCTCCATCACATCACGCCGCGCAAGCCGCGCCGCGCGACGGCGACTAGAGGTAGATTTACGTAACATGATGTAGGAGCGCTGATGATTTCTCTAATCCTCTTCGAAGATGGGCTCTCCATAGTTGGCACGGCGCCATTTCCTTGATTTCGCGTAGGAATTCTATGCTAGTTTTTGGCTTACAGTTGATTGGTTTCGGTCAGAATAAGTCTAAACTTTTGCAAATACTTTAATTTCTACCTGAGGGTCCTGACGTTTCATTATCACAACACGTCAGTAACTCTGAAAAATGGGTTGCTAGGTCGCTAGAATACTAGCTGTTTTTAACGTTCGCATATTCTGATCGGTTCCAATTTCATGTCAGTTAAGGACAGGTTCAAAGTGAAAAATATCGAAAAAAAATTTTCAAGTAGTCAAGGAAATTTAAAGAGTTAACGTCTTGAAAGTGTACACTTCATAATTGCGTTGTATGTGATTATACCAAAATGGCCAAATCAAATCGACAAATCCACAATATCGAAAAATATCAAGTTGAAAGCTAAATCTAATAAAAGGAATTTCACATTTTATAACAATACGAAATCCTTAGCCTTTTCTGAGGAGCCCAACTTCTGGGAATGGGTTTTTTTTAATTAATGCGTTCAAGTAAACTGTTCTCTATTCAGATCGAATTAAAATTCGTTATTTTCTGAACAAGTAATCGACTTAGCAAATAGTTTCGAATAGTGTACGAACAGGGTCGAAAACAACTGGATGGCTTGCCAATTGGGATTCGTGGAAAAACTCAGGGAGAAACATTTTTGGAGGGGGGGAGGCTGCGTGAGCTTTCGGCGTGAATTTTTCCTATGTATAAAAAAGTATTGAGGGGCTGTAATTCCACCGACACCTTTTTAAACGGGATGTTTAACCCTGTTTACGAAAAATAGACAAAAAATAGAAATGGCAAGTGACTTCTATGCCATACAAGGTTTTCGGTGGATCTTTATTTGGCCTGACGTTTCGACCCAATCGTCGTCTTCAGAGGCCTAAACGTGGTGCAAGGTTACGAAAATGTACTTTACTCGGTCAAACGCGAAAATCTTCCCTCGGCATTTCAGACCTCCTCTGAGAACACCAGGAAAATCTCGCAAGAGGATCAAGTAAACTCACGCTAAGATCCACCGGTTGAGCAGAGCGGAATCACTACCACCCTGTATTGATGACCGGCAGGGCGAGTGAACCCACGTCCCCCAATGTTTGGTCTATAGCTCGCATTGCGATACAAACGGCAGAAAATCATTTGTAATAGATAAACACTCATTCCTGTTATTCATTCCAGGATTTCTGCAGAATATCCAGCACGCCTCGAACATTTTCCTGGAAGAAATGTCCGTTTCTTTGAGCCAGAATGTAACACTTCACATCAAAATCGTTGTCATCATGCCGTTCCCTCCGATGTTTTCCAAGTGGAGTGTTTTGGTCCAAACGCCTTTTTCCAGCCAGATGTTCTTTTATCCGCACGCTCAACATCCTGCCAGTCTCTCCGATATAGAAGCTGTTACATGACAAACAGTCCATCTGGTAAATTACTCCCATTTTAGAGCAATCTCCAGTTCTTCCAAACGGACAAATAACACAATTTTCTGTTAGGCACTCCCTATCATACAGTCTGTTTCGCACCAGCTGATGTCTTAGATTGTCATTAGGAATGTTCACAAGTATGACATCATTGTGTAGCTGTGCTCTAACAATGCACCGCTGTATAGCGGCGCTGACTTCATCAGAAATGAACGGGAGACAGAGTGGTAGTTTGTTATCACGAGGCGTACTACTTCGGTGAGCTGAGGCTGTTCTGCGACGAAATGGAAGTGCGTAGCCATTTTGTCTGGCGATATCCGACGCTAACTGGGCAGATTCTCGCTGCTGATCTTCTCCCGTGCACACTCCTCTTGCCGTCCGAAACATATTTCGTACGACTGCTCGCTTCATAGTGCTGGGATGCGCAGACGTCGCGTGGATCAAAATATTCTTCGCACTTGGCTTCCGATACCATTTCACGCTCACAAGACCACTGGACAACTTCACCTGCGTGTTGAGATATGGCAGCCAGCCATTTCGAGGGGTTTCACGTGTGAGCTTGATGTACGGCGACTGCTGGTTGAGAATCCGGAAACACTCGTCCATTTCCATTTGTGTGCTTGTAACAATACAGCAGTCGTCAATATAACGGCAGTACATCAGCGGAAGCCGTTCCAGTACTGGCTCTTCAATTTTGCTCATAAAGCATACGGCAAGCACTGGTGCCAGTCTCTGGCCCATGGCGAGGCCTCTGACCTGTGAGAAGTACCGACCCGACCATTTGAACACGTTACAGCTAAGACATTCCTTAATTAGGGTAATGATGCTTGCTTTGCCGAGTCCAAAGGTTTCGATGTTTCTGATGTATCTGTCCAACATTTCCGATAGAGCCTGCAAAGCTTGGTCGTTCTGAACGTTGGTGTAGAGAGATGAAACGTCGAACGATTCCATTACGCAGCTCGCTTCAAAGTTGGAATTTCGCAAACAATCGAGGAATTTATTGGTGTTTGCCAAGTGGAAGGCGACTTTGACCAGGAGCTGGCTAACGATGTTGTTAAGAAACCACGATATCCTATCGGTTGGGCCGCCGACACAGCTGATGATTGGCCTTATTTTTGTATGTCCCGGCTGCTAGAGAGGACATATCGTCACGGCTGAGTTTGTGAGTCTTGATCAGGCTATAAAACACAGGACAACTCGGATTTTCGAGCTTCAATCTAGTGAGAATTTTGTGGTCAATCCCTGCGGATTTCCCTACCGTCATCCAAATGTGATTGAGGCGCCTGTTCTGTGACGTGAAGTTGCGCATCGTGGCAGGTTGATAAATTGAAGAATCTCGTAGATGAAGCTCCGTTATCTCACGATCTAGGTCCTGCGATATTACCACGAATTCCCCGCCTTTATCGCTCACGGTGATGCGTATAGAGCCATTGGATGAGAGTTCACGCAGTTCCCGGAATCCTCTCCATTGTTCAGGAGTCAAGTTTGACCTGCGATCCCGTCTGTGTTGATTTAAAGCGGCCAGTACACCTGTAGATAAAATTCTAAACTTGGCATCAGCTTCAGGTGAGGGATCAGGCTCTTTATAAAAACTCTGAGGGAATGGTATACGTGGTAGCTGGGTTCTAGCCGGATAAACGGCACTGCTTGGGTTGTTCACGCGTCTGGAAGCAGAGCGCAGTAAGTCTTGTAGCCTATGCAGCCCTCCAACAGCCTTTCGAAAAACAGCAGCATTGACGGTTCGTGTAGGCGCAAAGGACGGTCCCAGGTTGAGAAATCCTGCAGCGTTATCGGAAATCTGAGTGTTGCCAAGAACAGTGACTTTTTCCGTTTGTCCGCTCTGCGCACCATAAGTATCAAAATTACGGCGGATAGTAGATAAGTCGCCCCCATCCTCAACGGAATTCTCACGTAACGCGCTCAAAAGTCGATCGTATTTTGCACAGAGGTTAGATTTCACCCTAGACCGAATAGAAGCACAAATTGTCCTTGACCCACCCTCAATCCTCCTCCAAGTCTGCTCCGGTAGAAGACGCCGACAGGCCTGCTCCTTCGACACACATTTCACTAAAGAAGAGTACAAATCATGCCGTCGTTTTCTAATCACAACGTTAAGGATAGAGCAGTAAGCGGGGTAAAAAAATAGAAATGGATAACAAATGCCGTGAGCGAACCGTAAGGAAGAAAGTTTCACGATCAATTGAAATTCGTGAAATAAACATCCTTCAGCTTGCAACCGGCAACGTAGCGGGGTAAAAGAAGGAAAGGTTGGATATGGAGGTCAGAGGTGGTTTCGTGACGGATTGTGGGAAGAAAATTTTCAGATTTCAGTAAAACGTCAGCTCTTAATTTCCTGACAAATAGTTTCAGCTTTGTATGTTCCTTCCGTCATAAAACTTGGACAAAATTTGAAGTGACGCAGGAACACTTATTCAGCTCTTTGGTCCAAACCTTTTACTGAGAACAACGACCCTTTTCAAAAAAAAATTGATGATCGAATTTGTATTTGATCACTATTAGCCGGAATATTTGTAGTGAATAGTAAGTAGCAGTCGAAATATCGCTGAATACATGGCAGTAGACGAATGTTGGTGTAAGGAGCAGCAGTAAGAGTTCGCTTGGACGTTTGCCAATTGTTGTCCTGCTGTCTCTGCTCTCTTCTCTGAGACTTCTAGGGACAACTCGTCCACCTATTCACCGCGCTGCGGCGGCGCGGTGGATTACTGTAGAGTCCGGCTGGCTATAACGTCGCGCCGTCCGGGTGTCACACGAAGGGCCGCGCCATTCGACCGCCATCCGGCTGAGCCCCTTTCGCCCTCGGCTCGCTCGAAGCGCGACTCCGCCCCCAAATTGGTATCCTCGGATGATCCCCCTCGTCCGAAATCACCTTGGCTGGCACCCCCCAAATGCCCGAGACCGCGATGGGGCGGTTGTGAATGCCGGTTCGCGGTTTGGCTCCCGCTGGGGTTTCTGCCCTAACCAAACCCAAACCTAGCCGGCTGCGTTCATGAATCCCAGCCCAGATGTGATTTATTCACGAGCCATTGATTCCACTCTCAGATTTTCACCTGTTTTCACTGCTTTCACAGCTGCAGTCGCGTCAGTGAAAACAAAAATCACCGATCAATCGCACATGTTTCGGGTACAACAGCAAAAAGATTACAATATCAGAGAGAACCCGCTACAGCACTACCGCGTTTCTCCGTTAACGTGAACTAAAAAAATTCGACTGAAACTCCTGATATACTTTTCGACTCACGGTCGCGTCGCTCTGCACAGCGACAGCTCCCGCCTGCTGCGGAGCTCCCGCCCTTTAAACCTGTCGCTGTCGCAGTGCGCTGCTACAGCGACAGCGACTGGCAGCGACAAGCTTCGACCCATTTGCAGTATGTCAGCTCTCCGCGACATTCCGCTGCGATAGACGTGCGATAAATGTTCCGACGACGTACCCTCTGGTTCCGGGAATGATTTAGTGGGTGCAATTGCGGACTTGCGTCGTAGAGGCGCGGCGCATCGCTTTCGTACCATCAGAGAACTAGGAAAAACCTCGAATATGTAGAAACAGCGCATACGATCAGCTGATGAGAGGCGGGTGCGTAAGCCAGTACGAAAGCGATGCGTCGCACCCCCACTACGCAAGTCCGCAATTGCACACACTAAATCAGGCCCGGAAACAGAGGGGATACCATACTCTTAACACAACCGTTGGCGATCTAAAGAGATCCGCACTGTACGCGCTGCATTTCGTTCCAATATGCGCTTCACTACATGCCACCAGACCGGTGCCGCGTGCACGAGGGCGTTCGGCATTATAGCCTTATACGTGGTGAGGGCAGTTTTCTTGCTGCTTCCGTGAGATGCACATCCCAAGCCCCTGAGCAGAACGAGCTTCGCTCTGACAATTGCTCGCTTCTGCTCAGTATTCTTATTAAACCTCAGCGATGAATGGAGTGGAAGGCCGAGTAGTTTGGGGAAACGAGCTGCAGGCAAGCGTTCTCGGTCTCACTCACATCAGGATGAGCGCTGTGCTCGCGGATGAGCTACAAAAGGGACATTGCGTGGTCACCACAAAACTCTATTTTTCAGAAATCTTCTTCCGCCGGCGGAAATTTGTTTGCATTGGACATATTGCGATCCCCAAATTCCCATGGTTGGTCGATTTGCATGTAGTGAAACGTTTTTCCCGGAGCGGATGGGAAAACGTTTGTTTTCTACAGCTGTGTCATACTGTTGTACTCGAGGCGAGGTTGCCAAAACTCCTGTTCATGTATGGCCAACGTTTCGGCGCAACCGCCCTCTTGGGACCCTGAAAGGCTTAAATAAGTAATGCGTTTACTCAAAAACTTTGCTACTAGGTCAACATTTCGCCCACTCAGAAACACAATCTCTTGGGAAATACTAGGGAATGTTTCGCACCCAGGTAAAGATTTATAGAAATCTTAGGTACCTAATCTAGGATCAAAAATTGTATGGTAGAGCCCTTTACCGCACCATTATTGAATACAGTTCCACAAATGGTAAATTCAAAGTATTTTTTTTTCTTCAAGTGTGCATTAATTGGCTTCAGAAAGCAGACTCAGATTTACGAGATGTGGTAACATAATCCGTATTCCAAAAATTTAGCTTCCTGGCAAAAGTGATGATTTGGCAATGTTATAACTACAAGAAATATAGAAGTTGACAAAATCAAATTTAAAAAAAAAACAACTCGAAATATGTTTGAAAATGATTTGGCACAAAATAACCAGAAGTAATGAAAAATTGGGAAGTGTAGTGAAATGACCAAAACCGGATTTGGCGGTCATTAATAGGCCAACTTTTGATAAGTATGTAGTGACTGACGAGCGATTACCTTTTACAAGATAATCCGTTAAACTTATCAAAGCGAAATCAAGCGCGCATCGGATTTGAGCGTTACGTTCACATAGCTTGACCTATTTTGATTTCCGTATTACAGCTTCAATGAAATGTTTTACGGTTTCCGTTGCGCGCTTGATTTAGCTTTGATAAGTTTAACGGATTATCTTGTAAAATGTAATCGCTCGTCAGTCACTACATACTTATCAAAAGTAGGCCTATTAATGACCGCCAAATCCGATTTTGGTCATTTCACTACATTTCCCAATTTTTCATTACTTCTGGTTATTTTGTGCCAAATCATTTTCAAACATATTTCGAGTTGTTTTTTTTATTTGATTTTGTCAACTTCTATATTTCTTGTAGTTATAACATTGCCAAATCATCACTTTTGCCAGGAAGCTAAATTTTTGGAAATTTCATATATTTTTCCCAAAGGTTCCCTTTCTGACCTGATTTTTGCTTAGCGATTCCCATTCTGGAGAGGCAAAACCTTTTATGAAAGCTTTTGCCTACGGTAAATAATTAAATCATTACCGATCGGTGTGGTCGGAAGAACTATAACTCCTAGAAATTGTGACCCGCAGACATAAAAAACGACCCTTTCTTTCCTACTGAGGTCCCATACACGTTTTACGGCATCGTGCGCACTTCCAGTGGGGTCCCGCGCACTTTCTGCTGCTCCCTGCGCACTCCTCAATTCCTATTCACACCAACCGTCTCAAAGAGGAAACAATCGTGGGCGGAAGCCTATCATTAGCTGTGTTGATTTTCATTAGTTCATTTTTAAAGTTCAGTGAGCGTCGGATGGTTTACAGTAACATGTTTACATGTTTTTACCCGTCTTGGCCCTCAATTTTGAGGTTCCACTAAAATTGAGCTTTCAGCTCCAACATTGAATAGGAGCTAGCTGCATCCATTTCCAGCCTCCTGCAAAAAAATTTACTTCCTAGGTAAATTTTAAGTGTTGCAACAAGATCGTGAATGCCATCTGGAAAAAAAGGAGATTAACAGTTTTTCGACCAAAATCACTTGGTTTTCTCCACTTTCTCAGGTGCCAAGAAACCATCCCACAAGGATCATCCCTGTTGTGATCCTAACGGGAGTTGGGGGTGACCCCACCACCACTGTTCGCAGTGGGGTCCACCCCACTGCAAACCGTGGGGAGATGGGCCCATACTTGGGTACCACCTCCCCCCCCCCCCGAGCCGTGGGGATATCCCCTCGGCGACAAAAATTATCCTCCGGTATCCGGTGGATCTTCTGGAAAGTGACTAAGGCCACCTTCCAGGTCCGGCTCCGAAGAGCCGACTGAGGCACACGGTGAGATGAGGAGCCTTTTATACCAGCAACATTGTTAATACCTTTGTCTAAACATGTCTATGTTCATACGCGTCTTAACATAGTACACGTAAAACAGGTTTTAACTTGCCTCAATAGGCCAGAGCGCAACTTTAACAGGATAATTCCTGAGTGAGAATTTTGTGCCGGTGGCAAATTACAATCGTCTCTTTCAGCGGCGTCCTGCGCACTCTTCAAGTCCTATTTACACCAACCATCTCAAAGAGAGAACAATCTTGGCCGGAAGCCTATCATTAGCTCTGTTGATTTTCACTAGTTCATTTTCGAAATTCAGGGAACGTCGGATGGTTTGCAATAACATGTTTACATGTTTTTACCCGTCTTGACCCTAAATATTGAGGTTCCGCTAAAATTGAGTTTCCAACTCAAAAATTGAATAGGAGCTAGCTGCATCCATTTCTAGCCTCCTGCCAAAAAATTAGCTTCCTAGCTCAATTTTAACTGGTTACACAAGATCGTGAACGCCGTCTGAAAAAAAAGGAGATTAACAGTTTTTCGACCAAAATCACGTGGTTTTCGCCATTTTTCTCGAGCGCCAAGAAACCATTCCAAACCATCTTTGGGTGTATACACCAACTTTTTACGCTCTTCCCAGTGGAGAAAAAACCGCATTTCCACAGTCACTCCGAATGCCGGTTTCGTAATCGCAGAGTTGCGCGTGGGCGAGTTAAAGCCACAATACCAGGTTTTTATTTCAGATGGATGAGCTGACCAAAAAGGCATAAACACATTTTTATGGTGAAGTGTCCTCTATACATGGATTTGTAGCAGGTCCTCCAAGACGCATGTGAATCTGAACATTGACAAAAGTAGCCAGTTATCGACGGAGTGTTCCCTGGCTAACCTCATCTGCTCTGATTGTGACCCAGTACCGAGTTTCGGTAGTTTTTTTCTACCTTCAGGTACATTTCCACACCTGGGACTATAGCTTCGTAGGGTGGAGACGGATACGCCACCAACCTTCACCTCTGGGCAGGTGAAGAACGAAGCTTCACAACTGGAAAAATCGTTAACGCCAGAGGCAACGCCCCGGAAAGGAATCAAAGTGACCAATCACTCGTGTTAGCCATTTTCAAGATGGCATGGGTGTCATTACCGGTTTTTGTCATAGGTTGAGGAACTGGGCGGCCTTCACAGGATTCGTCCAAAGTTCCATTGTTGTTAAGGAGGTGGGTCTCTGCGGGCACATGAGAAAGTGCGCCGTGCCGTGTCCGGAAGCACCACAGTCCGGGCATGCGTTTGGTCGGCTGCTGTCGATCTTGTTGACGTATGACATGAGCAGAATAGAGTGACCACAGCGCAGCGAGGCAAGAGCACATCTGGCTCGCCTGCAGAGTTGAGACTCGGACTAGCAAACACGAGGCGGCACTGCTCCTAAAATAGGGTTCACAGCCGCCTTCTCCAGATATCCTCGAACAAAGTGGGTGTGCTTCTCACGCAGAAGACGAAGCCTTCCCATGTTGGAGTCGGCCCACCTCTGTACATCAACTTTACGAGGAGCATCTGCGAACGGCGTCCTAATCGACCTCTCTCTAATGGGCTTCATAATTATCTTTGCCGGATGATTCGGCTGTCTCATGAGTACCTGGTCACACTGAAAAACTTTTTCGACCGCAAAATGCTAAATATCTCTGCATCCAAATCGTCGGTATCCGTACTCACAACGGATTCTTCGGAGCACAGCGCTCACCCGCATGTCGAGTGGGACGTAGATCGATTACATGCTGCTCGCTTTCCCAAACTGCTCGGTCTGGTGCTCGATCCATCGCTCAAGTTTCATAAGAACACCGAGCAGAAGCAGGCCGTCGTCAAAGCGAAGCTTAATGTGCTAAGAGCCCTGGGCGGTACATCATGGGGCAGTAGCAAAGAAACTATTATCACAACATACAAGGCAATACTCCAGCCCGCTCTGGAGTAAGCTGCACTGGTGTGGCAGCACTTGGTATCAGAAACCTCCTGGACCAAGATGCAGCGTATACAGAATGCCGCCCTTCGTATAGCTACCGGATGTGCAAGAAGTTCCCCACTCGATCACTTGCATGCAGAGACACGATTATTACCAGTAAAAGAACACTGTCAGCTCCAGGCCCAACAATTTTTCATCTATATCATAAAGCAACCCAACCACCCCTCATGGAGAGTGCTGAACCCCGTCAGGAAGAGACGCATCAGAAAGCCATTCGCCGATGCTCCAAGCAAAGTCAATCTGCAAAGATGGCACAATTCACAGCAAGAACGACTCCGTCTGTTGCGCGAGGAGCACACACAGTTTTTACGGTGTCATCTGGAAAAGGCGGCGGTAAATCCCATCCTGGAAGTGGTGCCGCCCCGGGTCTGCACATCCGAGTCTCAACTCGTAGGGCCAGATGCACCCTGGCATCGCTGCGCTGTGGTCACTCTACTATGCTTATGGCATATGTTAGCAAGATTGAAAGCACCAAATCGGACGTTTGCCCAGACTGTGGATGCCACGGCTACGATACGGCACATTTGTTTGATTGTCCGGAGAGACCAACCACGCTGACCACAATGAACCTGAGGACGAATCCATTATTGCTCGCCCAGTTCCTCAACCTATGACAGTACCCTAGACGTGGCTGCAAAGAAGAAGAAGAAGAAGGCTGTCTCATAACATTAATATACATCTGCTGTGCCTGGAGTTCACAATGCTCCTTGACTGGCAATATGCAGGCCTCCGCGTGAAGATGTTCTATGGGGGAGCTCCTTGCACAACCGGTAGCAATTCTTACAAGGGACCACTTCGAACATAAAATGGAGTTTTGAAAAACGGTCTTTTGAGGGTTGTAGAGGAGTTAAAAAAACAATTTGAGATTTTAAAATTTCACTCAGTCCTCACGGGTAGATCAAAAACGATCAAAAAAGGAAAGAAACCAGAACGTTGGATTGGGAGGACGTAGCACAAATGTGAGCTATACAGTGGCCTTGAAATCATCTGAAAAGGTTCTCCTAAAAGTTTGAAGATGAAATCTAGCTAGGTTCTCGAATATGACTTGCTCATTGATCCCCTGAACAATGCTCGTTGCATTCAAACCACCGATCACTGCAATGTGATAGTCGGGGTGAGCTAGCACCACACCGTGGCTCAGTCGG
This sequence comes from Aplectana chamaeleonis, assembly GCA_029168955.1. Taxonomy (NCBI): domain Eukaryota; kingdom Metazoa; phylum Nematoda; class Chromadorea; order Rhabditida; family Cosmocercidae; genus Aplectana; species Aplectana chamaeleonis. The sequence continues at coordinate 437,637 of JAPDOI010000196.1, forward strand.
TTAGGCGTTGGATTACGAAGCAATTGAAAGATGGTTCGAATACTGTGGGATCATTACTGCATTATGGCTGGTAGTAATGACATTTCTATGTGTTCACCGTACTTGTTTTGAGTTTTAACAGTGTCTCTTGTTTTTTATACCTCTCTTCTTATATCGCAGAGGTCACGTGATATAAACGGAGAACGGTTCACATCAATGTTTGAAACTATAGAAATTCCGAGGTTTCGACAATTGCTAGAATATCAAGAATACCCTTACCCTTCTCCCCCACATATGTTACAAAAAAACCGTCCTTAATTCGGAGAAACACTTTAGGGGACATATTTTGATATATGACGCTGGAAAAAAGTTCGGACATAATGAAACTTCGTGGACTTGTTCCTTGATCAAGGACCAATCTTTTTTGCAACAGAAATAATTATTGTGAACAGAAGTGGGTTTACCTAAACTACAAAATTCATTGAAGCAACCTAATACTTAAGCGCATGGCTCGAAGACTCAAGAAAAGTGTTTCGTTATAAATTCCAATTTTTTTAGTGGAACAGAACCTTTTAAAACGCACTTTACAAGAAGACTACTTTTAGTCAGCCTGGCCATTGTGGATTAAATGAAGTTTTCTGGAGCCATTTTGGACGTAGAATCTGAGTATGCTCTTCGCAGCTTCTCGGAAAGAAAGAAACCATTATGGAGAAACTTACTGAACACGAATCTAGAGGTCGTTTGCCGAAATTCTGAGGTTTACTGTAGTTTACGGTAGTTGTCATGACATAGAGGTCCTAAACCTACCTTAATAATTTGAAAATTGACAAGTAAACATAGTCATGACATAGAGGGCCTAAACCTACCTTAATAATTTGAAAATTGACAAGTGAACATCAAGTGCGTATTCAGCACCCCGAATAACCCCCGTTCAGAAATTTTGAGTCAATTCTGAGACTTTGACCCAACTACCGTATACCCACCGTAATCTACCGTAATCTGTCGAAAATCGATAAACTGACCTCAGATTTGTTATGAGCACTTTAAATAACCATCGAAAGCAAAGTTTGAGTCCTAAATTTTTTCTCGACCTTTGGAGCCCCATGAGGTAAGAAGCTCAAAGCCATTTTTGGGGGTTCAGAGGTCGAATTTTTTTTTCGCCCAAACTCTGCCCCAGGGGGTAATTTGGGACGCTGAACACGAATATGGGGCCCGTTTCCTGTTTTTTTTTGGCGGATTTCGTCAGGTTAGGGTGCATTGAATGAATGGCAATTTACCTACCGCAACCCATTGTTTTGGTGGTTTTATTCTTTTATCTTGAATAGTTTATTTTTACGCACTCTACAACTCTCAAAAGACCGTTTTTCGGAACTCCATTATTTGTTCGAAGTGGTCCCACGGGCTGCGTGTCGTCCTTTCTCCTGACCGGCCGTCTACAATCACCTCTCGTCTCCTTCCTCGTATCAACATTGAGCTTCAATCTTGCTCAAGAATCATTCTACTATCGTCTTATTATAAGCTGTAGCCTTCTGATCATGGATACTCCGCGGATACCCTTCATGCAAAAAACCAAGAGGCCGCGACCGAACCCCGAGCCGTCACCAGCCGCTGAATCAATCGAAGATCATGGGTTAATGGATGCAATCGATCATCTCAACAACGACCCGACTTTGCCTAGCCATCTCAAAACTGTTCTTGGATTCGTGCTGGAGCAACTAACGCTGAAGGATCGTGAGCTAGATGCGCTGAAAAACAACAACAAGGATCTGCTGACTGAGAACAACCGACTCAGGAACGAAATTCTCTCACTCAAGTCTAAGTTCTGTGGTAGCAATGATCATGTTGTGGATCATGAAGAGTCCAATAATTCTCAAAATCTGTCATTTGCGGAACATGAAAGACTTCGAAGTGTTGTTGTTTCTGGTATTGAAGAATGCCGTGATCCTGATGCTCTTAATCGTGTCGCCCATGATTGTGATCGTGTCAAAAAATTACTTCAATTCCTTGATATCGATTGTATGCCTCTCACTTGGTACAGATTAGGTAAGCCTCATCTAAATAAAAACAGGTTGCTCAAAGTTGTATTTCCTTCTCGCTTCTTTCAAAAATGTATGATTGAACGTGCGCCACGTCTTCGGTTTTTCGCTGTTAAAGGTATTTACGTTCGCCGCTCTCTAACAAAAGAGCAATTATCGAAGCTAAGTGCTCATAGTCGTCCTCGTACTCTTCAATCTTCTCAAATTGTAGATACTGTTGAACCTCAAGTGTTAAGCCCTCCTCCCGTACATGCTGTTGCGTTGATGACTCAGTCTCCATCATTGATCAATACTGTGACACCTACATGTGTTCCAATGATTGACCAATCGTCGTCTGTCACTCTTATTCCGTCGGGAAACGAATGAGCTGTCCTCGGAATGCAGGTAATGATATTGCATGTCTAATGAGTAATGTCCGTTCATTGACAAGCAATGCTCGTTCATTTGTGTATTCAGTATCCTTGCTTGACTGTGGTATGGCTGCTTTAACGGAGACTTGGCTAAAGTCGAAAGACAAGAATGAACCGTTGCTAGGAGATTTATGCTACAATTATGAAATATTTCGATGTGACAGACCTAGAGTCAAGGGTGGAGGGGTAGCGCTAGTGGTCAAGCATTCTTTGTTTCCTATCCTCATTTTTAAGGAAAGTGTTCCCAAATCCTATGAAATACTCGCTTGTGATCTTAGCCTGAAAGACGGGATGCACAGGATCGTGGTGGTGTATAGAACAACTAAATGTGATGTAGGGCACAACGAGCAGCTTATAAAAGCATCACCGATTTCTCCTCTTGTGGCTTCCCCTGCCTTCTAATGGGCGATTTCAATTACCCAGAGTTGTCTTGGGGCCAGTCGTCTTCTCAGGTTTTGCGGGTTCCAGATTGTTTCTAGATATGATCGAAAGTCACAACTTTTCTCAATACGTTAATTCTACAACTAGGTTGAACCATGTTTTGGATCTCGTTTTTTGTAACGAACCGGGCTTGGTTGGCAATGTCAATGTAACCGCTCCCATAGGTAAATCTGACCATGCCACCGTCAAGTTTAGTATTATTGCTGAACAGCAATCTCCTCGATTTATTTCAACTTATGATTTCAAAAATGCCGACTATGAAATGATTAGGGCTTACCTCGATAACGTAGACTGGATTGGATCCTTTCAAGTGTCGTCAGATGTCGACCAAATGTACGAGACGTTTATCTTTATTTTGAAGCACACTATTCATCTATTTGTTCCCACACGTAAAGTTAATACTTCTCGAGCAAATTTACCGCCTTATTTACTTGCTGCTCACGACGCCAAGGTAATCGCGTACAAAAAAGCCATAATTACGAATGATGAAACAGATCTTCAGTACTATAAAAAAGTTTCAGACCGATTCGACAAGTTGCTCCTCAAGTATAATATCTCAGTAGAGAGAAAAATCATAGAGTCTAACGATAGGTCGGCCTTCTTCAAATTTCTCAACTTTCGAATTAATCGCAAAGAAGGTGTCAGTGTTTTGAGAAAAATGGATGGTTCCATCGCGGTTTCTGACTCGAATAAGGCTGAGCTGTTGGCTCAGAACTTCGAAAAGGTCTTCGTAGTTACCGAAATAACCAAAAAATTTTCAATCAATAGCGATTACTGTCCCTCGATGCAGGATTCGGTAGTGTTCGATAGTCATCAAATATTTGAATTCCTCTCGAAGTGGCCGAGCAGTACATCTAAATCTCCCGATGAGTTACCGTTCCCTTTCATTAAAAAAGTTGCTGGCAATATTGCTAGACCATTAGAGTTTATTTTCAATCAGATTTTTCTCGCTCTGTAGTGCCCCTGCAAGTGGCGGCACGCCTATGTGATTCCACTTAGGAAGAAACCCCGTACGATGATCCTAACAACTATAGGCCAATTAGTATAACATCAATTTTTGCAGGTTATTCGAGAAAATAATTAAGAAGTCGCTGATAACTTACCTCGACTCTAGAAACATTTTGTCTGAACAACAGCATGGTTTCAGAAAAGGCAAATCTACAACAACTCTTTTGCTAGAATCTCTAAACGACTGGACCTCAGAACTGGACGAGAAGAAAAACGTTGATGTGGTGTACTTTGACTTCGAAAAAGCTTTTGATAAGGTCGTTCACCACAACCTCCTCGATAAGTTGGTGCTCGTTGGTGTTCACCCCACTATCATAAAATGGATTGAAAACTTCTTAAGTGACCGCACGTTCCAAGTGAATGTGAAGGGGACATTGTCTTCGGTCAAAAAGGCTCCGAGCGGTGTTCCCCAAGGAAGCTGCCTATCCCCCATCCTTTTTAATGTATACTCGTTTGACCTCCCTGGGGCAATTGACAGACTAGGTGTGAAATGTAAAATGTTTGCTGATGACTTGAAAGTTTATGATACGGTAGGGACCTCAAACGCTTCACACATCCAACTCGCTATTGATACTGTAGCAAACTGGTCTCATAACAACATGCTCCCTCTTTCCGCTGAGAAAACAAAGGTTCTGCATCTAGGTGCTTCAAACAATGAGGCAAGGTATAGTCTAAATGGCACCACACTTAGTTCGGCTGATTCAGTCAAAGACCTAGGTTTCGTAATCGATTCCAAACTCACGTTTGATCAGCATTTAAGGATTATCAAAGCTAAAGCAGAACACAGACTTTTTCTTTTATTCAAGTCCCTCAAAACTAAAAATCCAATTCTCCTCATTAAAGCGTATAAAATGTATGTTCGTTCAATTCTAGAATATGGAACCTGCATCTACTTTCCAAATAAGAAGACTATGGTCAATAAGTTGGAAAAGGTACAGAATAGTTTTACCAGGAAGTTGTTCATTCGGTCTTTGGGTTTCACCTACGCAAGTATCCCACGTTGGCTGATAAGAAACAGAATGCTCAACCTGGACACATTACACCTTAGGCGCAGAAAAAATGATCTAATAATGGTGTATAACATCCTCCATCGGAGAATAGGTCTGAAAAGTAGGGATTTTTTCGAGTTAGTAATATCCAGAACTAGGGGTGAGCGGTTCAAAATTGTTTTCCGCCAGCCTCGAGCTTCGTTGAGACGCGGCTTTTTCACTTGCAGAGCTGGTTCTGAGTATCTACGGATGAGCAGAGTAACGCAAATTTCGGATAGACTTTCTACTTTTAAAAAACAGCTTTCTTGTTACCTGCATTAGGGTTATTAGGGTCGTCCATTCGTTTCCCGTGCTTTTATGTGTTCTTAGTTAGTCAATATGCTTGAAGGTTCCAACGTTCAGACTTTTACTTTTTAATGTGCTCGTACTATTATTTATATTTGTACTCTTTTCTCACTGTTACTTTGTTTTGCTAAATTTTACATGTCCAATGCATGTAATAAATTTGAAAAATTTGAATTTGTAAGTGCAGCATCCTGCACACGCTGCAGCTTATTCCAGGAGCTGTCTGACACAGGTGCTGTCACACTGGTGCAGCATTTACCACAGCCGGCTGAAGTATTGCTCTGTAGGTTCTCTGATGAGTTGTTTTGGTCACCTAATGAAAAAGTAACTTTTCAAAACTAATAATTAAAAAATATTGAATACAAAAAAGATGATTGAAAAAAAATTGAAGTCGCTGGTCTAGAGGAAACCCCAACCAACCTATGCCTAGGACTCGTTTTAAGGGAATTCACAGCACGATTCCGCAATGGGACAACAACGAGCGTAGTAGCATTTTCATAGAAAAATTTGCTTCCCATGGCCACGATTCCAAGCCACAAAGTGTCACCTTTGTCTTCTTTTTCTTCTTTGCAGCCGCGGGAAGGTTTTTGTCAAAGGTTCAAGAAACGGGCGACTGAAACCGGATTGGTCCACAAATCCATTGTTGTAAGAGTGGTAGGCCTCTTCAGGCAATCAAATAGGTGTTCAGTTGTGTGGCCACGGCTACCACAGTCTGGGCACTCGTCCGGCTTACTGCGATCGATCTTCTGCAAGTATGACATCAGCATAGGGGAATGACCGCAGCGTAACGAGGCAAGGGTACTTCTAGCCCGCCTACCGAGTTCCATCTCGGTGTTGCTGACTATGGGTGGTACGACCGCCAATATGGGATTGACGGTCATCCTACTCAAGTGATCCCTGACGAACTTGGTGTGCTCCGCACATAAAAGACGCAGACGATACAGTTGGGAGTCCGTCCATCTTTGTATATTGACCTTCTCGGGAGCATCCGCAAAAGGCCTTCTGATATGTCTCTCTCTCTCACGGGATTCATGATCCTTCTTAGTGGGTGGTCAGGCTTCTTGACAATGTTAATAACCAGTTGCTGCGCTCGGAGTTGGCAGTGCTCCTTAACTGGCAAAATTCGGGCTTCAGCATGAAGATGTTCCACTGGGGTGCTTTTAGCACACCCTGTGGCAATCCGAAGAGCAGTATTTTGGACTCGCTGCATCTTTGTCCACGATGAATCCTATGTTACGTGCTGCCATACCGGTGCAGCGTACTCCAACGCCGGCTGCAACATTGCCTTGTAGGTGGTCAAAATTGTTTCCTTGCTACTTCCCCACGACGTTCCTCCCAGAGCTCGTAGGACGTTGAGCTTTGCTTTCACTGTAGCCTGTTTCTGCTCAGTATTCTTGTGGAACCTCAACGAAGGGTCCAATACTAGGCCGAGCAGCTTAGGGAAACGCGCGGCAGGCAGACGAGCGTCTTCCCAGTTCACAACGGGGTGAACGCAGTGTTCCTTAGGGTCAGTGGAGAAAACTGATGCAGATGATTTAGCGGCAGATACAGTGAGCATCATATCATCGAGAAAGCTCTCCAGAACGATGAGGTAGCTATTGATCTTGCGTGCAGCTGCATTAATGTCTCTGTCTCGGCACAGGATGGTGATATCATCTGCATAAGCAACGACTTTGATGTCACTTGGGGGGACGGGCAAATGTTCAAGGTAAAGACTTAACAGAGCAGGAGATATGACTCCTCCTTGAGGAACACCGGCAGCGATCGGGATGCTATTAGAGACATGTCCCTGAAACAGCACTTTCGCTCGGCGCCCTTTGATGAGTGCAGTAATCCATCGCTTCTGCCAAGGCGGGATGGTGGACCTCAATAGCTTCTCAGACAGTATGCCCAAGTTGACAGTGTCAAACGCACTCGTGAGGTCCAGGGCTACTCCAACAGTGTGTTGAGGCTTGGTGGCGTTGAAGCCATCCAAAACATAGCTCACAATCTCCAGCAGCGCCGTGGTGGTAGTGTAATTTGCGGAATCCATGCTGGTACTGCTGATTGTTATTATGCTCGGCCAGCTCTTTGACGACCAGTTTTTCAGCGACCTTTGCGATTGCTGATAACAGACTTATTGGCCTGTATCCAAGGCCGTGGATGGCGATTTACCTGGCTTGGGCAACGGAACGACGCTTGCCATTTTGCAGTCTTGGGGTGTGATGCACGTTGGAAAGGATGTGCTGATGACGTCAGCCAGGATTGGCATAATCTTACTCGGCAACTTCTTCAAGACCGCTGAACTAATGCCATCCGGCCCTACAGCCTTCGAGTTACGCATCTCTTTGATCACCTTTTCAATCTGCGCGGGCGTCACAGCTTCTGCTTCACTCATGAGCGGCAACTTAAAGAGCTCTCATACAGTCACTCGATTCTGTTTCCCTCTCTTAGCCTGAGTTATGAAAAAATTCTTTCCGAGAGCAGTTGCGGCCTCCTTTCCCAATTTGAAAACTCCATTCTCGAACTCGATCGTGGAATAGTTGGTGGAGGTGCTCTTGCCCGAGATCTTCTTTAGAACTTTCCAAGTTGACGCTCCGTCACTCTTGAAATTCATCTTCTCCGTGAATTTCTCCCAACACTCTTTCCTGTGCTTTTCCAGATCTCGCTTAGTCTCGCTATCCAGCTCAACAACGGTCGGATCCAGGTGATCTGCGACCCTCTTCGCATCCCTTGTCCTAATCTTCTCCAAGATTTCTCTGGTGACATTGGGAAAAAAAGGTGCCTCCGGAAAGGCTGGTTTCATGGCCTTGTGAATCGCGTCCGTCAAGTGACGTTCTTTCTGGTGCACGTTTCCATTCCATGGGTAGTCAGCCACATGGCGAAGTGCCACCTCCCTGAACAAGCGCCAGTCTGCTAGGCAAAGATTAAGATAAGATCTTTTGCGGATACCTGAATAAGGAGCAAGAGAATTAGAGAGATCGATATGGACAAAGATGGGGATATGATCACTGGACAGAGTTGTAGCGGTCGACCAAGAGCAGGCGCTGGAGAGATTAGATGATACAAGAGAGATGTCTGGACTAGAGGATCGGCCGTTGGCCGGGAGACGAGTGGGCTGGTCATCGTTGAGGTTAACCAGATCGCACTCCTCCGCCCATTCTTCGACGTCTTCTCCTCTAGCGTCAGTGTCAAGCGACGAGCAGAACGTATGAGCATTGAAGTCGCCTGCGAAGACAACAGAGGGTGAAAGGGAGCAGTCGTACAACTGCTTGAATAAGGGAATAGGGTCATAAGATTGGGGTCAGGACGTGGTAGGAGGGATGTAGATATTAAAAAGAGATATAGAGGTTTTAAGAGGGAGATGGATAGGTAGGTACTCGAGCGTACCGTCCTTTGGTGTGTTTGGTATGATATGAGAGGGTAGATTTGATAATACGAAAGTGGAAACTCCGCCGAGAGCTCACCTTGGAGCATGATAAGCAGTGTAGCCAGGAATGTTAGGGTGACGTGCGGTAGTAGAAGGAGAAAGTTTGGTTTCCTGAACCATTATGACATCAGGATGATGAGTACGAGCAAAAAGAGAGAGTTCAGACAACTTGGCACGAAGGCCATTGAGGTTAATAAGAACAATAGGGAGGGGGCGGTTGGTAAATGAGGGATCAGAGTTACTGGGGGCAGAACACAGAGCACAACGGAAGGAAGGATCGTGATGCCTCACAGAACTGAGACCAGAACAGGAGAGATGCACCCACCTTTGGCATCCGAAACACTGAACGCTTGTTTTACTCCATGTGACATCCTTGCCGCACGTGGCGCGTGAGTACTTCTGAGCGGGTCCTGGATTCCTCTCGAAGCCGGCCATTTGTAGTAGAATCCTTAGGAAAGCTGCAGCCAGCCAGCATCTCCTCCATGACAAAAACCCTCCACGCGGAGGGGTTGACGTCGGTTTACACGGAGGTAGTCTTCTTTCCTCCACACTGCCACGGCAAGAACGTACGACATCTCGGCAGCGTGTCACCCTGTAATCGTGGTTAGGCGTTACGCGGGGAGGCGTTGGAGTGTGAATACTTCCTACGCGCGTGACGCGCTTGCGAAGACTATGAATGCTTAATCGGCGACGCTATGGCAATGAGAACTGAGATTGGACCTTAACTTTGCAGACAAGCAAAATCTGTAGAGTTCGCACAATAATTATAGTCTGATGAATGGACGGGGCTGCGGCGGTAGATCACCCCGCGCGAATCGAAATCGCATTCTCCAGTGAGGCAGCCAACAATGCACGGCCAGCCGACTGGTCCGTGCGCCGGATTAGATCGAAAACGGAAACCATACACGCGTTCACTATCGTGGTAGCAGAAGACTACTGGAAATAGTTATTATGGAAAGGAAAGAAATTGAAGATGGAATAATAATGAATTTGATGAAAAAGTTAACACTTCCATCACCGCCATGGCGGAGCGGGCGTCACGCGCGTGCGAGGCGTCAGGCCATTTATAAATCAACGCCACGCCCGAGCATGCCGCGCTGGCTTTGAGTAGTATGAATAGCGCCTTACATCTCCATGAAAACTTCGGCCAGGGCAATATTTTTAAAATGCACCCAACACTTGACACATTCCGTATAACATCAGAAACATATTTTCCTCATCCTCTAATCGACCATGTTGGACTCGAACGCTAACGTCGGACAGGGAACGAAATTCTCACGTCGTAAAATAGCGTGTTCGACCGCGTTGGTTGCGGGCACTACAACTCATTTAACGACTGCGCGAGTAGAAGCGTTAACGCATATTTTGCTTGTTTATGGGGTGGACTTTTATACAGGATGGATGACATACGTTACGGGGGACTGGTTAGTTTTTACACTCACTGAAACTCCGCACCCAACCGAGGTTTCTCTCACCATCCAAAATTAAGAAAGTTTGAGGGCATAGGAGGTGAATCTTCCTCACAAAATTGGGCCTTGGGTTCAAGTCTGATCCTAAGTATCAGATCGAAGAGAAAAAAATTGCGGTTCCTTTTTTGGAGGATGGCTCAAGCGAGGCTCTTTTTACCGAGTGTTTTTGACGGCAATTTATACCCTTATAATGCTGCGTGAAAGTCTGTTATTCGTAATTTGATACTAATTCAGTTCTTGCATATGGAGCTTATCAGAGCTCCAACATGTGGAACAACAGGTTTTCGAACACACTGCAAACGGTCACCAAAGAAATCGTGTCATTTGAGTAAGACGCGAATAGAAGCTATATTAATAATCTGCAACATGTAATTCCTAAAAATTATGATTACATTCCGTTGAATCGCCCAAAGACATCCAATGGGCTTAAGACTCCACTTTCTTCGTCTTACATGAGACGAAAAGTCCAACTTCTATCATCGGATAGCGCACTCCGACACTGGCAGCGGACTCCTACAGGAGTCGGCTGGGAGTCCTAGTCTCCCCTGCAACAGGAGTCCTGGTTTTCTTCTGTAGGAGTCCTGTGATACTCCTGTAGGAGCCCTATTATTCTCCTGTAGGAGACCGGAACTTGTACGGTAGCTTGGAGGGAATTTCAAAAAACGTTTGCTGGAATCAAGCCAAAACCGCCTAGTTTTCGAATTTTTTTTCAAGTCGAAGCATGATTTTCACACTTCTTCGTTGACAATTTTGTCAACGGCAAAAATTAGTGTAGGGCATGACGCCCCATTACATTCCTCCCTCACTTATCATCAGGGAGGAAATTCGGCTCCTAAGCACCCCAATCAATCAATGAGAGGGGCGCCTCTGAAAACCTGCATGGGCAAATCAGCATTCCACCCCATGCACACGCGTATCGTACACCGCGCGGGTTCGATCAATGGTTCAACGTGCGCGTTCCAGGACAACTACCGGAGCTGTTTTGTCCTGTAGGAGACCCAGCGGAAGCGATGCGGCAGCGTGTCCTGTAGGAGGCCGCTTCACTTTAGTTCGGTCTCCTACAGGACAAAACAGCTCCTGCGGGAGACCGCGATCGTCGTTTTCTCCTGTAGGAGTCCGCTGCCAGTGTCGGAGCATATTTTTCGCGTAGTCGTAAAATGAGTTGTAGTGTCCGCAACGAACGCGGTTGAACACACTATTTTACGGCGTGAGAATTTCGTTCCCTGTCCGACGTTAGCGTTCGAGTCCATGTTGGCACACAGGCCCACGAAGGCAGAAGGAAAAAGATGAGTCTGGTCAACAATGAAAATGCGATGATAGCAATGTTATTAGAGTTAAACTGATTTTTTTCTGGAGGGGGGTTAAAAAATCGAAAATTCTTCTTGTTGCATGGAAGATTCAAAAACGAAATATTCTAGTGACATTTTCTGCAAATATTCAAGCCAAATGCCACATTACGTAGACCATGACTGTCACTGTAAGGGGTCGCACTGTCCTTGTCGAAAAAATATTTCGGTCCGTAACTGCAGACCACCGCTGCTGCTGCGGGCAGCTCGAAGAAAATCGTGCTAGAACAGAAGCAGATCGAACCCATCGAGCTGCTTGCTACAATGGCGGTCGTCTGCAACTACGAGCCGAACTTTCGTTAAAATAATCTTGGTATACTCTGCCTCAAACGAGATGGCGAGCGAAGAGTCCAAAGAAGCAGCGCTCCCTCTGCGTCTCCGACTCTTACGGATTACGGTAAGACGTCCCGTACGCAAATCACGTACGCGACACAGCATCTGTCTTACTGTAATCAAAACAGGCGCTTCAGCCCGGCCATTTAAGGAATTTTTGGCGTCAGACAGTTTTAGTAATCAAATATGAACTGGCCAGTAATCGCGCCTCGGGGAAAGGGGAACTGCAAAAATTTTGGGGAAAAAACCTTGATGGTCGGAGGTCTTTCCGAGATTTCCAAAATTCGAAAAAATACGCAACGCTTCGCTTGACCCTGGCTTAGAGGATTCATATTCCACACGAAGTCGCACATGAAAATGGGCTTATTTGGCAGACATCGGAACGCCTGAAATCGCGTCGGGTACGAGTTCTCATAGAATCTTGAATTCTCATCCAAAATATGTTGTGGAGGAAGTACAGCATATTGGTGAACAGGGAAGATTGGATGAGACCCTAGAAACCATGAAAAAAAGAAAGAAATACTAGAAAAACGCTAATGCAACGTGTACCTGACATCGATTTCAGATCTCAACGGAAGGCATTCTGTATAGTGAGGGAACTGCAGATAGTTCTTCCATTTTTTGCTCTTCCCCTTCTTCTGTCCACCGCCTGTAAGAACATTATTTACAGAGCATTCAAAGGAGAGAGAAGAAAGATGACGTCCGAAGGTCGATGTCATAGATTACCCTGCCTCCAGTAGCAAACAGATATTGCTCCAGCTTAATAATGCTTTTTCAGTTATGTAGCTACCCTCTGTGACGCAATGATTTGAAGCCTAACTAGCTTGCAGGGTAAAGCGGGGCTTTGTGTAAGTTTCTAAAATCAGAGAGACCCCCTCCGGGCCTTCATATTTTTCCCCGAAAATCCAATTTTTTTGCGAACCCCCCCCCCCGATGAATGTTTGGTTACTTTTTTTTGCAGAGAAAATATTGAGATTTTTGGGTACTGGTTAAAGATTTCTACCTTTTTCGCCAAATTTTCCTTCTTGGTCCGAAATTTTTGCGATCCCCCCTAACCTTCAATGTCGGGCTAAAAAAATTGCGACCCCCCCTCACCCTCCGTTGAGAAATTCCACAATTCCCGCTTGACTCTGTTTTCACATTCGGACAGCCAATTACAAAATGTGTTTCTCATGCTCGAAGCTGCACCTCTGAGCCCTCAGGGCATAAAAACAAGCTCCGCCCACCCTGTGTAACGCTCTTAGGCTTCAAGCTACTTGCATGAATTTTTGGGTACGTTTTCACATGCGGACAGTCATATTCCAATTCTATTTTCAGTGCATAAAACTGCACCTATGTACCCTCAGGACGTAAAAATCTGATGTTTCAGCCGATATCGCATCTTGGAAGTTGCGTAACGAGTCAAGTTAGTGGATTAAATTGTAAGAGATATAACAGTGAACAGTCCTCTTCTCGAACAGTCAACTATCCATCGTTTTCCAAAACTGCGAAATTCTTTACCTTTTGCGGGATCCAGCAGGCGAATCCTAAATCGCCCAAAAATGCATCTTAGATTACAAAATTCCAGAACATCTGCGTCATATCGTTGACAGGGTAGTCCGCTTGTAATAACCTCGATGACAGCGAATACTCAACACCACTGCTGCTGACATATCCAGGGGCCGAATGCATCAACAAGCCGAGGAGGGGTAGGGGCAAGGCAGTCCGCGCCCCTGAAGATCTCCGTAAATTACAAAATCAAGCGTCCCTGGTGCCCTAGCTAGGAGGCTTTGGCAGCTAGAGCAGCGAGAAACACTGCTGGGGCACGATTGATTATTTTGTATTTGTTTATTACAGGTCACGCCTGCATAGTTAAGTTACATAGAAAAACAAGAGAAAACATTGAATATAAAAAGAAAGGAAACAGATATAGTACCAATATGAATTGAAACAGGCTCAGTCATCCTCAGTCATCAAGTACTGATCCAATCTACGTTTGAAAGCGGGAAGAGTTGTAGGGAGGTTGCCCCTCTTGAGTAACTTTTCAAACTCACTTCCTGCTCTATTAACAAAGAAGTGGTGCCTCAAACTTTTCCTGGCTCTGTTGCGGACAAGTTTGAAGCTGCTGCCTCTTGTGGTAGACGCCCTGAGCTGGAGGAAACCGTTTGGCTTGAGTCCAACATGCCCACACAAGATCTTATAAACCATCAGAAGATCAAACCTTTTCCTTCTGCAAGCCAGCGATTAGTTCTTTATTCCTAGCAATGCTGCAGGGCATTTCATCATAGCTGAGACCCCTGACCTTGATCATCACCTTGCGTGTGAAGCTGTTTTGGAGTTTTTCCAACACACCCCTGGTCGATACCTTGTGAGGGTTGGAAATTACAGTCCCATACTCAAGGTGTGGTCTAACATACGTTTTATAAGCATTAAGAAGCACCCTTTCGTTGTTGGTGGACAGGGCTCTGAACATGCTATACATAACTTACTAGCTTTAGACACAGCCTTAGCACAATGAGCATCAAAGGTGAGATCGCTGCATACCAGGAAACCCAAATCCATTATCTCGTCGACAACCTCGATCTGTTGGCCATCAATGGTATAAACAGCAGCTGAACTATCGCTTCCAATGTGCAAGACTTTAGTTTTTTCCTTTGAGAGCAACATACTCCACTCTCTAGACCAGCTTACAACCTTATCCAAAGCCATTTGCAAGTACTCCTTGTCGCATACCGTCTGGATAGGAGAGAAAATTTTAAAATCATCCGCAAAAGCACAGCATTTAACCTTACCAAACGTAACTATTCGTGGCAATTCATAAGTAAATATATATTGAATAAAATTGGAGAGAGAACTCCTCCCTGGGGTACTCCACTGCAAACGGGTTTGGGATCAGAAAAAGTCGAGTTGACTCGAACAACAAACGACCTATTGCTTAAAAAGGCTCTTATCCATGCTATAATTCTAGGATGAATGCCAACTAGGGCGAGTTTGGACATGTTTGGAATGAGAGACCCTGTCGAAAGCCTTGCAAAAGTCAACATAGATGACATCAACCTCTTTTCCTTCATCCACGATTGAGGTCCATTCATTAAGTGAATGCAACATGGCCGTAACCGTCGACTTTTTCTTTTGAAAACCATGCTGGGAATCCGAAATTATTGAGTGGCCCTCCAAATGCTTGCATATTCTCACCTTAAGAATCTTCTCGAACAACCTACTGAAAATAGAGATAATGCTTACTGGCCTAAAGTTTTCAGGGTTAGTATGAGGGGGCTTTTTTGGAATAGGAGTTACAAAGGCTACATGCCACCTATCCGGAACCTCTGCTCGAATGAACGAAAGATTAAATATATATGTAAGCGGTCCAACTAAGAGATGGGCTACATGTTTAATGAATTTTAAAGGCAAATGGTCTGGTGTGTCGGAAAATGAATTAGGCCAGCTAGAGAGGAACTTGTGAACATCTTCTGGATAAAACCAAACAGAATCATCCATAGTATTGAATTCTTGGGCAGGATTCATAACGCCACTAGGCCCATCATCCTCGCAAAAAGACTTTTCAAAAACAGATGCGAAGATTTCCGACCTCTCTTTATCGTCTGTTATTATGGACCCATCAAACTCAATAGGCCCTAACCGAGGTTTGTCCCTCAATCTAGCATTCAACAGCCTATAGAACGCATTTTTTTTTTACTGATTCAATGATCCTCTTTTCAATATTTCTGTTGAATTTTTTCAATTGCTTGTCAAATCTGAAACATATAACCCTATACACCTCCCAATCATTTGCTGCATTGGTAAGTCTAGCCCGACTCCATGCCTGAGATTTTTTGAACGCCAAGCGCCGTAAATGCTCCGGAAGATGGCCCGTGTCCTTGGAAACCTCTATGAGTGGTACAAAAAGATGAATGCAGTGCTGCAGAACAGAAATAAAGATCTCGTACTTAGCATTAACCGAGTCAGCGCTGTTAAAAGCCCCATACCAATCAACACCATTCAAATACTCGAAGATTGCGGGAAAATTGGCATTTTTGAAGTCTCTTCTGAGGACTTTACAATCACTCGCAGGTGTAGGAAAATTGAGCTCAAAATGAATTGTAGCATGATCACTAGATCCCACGGGGTCACAAACTTTAATATTGTCCACAAGATCAGCATCATTAGTTAGCATCAAATCGAGGATATTGTGCCCATGGGTTTTCGCCGTTACAAGTTGAGAAAAATTGTAGTCACGAAACAACCCAAGCAGGTCAAAAATATTAGCTCTAGTGAGGTTAGGCTCATTAGGTTGGGCCCAGTTAACGCCAGGAAGGTTAAAATCGCCTGTAATAATACAGGGATGGTTGCAAGATACTAGATCACTAAGTGTTTCGATCAATAGAGCAAGCGACGCTGAGGTGCATGAAGGAGTCCTATAAACCAAAATAATACGAATAACCCTCTCACCAGAGTTAATATCAACACAAATGAATTCATAACCATCAGGAACCGAGTTAATGACAATGAGCCTGGGAAAAAGAGCCTTTTTAACTAAAAGTGCCACACCGCCACCCCTTTTATGCTTTCGATCACATCTGAGCAAGTCATAAATGTCAGACCACTCACCTAGCAAGGAGGCGTCCGTTATCATGTGCGTGAGCCACGTTTCAGTGAGGGCAATAACAATGAACTGGCGTTCTTTTATAAGAAAACCAAGAAATCCCATACTTTTGGGTAGAGAACGTATATTTGTCGAAATGCAAATTGTATCAGTACCCAATGAACCCGAAGAATTAAGTTGTTCAAAGTTAGAATGGGGATGAGAGCCAGTTTCAAATACATCAAAAAATTCAGAGCTTTGATCAGACGTCCGAGGAATTTCTACTCGTTTAAAGATGGACTACTATTCCCCGAAACAACATGAATTGACATATCCGAGTCAAGAGAAGGCGATCGTTCACTAGCAATAACGACAGGCTGAAGATTTCCCAAACTAAAGTGGCGAGCTTGGGATACATGAGCAATATTGGGAGTACAATTATCGACAGTAGGATTTGAAATTGGATGAGTACAATTATCCGCGATAGAATTCAAAAGACGAGGACAATTACTAACAATAGTATTGGAAACAGGTTGAGGAACTCCTAAGAATGTGGGCGGCTTCACGGTGGTATGGATTACGTTATTGACAGAAGTATGATGAAGAGGAATAGAAGCCTGCCCCCTACCTACCCCAGGGTGCCGGGGCCTGCCCCTCTCACTTTTAGGTAGGGAGGGACGAATAAATGTGCCCCCAAAGGGCGAGCCCTTAAGTTTTGGGGCGCATTTAATGGCCAAGTCTCTGAAGTAGGATGACGGCAGTATAACTTTCAAAAGACGCGGCCTATAATAAAGAGGGCGACCTAAGCGATATACATTTATAGGTGTACAAGGAATGTCTAAAAAATCAAAAAGGCGTTTCATACATTCATAATCATGATCAACACGGGCAGAGGCAGTCTGATGCACACTTTCTGGAACCCCAGCTACTACTATTGAACGAGACATTTCCTTCATTTCACAAATTGAGAGGTCTGAGTAAGAAACAACTGAGGAGGAGGTTAAGGTTTGAGTGCTTACAGAATTAAAAGTTTTTGAGGGAGTGGTGGTGGTAAGATTCGCAGAGCGCAAAGAATTAATCTCATCACGGAGAAGTGCAATTTCCTCCAAATGATGACAATTATCCGTTAACACTGATTCCATCTTCTGCCTAGTTGCTAAGCACGCCTCGAGAATGGTTTTTACAAATGGAGGCAAAGTGTCATCCATTTCCAACTGCTCCACAGCTTCGGCGAGTGCATCATTATCCATGTTCGGCGAGCCGGGATCGATGAGCGGGCGCTTCTTACCTCTGAATTTCGAAACAGCAGAAAGTAGGGACGCCATGATAATCGAGACAGTAATTAAACCTTTGCAGGTGGCAATGTAGAAAACGATTAAGTTAGCCCCCTGCCACTAGGGTGCTGCGCATTGGATGATGAAGACGAAACACGAGACGACGGGATACGAGTGTGATCTGATGAATGACGTGTGAACTCGAATTGGAATATCAGTCGAATCGATGTATGAAGTAGTATATCCAAAGCAGGTGGGAGGGTGGGGGTAGGAGTGAGACGAAATACGAATAAAACCCCGGTTGAAATTACAGCAGAATCGTTGTCGTGAAGAAAATGATTTAATGATAGATGATTTACTGCCCTCGCACTGCGATGCCGACGGCCCTGCCCCAACTCGGCGCGTTGATGCATCCGGCCCCTGAAATACTTTGGTGACACACTTCACCTTGCCGCGGCTCCGCTTCCATGACGGAAGCATTAACGATAGCCATGCTACTGCCGTCTATTGTCTTGCATGCTTTCTCCACCAATAGATAGTCACCTACTCTTGTGAGTTTCTGCATTATTTTTACATCTCCATTTCATATCCTACCTGTTTTTTTTTGATCTCCTGTCTCATTTTGCTGTCTCAGCATGACCTCCGGTGTTACTTTGACCTCTTACCGCTACATTATATGATGATAGTATGGCTTTCAAAGCCCTCCCCACCCCTTAGAGAGGGTCATCTTGATTCTTGATTGGTGGAAGGTCCGACCTCCCCACCGGACGTCAAAGGGTCCAACCCACAAGACGTTGAAGCTAGGACTTTTTCAGGCGTCACCGTCTACCGTTACAGATAATCGTGGCGGGACCGCTTCGCCATCAATAGTCAGCAAGCCAAGAGAGCGAAGCGAATGCTCCAGAAAATGACTTGCGACAGCGGATACGGGTTTTCGGGCCCCTTTTTTATTTGGCAGCAGTTCATTAGTTACTCAGATTTCGATGAATCGAATAGACCATAAGTATAAGTCTGCAATATGGACCAAAACAGGTTAGTGAGCGGAAAGTACACATGCTCAACAGAATGTACCCTTATTTAGCAAAAAAAGTGACAACAAACTTGTTCTCAGCATCGAAGAATACTTTTCTGAGTGAATTTCCGGTTAATTTAGGGTCACAGGCGTACGCATTCTTATGAATCTAGGGACACACAATTGCCCGTAAATCAGTGTAAGAAACTCGAATTCATGTTAGGTACCTGCCAAGGAGAAGTTTTAGACAAGCTGTGTCATTCTCAATCAACACAACAGATTTGCAAGAACCCTGCATTCGCTTTCGCGGCGGTCCACGATTGTGACTGAGAGCGTGGAGATTGCATCCTATGTTTTGAAGCATTACTGTGGAAGTGGTTCGCGCCCAATTTGTCACCCACCATAAAATTCGCACCAATCTGAAGCTCTCCTCCCCTTCCGAAATCAAGAGAGATAGAAGGTTCAAAGAGTGTATCATTTACACGAAGTTAGGCTTGAATTGAGAGTTATCCCTGAAATCAGTAACGTTGGCATGGAACCGGAAGAGACTTTGCGTTTCACTGTTGAATGTTGGCGCAAACTAGGTGCCACATGCTGTAACATAGGTGCACCGAGTTTGCGCCAACCTCCAATGGGGAACGCAAAGTCTCTTCAGGATCCATGCCGGTGGTACCTGATAAACCCGCCGCGTAACAGTTCACACGTAATCGTTGCGAAGTTAGTCATCACTTTTGCCCCAATTTAAGAGCGAAGGATTGATATTCTGTGTATGTACGTACAGTTTTGTTCGCAAAGAAACGAAAACGCTAAACAGGAATTGAAGGTAATTTCGTAGCGTCCTCACTTTTAGGACATTTCAGAGCTTCTGCTTTCGTTACTGAGAGTAAGTGCCTGAAAACGTCAGAACTTTCGAGTTTTTGGTGAGCATTAGCTTATTAAAACGTATTAGCTTTGTAGAGCTTGTTAGAATTTGCGCATTTATTCAACTGCTCGAGGAGACCTACAATACTGACAACAATAAATTTACGGACGAATCCAACTTTGGCCGCCCTCTTCGTGGCTGCGGAGAAGAAGGCTCTGCTGTGCGCGTCACTTTATTTTTATAGCCCAGCTCCCTCATTTTGAGCTGGTCGAAGGAAGACTTATCAAGTCAAAATCTCATTTTCATTGTTGTATTTTGCCATGGCCAAAGAATTAAACAGTCGAACCCTACCTCGACACTGCTAACATGTATCGCTGGTCTGATTTTAGCGTTCAACTTCTCAGGAAGTCGGAGCTCGCCACCCGCGCGCATTTTGGGTCTGGCTCGCGTAAGCCACTGCGTGTCGAGCGCTGAAATTCCCCGGTACGGTAGCGGACAATCGCGTCGGGACCAACTCCGCATAAGAAGCATGACGCGTGCAGAATTGTGATTGGGGCGCGCTTGCGCAATTTCAACATTGCGACTGGGTTTTATTCCGTTTTCCATGACCTTTCGGTAACAAGTGGTGTACCGTCAAGATCGCAAGATCCCAGCCGCGGTTTGAATTTAAACGTTTTTTTTTCTTGAGGACGCAGCATACGGACCTAACTATACATACATTCATGCGTTTTTTGGTGTTTTGGGGAATTCAGTTGCCACAGAGCTTCCTGCGGGTTAGTGTTGCGGAATCAAAAGTAGTTTTTATAAAATTTTGGTCCAAAACGCAATGTTTTACATTGATAGTGCAAGCATATTTCCACTCCTAATGTTCCTGCTTGACCAAAGTCTCAGTATTCACGAAGAAATCACAACAGCGAGCCCGATATTGGGATTTGGAAGCGACGACACCTACTTGGGACATGATTCTGAAAGGTGAAAACGAAGTGCCTATTCTCCCCATCATAGGAAAGAAGAAAAAATCCCATCCCTCTGGGTGGTCGGAGCTATCAACTCATTGAAATTCGCGACTTGAGCGAAAATACTTATTGCAGAATATTTTTGCTTCCAGCTGACGTTTTGGAGAGATCTTCTTCTTCTTTGCAGCCGCAGGAAGATCTTGCGTGCAGCTACATTAATGTCTCTGTCTCGGCACAGGATGGTGATATCATCTGCATAAGCAACGACTTTGATGTCACTTGGGGGGACGGGCAAATGTTCAAGGTAAAGACTTAACAGAGCAGGAGATATGACTCCTCCTTGAGGGACACCGGCAGCGATCGGGATGCTATTAGAGACATGTCCCTGAAACAGCACTTTTGCTCGGCGCCCTTTGATGAGTGCAGTAATCCATCGCTTCTGCCAAGGCGGGATGGTGGACCTCAATAGCTTCTCAGACAGTATGCCCAAGTTGACAGTGTCAAACGCACTCGTGAGGTCCAGGGCTACTCCAACAGTGTGTTGAGGCTTGGTGGCGTTGAAGCCATCCAAAACATAGCTCACAATCTCCAGCAGCGCCGTGGTGGTAGTGTAATTTGCGGAATCCATGCTGGTACTGCTGATTGTTATTATGCTCGGCCAGCTCTTTGAAGACCAGTTTTTCAGCGACCTTTGCGATTGCTGATAACAGACTTATTGGCCTGTATCCAAGGCCGTGGATGGCGATTTACCTGGCTTGGGCAACGGAACGACGCTTGCCATTTTGCAGTCTTGGGGTGTGATGCACGTTGGAAAGGATGTGCTGATGACGTCAGCCAGGATTGGCATAATCTTACTCGGCAATTTCTTCAAGACCGCTGAACTAATGCCATCCGGCCCTACAGCCTTCGAGTTACGCATCTCTTTGATCACCTTTTCAATCTGCGCGGGCGTCACTGCTTCTGCTTCATTCATGAATGGCAACTTACAGAGCTCTCTTACAGTCACTCGATTTTGTTTCCCTCTCTTAGCCTGAGTTATGAAAAAATTCTTTCCGAGAGCAGTTGCAGCCTCCTTTCCCGATTTGAAGACTCCATTCTCGAACTCGATCGTAGAGTAGTTGGTGGAGGTGCTCTTGCCCGAGATCTTCTTTAGAACTTTCCAAGTTGACGCTCCATCACTCTTGAAATTCATCTTCTCCGTGAATTTCTCCCAACACTCCTTCTTGTGCTTGTCCAGATCTCGCTTAATCTCGCTATCCAGCTCAGCAATGGTCGGATCCAGGTGATCTGCCACTCTCATTGCATCCCTTGTCTTTATCTTCTCCAAGATTTCCCTGGTGACATTGGGAAAGAAGGTCTTAACTCGGCCCTCCGGAATGGCGGCTTTCATTGCCTTGCGAATCGCGTCCGTCAAGTGACGCTCTTTCTGGTGCACGTTTCCATTCCATGGGTAGTCATCCACATGGCGAAGTGCCACCTCCCTGAACAAGCGCCAGTCGGCAAGGCAAAGATTAAGATAAGACCTTTGACGGATACCTGAATAAGGAGCAAGAGAATTAGAGAGATCGACATGGACAAAAACGGGGATATGGTCACTGGACAGAGTTGTAGCGGTAGACCAAGAGCAGGCGCTGGAGAGATTAGATGATACAAGAGAGATGTCTGGACTAGAGGATCGGCCGTTGGCCGGGAGACGAGTGGGCTGATCATCGTTGAGAATGACCAGATCGCAATCCTCCGCCCATTCTTCGACGTCTTCTCCTCTAGCGTCAGTGTCAAGCGACGAGCAGAATGTATGAGCATTGAAATCGCCTGCGAAGACAACAGAGGGTGAAAGGGAGCAGTCAAACAGCTGCTTGAGTGAGGGAATAGGGTCATAAGATTGGGGACAGGACGTGGTAGGAGGGATATAGATATCAAAAAGAGATATAGGTGTTCTAAGAGGAAGGTGGATAGGTAGGTAGTACTCAAGAGTGCCGTCCTTTGGTGTGTTTGGTATGATATGAGAGGGTAGATTTGATAATACGAAAGTGGAAACTCCTCCGCCGAGAGCTGTCCTTGGAGCATGATAAGCAGTGTAGCCAGGAATGTTAGGGTGACGTGCGGTAGTAGAAGGAGAAAGTTTGGTTTCCTGAACCATTATGACATCAGGATGATGAGTACGAGCAAAAAGAGAGAGTTCAGACAACTTGACACGAAGGCCATTGA
This sequence comes from Aplectana chamaeleonis, assembly GCA_029168955.1. NCBI lineage: Eukaryota > Metazoa > Nematoda > Chromadorea > Rhabditida > Cosmocercidae > Aplectana > Aplectana chamaeleonis. The sequence continues at coordinate 460,275 of JAPDOI010000196.1, forward strand.
GGTTAATATGCACAATAGAGAGGGGGCGGTTGGTAAATGAGGAATCAGAGTTACTGGGGGCAGAGCACAAAACACAACGGAAGGAAGGATCGTGATGCCTCACAGAACTGAGACCCGAACAGGAGAGATGCACCCACCTTTGGCATCCGAAGCACTGGACGCTGGTATGTCTCCTGGTAACATCCTTGCCGCACGTGGCGCATGAGTACTTCTGAGCGGGTCCTGGATTCCTCTCGACGCCGGCCATTTGTAGTAGAATCCTTAGGAGAGCTGCAGCCAGCCAGCATCTCTCCCATGACAAAAACCCTCCACGCGGAGGGGTTGACGTCGGTTTGCACGGAGGTGGTCTTCTTTCCTCCACACTGCCACGGCACGAACGTACGACATCTCGGCAGTTTTGGAGAGATGAGCGCGATATGCAGAAAAACTTGAAGCATCTATTCTGGTATGTTCGGCAGCACATTGATTTTGATAACTACGGAATGTGAATAGGGGTTCAAAACAGGTCGTCTACTCCAAAAACAACGATGTTATCCCAACAGTCCAAATCCTTAACATCACCATCACTAACAATTACTTTTCATCCCGCTTTGCAATCGATGTCGTGCCAAGCATTATCAATTTGGCACCACCGCGCCCTAATCGCACAATTCTGCGCGCGTCATGCATCTTATGCGGAGTTGGTCCCGACGAGATTGTCCGCTACCGTACCGGGGAATTTCAGCGCTCGACACGCAGTGGCTTACCTGGCTCGCCACCCGCTCACCCTATGGGTATAGCGGGTCGCGAGCGCGAGAAGTGGTATAAGGGGTCTGCAGAGTTGCAGAGACCGGCGAATGGTCGCCAAGCGTCAGCCTTGACGCGGCGACAAAAATGTTTATGTTTATTACACTCACTTAAGGCAAATGCGTGCGGCAAAATGTTTCCAAACATTATCGTCGCGGCGTCGGTTGCCGCTCGCTGGCAGTGATGTAGGGCCATCGCGGCGTCAATACACTCTACGGTGCCGCCTTGTCGCCCTTCACGCCGCGTCGGTCGCCATCGTCGCCAATTGTAATCGATACTACATCACCCAGTGCTGTTCGTCGCTGCGAGCAACGCCGCGAATTCAACTCTGCGGACCCCTACAGCGAGTCGCGAGCTGTTTGCTAGCGAATCGCCCGCTGAATTGCTATCGTCCTTTAAAGTGTTTCGCAACATTTCCCGAATTTTCTCCTACATCCTGCCATTCTCATCATCTTTCTGTTTCTGTTTTTTGCTTGATTTGCTTTTGCAATACTGTGGAGCTAAAACTCGATGTATACATATTTTTAACGCTCCGAATTTTGCGTGCCAACTTTCAACAGGCAACAAAGTGTAAGCGCGATCCCTACCAATTTTATTCAGGATTGCCTTCAGTTTGAAAATTTACCCTTTTCTATTTGAAAATCCACCTCTCGGGCCCTTCAACGCTCCCGATTTGGATGGGGAAACCCCAATTCGGCACAGACGATTATAAATTGCCACCAGTACAAAATGCTCACGGTAAACAAAACTGATGATACCCAATTGATAAAGGTTAGGGTATAAAAGAGATGGAGAGCGGTGTGTCTTCATTCGCGCACCGTCCTCCTTCAGGGGCCAGTAGTTGAGGCTCTACACGGACTACAATGTAGGGAAACAGAACGAAAGGTTTTCAAAATGTCACGGTATCAGGCAGTAAACATGGAGAACTCTTGAAAGAAAAACCATTACACTTCCGTGAGAATTTTGTGCCGGTGGCAAATTATAAACTTGTATTCGGCACTTAGCTCCTGGTGAGCTCAAAAAATAGGCACGCCTTGGTTGTTCTACAACGAAGTAGGGTCATTTTTCACATGCTGTGGCCCTGAGCTCCATAACCCTGGGAAGTTGGGGGAAAGATCTGCGCCCACGTTATAATTGATGAAAGCCCTGAAATTAGCAAAGACAATAACGAGCTCCGCGACTAATTTGCAAATGTGATAGCCGAAGATCCCGGGTGCTGGAATCCGTTCTGCGGAAGGAGGGCTATGTAGATTACAAGGCTTTTCAATATCAGATGAAAATCATAAACGTGATTACCATATATCTATATTTTTTCAGAGGCATGGAAACTCCAATAACACTCAGTCCTCGTCAAGTGCCTCGGAGCAGTCCCCAACTCCAGCGATGGAAGTGGACAAACTAGAAAACCGGGCAGTTCTATCATTGGCTGAATAATTTCAATATTCGATCGATATGAGCACCATAGTTAAAAGCGATTTAGGAAATTGTGGTCTCGTTAATGGAGGTATTGCGTCTATTTGTTATGATTTCTAAGTGGAAGCACGTGAAGTCCTGAGAATTTGCTAATTATTTCGAACTGACTGTAATAAATCTGTAATAATACTTGACAATCCTGGCCCTCTGGGTCTTTTAAACATACAGTTCACCTCCGCACTGCCGTTCAGTCCGCAAAGTGCACGCTGATTGCGAAATCGTGCTGCGGCGCGGTTGCGAGTATCCTCAGACAGGGATGTGGGATCACCCAAGCGGTTTTTGCCTTTGGTTCCCGGGTGACGCCACCGCCCGGGTGATTCTACATCCCTGTCTGAGGATACTTGCAACCGCGCCGCAGCGCGCTTTCGCAATCAGCGTGCACTTTGCGGACTGAACGGCAGTGCGAGGTGAACTGTATGATCTAGTTCCACAGTCGCGTTCAGTCCGCAAAGTCTCATTATCACAATCGTTGAAGCGAAGCGGTTGTTCTAAGAATGATTCTAGTTGATTTTTTCGAAAACAACCGCTTCGCTTCTACGATTGCGGAACTGAACTATATGTGCTGTTACACTGAAAATAACCGGTGCCATCGCAGCAGAGGGGGCATTACTCTGGCATTCAGAGCGGGGCAGCCGCGCAAAATTTGGGTGCATTCGGTGCAATGACCCCTGCGCGCGCCTACCCCCGCCGGGATTTGTGGGCGGAGTTCATTTCGGAGGATCCGCGGGACCAAAAGGCGCGTCGCTTGGCTGGAATCCAATTGAACGTACTCTTCGACTTTCTCTGCCAGCGCGTAGCTAGATGCCTCACAAGGAAACCGGAGATGCCCAGGGTTTCGGAGGCATCTAGTCTTATTTTGACCCGAGATTTTACGTTAATTACGAAAAGTTTAGCCTCAGTTGGTGAAATTTTAGCTACAGCGCCCGCATATTCTACGCAAATTCTCGCTACGGCACCCGCATATTCTACGCAAATTCTCGTTGCAGCACTCGGTCGATCGACCCACCCAGTCCTGATCCGTACTAGAAAGGCGATCCCAGCTGAGATCGACAGCATCGCCGTTTCTTCCCCACGGCCTGCAGCATCCCAGCGGCCAAAATTATCCGTAGCAAGGTCTTCCAGAGAGCGACACGGGGTCACCCTCCACGGCCACCCACAGTGTCAAGTTATCCGTGGGTTGGCTGGGCCAACACTGTTCAAACGGCATCCCTGCGTTCCTCGTAGCCAGCGCGGGTTTAAGATTGCATTTCATCACAGGCTGTCGCGAAATCCGTAGATTCTCGCTACAAAATTATAGCGAGAATATACGGGTTTAGCGACAGAGAGATCAATGTTTCGAATTTAGCCTTCGTTTTTACGTAGAATACACGTAGAATTTGCACCCTTGCACCGTCGACACAAGAATATGCGGGTTTTAGCTATCGTAGCTAAACCCCGTAAATTCTCGCTACATGGAATGGGGCGGCGTTTCGGGCCGCGCCCTCGGAGGCATCTAGCTACGAGTTGGCAGAGTTGCAGTGAATATTGTACTTCCTTTCATTCTTACCTTTATTTTCTCCACTTCGCCTATCGTGTTTCCCGTTTTGTGCTCAATGGAGTTTGCGAAACACCATTTCAGAAATTCCTCTGGTGTGATCTTCATACATATCTATATGTATATACTTACACAGGTTAGTTAAACTTCGTGGCTCTTTTTATGGAACTGTTAGTTCCGTATGCGGATGTAAAATGAGGTTCTCTTTGCCTTAGAGTGAATTTCAAAGTTAGAAATCGTTAGCAAGTTTTCCACTCTGGGTTGAAGAAAATAGGTGATGCTGCCGATCTTAGCAGCGAAGCTAATGTAGGACATAAACCGCTTCACTTTATCTTACTTTCACGTTCTCCAAAAGTCGTTTGTTGACCTTCAACTTGTGCATCGAGTAGCTGTATTGCCTGTTAATTATCCTCCAGACATTTGCCAATGGGAAGGAAGGCTATTTGGCAAGGGGGACCACCTATCGCTAGATTTGCCCCAGAAACAAGAGGGTCATGAAACAGAGGCCGGCACCGCAACCTACCATTTGATGCATCATCACGTAAAAAAAAGGTGTTTGAATCGGAAACTTTCTTTTTTGAATGATGAAGAAAAGCAGCAGCGCAACATTGATTTTCCCGCATAATTTCTCGAATAAATCCCCTTTTCGAAAATACTATTGTGCAGATACTTGTTTTCCAGGAAGTAGCGAGAAGGGCTCGACTGGATCTTGCCACAATGATCAGAAAGTTCGCTGAATAGCTCTACATGTGAGTATAAACTCTTACTACAGTATTGGGGTGTGTATACAAGTCTGTTGGTACCTGCTCGTTGGTGCCCCTGCTTCTACTGAACCCAGCAGACGTTTGAGTGTACACAGGGAACGTTCGAGCGATATAGCGTGCACAACTATATCGCGAAAGTATCCCGCACATTGCATAAAGGTGTCGCCGTCCGGCACACTAAGGCCTCTGGTCCATAACACCTTAGGATCCGTACCTAGGGAGTCATGGAGTCTTTGGCCACAAGCCACAATTTCGCCACCCTGAACTGTCGATCGCCGTCGAGTGATATCCAAAAACTGCGCTATCCAGACTTCTGAGCTATTTCCATGCACCGTTTGCTGCTTTGCAGGAAACCCGCCTCAAGGATAGACCCGTCATCAGCGTCGGAGAGTACACCATCTACTGCGGCAACGCTGACGATAGGAGAGTGGGAGGCTGTGCAATAGCTGTAAGGAAGGATTTCAATGGTATGGTCAAGGAGTTCGGCTCAACGTCGTGTCGGAATGCATTCGTACGACTGCGGGATCACAGAGGATTCAATCTGTGGATAGTGAGTGCTCATGCGCCCACTGAAACCGCCGAAGACAATTCGAAGGATGCGTTTTATGAGGAACTCAATACGTTGCTGGCCAGGATACCTTGTCAACATGCTGTTGTCGTGGGGATTGACGCAAATGCGAAGATGGGACTTGATCAGGAATCCGAAGTACTCGGTAAATGGTTCTACCCAGTGGAGCAAACATCGGACAATGGCTACCGCCTTGTCGACTTTTGTGAACGCAGTGGTCTGATTATTGCATCGACATTCAAGAGGAATCATCGCCGCCATCAGCTTACGTGGCAGGGACCAACCCGGCTATCTCCAGAAGAGCAGCGGAAGCGGAAGATGACAACTTTGAAACTACAGCTTGACTATGTCCTGACGAGGAATATTCCAGTATCGGACATTCGAAGATCTAGAGCTGTGTGGGATGTCGCATTCGATTCGGATCACCGTCCTGTTCTGTTGAACTTCACTGCGAGGATTCATAAGAGGAAGCGAGGGCTCAGCCTCTCCAGAGGATTGACATGACAAGTCTCAGAGATGAAGAGTGCAGAAGGAATTTCCGACAACGCGTTTCTATTCACATCGGAGTACGGACTAAGAAGAAACTTTGCGACGCGGATTCTTTTGTCAAATGCATCCAGGACGCTTCGAAAGAGGCACTCCCGGTTGTACAGCCTAAGAAGAAGTTCGCCTACGTCTCAGAAGAAACAACATCTACCTACAACAGAGTATGTGCTCTCCGAACTGCAGGAAACTTCGTGGAGGAGAAGCGTCTGAGGAGGAAGTTGCGTCGGCAGCTTCAAAGTGACCGCGAACGAGAGTGGACGTGTAGAGCTAAGGAGTTCGAGAAGGCTTGGGAGGAGAAGAATCCGAGGAAAGCCTACACGTTGCTGCGACAGTATAGCGGGAAGATGAAGAGATGTTCTCCTGTCTTGAACACTACCAATGGAGTTGCAGTTGGTGATGCGACGCTGCCAATATGGAAGGATTACTTCAGTTCACTACTGAATCGTCCAGCGCCATCAGTACCTGAGCTCCCGCATGTTCAGAGAGCACATTACGATGTCAGTGAGGAACCGCCGACTGAGTCTGAAGTTTTGGATTGTGTCCGGAAAATGAAGAATGGAAAGGCAGGTGGAGATGACAACATCACTGCTGAAATGCTGAAAGCTCTTCCTCCGTCTGGGATTCGTGAAATGACCAACACCATCCGTGCCATATGGATGAGCGAAAGGATACCCGATTCGTGGAGACATGCGATCATCGTACCTCTTCACAAGAAGCTATCCGTCACGGATCCTAAGAACTACAGAGGAATCTCTCTACTCCGTGTCATGTACAAGGTTTTAGAACGTATCATTCTCGAGCGACTTATCAAACATCGTGAAGGAACGACCAGAGATGAGCAAGCCGGTTTTCGACCTGGAAGATCGTCCATCGACCAAGTGTTCGTCGTGAGAAGAGTAATTGAATCGTGGCAGCGGTTTTCGAAGCCATTACAGCTTGCTTTTTTGGACTTTGAAGCCGCGTTCGACTCTCCTCATCGTGATCGATTGCTCAATGCTCTGCGAGCAGATGGAGTCCCGGAAAAGTATGTTCGGTTAATCGAGGACATGAACAAAGGAACAACAGCAGCAGTTCGTACACCTGTCGGATTTACGTCAGCTTTCGAGGTGAAAACAGGAGTAAGGCAAGGAGCCGTTGCAGGACCTTTCTTTTCAACTTCGCCGTTGATGACATCATGCGTAGAGTTGCAGAACAGTTTCCTGCGGATGTGATCCTAACACCATCAGGACGCTCCTTGTCGACCTGGAGTACGCCGACGACATTGTGTTATTCGCTGAAAACAACGCAAAACTGCAAAGGATTGTGAACCTCGTTTCGAAGTATGCCGCAGCCTATGGACTTCGTCTTCGTCCCGACAAATGCAAGCAGATGTGGGTCTCTCAGAGGCCTTCAACTGGAGTTTGTGTGGACGGACAACGTATCGAACTGGTGGACGATTTCTGTTATTTGGGCTGTTTGCTGAAGAACGATGGTAGTTATGCAGCGGATATTCGACAACGATGTGCGAAAGCTACGTCTGCATTCAATTCTCTAACCAAGTGTTTGTGGTCTACCACCATCGCGAAGGAAGTCAAGTTGCGCGTCTACCTATCCGCTATTCGCCCTATCATGATGTACGGATCGGAGACGTGGGCAGCACCGAAAACGCAGATGGAAAGGTTGGATTGCACGGAGAGGAAGCTTTTAGGCGTTTGCTTGGATATTTCTGGCCGCGTGTATGCCATAACGAAGACCTTTACAAGGAAATCGACGCAGTACATCAACGCTTGACACGAGGGAGGTGCCAGCATCTCCTAACGCCATCTCAAGCAGCAATGGAAAGTCGACTTCGACTGCTCGGGCATATACTAAGAAGAACGCCGGATCGTCTCGTACAACACGCTTTAAAAATGCTTCCAAATCCTGTCTGGAAACGGCCACCTGGGCGTAGGCGAAAGTTCTGGACGGATGTGGTTAAAGAGGATTTAAAGTCACTCGGCATCGAAAGACAGTTCAGGCGCGATGTTTCGTTTCGCAGGAAATGGAATAGTGACAGCTGGATGGAATGTGTTCAAATTGTGGCTGAAGACCGTGAAAAATGGACACGGCTGACTACTAGGACGGCACACCTCGGTGAAGATGCGGAATGACCGCGTCAGGCGAAAGCCAACCGATTAAGTCAAGTAAGTCACTACAGTATTGCCAACCTTCGATACTCGGTTACGAACAGGTATCTATATTACAGAGTCGAGCCAAAAAGCTTTGTTTGAACGTTTGCACAGTGAAGGCGACTACATCACTCATGTCGAATGCACGGTGAGCTTGTATGGATTTCTTCACCAATTCATTGACTGCTTTTTTTCCTGAATTTTAAAACTTCGTCATTCTAGGCAAGATGTGCGCTTGTAAACGTACGTGGTGTGGAATAGACCACTCGGCTGGATCCCTTCAGATGTAAGATCAATTTTTGTTTCGCGATTTCGTACTCCAAAGAATTTGGTTTAATTCTCATGCTTACCCTCTTTCCAGAGAAGAACTTATTGGCCAACCGGTTCGGACACTCAAATCCTTCGTCGGACGCGGCGCGGTCGCGTCGCGCTCGCATTGGGGCGCCATTTTCCTCAGCTCCACTCGCAGCATTATGTCCGTACTCGGATTTGTACTTCGTGAACGGGATTTTCACTTCTATCTGCGATGGTCAATTGGTCAATAGGTTCTCCTTCAACTACAATTGATTTGAGGACGACGAATCACTACGGAAAGGCAGACATCTTCATTCAGTACAGAAAATGTCCACTTTAACCATGCTTTCCATTGGTTTTTTCCTGCTATTTTCTAGGAGTGTTAGTTTCCCAGCGCCTGTTTTTTCTCAATAGATAGTTACCGACCAATCCTCTGGCGATTATTAATTTTTAATCGCCAACCTTGCGGTGTCGCTAGCACTTGTACAATGTGCTCACTCCACATAACTTGAATACGATTATCCCTCTCATAGTTCGATATAGTACCCAACGACCCTCCTCGTCTCACTAGTACCCGTTTTTTATCCAGCGTTCCATTCTCTGGGTCAGTCGACTGTCTGCGGTCCTCGCGCATCTTAAAAAAGAAATGGCTATCAACGATACGGTCGTTCGTAATGAATTATACCTCAATTCGAAGTACTTCTATGATTGTTTCCTAATCAAATTTTGTAGCTGCTGCAAATCTTCCTGGCAAGATGCAACTTTTGGTGACTTTGAAAACGCTGGACCATTGGCTATGATGGGAATATGGTAGTTTTATCAGTCTCGAATCTAACTGGAGACATTCTTGTAGTGGTATTTAATATGCTTAAGATGAATTAAAGGCCCACTTATCGATATCATTAAAGTCTAAGTGAGATTACGCCAGCCAAATAGTTCATGTTCTATATCTGTTGTAAGATAAGGTAAGCTTCAGAACATCGAGAAACGGGTACGGTTATGTTTTGAGTAAAATCCGCAATAACATTCCTAACGCCCCGAAAAATGCCTGATGAATAAATATAGCTGCCGAGATGTCGTACGTTCGTGCCGTGGCACTGTGGAGGAAACAACATCACCTTCGTGCAAACCGACATCACTCCCTCCACCGAGAGGGTTTTCGTCATGGGAGAGTCGCTGGCTGGCCCCAGCTCTCCTGAAGATTCTACTACAAAGGGCTGGCGTCGAGAGGAATCCTGGACCTGTGCAGAAGTATCAATGTGCCACCTGCAGCAAGAAAGTCAACTGGAATGGAACAAGCGTCCAATGCTTTGGATGCCAAAGGTGGGTGCACTTCTCCTGTTCAGGTCTTAGTTCTGTGAGGCATCACAACTCATCCTTCCGTTGTGTTCTGTGCTCCGCCCCCAGCAACTCTGATTTCTCATTCACCAACCGCCCCCTCTCTATTGTACATATAAATCTTAACGGCCTTCGCACCAAATTGTCTGAACTCTCACTCTTCGCACGTACTCATCATCCGGATGTTATTATGGTTCAAGAAACCAAACTCTCTCCCTCTACCACTTATCCCCAACCAAACATTCCAGGCTACACTGCCTATCACATCCCAAGGACAGCTCTTGGAGGCGGAGTTTCTACGTTTGTGCTTTCTAACTTACCTTCTCATCTAATTCCAAATGTTCCTAAGGACGGTACTCTCGAGTGCGTTCCCGTTCACCTCCCTCTTAAAACTCCACTATCTCTATTTAATATTTACATCCCTCCTACCACTTCTTGTCCCCCAACCTACAACCCCATACCTCTTCTTAAGCAGTTGCATGACTGCTCTCTCTCCCCATCAGCTGTCTTTGCAGGTGACTTCAATGCTCACACGTTCTGTTCTGCGCTTGAGTCCGACGCCAGAGGGGGAAGACGTCGAGGAATGGGCTGAGGAGTGTGATCTGGTTATCCTCAACGATGATCAGCCTACTCGTCTCCCTTCCTACGGCCGACCTTCTAGCCCGGACATCTCCCTCGTTTCATCCAATCTTTCTAATTCTTGCACATGGTCCACTTCCACAACTCTTCCCAGCGACCACATTCCCGTCTTTCTCCATATTGATCTCTCAAACTCTCTTGCCCCTTATACTGGTATTCGTCAACGTTCTTATCTCAATTTAGGCCTTGCTGACTGGGTCCTGTTCAGAGAGGTTGCGCTCCGCCAGGCAGCTGAGTATCCATGGAATGGCGATGTGCACCAGAAAGAGCATCACATATCTGACGCCATCCGGAAGGCTACAAAAGCGGCCATACCTGAAGGACGTGTGAAAAGTTTCTACCCTAATGTCACCAGGGAGATTCTACAGAAGATCAGGACAAGAGATGAAAAGAGAGCTGAGAATCATTTGGACCCTGAGGTGGCCAAGCTGGATGAAGAGATAAGAAAGGATCTGGACAAGCACAAGAAAGACAGTTGGGAGAAGTTCACTGAAAGGTTGAACTTTAAAACCGACGGAACAACTGCGTGGAAAGTATTGAGGAAGATATCTGGCAAGTGCGCCCCCTCCTCGAACTCTACCATAGAGTTCGATAACAGCGTCTTCAAATCAGGAAAGGCTGCCGCATATGCTCTTGGCAAAAATTTCTTCATCACACGTACCAAGCGTGGCTTACAAAACAGAGTCACGGTAAGAGAACTAAGCCGTCTGCCGCTGATGAACGCCACTGAGGCCTTTACTCCTGCTCAGGTGGAGAAGGCTATCAAGGAAATGCGGAACTCGAAGGCTCTCGGACCTGATGGTATCTCAGCAGCCATCTTGAAGAAGCTTCCCACGGAACTTCTACCGATGATCGCAGATATCATAAACACTTCTTTCCGAACCTGCACTCTACCACAAGCATGGAAGACCGCCAATGTAATACCCCTGCCTAAGCCAGGCAAATCGCAAAGCACGGTGAAGGGCTATCGCCCTATTAGCCTGTTATCACCGATCGCGAAAGTAGCCGAAAAGCTAATCGTAAGGGACCTGGCAGAGCAGAATGAGGCACAGCAACATCAACATGGGTTTAGAAAGCTTCACTCCACCACCACTGCCCTTCTGGAGATTGTCAGCTATGCGGTCGATGGGTTCAATTTCAGAAAGCCTCTTAGAACAGTGGCCGTCGCCCTCGATCTAACCAAAGCATTTGATTCTGTTAACCTAGGACTTTTGTCCGAGAAACTATTAAGTCCTCGCTGCAACCGTGGCAGAAGCGTTGGATCGCAGCGTTTACGAAAGGTCGCAGGGCCACAGTGCTATTCCAGAATCACGTCTCCGATAGTATACCTGTAGCAGCCGGTGTGCCGCAGGGTGGAGTTTTGTCACCTGCCCTCTTCAGCCTGTATATTGAAGACCTACCCGAGCCTCCTGAAGACATAAAAATTGTTGCGTATGCCGACGATATCACCATCATGTGCCGTAATCGTGACATACAGGTAGCCGCAAACAAGATCAGCGACTATCTCGTCGAGCTTAAAAACTTCCTCGATAGTATGATGCTCACAGTTTCCGCGGCGAAGTCTTCTGTTTCGGTATTCACATCTGACCCAAAGGAACACAGCGCCCAACCTGTTGTCAGGTGGGATGGTGACCTCTTGCCTACAGCGCAATTTCCTAAACTGCTGGGCCTCGCTTTGGACCCATCGCTGAAGTTTCACAAAATGCTGAACAGAAGCAGGCAATTATCAAGGCAAAGCTTAATGTGTTGAGAGCTCTAGGAGGAACGTCCTGGGGTGGCAGCAGAGAGACAATCTTGACGACATATCGAGCTATTCTGCAGCCTGCATTGGAGTATGCTGCACCTGTCTGGCAGCACATCGTGTCGGACAGTTCCTGGACTAAGATGCAGCGAATTCAGAATGCTGCACTACGAATAGCCACTGGATGTGCAAAAGCTCACCGATTGAGCACCTTCACGCCGAGGCCCGTATCTTGCCAGTGAAAGAGCATTGTCAGCTCCAGGCTCAGCAGATGTTTATTAATGTCCTTAAGCAACCTAATCATCCGTCGAGAAGACTATTAAATCCCGTGAGAGAGAGATCGATCAGAGTGCCGTTTGCCGATGCTCCGAACAAAGTGAATGTACAGAGATGGACCGACTCGAATCAAGAACGGCTTCGTCTCTTACGCGCGGAGCACACCCGGTTTGTGAAGGATCATCTCGCCAAAGCGGCCGTCAACCCTATTCTCGGTGATGTGCCGCCCAGGGTATGTGATACCGAGTCCGAGCTCGGTAGGCGCGCCAGGTGTATCCTCGCTTCGTTGCGCTGCGGACATTCTCCATTGCTTATGTCTTACCTGCACAGGATCGACATTAGTCAGCCTGACGTGTGCCCGGACTGTGGAAACCAAGGCCACGACACTAAACACCTATTTGACTGTCCGAAGAAGCCAACAACGCTCACTACAATAGACTTGTGGACGAATCCAGTGCTGGTCGCCCAGTTTCTCAACTTGTGACGAAACCCCTCTCAGTGGCTGCAAAGAAGAAGAAGAAGCTCCCTCATTCTGAGATGGTCGAAGTGAAGCTTCTCGGGCTTATCATGCCGCAACTTCCTTATTTCTGTTATATTTTGCCATGAAAGACCGCTCCGTTACTTGCTCCGACTGGAATCGTCCGAGCAAGCTAGGCTTTACCTAATATTTTCGCTTAACAGAAACCCCCTCTTAACGCTTCTCAGAGTTTTCTTCGGAAACTAAAAAACATCTGTTTGGAAACAATCAATAGAAATCGCTAAAAGACTGGTCGGTAACTGTCTAGTAAAAAACCAGGCGCTGCAAAACTTACACTCCTAGAAATTAGCAGAAAAAAAGCCAATGGAAATCATGGTAGGAGCGAACATATTCATGTGTCTGCCTTTTTTTGAATGATTCATCGTCCTCGAATCATTTGCCGTTTCAGGAGAACTTACTGGCAAATTGAATTTAGCAGATAAACACAAAAATCCCGTCCACGAAGTACAAATCCGACTACGGACACAATGCGGCGAGAGGAGCCGAGGAAAACCGCGCCCCAATGCCAACGTGTCGCGACCGCGTCGCGTCCGACGAAGGATTTGAGTGTCCGAACCGGTTGGCCAATAAGTTCTTCTTCTTTCCAGCGTAGAGCCGGAATGCCCCGTTTGGGTGACGGTGAGAAGCATGTGAACGAGGAAGGTCTGTAGACACAGATTTGGGAACAGCGACGATTTTCCCTTTGTAATTCATTTAATACGTGATCTTTTTTGATTTTCATTTCTTGATTGCGCCTTCTAAATATTTGCGATTGTGAATGCATTCTACGTGTCGGTAATTGCGTCTCAGGCTATAAATGGTACTCTTTCGGAATAGACGACCCACTCTGGTGAAAAAGGTTTTCGCATACAGCTACAGGATCATTTTAACATGGTTTTGCTTATTAACATGAAGAAGCATAGAGCAACATGTAAAAATCATGCAAAGAACAAATATGGAACGCCACGGAAATTCATTTCTCACTTAGGTGGGTCGTCTATTCCGAAAGAGCACCCTATAAAATAATACGTGGTTCGCATTGATTTGCTGAGAATATCCAATATTGCAAAATTTTTCTTTGAATTCTTATGGGGTTTTGTACAAGATATCGTTGTTCTTGGAGTTTCTCCGTTGTGTACATGAGCAGTACCTTTGTAGATGACAGTGGATATATAAGTATTTGAATGGATATATTATAGATTATAGTGACTGTACAAATATTTTTTGTGACTGTTTCCTGCCTTTTCCAAGTATTTTGTGTCTTGTCCTCACTACTGCACCATGTCGCTTTACCTATTTCATTCAAGCCTAATATGACAGTAGCGATCAGTGATGACATTGGTAGCTGTATAATTTCTCTATGTAATAATAATGAAATGGTGATCATAATATTGAATGAATTCTAATAGGTTTTAAATTCCAACTGAAATGGTGTAAGGATTCGTCTGTAAATAAAGCTTTTTGGACATTTCCTGTCTTCACAGCAGCATAGGGATGTGAAAATTGGATGGAGACGTTTCAGTTTTTCAGTGGTACAAGAACAAGCAATTCACAAACACCTTTGTTAATCTATTCGTGTAAAAGGAAGGAGGCCTGCAGCTGCTTTTAATCAAATCGGGTCACCCGCGAGAGGAAACGACGCGTGCGGCTCGCAACGCGTACCCGCCGATCGGACACCCCGCGCTACCATAATGGGGACCACCCCGGCCGTAGAGTTACGGATGTACCCGCAATTGGTCCCGCGGAGTATGCCGACAAAATGCCAGAGTATGATATCGTACTTGACCACGCCCATTTTTACATGCCGCAACGACTCTCCTGATTTCGAAATGGGAGCAAAACGCTGAGTCGGTGTTTTGTATGTGCGGCACGGGAAAATGGGCGTGGCCAAGTGCTGTACCATAACCCACCCCTTCACAAAACGTTATTTAGCAGCCGGGATTCTGTGTTACCGTAACCCCATTCGCCGTTGGAACAAATGTGTGATTGAGGAGAAAGATGGGTAGTTTTCGAAGAAGTCCGCCGGAGAACTTTTTCTGAAGCTATCCCTCTTTTTTCATTCATAATCTACATATTTCCATTTTCTCTCTCAGCTCGCGTTATGTTGCAGTTTTGGGCGAACTTAAAGGCAGTGTTCACGATAATCTTCAATTTTGAGAATAATGGCTTAATCGATTGTTTGGCCCCCGGGTAGAACAGTAATTACGAATAAATCGAGAAAAACGCACCAGAAGAGCAAGAAATCCTTTACTCTCACTGGAACTGTTCGTTGTGACAATGAAATCTTGTGTTGATCAGTCTTTTGCAATTCGCTACCCTATGTTGCTCTGTTCTTTCCTTCGGACCCTAACTAATGCTGTTTTGTCTAAAATATTCTTCTATTTTCGACTAGCCCCATTTTTTACCAGTGAAAATCACCGTGAGCATGTTTATCCAATCGGACAACTAGTCCAGACCAGAGAATAATGTTTTTAAAATAAGACGTTTCAGTGCGTTTCTCGCCGTTTCTGCGTAAATTTGGTAATACTTGGTGGCCAAAGCATTGTTTTGAGTAGAAAACTCGGGAACGAGATTGTTTCATCGTGAACACTGCCTTTAACGCGAGATCACCACCCAGTTGTATTATGACTAATTTCATATGAGTTACTCGCAGTTAGTTCTAGTTTTGTCAGATCACGGCTACCGATCGCGGAGTCGTAGCTGCACAGCCGCGGAGCCGCACAGGCACTACCGCGGAGCCGCTGCGACACTACGGCGGAGTCGCAGCGGCAGTACCGAGGAGCCGCAGTGGCACTATCGCGGTGCCGCCACGACATTGCCGCTGCGACTCTGCGATAGTGCCGATTCGGTGCTTGTAGGAGCCGAAGCGGCAGCGGCGATTTCTTTGATTTACATGAGGTCCCTCTATGTCTTGTTTCTGATCATCTGATGTCTTGAAATGAAACTACTCCCTTTAATTAGAGTTATTAGATTGTTGGCTAAGTATTGGAAAAAAAGTGGAGCGGCACATGTGAATAACATTTGGGCCAATCTAAAGGGTGAAGGTTTTTGCCGTTTGCCGGCCTTTTTTTGGGATTTTCTTGCCGATTGCCGTTTGCCGAAATCTCAAAATCGTTTGCCGCACATCCCTGCTTCCGACGCCATACCACTCAGCTTTGTCAAGCAGATCGCTCTTGATATTGCAGGTCCCCTGGAGTTTATTTTCAGTCTGAGCTTCATGTCTGGTGAAGTCCCCATCAAATGGAGGCAATCATTTGTTACCCCCATTCCAAAAAAGCCCCCTTTCACAGACCCTGCTAATTTCAGGCCAATCAGTATAACATCTATTTTCTCACGGCTGTTTGGAAAAATTCTGAAGAAGAGAATCGTTTGTCACTTGGAAGCAAATCAGGTTATCTCTCCCTTTCAACATGGTTTCCAGGGAGGGAAGTCCACTGTGACGGCAACCATAGAAGCGCTAAACAAGTGGACGGCTTTCCTAGATGTTGGGAAGAGTGATGATGTTGTGTATTTTGATTTTGCTAAGGCTTTTGATAATGTTCCTCATGACAAATTATTGCAAAAACTCTCAATGGTTGGTATCCATCTGCGAATAGTTTCATTGGTATGTTCTTTCCTAACTGACAGGACGTTCTCGGTCTGTGTTGACTCTTCTCACTCAACTCCAAGGCCAGTCCTGAGTGGTGTACCACAAGGCGGGGTATTGTCGCCCATACTTTTCAACATATACACTCACGAAATCGCCGGTCTTGTCACTTCCTGTGGCACCGGTTTCAGTGCATTTGCGGATGATATCAAGATCTATCGGGACGTTTCCCAACCGGAGAGCTGTATCCTGCTACAACAGTCTATTGACATTGTTAGTACTTGGTCTCGCGATTGGAATCTCCCGTTGGCAAAAGAAAAAACGAAGGTTCTCCATTTGGGTAATAGCAATGCTAACAGTAAATATACTGTCAGTGGCTGTCAGATCCAAGAAGTTGACCAAATAACTGATGGTTCACTATTACTACAAGTCTGAGTTTTGATAAGCACTGCGAATCCATCTCGAATAAAGCAACTTTTGCTATGAATTATATTTTCAGGGGTTTGTCAACTTGCAATCCCTCTGTGCTTATCAGAGCTTATACCGCGTATGTAAGGCCTCTACTCGAGTACGGTACCCCGGTATTCAACCCCGCCAAACTCAAGAACATTAATAGATTGGAAAAGATAGAGAACAATTTTACTAGAAGAGTTCTTATCAGAGAGCATGGCTTCATTTATGGGCAATTGCCCTCCGCTGCTGACAGAAATGCACTCTTTGGCCTAGAGCCTTTGGCCTAGAGCCTTTGGCTCTCAGAAGGAAAAAGAACGATTTGTTTCTGTTCCATCATATCCTTTTCAATGGCAAGTTTGGTCTTAGGCCTGGGGATTTCGTGAGAACGAGAGATTCGGTAACCCGGGGGGGTCCGTTTAAATTCCACCGTATCTTGTCAAATCTTGAGTGTCGGCGCTGCTTTTTCACTATATGTATATGTTTATTACACTCACTTAAGGCAAATGCGTGATAATACGACGAAGATATGGAGAGAAGACAAAGTTATATCAACTAAACCAGGGAAAAAGGCAAAAACCAACCAAAAAAACTGGAGCAAAAAGTTCTGATACCCTATACACCCTACCAGTCAAATAAACAATGATCTATCTAAAGAAAGAAGCAACAAATAGAAAAAAGTTAAGTCTCGTAGCTCAGAATTATTTGGGATACTAGTCGCCTAAACTGGCCCAAGGAAGTAAGCGCCGGTGACTCTTCTAGCGATTTTCAGGTATGCGCTACCCGCCCTATGTGGAAAAGATCTAACCCCAACACTGGTAATTGGACGACTGAGGAATATTTTCATTTTTCACCTCTGGTTTTCGACGTGACCAGTTTGAAATAGGGTGCAAGCCTGGAAATACCGCTGTTTTTCAGAAGTTTGTGAACCATGCAAAGGTCAAATACTCTGCGCCGAGAATTCAGCGTTGGTAACCCGAGATATTTGTTCCTTATGTGGGACCTGGGTATTTTGGAATTCAGGAAACCACCGATTCGAATCATCAGCTTGCGAGTGAAACTATTCTGGACTTTTTCGAGCGCGTCAGTATCCTTTTTCTTGTGCGGACAGAAAACTGCTGTTCCAGATTCCACAATGGGTCGTATATAAGTCTTGTATGCTCGGAGCAGAACCTGTTTGTTTTTAGTTGAGATTTCCTTATAAATCTGAAAAATTCGCCTGTGAGCCGACTGACATTTGATTTTGACATGCTCAGAAAAATCCAACTTCCTATCGTAGTTAAAACCAAGATTTCGAACCGCGTCTACCGCTGGGAGCGCGACACCAGCATATGTATATGAATGGGCCGTAGGCGCCGGACTCAGATGAACCCGCATAAACACGGTTTTCTGCGGAGCTAGAGGTAGCTGCCATTCCTTCGCCCAGTCAACCATCAGGTTAATCGCCTCCTGCAGCACTTGGGTGTCTAATGGCTGAGAAATGACTTTGTAGAGCTTTATATCATCCGCGTAAAATTTCACAGAAACATTTTTGTCTGGAAAAATGCTGGGAATGTCCGCTGTGAAAATGCTAAACAATATTGGTGATAATACACCCCCTTGTGGCACTCCGCTTTCTATGTTTTTCACCTCGGAATAACAATCCCCGACTCTCACTTGAAACGTTCTACCAGATAAGAAATTGGTAAGCCAGTCTGTCAAAATCGGATGAAATTGCAGATCCCGTAGTTTTGATAGCAGTTTCAAGTGCGAGACACGATCAAATGCCTTTGCAAAGTCAAAATAAATGACATCGCAACTGCATTTCTTGTCAAGGGCCTCGGTCCAATCATTTATGCATTCCAAAAGGTTCGTTTCTACCGATCTTCCAGGTACAAAACCATGTTGGCTCCTGGGAATGATGTTGTTCGAAAACAGATGTAGTACGATGTGCTCTTTTAGGACCTTCTCAAACAGTCTGCAGAAGAGTGAGGTTATGCTAACTGGTCTATAACTTCCTGGATCAGCAGCGGGTTCTTTTTTCAGAATTGGTGTAACAACACTAATAGATTTGTCCCGGTATTCGAAGATCTCAGTAGGACCGATACTATTCCTATAAACTTCGGCGCTTATAAGAACTTAGTGCACGTGAAACTGGCTTCCGGGGAGCGGCGGAGTGACCCTTCGTAGTGCTGGGTTACTCGTTTCCCTGTGCTATTCTTCGGACTGATCCAACGTTGTTATCGTTTCATTGGTTTACAGTATCTTTGCTTTGAATATTCCGTTTGAGGTTGATTGTTTGTTTTCCTGTTTTCTCGTTTTTTTTTTCACACGAGTGTAGACTTGTGTAAATAAATAAATAAATATACTATATATATACTGTGCTTATCTGGGCCAAATTCCGGTCCGCAATTGCGTCTCGACACGCTTTGCGGCCGCACGCTCCCGAGTCAGAAGAGTTTCCAGCGCCGCAGCTGCCGATCTGCTGACTCTAGGTGGGTTTTGGAAACTGGAAACTAAGAAAAATTGGAGAAAATTGTATCAAAAAGCCACATCGTGTCGGCTTTGGCGCTGGAAACCCGACTGAATCGCTCGCGAGCGGCCGCAAAGCGTGTCGAGACGCAATTGCGGACCGGAATTCGACCCAGATAAGCACAGTATATATATATATATATATATATTAGACTGAGATCAGCCACGGGGAGTGTTTTTGTTTTGAAACTGAGGGTATTTATCATCTACATTGTATTCTTAGGTATTTAGAGCGCATTACAGTGTTTTTCTTGCTTGTATCCCTTCAATTAAAAAGCTGTGTTCTTTTGAATTCTGCATATGCCTTTCTCTTATTATTTCTATCTGAATCGTTCCATTTCTTAAATCCACGGTTCAACATAACATAACATCAGTCGAGGTCGTTATGTGTCGCTCAGATAGGGAATTCGATCGCAACTTCACTCCTTCGGTACACTATTCAATGACCAGTATTTGCTTATTTAGAGAGATGGCCGAATGCTTCCTCTGCGGTCTGGAAGTGAAGAGGCTATACGACCATTTATTCAGTAAGCACGGATACACTAAAAGTGAGGTGCAGAAATTGAAAGAAAGCAGAGCTTGTATTCGAAGGAGGGGCGAAGCTAATCCTACCGACGTATTTCGATGTAATGGCTGCCAGCGAGAATTTTCCTTGAGGAATTCACACATACGACATGAAAGACTGCTAGAGGAGTACGCCCCAGAACGTGTTGAAGTTTGCGAATTCTGTTTCCGCGAAAGCCCCGCCGATAATAGCACAATAATCTACTGGCTGATGTGCTCTAATTGTGATGTTTGGGCACATATGGATCATTGTGGGGAACTAGATGAATTATGTTCTGTATGTAAGATCGGTTGGTTGCAATATAGCGAAAGTTGACAGATCTTTCGAATGATCTCCCAGTAATAATAAGTCAAGCTGATCTCCTGGAATGATAACGAATACGGATACTCGCCCCGTGTTGTTAACTTGCTCGCCTACATCGCCAGAAAGGCCAAGTGTTTGACGCGCTCACCGTTTGCGCACTCAATGAAATATAGTTTTATTTTGTGTATGACTGTTACCAGAAGTTGTGCTGTCGATTGCTTTCCAATTTGCTCTGTTTCTCACGATATCTATGTGCTATATCTAGGTGCATCTTAATAAACACATATGGCTGATACCTTCTTTCATGTAAACGCAGTTCTTTTCAACATGTCAATGCTGTAGTGATTTTTCCGCTACCTCTAGTCACTACCTTTCACTCTTCGTGACTGAAAAATAACTGCATCATGACAGAGAAGTCGTACATACGTTCACTACGATTGACCATTCACGATCGCATATCTCATCACAAGAACGTGCTTTCCGAATGTCGAGTTCTCACCACAATAAGGAATGCCCGGACGTATGCTTGATCGGAATGTTCTCCTCCTTACATTTGCTTACGAGTTTCGTGGTCCGGGTGCAGCTGCACTTTAACACCATATCTGAACCTTTGTTTGATAAAAAAGTTTGGTCTGCAATAAAAACCATGACTGTGAAAGATTTTCAGCAAGCTCGTTTTTATAGTGCTGCGCGCATTCACATTTTTGGTAAGGTAATCATCTATTGAATTAGTCCGGTATCGTGCCTACCGTTACTGCTAAGCAATATCATTTTTTCATCTCAACATCCACACCTTTCACTTATCTTTTTTTAATGTTTTTTCCATTCGCTTTTTTTTGTTTCGTTACACACATGTGCTGACGCGCATGTAATAAATGTAAATGTAATCTTGGGCCCAACAATCAGTTGCTGACGAGATGGACCCCTAGAAAACAAGAAACGGTAGGCCAGCTAACAATTCAAAAGAACACAGCTTTTTAAGTGAAGGGATACAAGCAAGAAAAACACTGAAATGCGCTCTAAATACCTAAGAATACAATGTAGATGATAAATACCCTCAGTTTCAAAACAAAAACACTCCCCGTGGCTGATCTCAGTCTAAAATACCACTTATGTGCGACGCTGGCGCTCGATGATATCATAACGCGCTCCACGGCGAATGGGGTTACGGTAACACAGAATCCCGGCTGCTAAAAAACGTTTTGTCAGCCCTTCTCAGACACCTGGCCGGTTGTACGGCGGCGGAAAAGGCCTTGCCGGTGCAACGGCGGGAGCAAAAACGGGGAGGAGTCGAGTTGTCCGTTGCACCGCAGATAAAGTAGGCACGCGACGTAGCCGCTCGCACAGAAGCGGTTGAACGGCGCACGGATTTCTCGAAGTTTCCTGCAATGCTTTTCGTTCTCTCCCCACTTTCATTCAATCGCTGGCTGTTCTTTTTTCTCCAAATGTTCATTATTTGTGCCCAGATTATCACGCACATCGTCATTTCATTATGCCACACTGAATTCCATGAAACACCCACTCCACTTCAGATATTGCGATGAAATGTTGGAGTATGATGAGGAGTTCCATAAATGGCTTCCCAATAAGGTAGGTTACACATTTTCACCCTCTTGTATGCGTGTAAATTCGAAATTTTCCAGCGTCTTGGAAAGCGAGCAGCTACCCCTACTGACGCGAACTATTGAAGAATGGTAGAAACGGCCGAAATCGACACCTGACAGTTTCCACATCTCCTGCTGTACGTAATCCTTGTCGTTGACTCTGCTGCACTTAGTTTTCTTAAATTATTTCTCATCTTCCGTCTAAAGCTGTGGCGTAGATATTCAAGATGTTGAGTATGTTCTGCGAAAAAAACATGGCAACCGAAATAAAACGGGCGGCATAAAACAAAAAAACGAAATCCAGCGAGAAGGTGAGATGTAATTCAGATGTTTTGGATTTATGAATTTTTCATGTTAAAGAGGAACAATCCAGTACCCGTGACCTCAGTTAGGTCGCAAATGACTTGTACTTTAATTTTGCAACCGGTGTATCCCTTGTTGCTGATAGTAGATATTTTAGTTAGATTTTATATAGTTTTGTAGACGTTAAAATTTTATGGTTTTCGTGATTGGAAGAAAAAACGGGGTTTTTTCGATGGGTTTTCATCAAAGGGGTTCTCGAAAACGTGTCTTTTGAAATGTTACCGGTCTCCATTCTCTGTTGTTAGTTGAATATATTGCTAACCCAGTTATATCTATATAT
This sequence comes from Aplectana chamaeleonis, assembly GCA_029168955.1. Classification (NCBI taxonomy): domain Eukaryota; kingdom Metazoa; phylum Nematoda; class Chromadorea; order Rhabditida; family Cosmocercidae; genus Aplectana; species Aplectana chamaeleonis. The sequence continues at coordinate 482,560 of JAPDOI010000196.1, forward strand.
TGGTTTCTCTTTATGAAAAAAATTTTGTTCCACATTGTGTTCTATAAAAAATCTCCTGTTTCCTGAAATGTATTGTTTTTTTTTCTGAATGCTTGTGAGAAGGTGATTGTTTATTTTCTTTCTTTTCTTGTTGTGAATACAATTATCACATATTGTTTCGTAGCAATTTATTATATTAGATTCCACCAAGTAGGCTAAAATTCTTGTTGTTGAAGTTATCTGATATAGTTGAGATGTTCGCCTTATTTGTTGTAAAAGTGATCGTGGCAGTTACTCCTAATAAAATGAATTCGATGTTATTTTCTAGAAATTCACAACGACGTGAAGCAGTATATGTAGCATGTGGGCAATAAATTATTCCACTCACAGTGCATTGTGAGTGAACTAGTACGATAACGCCTTAATAAGGAGTGTAATCCTGCTCCATATTCGTGTAGAATCGGTTGCTTCGCGTTTCGAAAACGTTTGAATAGCGGTGGAGAATCGGATGTTTGGCGGTGGGGTGTCGGTTGCACGCCGGTGCAATGTCAGTGGCCCCTCGGAGTGTCTTCGCGGCGCCACCGACATTCCCGCGCTGCACGACCGGCCAGGTGTCTGATTTCAGGCGATAGCATCGGAGAGCCGAAGTAAAAGCTCAAGAATGGTATGAATTTCAAGCGGAAGCCCTAATCAAGAGCTTGCCACCCGCTATCATTCCGTCGGCGACCAGTGCAAGGTGAGCGCGCCGACGTGGAGTTGCGAGCGCGCCGCCGTAATGCGGTGAGCAGGTGGCGAGCGCCAGCATGCCAGTGCTCGCCACCCCCTACCATTCCGCTCGCGGGCCGCGCGAGGTGCTGCGCGCCGCCGGACTTTTGGTTAGCGGGTGGCGAGCAGGGCTCATGCCGTTTAGACAGGTGGAACAAAATGCACAGCCGTCAAATATATTGTGGCGTGTGCAACTGCACACCATGCTCACACATTACGCGCAAATATGCAAAAATCGCTCCATTCGTTGAAATGGGTGTTGGGCGAAAAGTTACGTTAACCAGCGGTATTTCGCCTGTAAAAGCATAACAGGCTGATTCGGCGACATTTACAAGCGTTTAGCTCGATTTGGAAGCGAAAACTCCCAGTGGAAGACAGGATAGTCGATCTTATTTCCCTACGCAACCGTTGATGACGTTCACATTTCCAGCCTTGAGTCAATCGTTTTGTTGTGTAACTTTTAGTTGTACATCTGAGAAGGTTGAAAAGGCAAGGGTGATGGCCTTATGGACAAATCCGTTACTGGTCGCCCAGTTCCTCAACCTATGACAAAACCCTCAATGTGGCTGCAAAGAAGAAGAAGAAGGGTGATGGCAGAGTTTCGGCAGCCTTATTTGCACCAAACCTTTTCTATGACGTTTTTTCTACGTTTTTGTACATGTAGGTCACATTTGCTACAGTCGCCAGCTAAAGCATCTAAACATATTTGATGCATATATGGGATCGATTTCAATAGATTGTTGTCTTATTCCGACTAAAACAACATTGGCGATAATTATACTGTAAAATATGACACAGATTCAAGGTGTTTCCGGCAATATCACGATCAATGAGAGCAATGGTAGCGCTTTACTAATATTTATAGTCAATATCAAAAATAAGAAGAACGCTGCTCTTATTTTTGCGCGATTGTGGATGCTTACTCTTGGATTTTGAAAGCGTATGAAGAAGAAATATGAGATACTGCAGCTTACTAGCTACTCATGTGATCTAACAAGGGGAATCCTTCTAGTCATGAAATGTACTTTTCTAAAGCCATTTTTGGACGTGGAGTCCGAATATGTCCTTCGCAGCTGCCTAGACGCACTCTGAAAAAAGTTATGGGCGTTTTCGAAAGCCTCGCGGCAGGGTAAGGGTACCCCATCACGGATTTTTTGGGTGTTTTGAAAAAAATTTTCGGATTTTGCTCCAAACTTGTATGCAGGGGTAATATAGGGTACTAAACACGATTCTTTGGTCCGTTTGTCGAAATTCTGAGATTTAATGTAGGTTACGGTATGCGCGATGCTACACAGGGGCAAAACATACCTTAATAATCCGAAAATCGACAAATAAACATCAAATTCATATTCAGCACACCGAATAATCCCGGCATAGAACATTTGAATTCTTAGACATTCGTGTTAAACGCTTCTTGAACCCCTTCACTGATATAAATGAACGCTCAGCCAACAATCGGCGCAAGTGGAAAACGCTATTACTCCTTTCAAAGAAACCCTTTTCACAAATGTTTTATTCTTCATACTTTTCCATCGTGTAAATCAGTTTCGTATTTAGTGATTGTATTTTCTTCTAGTTTTCCTTACTTTGTGCCTGGATCAACTATATCCACGTCCAGCTTTTCATTTTCCATGCTTGCCAGTTTGCTTACCCAATGTAATTCTTTTGAACTCTCACAATCATTTGATATGCGATCCCGCACTGATAGGTGTAGCATAACTTTTTGATTTTTCAGAGATAGGTGACTAAATTTTGTAATAACGCAATCTAATAAAGTATCTTGCAAGCTCGTTGTATTCTGAATCGTAACTGCTAGTACAAGAAGGTAGAAAAAATCCGCCATGAAGAAGAATCGCTGAAAACATGGACTCCAATAAAAACAAAAAGCTTATCAAATGTTATGAAGGCGTAAAGTGTATGAACTTCATCAACGGTTGAGTAGGGAAATAGGATCGACTATCCTGTCTTCCACTGGCAGTTTTCACTTCCAAAATAAGCTAAACGCTTGTAAATGTCGCCCAACCAGCCTGATATGCTTTTACAGGCGAAATACCGCTGATTAACATAACTTTTTGCCCAAAACTCTCATTTCAACTGATGAAGCGATTTTTGCATATTTGCGCGTAAAGCGTGAGCAGGGTGTGTAGTTGCACACGCCGCAATATATTTGACGGCTGTGCATTTTGTTCCACTCCGACATTCGGACGGTTCAACTACCGTGGAAAATCCGTTGAACTAATGTCCACACTGGAAATCAGCAGAATTTCCCCCTTAGTTCAACGGAAATTGCTCGGTAGTTGATGCGGATTTCAGAACAGAAGTGCTGATTGGAGGGAAATTTGAATAATTCCTGCATGGATATTTCTACACGTTTTAGCAAGTTTCTCCTTACGGTGTAATGTTTTCTCTTTGTACCTGAACTCACCTGGCCCCTAACCAGGTGTGCACTTTCTAGGCTCATCAAAAATCAATCAAAATGAAAATGCTCCTCTTGCCTGCTCCCACGATGGAGCACCCATGAAGGTGCAGGAGCAGGCACTCGCACCTCCACTCATCACGAAGGCAGAGCACGAGGAGTTAACACTTGACAATGAAGTGAATCGGTCTAAAGCCTAGTTTTGACTGCATCGCTGCTATTTTTTATCGCAGCGATTTTGCACCCGCTGCTGTAGCGACGTAGCAGCGGCAGCGATTCTGTTCATAGTGCATATACTCACGGATGATCGAAGAAATTCAATCAATCAATGAAATTAGTGGCTGGTATTCATCAATAACGCGTTTCGACTCGAAAACACTGATCTTGTCATGTCAAATGGTCAACTTTCACTGGACGAAACGTGTCATTCGGTGGCAATCGCTCCATCGCTGCCATTTTGGCCGCGATGGAGCGATGGTCAGCGACCATTGAGAATCGCTCTTGGAACAGCGATGCAGTAAAACATAGGATTTCGTCGCCGCGACCCAGCGATGTAGGACATTTGCCACGAAGCGATAACAACTGGAGCGGCTTTCCATTACGCGCGATGAAAAAGGAACAGTTGTCTCTCGCATGGCCGCAGCGACCACCTGCAGTCAAAACTAGGCTTAAGCCCACCTCGAGACGGCTCGTATGTGCCGCTGGTTTGATTTTGGCGTTCAACATTGCGTCGGAGCCGTCGTCTGTCGGCACTGCGCACGCGACGCAGCATGCAGCGCGGCGATAAGCCCAGCAGTTCAACGCAGCGTTCTCATCAGTTCAACTCCTCGACAAAATAGCCTCAGTAGTTCAACTCGAACGTCGTTTTCCCCCAAAGTTCAACGCTGCGAATGTCGGAGCACCTGTCTAAACGGCATGAGCCGGCGAGCAGGGCTGGGCACACGACCCGGCATGACGATTCTGAATATGCACCCCCCTTAGCTCGGTAATTTTTAGGCACCCCCTTATGTGAAATCGAAACCGGCTGTTTTCCGAATAGTTGGACAGCTATGATCTTGACTTCCTGATTTTGATAAACAAGAATATAAAAAAGCACTGAATAGAGAAAATTCCGAAAATGGCAACAAAAAGGGTAGTGTAATTTCTGAACTTCAAAACAGCCCCATGAGGAAAATTTGTTAGTAAGACGGTAAGTTATGACAAAAGATAAAACATTTTCCAATACAAAACAATTGAACAATTACCAACAACAGAACTACTACTATTGCGATAATTAATGTTTTCTGTCGAATGTTTTCATAAACTATGAAGGATTAGTTAATCTGTGTTTGATTGTTCTGATGTGGAAATCAGAACTAATTTGTGTTGTGGAACAATGTTAGGATTCATGTGATTCGTAGGGAGTAGAAAACCCGAGTTTTACCCTCCTAGAATGCCGCAACCCCTCAAAAATCGGCTTGCCATGCGATACGGTGTTTGTACGCAGCTACACAGCGCACACGGGAATGGACGCGCACACAATATTAATAAAAAATGTATTTTATTACAGAATGGGGAGGAGAAAAGAAATGAAACCGAAGAAAATGGAAGATGGTAAAGGTAGTCTATTCTGGATGTACCCATTTTAGAAATTTAATGTAAATAAACAAAGTTAGAGCGGGTGTCAATATTTAGCCGTGATAAGGTTCATTCAAACGAACCTAGTTGATCAAAACTAGCATTAAACTGAGAGCAAAGGATATTGTGAGAAAGAGGAGAATCTGGCAATTATTTTAGCATCAATGGGACCGGTTTTTAATGTGATTTAAAGACCTTAAATCTCCTCCCGGTTTTACCCTGAAAACCGGGACGAGTTTTAAGGTCCTTAAATCACATTGAATATCAAACCTATTGCTATTAAAATGTTTGCCCGATCCTCCTCTTTCTCTCAATGCTCATAGTTCTCATGTTTATGGGTGTTTTTAATCAACTAGGTTCATTTGAATGAACCTTATCACGTCCGAAAAATTCACTCCGCTCCAACAGTTTGTTTACATTAAATTTCTATACTGGATACATTGAAAGAATCCTATTTCTCCCTCCTTCCATTTACACCAGTTTCAATCATTTTATCCGCCCCGTTCTTTAATAAAATACATTTTTTAATTAACATTGCGTGCGCCTCCACCCCAGTGCGTGTTGTGTAGCTGTGGACAAACACCGTATCGCACGGCTAGCCGAATTTCAAGCTTCCCTAGGGATTGCGGCATTCGAGGTGGATAAAACTCGGGTTTTATGATCAGGGTACTTCTCAATGAGGAGGACACGGTCAATCGCTTCTTTCATAGTAACTTGCAGTCTTCAATTTTTACAGTTGGCTCTCTTCATTAGTCACATTCTCATGAATTAAAATCTGTAGACTAGTTGTGATGCTGACTACTATTTGTACTTTCAAACTGTCGAAATGAATCCTAGCCTGCTCGGATGAGTCCGGGCAGAGTAAGCAGCGTAGCCGTCGGTCATGGCAAAGTATAACAGTGATAAGAAGATTTTGATATGATAAGCCCGATAAGCCTTGCTTTGACTGGCTCAAAATGAGCGACCTAGGCTATAAATCAGTTCGCTAATCTTTTTTTGAACTTGAATGATAGTTTTTCTGGGCGCTGTCTTAGTATCTTTGCCTCGAATCGGTAGCCACCCGCGTAATCAATGAACGTTGCACCAAAGAAACATGACATCACATCAATCCTTACTTGCTACAAGATAACAGAGTGGTGTATTCCTTCATCAAAGCAAACTTTGACAGCAACTAAGAATTATTGCGAACACAACCTGCATCTCTATCAATAATTTGAATTCTTCAAGTGTTCGACTCAAAAAGCGGGGAAGAATATATGACAAATCAGAAGAATAGTGCGTATTATTTTTTCCCTGAAATTCGACAGAACTTGCACATCGTTCTTTTTTTTTGGTGTTCGGTATAGGCACCCCCCTTTGCCCTCTCTGCAACGTCTAATATGCACCCCCCTAAGGTTAACCGGGACGCGTGCCCAGCCCTGGTGGCGAGCTCCAACTTTCTGAGTTTGCGTTGGAGCCGTCGTCTGACGACACTGCGTACGCGACGCAACGCGCTGCGCGGCGATAACGCATATACGCGTCGCTTTCAAAGAACAAATATAGCCTATCTTGGAAAAAGTAACCCAGGTGGGCGACTGCATAGCGCGATTAAAGTGCATCACAAGTAGATTTTTCTAGTCTCGCCGCCAACTTTTGAGCTTTTCTTTTGCAATTTTATAACCGATTGCACTGTATTTTGGACGAAGAATTCCAAACAATATAAGAAAAGTGTCGGCGGAACTAGGAAAACTCACATACGTTCCGCTTCAACCGCGCCGCGTGGTCACCCACCCGGCTTACTTTTCCAAGATAGGTTGTATTTCTGCTTTGACGAATAGCATGACACGTTGAACTCCAGATCTAAACCCGCGATTCATACGATGGAAGATTGAACGGCGACTCCGCTGAGGGCTCGAGTGCCCAAGTTCATTTACTGGTTGTCGGAGAACTCACACTCGTCCCGAAATTCTCACTCACCAAAAACTTCGCCTTAATAACGAGGGTGGTGTAAGTTCTCATAGAATCTCATTTATTGTGCGCTTTTCGGTGGGTGAACCTGCTATGTTACTTTCCTAGTAGGAATTTTTGGGAATATATATATATATATATATATATATATATATATATATATATATATATATATATATATATATATATATATATATATATATATATATATATATATATATATATATATATATATATATATATATATATATATATTCCCACAGAAGAGTTGTAAATGGTGTCTGGGCTATGGATGAACTATACTATGTTTTATGACCGTTCCGATTCTTAGTACTCAATACCATTTGTACTAATCTATATATTTTATGTTGGATATACATGCACAAGGTTGTGTATCCACAACACTGGGGCGGCCGGCGATAAGCGGTAGCTAGAATGTTGTACAGATACCAGGCCAATACTCATATGCACATTCGAAAAAATAGTGTACAATAAATTAACTTTATATGAGATTTGGTTGTTCACAGCACTGGGGCGGTCGGCGAAGAGCGGTAGCGACAGAAATTTATAGAACTCAATATCTACACATACCCCTATCACAAGTTTGACCGCAAAACTTACAACAAACGCGACTAGTATATATAAGAAAACAAAATGAAATAGAAATTACTATGTACGACTCAAACTGGCGATATTCTTCTCAAACGGCAGTTTATTCCTGGATCTCCTTGAATCGTACTTGATCCGAGGTGCGTGTGATCGTACATGACTGCGTTGTCGGAGATCCTCGTTGCGGTAGTTTCGGACACTCAAGCGATTGTAGCTGTCGCCTTGTAGTCGAATTTGTATTGGAGGTTCCCTCTCGCGTTGTGGCTTACTGAACTGTTCTCCAACTGGCGTGGTGCCGGCATAAATGCCTTTTGCGCATTTACGTTGCCGTTTTCTTTTGGAAGGGCGACACTTCCTGTGCAGCGGCTGTTTAAATGGCCCATGTGGACTTGCTTCATTTGGCCCCTTGAAGTGATCTTCACTAGTTTTGCTGCCGATATCGCGTGATTCTAATCCGTTCAGGTTCTTGAGGCCCTTCTTGTGGCTTAGTGAAGCTATAATGGATGTTGCCACGATGGTGGAGCTGATTTGATGTTTTTTTTTGGTTCTGGAGTTGCATGTGATACTCGTAGAAGAGACGATGTAGCCGAATACTCTTGACGTTAAAAGTAAACCAGATGGAAGTCTAATGACAGGAACATTAAGCTCGATGATATCGCTCAGAAGGTCTTGCCCAATGAGAATCTCTGGAGACATGTCTATATATGGGCGGCTAAGCTGAGAAACTACTATACTCCTTTTCTTTATAAAGTTCTTGTCTGCCACCGACAATTCAGCAGCTGTCGTGCAGAAATTTGGTCTATCCTTGGTTGACAGTGACACGTTTCGCAGTTTTTTTTAGCAGAATCGGCTTCTCAGAGTTATGCATGTTTCATTGAGACTGGAAATTTCTTGCGATTTTCCAATTCCAGCTGTTGTGGGCGCAGTTGAGCTTATTACAGGAAGCTGCAATGGATCTGCGACCTCACTTTTCAGGAAGCTTCTTCGAGATCCAGAATCCAACACTAGAGTGACAGGCTCATAATCCATTTCTGCTTCATTGAAAATCAGTGCCGATGAAATAGGCAGCACTTGCCATTTTACTTGCTGGCGGTTTTGTGAAACGTTGCAGTGGAGAGCCTGCGCTGAAATGACATCTGGTTGGCCGACATACTCTGCTTCCGAGGGCGCGTTGGAACTGTTGCTGCCAAACCGATCACTTTTGCATGTATGCTTCTGATGCGTGATACGAGACGGCCGATTTTCTTTATGTATATCCTTTTGTCGACAATAGTCATTGCCGAACATTGTCTTCATTGTAAGTTCTGTCGTCTCTTGGAGTGCTATTATTTCATCAATTGCTTCCATAATATCGTTCACTCAATATAAGAAGCCGGCTTCATTCTCCTTCTTAATCACTTTGCTGCAAATTTCCTCCGTGAATTTTGAGAGGATTCGACGTCTCCACGCTCAGTCGGCGTTCATTGGTACACCAGTCTGCTCGAGATGTGTGATACGAGACGAAATGGCTGCGAGTTTTGCGACAGCTTTTTGGATTTTCTCGCGCTCGAGGTAGATGTTCGATTTCATTAATCAAGACATCGGCTATACTCGATGACTAGTCGAACTGTTTTTTTGAGGATGGTAACAGCCATGTAGTATTGTTCTCCTAAGACAGGGATACTGCTAATTGACGCTGCGGCCTTTCCTTTCAGCGCCTGTTTCAGGAATAGGAACTTTTCTCGGTTGCTCAGTTCTGTATCGCTGTCAATCAGGGACTCGAAGACCGACCAGAATGTATCGAATTCTCGGAAGTTACCAGAAAATGTTGGCACTTCAAGCTGTGGTCGCCTTACTCTCACGTGGCGATTGATAATAACTGCACTGCCGCTATCGTAGTCATCAGCATTGTGGCTGTTAGTGATGCTGCCAGCCTGCTGACTACCGTAATTAGTCGCTTTTGTGAGGAGCATCGATTGTTGAGTTAATTCTTCTTTTCTGACCTCAATTTTGTCTAGCCCACTGGATGACTTCTATATCCATGTTGTTTGCTCCAGATTCCAGGTGCTTGTTATGATCGAACATCAGTTTATCACTCTCCTTCTGTTCCGACAGTGATTCAATCCTCTCGGTGGCGTCTTGAACGCACTTGTCCAAGAATTCCTTCTTCTTCTTCTGCAGCCTCAAAGTGGTTTTTGTCATAGGTTGAGGAACTGCGCGGCCTTCACAGGATTCGTCCAAAGGTCCATTGTTGTTCTTCTTCTTCTTCTGCAGCCTCAAAGTGGTTTTTGTCATAGGTTGAGGAACTGGGCGGCCTTCACAGGATTCGTCCAAAGGTCCATTGTTGTTAAGGAGGTAGGTCTCTTCGGGCACATGAACAAGTGCGCCGTGTCGTGTCCGGGAGCACCACAGTCCGGGCATGCGTCTGGTCGGCTGCTGTCGATCTTGTTGACGTAAGACATGAGCAGAATAGAGTGACCACAGCGCAGCGATGCAAGAGCACATCTGGCTCGTCTGCCGAGTTGAGACTCGGACTCGCAAACCCGAGGCGGCACCGTTCCCAAGATAGGGTTCACAGCCGCCTTTGCTAGATATCCTCGAACAAACTGGGTGTGCTCCTCACGCAGAAGACGAAGCCTTTCCATGTTGGAGTCGGCCCATCTCTGTACATCAACTTTACGAGGAGCATCGGCGAACGGCGTCCTAATCGACCTCTCTCTTATGGGCTTCATGATTCTCTTTGACGGATGATTCGGCTGCCTCAGAACATTAATATACATCTGCTGTGCCTGGAGTTCACAATGCTCCTTGACCGGCAATATGCAGGTCTCCGCGTGAAGATGCTCCACCGGGGAGCTCCTTGCACAACCGGTAGCAATTCTAAGCGCAGCATTCTGTACACGCTGCAGCTTATTCCAGGAGCTGTCAGACACCAGGTGCTGCCACACTGGTGCCGCATATTCCAGAGCCGGCTGAAGTATTGCTCTGTAGGTTCTCAATATAGTCTCTCGGCTGCTTCCCAATGATGTTCCTCCGAGAGCTCTCAAGATATCAAGTCTAGCCTTGACGACTGTTTGTTTCTGTTCCGCGTTTTTGTGGAACTTCAGTGAGGGATCAAGAATAAGGCCAAGCAGCTTGGGGAATTTTGCTGCTGGCAACAGGTCACCATCCCATTTGACATCTGGATGGGCACTGTGTTCCTTGGTGTTCGTTGTGAACACTGAAACAGAGGATTTTGCGGCAGAGACTGTGAGCATAATTTTATCGAAGAAGAGCTTCAACTCGACGAGATAGGCGCTGATCTTGTTAGCGGCTATCTGCAGGTCACGATCCTGGCACATGATGGTGATGTCGTCGGCATACATAACAATCCTTACATCATTGGGAGGCTCGGAAATGTCCTCAAGATACAGGCTGAATAGGGCAGGGGACAACACTCCGCCTTGCGGAACACCGGCTGCTATTGGAATGCTATCGGATACATGATTCTGGAACAGAACCTTAGCACGGCGGCCTTTAGTGAACGCTGCAATCCATCGCTTCTGCCATGATGGTAGCGACGACTTGAGCAGTTTCTCGGACAGCAGTCCCAAGTTAACAGAGTCAAACGCTTTGCTCAGGTCGAGGGCGACGGCCACCGTTCTCAGGGGCTTTCTCATGTTGAACCCATCGACCGCAAAGCTCACGATCTCCAATAGAGCTGTAATAGTGGAGTGAAGTTTCCTGAACCCATGCTGATGCTGCTGTCGCTCATTTTGATCAGCCAGGTCCGTCACGATCAACTTTTCAGCTAATTTAGCGACGGGCGATAACAGGCTTATTGGTCGAAAGCCCTTTGCCGTGCTTTGGGACTTGCCTGGCTTTGGCAACGGTATCACATTGGCTGTCTTCCAAGCTTGGGGTAGAGTGCAGGTCCGGAAAGAAGTGTTAATGATATCTGCAAGCATCGGTAGAAGTTCCGTGGGAAGCTTCTTCAGGATGGCTGGGGAGATACCGTCAGGTCCGATAGCCTTCGAATTCCGAATTCCTTTGATAGCCTTCTCTACTTGCGTGAGAGTAAAGGCCTCAGAAGCGTTCATGAGCGGCAACCGGCTCAGTTCTCTAACCGTGACTCTGTTTTGCACGCCTCGCTTGGCACGTGTGATGAAGAAGTTCTTGCCGAGCGCATAAGCAGCCGCTTTCCCTGATTTGAAGACGTTCTCCTCGAACTCAATAGCGGAGCTCATCGAGGGAGCGGACTTGCCGGAAATTTTCCTCAACACTTTCCACGTCGTAGTACCGTTAGCCTTGAAATTCAGCTTTACAGTGAACTTCTCCCAGCATTCCTTCTTGTTCTTATCCAGATCCTGCTTGATCTCGTTATCCAGCACAGCTATGTCCGGGTCTAGATGGTCTGCGGCTCTCTTCTCATCTCTGGTTCTTATCTTCTGCAGTATTTCCCTGCTGAAATTTGGAAAAAAGGTCTTGACACGACCCTCAGGAATTGCTGCTTCCATGGCCTTGCTGATGGCACTTGTTAGATGGCGCTCTTTCTGATGAACATCACCATTCCATGGGAAGTCGACCGCATGGCGGAGTGCAACATCTCTGAACAGGGTCCAGTCTGCTAGGCCTAAATTAAGATAAGTACGATGACGAAAACCAGAGTAAGGGGCAAGAGAGTCAGAGAGATCAATATAGACAAAGACGGGAATGTGATCACTGGAGAGAGTTTTGGATGTGGACCACGTGCAAGCATTAGAGAGATTGGATGAAACAAGAGAGATATCTGGGCTAGAAGGTCGGCCGTTGGCAGGGAGACGAGTGGGCTGGTCATCATTGAGGATAACCAGGTCACACTCCTCAGCCCATTCTTCGACATCTTCCCCTCTGGCGTCAGAATCAAGAGCGGAACAGAACGTGTGAGCATTGAAGTCACCCGCAAAGACAGCTGAAGGGGAGAGTGAGCAGTCGTACAACTGCTTAAGGAGGGGAATAGGATTATAAGAGGGGGGACAAGATGATATAGGAGGAATATATATGTTAAATAGAGATAAAGGGGTTTTGAGGGGGAGGTGGACAGGAATGTACTCGAGAGTACTGTCCTTAGGGAGTATTAGGGATAATATGAGAAGGTAAGGCAGATTGCACGAAAGTAGACACTCCGCCCCCAAGAGCTGTCCTTGGCATGTGATAGGCGGTGTAGCCCGGAATGTTAGGTTGGGGATAAGTGGTAGATGGAGAGAGCTTGGTTTCTTGAACCATGATAACATCCGGGTGATGAGAACGTGCGAATAGAGAGAGTTCAGATAACTTGTTGCGAAGGCCGTTGAGATTAATGTGAACAATGGAGAGGGGGCGGTTGGTAATTGAGGAATCAGAGTTGTTGGGGGCAGAGCATAGAACACAACGAAAGGATGAGTCATGATGCCTCACAGAACCGAGGCCCGAACAGGAGAAGTGCACCCACCTTTGGCATCCGAAGCACTGGACACTTGTTTTATGCCAGGTAACATCCTCGCCGCAGGTGGCACATGGATACTTCCGTGCTGGACCTGGATTCCTCTCGACGCCGGCCCTTTGTAATAAAATCCTCAGGAGAGCTGCGGCCGACCAGCACCTCTCCCATGACAAAAACCCTCTTCTCGGAGGGGTTGACGTCGGTTTGCACGGAGGCGATCTTCTTTCCTCCACACTGCCACGGCACGAACGTACGACATCTCGGCAGCAAGAATTCCTTAGCTTTGCTCATGGAACTTGACAGAAGGTTTATTTCCACAGTGCGTTCCCGTATGAAGGATTCACACTCTGTTTTCTCAGTGGGAAATGTGAATGGTGTTTCCAATTTCTTCATACCGTCTTCGTTGGATTTGATCAGCGCACAAGCAAATGTGATCTTTGTTTTGAAGACTTTAATTCCAGCCATTCTCACTTTTTTTGGTTCGTTTCAAGTTTCGAGGTTCCTTTGATTTTTTTTTCTGTTTCGGTTGACTCCGCAGTAGGTATCTTCCTGTTACGCGGAATTTTTTTTTTGATCACCTCAAGGAGGATTCGCTTCGCCTGTCAGATTATCCCGGTTTATTAGAAAACTGCTTCGCTTCCTGATTTTCTCACTTGAGGGAACGAAAGCTCTGACACCGTCCTTTTAGCTTCTTGGCTGAGAAAGCTCAAATTGAGAATTTGCTGCGGAACTTTTTCGTGATTGCAGAAAAAAGCTTATACTTCACCGGATACTTATGGAGACTCACAAGACAAGATGATTTCGAGGTTAAACATTGCCGGTTCCCCTTTCGGAGACGCACAAGACAGAGTTCACGCTCTTGGTAGAGATTGGAAGTTGTGCACTGCCGATTCCTACTGCGGAGACGAACAAGACAGGCACTTTTGAGGTTTACTCTGCCGGTTCCCCTTGCGGACACGCACAAGAATGAAAGTCTTTTTGAGTTTTACTCTGCCGGTTCCCCTTGCGGAGACTCACAAGACAGATACTCTCCAGTTTTACTCTGCCGGTTCCCCTTGCGGAGATGCACAAGACAGATACTCGATTAAGGTAAAACTCTGCCGGTTCCCCTTGCGGAGACGCACAAGACAGAGTTCACGCTCTTGGTAGAGATTGGAAGTTGTACACTGTCGGTTTCCCCTGCGGAGACGCACAAGACAGGCAGTTTTGAGGTTTACTCTGCCGGTTCCCCTTGTGGAGACGCACAAGACAGGTACTCTCGAGTTTTACTCTCGAGTTTTGCTGCCGAGATGTCGTACGTTCGTGCCGTGGCAGTGTGGAGGAAAGAAGATCGCCTCCGTGCAAACCGACGTCATCCCCTCCACAAAGAGGGTTTTTGTCATGGGAGAGGTGCTGGCCGGCCGCAACTCTCCTTCGGATTCTCCTGCAAAGGGCCGGCGTGGAGAGGAATCCTGGACCCGCTCAGAAGTACCAATGCGCCACGTGCGGAGAGGATGTAAACTGGAGACATACCAGCGTCCAGTGCTTCGGATGCCAAAGGTGGGTGCATCTCTCCTGTTCGGGTCTCAGTTCTGTGAGGCATCATAACTCATCTTTTCGTTGTGTGTTATGCTCCTCACCTTCCATCTCAGATTCCTCTATCTCAAATCGCCCCTTTCCATTGTGCATATCAATCTAAACGGCCTTCGTGCCAAGCTTTCTGAACTCTCTCTCTTTGCACGTACTTACCATCCAGACGTGATCATGGTTCAAGAAACCAAGCTCTCTCCATCCCCTACCTATCCTCATCCCAATATCCCAGGCTATACTTCTTACCATGCTCCAAGGTCATCTCTCGCCGGTGGAGTCTCTACTTTCGTTCTATCTTCACTTCCCTCACACCTCATTCCCAGCACCCCCCACGGACGGTACTCTCTGAGTACCTCCCAATCCATCTCCCCTAAAACGACCCCTTTCTCTTTTCAACATATACATTCCACCTACAACTTCATGCCCTTCATCTTACAATCCTATCCCACTTCTCAAGCAGCTGAGCGACTGCTCCCTCTCATCCTCGGTCGTTTTCGCGGGTGATTTCAACGCTCACACCTTTTGCTCGTCTCTCGGTCCTGATGTTAGAGGAAATGACGTCGAAGAATGGGCAGATGAGTGCGACCTGGTCGTTCTAAACGATGATCAGCCCACTCGTCTCCCTGCCAGCGGCCGATCTTCTAGCCCAGACATATCTCTTGTCTCGTCCAACCTTTCTAGCTGCTGCTCATGGTCTACCTCGACTACTCTGCCAAGCGACCACGTTCCTGTCTTTGTCCACATCGATCTATCCAATTCTCTCGCTCCCTTTTCTGGTGTTCGCCAACGTTCTTATCTTAATTTAGGCCGAGCAGACTGGCGCCTGTTCAGTGAAGTTGCGCTTCGCCTATCGGCAGATTACCCGTGGAATGGAAGCGTGCACCAGAAGGAGTGCCATCTATCTGACGCAATCCGCAAGGCCATGAATGCGGCTATCCCTATCGGTCGCGTCAAGACGTTCTATCCAAATGTCAACAGGGAAATCCTCGACAAAATTAGAACGAGAGATGCGAGGAGAGCGGTTAATCATCTGGACCCCGTGGTTGCTGAGCTTGACAGTGAGATCAAAAAGGATTTGGACAGACACAAGAAAGAAGAGTGGGAGAAGTTCACCGGACAGATGGACTTTAAGACGGACAGTGCAGCTACTTGGAAGGTTTTACGGAAGCTTTCGGGAAAAAGCTCACCCGCCACCGTCTCCACTATCGAATTCGACAACGGCGTATTCAAATCAGGAAAGGAAACCGCTTATGCGCTCGGGAAAAGTTTTTTCATCACCAGTCCTAAACGAGGTCCGCAGAATAGAGTGACTGTAAGAGAGCTGTGCCGCCTCCCGCTTATGAGCACGGCCGAAGCGTTTACTACGACGCAAATTGAGAAGATTATAAAGGAAATGCGGAACTCTAGAGCTATTGGTCCTGATGGGATATGTCCTGCTGTCTTGAAGAAGATACCCACTGACTTACTACCGCTCCTCACTGATGTGATAAACTCCTCGTTCATGTCGTGTACTATCCCGCAGAATTGGAAGATGGCAAACGTCGTTCCGCTGCCCAAGCCTGGCAAGCCCCAAGCTTCAGTCAAGGGATATCGGCCCATTAGCTTGTTGTCTTCTTTTGCTAAAGTAGCTGAAAAAGCTGATCGTCAAAGACCTGGCCGAGCACAACGAGAGGCAGGTGTTTCAGCATGGATTCAGAAAAATGCATTCCACCACGACAGCTTTGTTAGAAATTACGAGCTATGCAATTAATGGTTTCAACGCGTATAAGCCGGAAAGAACTGTAGCAGTTGCCTTGGATCTCACTAAGGCTTTCGACACAGTGAATCTTGGTATCTTATCAAACAACTTACTGGAGTCATCAATCCCGCCATGGCAAAAAGCGCTGGATAGCTGCATTCACTAAGGAAGACGGGCTAGAGTGGTGTTCCAGAATCATGTCTCAAACAGCATTCCGATTGCAGCTGGAGTCCCACAGGGCGGTGTATTGTCGCCTGCTCTCTTCAGTCTGTACCTCGAAGATATGCCCGCCCCACCCCAAGATATCAAGGTGGTCGCTTACGCTGATGATATGACTGTCTTGTGTCGTGATCGGGACATAAATGTGGCCGCCGCTAAGATTAACGGGTACTTGACCGCACTGAAAAGCTTCTTCGACCGCAAAATGCTGAAGATTTCTGCGTCAAAGTCATCGGTATCCGTACTCACAACGGACCCATCTGAACACAGCGCACATCCGTATCTCGTATGGAATGGAGATCGTTTGCCTGCCGCCCGCTTCCCAAAACTTCTCGGACTCGTACTCGATCCATCGCTCAAATTCCATAAGAACACGGAACAGAAGCAGGCTATCGCTAAAGCGAAGCTTAACGTGCTTAGAGCCCTGGGCGGTACAACATGGGGTAGCAGCAAAGAAACCATTATTACAACGTATAAGGCTATTCTCCAGCCTGCACTGGAATACGGCGCCCCAGTTTGGCAGCATCTAGTTTCGGAATCCTCTTCGACTAAGATGCAACGCATACAGAATGCGGCTCTTCGAATCGCCACCGGGTGTGCAAGAAGTTCCCCGGTCGATCACTTGCATGCTGAGACCCGCTTATTACCAGTAAGGGAGCACTGTGAGCTCCAGGCCCAACAATTTTTCATCAACATTGTCAAACAACCAAAACACCCCTCTTGGAGAGTGCTAAACCCCGTCAGAGAGAGAAAGATCAGAAAGCCATTCGCCGATGCTCCCAGCAAAGTCAATCTGCAGAGATGGCACGACTCACAGCAAGAACGACTCCGTCTATTGCGCGAGGAGCATACTCAGTTTGTACGGTGTCATCTGGAAAAAGGCGGTCATTAATCCCATATTGGGGGTAGTGCCGCCCCAAGTCTGCACATCCGAGGCTCAACTCGGAAGAAGGGGCAGGTGCACGCTCGCATCATTACGCTGTGGTCACTCTACAATGCTAATGTCTTATGTCAGCAGGATTGACAGCAGTAAATCTGATGTGTGCCCGGACTGCGGTACCATCGGCCACGATACCGCACATTTATTCAACTGTCCGGAGAGACCTACCACGCTGACCGTAATGGACTTATGGACGAATCCGTTACTGGTCGCCCAGTTCCTCAACCTATGACAAAACCCTCAATGTGGCTGCAAAGAAGAAGAAGAAGAAGACTCTCGAGTTTTACTCTGCCGGTTCCCCTTGCGGAGACGCACAAGACAGATACTCGATTGAGTTAAAACTCTGCCGCTTCCCCTTGCGGAGACGCACAAGACAGATACTCGATTGAGGTAAAACTCTGCCGGTTACCCTTGCGGAGACGCACAAGACAGAGGTTACGCTCTTGGCAGAGATTGGAAGTTGTGCACTGTCGGTTCCCCTTGCGGAGACGCACAAGACAGGCAGTTTTGAGGTTTACTCTGCCGGTTCCCCTTGCGGAGACGCACAAGACAGATACTCGATTGAGTTAAAACTCTGCCGGTTCCCCTTGCGGAGACGCACAAGACAGATACTCGATTGAGGTAAAACTCTGCCGGTTACCCTTGCGGAGACGCACAAGACAGAGGTTACGCTCTTGGCAGAGATTGGAAGTTGTGCACTGTCGGTTCCCCTTGCGGAGACGCACGAGACAGGCAGTTTTGAGGTTTACTCTGCCGGTTCCCCTTGCGGAGACGCACAAGACAGAGGTTACGCTCTTTCTTCTCGTTCCTCCAATAAGGAACACTAACAAGGGACACCTTCGAACATAAAATGGAGTTTCGAAAAACGGTCTTTTGAGAGTTGTAGAGGGCGTAAAAATAAACAATTTAAGATTTTAAAAACTCACTGAGTCCTCACGGGTAGATCAAAAACCACCAAAACAATGGGTTGCGGTAGGTAAAATGCCATTCAATGCACCCTAACCTGACGAAATCCGCTAAAAAAACAGGAAATATCCCCATCGCATCCCCATCGCCGCTGGTGTCCCTCAAGGAGGAGTTTTATCGCCCGCACTTTTCAGTTTATATCTAGAAGATCTGCCCGTTCCCCCTCAAGACATCAAGGTCGTTGCATACGCGGATGATATTACTATTCTGTGCCGAGATCGAGACATTAAGGTAGCCACCAGTAAGATCAATGACTACTTGATCGAGTTGAAATGTTTCTTCGATCGCAAAATGCTCAGTCTCTGCCTCCAAATCGTCCGTCACCGTCTTTTCCACTGATAATGCAGAGCACAGTGCCCATCCTATGGTGAAATGGGACGAAACTCAATTGCAGGCCACCCGATTCCCCAAATTACTTGGACTTGTGTTGGATCCTTCGTTGAGGTTTCATAAGAACACTGAGCAGAAGCAAGCCACAGTGAAAACAAGACTCAACGTCCTGCGTGCTCTCGGTGGAACGTCCTGGGGATGTAATAAAGAAACGATCCTGACCACGTATAAGGCTATTGTGCAACCCGCCTTGGAGTATGCTGCGACAGTCTGGCAGCACATCGTGTCGGACACCTCTTGGTCCAAGCTGCAGCGCGTCCAAAATTGTGCTCTGCGAATTGCAACTGGCTGTTCTAAAAGCTCTCCAATAGAGCACTTACACGCCGAAGTTCGCATATTGCCAGTTAGAGACCACTGCCAACTCCAGGCGCAACAAATGTACATTAACATCGTGAAGCAGCCGAATCATCCATCGCGAAGAGTACTAAACCCGGTGAGAGAGAGATGTATCAGAAAGCCTTTCGCTGATGCTCCGTCGAAAGTAGATGTGCAGAGATGGACCGAAGCACAACAAGAACGCCTCCGTCTCTTGCGCGCGGAGCATACCCGATTCGTGAAGGAACACTTGAGCATAGTTGCCATAAACTCCATCCTGGGAGTCGCACCTCCAAAGGTCAGCGAGACAGAGATGGAACTTGGCAGGCGTGCCAGGTGCACCCTTGCATCGTTACGCTGTGGACACTCCCCCATGCTTATGTCATACTTGCATAGGATTGACAACAGCAAACCTGACGAGTGTCCTGATTGCGGTAGTCAAGGGCATACTACTGCGCACCTGTTCAATTGCCCGAAGAGACCGACTACATTGACGACAATGGATCTGTGGACGAACCCAGTGCTAGTGTCCGAGTTTCTGAACCTATGACAGAACCCCTCTCTGTGGCTGCAAAGAAGAAGAAGGATGACAAACAGAAGGTGAAATTTTATCAGTTAGGATGATTTTTTTCACTTAATTTCTTCCCGTTCTGCGTGTGTCTCATACATATCGACCGGGTGGGACTAGGACGGCCGGTTCTCGGCCGACCTTGTCGGGGGCCTACGAGTGGAAAACGTTCCCACCCCGTGGAAACGTTTGGGAAATAGGCTTTCACCTATACTTTTCCCAAAGGGGGGGGGGGAGTTGGACGCTGAATACGATTATGAGGTCCAGTTTACGAACGATTACGGCGCGGTTTGGAAGATGCTATGGGTACGGAAATCCGGGAAAAAACACCTATAACCCTTGTTCAGAATGATATTAAGCAGCTGCGAAGGGCATATTCGGACTCTATGTTCAGAAGTGGTTCTAAAAATGCACAGTTCATTGGTAATGGCCGCATTGGCTACCAGTAGTTCCTTGTCACAGCAGAGCAAGTTTTGAAAATATCCCCGTCATCTTGGCTTATTTGACCTCCATTCTGCTTTTTATTCAATCAGCTTCACTCCAGTGCCCATTTTCAGCACCGGTCGAAAAGACCCCGCATGGAGGAAGCTGGCCAGCAGAATGCTGAGAACACGGAACAGCACGAGTGAATGATTTGGTTGCAGGCTCGGCCGATATTTCTAGGATTTACAATCTTTTCTCATGTTTGTTGTGTGCATTTCATGTGTGCAATGTTTGTTCTGTGCATTTCATGTGTGCAATGTTTGTTGTGTGCATTTCATGTGTGCAATCTTTGTTATGTGCATTTCATGTGTGCACTTTTTTCCTTTTCTTGACCATTGTTGAAGGGTAGAAGACGCAGGTACACTGGTACAGGTTAGAGTCAGGTGTTTTGTTATAGCTGTTGACCAAATAGTTGTTAGTTGCTCATTTGTTGAATGAATTTTGTCTATAGAATGAAGATTTGTGTGGAACTAGTTTCATTTTCGCTTTGAAATTTGAGTTAGGGTGAAACTGGGAGGATGAAACGTTTTTGATCTACATTACTCGACAATATAGTCGATATATTACACACACGTGTTTGCTAATCAGGGAAGGAAGGGATAGATCTGAATGAGAGAGCTCACTGCCCCCGGCGATTCTGAAAAGCGTCGGGTCACCCGCGGTGGCTACTGGTGCGTGCGGCATGCGACGCGAATCGGGTCTCCCGCGGCGTAGTGGGGTCTCCCGCGACACCATAGAAATCGGAGGTCCCGCGCCATGTTGATCGGAGGTCCCGCGTTGTTGTGCGGCGGAGCATACCGCTTTCACCCTCGCGGATTATGCCGATAATTCGTCTGAGGCGCGCACCCCCCTCCGTCGCAGCCTATGCGGTGCGGTCGTGTGCGCGGTCAAACTGCAAAGTGCTCTCCACCCTTCATCATTTCTCGCCCACTCGCTCGCAGATTTTCCACTATGCCGAGGCCTTGAGATTGAAAAATGATCCGCGAAACGAAGAGATTTTTTTAAAGTTATGGAATTCTTGATCACAAAAGTGTGATTTCATTCGAGATCAAGCGGGGCTGTTTTTTTTTCGCAACGGCAAGTGGGGAAAGGGGAGTGGTCACTGCTCACCCGTTGGTGCTGCGTCGCGGTCGGTGAGCGTCGCCGCGCGGCGCAATGGGCGGCAAAGCAACATCCCTGCTCTTTCGGTGATGGTGAACTGTCTTGTTCTGGAGGATTCTTTACTTTCCTACATTCATCCGTGTCACTAAGGAGAACCGTTTTTATTTGAATGAGGAGCTGAAACCCGTCCACGTGATGGTGGGGCTTTCGCGTTCGCCGCGAACGCGACACTCACCCGACCGTGACGCGTACGCACGCTGGTGAGCAACGTCATGAAGCCGTCGCAAAAATGTTGACCCAAAAATGAAGGTTAGAAAAGACCGAAAAAATTTTGGTCCAAAAATCAAATTTTGGTGAAGATATCTCAAAATCCTAGTATTTCTGCCCACTAAAGGGAGGGAGCGTAGCATTGCTCAGGTTTTACACGCTTGAGTCCGACTAGTGTACAAATTCTCGGCGTCTGGAAGTTTTAGTAATCCTACTCGAATAAGTTGATTCCGAGTGACCAGAATACTCCGGTTTCATGAATAGATCGTGTCTTTGGAGAGGGATCGCAGAAATTTTTGTTTTTGAAAAAAAATCGATGACGGGGGTCGCTTCGATTTCGAAAAATTACGCAACGCCCTGCTTGACCCCGATTTCATTCATATAATTCTTCAAACAAGTAGTGGACAGATACATTTTTAACACTCGAAAGCTAACGTCGGACAGGGAACGAGATTTTCATCGCATAAGATGACGCAATTGAGCCTGCAGAGTGCAGACTCTGTCGTCCATGACATGAAGGCAATTATCCACATTTCAATTCTGGAAACTACGCATATTGTCGCAAAAAGCTTCTTTGAGACACTAAGTTCATGAAAGGTAAGTTCACTGGGCAATGGACCAAAAGGAATATGAAGTTCCAGGCTGCCGAGAGCCTTTCGATGGGTGTGGTCACTCGAGTTGAATGCATATTCGACACGCATTGAATGCGGCGATATTCTGAGCAGAGCTATTGAATGCCGAAGTGGCGCCGACCAACAGCGGTGCCTAGCCCCTCCCTCTGATCTCCCCACCCTGCTCATTGTTTGGCGCCACGAGACGACCTCCCTGGAAAAGAAGTCATTCTGCTGCCGAGATGTCGTACGTTCGTGTCGTGGCAGTGTGAAGGAAAGAAGATCGCCTCCGTGCAAACCGACGTCAATTCCCTTCCACGAAGAAGGTTTTTGTTATGGGAGAGGTGCTGGCCGGCCGCGTCTCTCCTTCGGATCCTCCTCCTAAGGGCCGGCGTGGAAAGGAATCCTGGACCCGCTCAGAAGAAGAAGTACCCATGTGCCACATGCGAAAGAGACATCACTTGGAATGGGACCAGCGTCCAATGCTTTGGATGCCAAAGGTGGGTGCACTTCTCTTGTTCGGGTCTCAGTTCTGTGAAGCATCATAACTCTTCTTTTCGCTGTGTTATATGCTCTTCACCTTCCAACTCTGATTCCCCCAACTCCAATCGCCCCCTTTCCATTGTACATATCAATCTCAACGGCCTTCGTGCCAAGCTTTCTCAGCTCTCTCTCTCTCTGCACGTACTTACCATCTAGACGTGATCATGGTTCGAGAAACCAAGCTCTCTCCGTCCCCTACCCGTCCTCATCCTAATATCTCGGGCTATACTGCCTTCCATGCCCCAAGGTCAGCTCTTGGCGGAGAAGTTTCAACCTTTGTTTTATCTTCTCTCCCCTCCCACCTCATACCCAACACCCCCAAGGATGGTACTCTCGAGTACCTTCCAATCCATCTCCCTCTCAAAACACCTATTCCTCTCTTCAACATATATATTCCACCCACTACCTCATGCCCCTCATCTTACAATCTCATTCCACTTCTTAAGCAGCTTTACGTGTTCCCTCTCATCTACGGTTGTCTTCGTGGGCGATTTCAACGCTCACACTTTTTGCTCGTCTCTTGGCTCTGATGTTAAAGGGAATGACGTCGAAGATTGGGCAGAGGAATGTGACCTGGTCATCTTAAACGATGATCAGCCCACTGGTCTTCCTACCAACGGCCGATCCTCCAGCACAGACATATTTCTAGTGTCGTCCAACCTCTCTAACTCTTGCTCATAGTCCACCTCCACAACTCTGTCAAGTGACCATGTCCCTGTCTTCATCCATATCGATCTCTCCAACTCTCTCGCTCCCTATTCTGGTGTTCGTCAACGTTCTTATCTTAATTTAGGCCGAGCAGACTGGAGCCTGTTCAGTGAAGTTGCGCTTCGCCTGTCGGCAAATTATCCGTGCAATGGCGACGTGCACCAGAAAGAGTGTCATTTATCTGACGCGATCCGCAGAGCCATGAAAGTGGCTATTCCTGTCGGCCGCGTCAAGACTTTCTATCCAAATGTCACAAGGGAGATTCTCAATAAGATCAGGACAAGAGATGCTACGAGAGCGGTCGACCATCTGGACCCCATCGTTGCTGAACTTGACGATGAGATCAAAAAGAATCTAGACAGGCACAAGAAAGAAGAGTGGGAAAAGCTCACTGGACAGTTGGATTTCAAGACGGACAGTGCAGTTACTTGGAAGGTATTACGGAAGCTCTCGGGTAAGAGCTCGCTTGCCACCGGCTCCACAACAGAATTCGACAACGACGTATTCAAATCAGGAAAGGAAGCCGCTTATGCGCTCGGGAAAAGTTTTTTCATCACCAGTGCAAAGCGTGGCCCGCAGAATGGAGTGACTGTACGAGAGCTGTGCCGCCCCCCCCCGCTTATGAGCACGGCCGAAGCGTTCACTACGACGCAAGTTCAGAAGCTTATAAAGGATATGCGGAAGAATGGGAGCCATATTGATTCAGTTTTGGGAAACTTGTACGATTTATACATATTTTCTGAGACTTGGTTGAATTCCTCTCATGTTTTGTCTACTTTGCTTTGTTGCTTGTGCAGTGACTTCTAGGCGATACGTTGTGACCGAGTTCGAAAACAGGGTGGGAGGTGTAATTATTCTAATCAGAAACAGTTTTGAATATAGGGAAATTTTTTCTAAGTCGGTTCCCGATGCTTATGAATTACTGGCGGTGGATATCGTGTTCAACTGTTCTGCGGTGCGGCTAATTGCAGTTTATAGAGCTCCTAATTGCCTAGCAGATCCTAATGAGAGGCTATCCAATGCCATTAGTGATTTAATCATTTGTGAACACGCATCCAAGATTGTCGGTGATTTTAATTACCCCGAAATCACTTGGGATAACTCTCTTGATAGTACATCTTCCTCATCTGTTGACACTTCATCTTCTCTCGCACGAACATTCATAAATATGGTGGAAAGTCATGGTTTGCGGCAGTTTGTTAATGTGCCCACAAGAGGAAACAGTATTCTTGATCTGATTTTGTCAAATGATCCCTCGCTTGTGAGCAATTTTTCTTCCATGCCACCTGTGGGGTCCGGTGATCATTCGAGCCTCAGTTTCTCTATGCCGGTTCTGGGTCAACGTTCTGTAGACATTTTGGGGGTTGTGATTTTACTGCTATCTGTGAAAATTTGTGGTCAGTGGATTGGAGGAACTCCTTTGATACAGTTGATTCTATTCAAGAAAAATATGAAATGTTTTGACTGTTTTACAACATGCTATACCCTCCATAAAACGTCGTAATTCACATCATTCGAGACGCGAGCGGCGCGCACGACGTCTCAGCCTCTTTCTGTCCTCCACTCTCTCACTGTCTTTAACCTCCGCTCCGCATCAGCATGCGTAGGAACCATGAGAATTTCGCCGTTTTATAGCCTGTAGATTCTTCTGTGCCGTAGAAACGTGTTCTGACTACGAAGTCAGTCCTTCCCTCGTATCTACAGAACATGGTTGATCATAGGAGTTGTTTGTTTAGGCTAGCTAGTAGTTCGAGAAGTGAGGAGGACTGGATAAAGTTCCGGGAATTTTCACGACAATTTGACCTCCGCTTACAAAAGTACAATAGGAATTTGGAGACCAAAATAGTTAACAGGAATAACACAAAAGGGTTTTTTAAGTATGTAAAGAAAAAGCTATCGACTTCATGTAGGATCCCTGGGCTGAACAAAGGTGACACTGAGCCAGTTTCGGATAAAGATAAGGCTGATTTGTTGGCGAATAAATTTGCTGAGGTCTACACTGAAAAGGACGATTATTTTCCCGTTTATGATCCGTCCGTGGACCATGAAATGAGCATTTTTCCTTGGATTGATGAGGCCTTCTTGTATGAGCTCTTGACTAACATTCCATCTTCTTCCGTCAAGCCAGATTTTGTGCCCGGTGTTTTCCTCAAGGATATTGCTCACGTTATAGCTAGTCCGCTAGCCTACCTTTTCAATCAGTCGATGTGCTGTTCGGAAGTACCGTTAAGATGGAAACATTCTTTTGTCCCACCGTTGCTGAAAAAAAGCCTGCCAGCTGTGTTGATAACTATAGGCCGGTCAATATCACATCACAACTGTGTAGATTATTTGAAAAGGGGCTCAAGAAATTCATGATGGAACATCTTGGGAAAAATTGAATCATCCCCGTAAATCAACACGGATTTGTTCCAGGTAAATCGGTGGAAACAAATTTGCTGGAATGCATTAACGACTGGACTGATTATTTGGACTCAAAAAAGTGTTGTGATGTGCTGTACTTTGATTTTTCTAAGGCTTTCGATCGTGTGGACCATTCCAAATTGCTTTATAAATTGTCGAAACTGAAATTCCATCCAAAAGTTATCAAATGGCTTGAAAATTTTCTTTCCCATAGAAGTTTCCAAGTAAAGATAAATTCAACGTTTTCATCTATAAGGCCTGTCAAGAGCGGGGTACCCCAAGGAGGGGTATTGTCACCAATTTTGTTCCCTATTTACACCTCGGAACTCCCAGGTCTCCTGGAGCGCTGCGGTGTTGAGTGCAAACAGTTTTCTGATGACATTAAGATTTATAAGAAGGTTGAAAGCGAAGAAGATTAAAATATGGTGGCTAGTGCATTGGAGAGCGTTTTGATTGGTCTCATGAGTGGAAACTACCGTTGGCTTCTTAAAAGACAGTGTTGGATCCGAGATGCTCAACCTACGCGTGGTGGATCTGTGGAGTCGACTACCAAGATCAAGAAGACTCATCAAACGAGCGTCAACAACTCCACGAGGAGTTTTTTCTGTGTGGGAGTGTAAATGGCTGGCTGCTACACTCCTTGGTATTCTACTGTTACGAGCTGGCATTGAGAAGAATCCTGGACCGCGAAACAAGACTCCGCGATATCCATGCCGTCATTGTGGATTGTCGGCACAACATGCGAGCATCCAGTGCAGTGGTTGCCTTGGCTGGGTACACCTCAAATGTTCGGGGTTAACTAGTTACAGTGACTACACTGATGCCTATTGTTGTATGTCTTGTATTAATTCACCTTCTACGGTTCCTCTCCATAGTCTCAACATTTTTCAACTCAATATTAATGGCTTGCGTGCCAAACTTATGGAACTTACATTGTACATTGAACGCTCACAACCTGATGTCATCCTCCTACAGGAGACCAAACTTAGCGTGTCCTCCCCTTCTCAGCCCCGCCTTCCCGGCTATACATCCTATCATATTCCCCGTACATCACATGGCGGTGGCGTGTCAACTTTTGTTAAATCTTCAATTCCATCTCACCTTATTGACCTCCCCAATGACAATGTTGTTGAATGTATAGGAGTTCATATAGTATTGCAAAGCTGTCCTCTGGATATTGTCAATGTTTACATTCCCCATCCACCTCTTTGTCCCAACGCATTTGATCCTACACCATACTTACATGATGTATTTTCAATCCTCTCATCTTCATCTGTTGTCATGGCTGGTGACTTTAATGCTCATTCCCCTTCCTGGTTCTCCTCCTTAAATCCTGATGACAGAGGAGAACTACTTGAGCTTTTTGCGGATGATTGTGACCTAATTCCTATAAACGAAGATTCTCCTACTCGTCTCCCATCGACGGGCAGGCCCTCCTCACCTGATGTCACGTTCGTTTCCTCTTCTCTTGCCATGTCTTGTAACTGGTTCACATCTGTGGCCATGGCCAGTGATCATGTACCCATCAGCACAACATTGGATCTGTCTTTTAATAGCCATCTCGCACCTTTTTCTGGCTCCCGTAGCAAATGTTACATTAACTACAGTAAGGCTAACTGGGTCCTGTTTAAGGAGGTGCTGCTCAGCCGGGTAGCCAACTATCCGCTAGCTGGCTCTGTTCATGACAAAGAGAAGTTCGTCGTCGACACCATATGCGAAGCCTCCAGAATAGCCATTCCGACCGGTCGTGTAAGAACGTTCCACCCTAACGTACCCAAGGAAGCACTGGAGCTAATCACACAACGGGACGACAGACGCAGAACTGATCCTTCCGATCCGTGCATTTCACTACTGTCAGATGAGATCTCTAAAATGCTGAACGACTACAAGCAGAAACGCTGGAGGGAGTACACCGAATCCATCAATTTTGCGACTGATAGCAAACAAGCGTGGACCATTCTGAAGCGACTATCTGGGAAGAAGATGGCACCTGCGCGCAATACGCTTGAGTTGCCCTCGGGCAGATTTGAATTCGGATACAAGGCTGCCTGTCAACTTGGTAAACTCTATGCTTCTGCTTCATCTCGCCGCAACAAAGAGCACAGATGTACTTTACGTGCGATCAGAAAACTCAGTCGACATGACGTACCTGCCATAACTGCTTCTACCGTCTCTACCATCATCAAGTCGATGAAGAATTCGAGGGCAGAAGGACCAGACGGCATCTCAGCCGTTCATCTGAAGCATCTGCCGGAACAGTACAACAAGCGACTGTTCTCCCAGTTCCCAAGACTGGCAAACCAGAAGATAAAGCAACGTCACACCGTCCCATATCCCTATTATCCCCTATCGCTAAGTTGGCGGAGAAAATCATAAACCCGCATCTCCAGGGCGCACTACAGCAGAACGTCCATCAGCATGGCTTCAAAAAGGCTCACTCCACCATCACCGCATTAACGTCAATATCTGAACACATCATTGCTGGTTTCAATAGAAATGCTCCCGCCGGTAGAAGTCTAGTCGTCGCAATTGATCTGACTGCCGCTTTTGACAATGTCAGCACTTCCTTGCTATCAAAATCGATTCTGGACTGTGACATGCCCGACTGGTGCAAACGATGGACTGACAACTTCGTCAAAGATCGCTCCATACGTGTGAAATTTGACGGACACCTGTCGAAGTCGGTTCCCTTGAAGGCGGGCGTTCCTCAAGGTGGAGTATTATCACCAAGCCTATTCTCCTTATGTCTATCCGATATTCCGGAAGCCGCCGCCCAACATTCACTTATGTCTGTATGCAGATGATATCACAATTGTATGCACTGACTCTGTTATCGATCGTGCCACTACGGAGATGAACAAATACCTCTGCAGCCTGGCCAAATTTTCTCGAATCGAAGCAGCTAAAGGTCTCTCCTTCAAAGTCTAGCGTCACTCTGTGCACTACTGCAACGGCTGAGCATCAGCTACATCCCAGGGTTCTCTGGGAAGGTAACCAGTTGCCTCTCTCCAAGCACCCTCGGCTACTTGGAATCTTTCTGGATCCTTCACTGCGCTTTAATGAAAACACGCGCATCCGAGCTGCAACTGCCAACACGCGAAATAACATCCTCCGTGCTCTGGCGGGTACTACCTGGGGTAGCACAAAGGAAGTCTTACGCACGACATATAAGGCCATGATACAGCCTACTCTGGAGTATGGAGCCCCGATATGGACTAGACACCTGTCGGACGCCTCTTGGAGCAAGCTACAACGTGTACAAAACACTGCACTTCGTGTCATCACTGGCTGCCCAAAATCAACACCTATATCCCATCTTCACCAAGAATGTGCCCTACTTCCTGTCAAGCAGCACTGCCAACTGCAGTCACAACAGTTCCACATCGGCATAGTCAAGAATGCCACACATCCCAACTACCCTCTTGCCATCAGACCCCCATCCTCGTAATATTCGCACACCGCTGCACGCTGCCATTTCTACAGTGGATCGTCAAAGATGGGCCACCTCGGAGCTCACAAGGAAGAGGCTGCAGCAAATCGAACACACCAGATTCGTATCTGAATACATGTCCTGTGCCCTCCTAATCCAGTCCTTGGTAGTGTGCCTCCTACGGTCGATGACAGTGAGAAGACTCTGCCCAGACGCTCCCGCGTCACTAGCGGGTCTACGTTGCGGTCATTCTTCGTACCTCAAAGCCTACGTACATAGGATCGATGAATCGGTCCCGGATAAATGTCCTGACTGTCAAAATACTGGTCATGATTCACTACATCTATTTTCATGCTCTGCCAGACCTACTCCTCTGTCTGCTCGTGATATGTGGAACAAGCCGAGTGATGTTGCCGCCTTTCTGCGCCTATGAGAAGAAACTCCAATGTGGCTGATAAGAAGAAGAAAAGACAGTGTTCATGAGGCTGGGCATGTCGGATTTGCCATGTACATACAATTTAGATGGTCATGTGCTGAATTCCGTAGCCTCTATCAAAGAACTGGGTTTTCGTTACAACAGCAAACTTGACTTTTCTGAACATTACCAATACTTGTGCAGAAAAGCTTCTTCTAAGACTTTCCTCATTTTCAAGGCGTTGGCCATTCGAGACAGAAAAGTGTTGTTGAGAGCATTCAAAACTACGTCAGACCAAACTTGGAAAGTGGAACGACAGTTTTTTCACCGCATAAAAGAAAAGATATTTTGCAACTTGAGAAAATCCAACACAATTTTACACGCAAAATATATGTAAGATCTCAAGTCCAGGCCTATGAAAGAATACCATGTGCGGGAGCAAGGAATAGAGAGTTGAAACTTCATTCTCTAGAATCTCGCCGACGCCTGAATGATGTTTGCATGGTGTTTAAGTTACTAGCTGGCATTGCGAAAATCAACCTTTCTAGATTCTATAGGCTGAACCGCTCGAGGACCAGGGGGAGCAAGCTTAAGATTTCATATGCAGCTCCGAAGGGCAATATTATAGCCTGTACCTTTACTTGTAGAACCGGATCAACTTTTGTCTCTCTTAACCTAGATATTACACCGGTACCAGTACCTTCTGCTTTGTGGAGTTTCAAACGCATTGCAGGGAAGAAGCTATTGTGTTTCTAATCCACATGGAGAAAAAAAACAGTATTTGTCCTTTTTTATCCAGTTCATGTTCTATGTAGTTACTTGTATTGTAGTACTTGTAGTATCGGTGTTTCTTACGCTTGCCTTATGTGGCGCAGGGCTGTGCGTAATTACGAAATTTTGGTCCAAAATCGTAACGAATGGTAACAAATCGTGGAAATGTGTTTGAGGGAAAAATGTAAGTTTGTTGTCTAGGGCAAAGATGAATTTACCACTTCTTTCACATTCCTGATATTTGTTTATTCTTCCAGATTTCAATTTTCGATGCAACCTTACCCTCGCATTACCAGCCGGACGTAGTCAGATGTAGGTCGGACATGGCGAAATATAAATGCTGATAATGAGATTCAAGTGTGATCTACCGCTCCCCTTCTGTCAATGACCACCCCCATGGGTGGTCACTGACAGAAGGGGAGCGGTAGGTCACACTTGAATCTCGTTAACACGGAAAACCCAGACATTTGGTGGAGCTACAGTATATCAGAGCGAAATTTCGGTGCGCAGTTGGAGACAACCGCTGTTGCAACACGTAGCGCAAGCAGAAACATGCTGGGACCACGAGGTCCAAGCACGATAACGCTTAGGCTGCAGAAGCAGTGGTCTGCAACTGCGGGAAGAAATTCCACCCCGATATAGAAATGAAATATGAGGTTCGGCTCTAAATACTCGGCTGGCTTATACAAAAATTAAAGTTTGAAACCCAATATACACTTCATTGCACAACTTCGAAGATTTCGAAAACAGCCATCACCACGCATCCATCTTCAGCGGTTCAAAAGTTACAAGCAGTTCAAGAGTCAGTTCCAAACAATTACCGACTCTCGTTGAACCTCGGCATTAAGACAATATTGTTGACGTTGACTGCAGCTTTGCACGAGATGGTATCAGGCTTTATTCGGCTGAAGTTTCGACGGTTTCGCCTTCTTCAGAATCTGAAAGACCCAAAGCGTTGTCAAAATATACGATCAAACGCCGTAGAGATATGTTAACTCTCTGCGGGATCTCGAATCCGAAATTTCCAAACTGATATTATATGAGTTTGGAAATCAAGGAGTCGAATTTCTGAAGAGAGTCAACCGCTACGGTGTTTGATAGTGTATTTTCATAACTGGATTTGGCTCTTTCAGAATATGAAGATGGCGAATTCGTCGAAACGTCAGTCGAATAAAGCCTGATACCATCTCGTGCAAAGCTGCGGTCAACGTCAACAGTATCATCTCGAAACAATTAACAAAAAACTATGGCAGCAAAGTTTTGACTCTTCAAAAAGATTATTAAATGTTTTTGAAATTGAGAATTCAAGCAAATTCTAAAAGCAAAAAGAAATTTGCTAAATAGTTTATTTCCGAAATCACTAATTTATAAAGAACCTTCACCTTTTTGCAATCCAGATTTCTGAAAAACCTTCACCTCTCGAACTGTTGTTTTCACCACAACAAACCTATGTTTATGAGAAGGAACGCATATAACTCCGTTCAGAGTGACGCTTCACAAATCTGGAGGGCAGACTTGATTTCTGCTTCAAAAAGTGGTTCTGCAGTAGCATGTATAACCCTTTGGTAGGCCACCTTGCCCAATTATCCTTCCCTTGAAAGATTGTGTCTAGAACTATCGAAACGCAATTTTCTCCCATCACAGTGTCGCCCTCCTTGGCTCTCATTGAGCAGTGTTTGGGAAAGCGGTGATTCTCTATGTTTTCGTTTTTTAATGTTCTGCAAAACATGGCTCAGGTTTTGCTAGTTGACTAGGCCTGACGTTTCAATTTTAACTATTGAAGTCGTTTGTATCCCACGCATGTATGTATACTGATTTTTTTATGTACTGCTCAAAACAGTGTTATTTTGAAACACAATCTCAAACCTTTTAGGATATGGAAACACCTCATCTGGAATTCTCAGGTGTTTCCACATCGAATGAGGTTTGGGTTGTGTGTGGGCTTAATACCAATTATCAGTTACGAATTACGAGGAATTTGAAAAATTACGATTTACGAAATTACAAATTCCAGTTACGCACAGCCCTGATGTGGCGTACTCAATAAATAAATAAATAAACTCTAAAGCGGTTGGTCCTGACGGAATATGCCCTGCTGTCTTGAAGAAGTTACCAACTGAAATCCTTCCGCTTCTCACTGACTTGATAAACACCTCGTTCAGTCCGTGCACTATCCCGCAGAATCGGAAAACAGCTAACGTCGTGCCGTTGCCCAAGCCTGGCTAGCCCCAAGCTTCAGTCAAGGGATATCGCCCCATTAGTTTGCTGTCCTCTTTTGCTAAAGTAGCCGAAAAACTGATAGTAAAGGGCCTTGCAGAGCCTAATGACAACTAGGTGTTTCAGCACGGATTCAGAAAGCTGCACTCCGCCAAGACAGCTCTGCTGGAAATTACAAGCTTTGTCATCGATGGGTTGAATGCCGAGAAGCCACAGAGAACTGTGGCTGTTGCCTTAGATCTCACCAAGACATTTGTCAGAGTAAACCATGGAGTTCTGTCAAGCAACTTACTGGAATCATCATAACCGCCGTGGCAGAAGCGCTGGATATCGGCATTCATCAAGGGCAGACGAGCCAGAGTTATGTTCCAGAACTATGTCTCCGATAGTATTCCTATAGCAGCTGGAGTTCCGCAGGGCGGTGACCTATCGCCAGCCCTCTTCAGTCTGTACCTCGAGGATATGCCTGACCCGCCACAGGATATCAAGGTTGTCGCTTATGCAGATGACAATACTATCATGTGTCGAGATCGAAACATACAGGTGGCCGCCAATAAGATCAATGAGTACCTGAATGCCTTAAAGATCTTTTTCGACGAGAAGATGCTAAAGATCTCTGCATCCAAGTCGTCAGTATCCGTTCTCACGACGGATCCTTCCAAGCACAGCGCTCATCCGGACGTAAAGTGGGATGGAGACCGTCTACCTGCTGCGCGATTTCCAAAATTGCTCGGTCTTGTGCTCGTTCCGTCGCTCAAGTTTCATAAAAATACCGAGCAGAAGCAGGCGGTCGTCAAAGCCAAGCTCAATGTACTCGGGGTCCTGGGCGGTACCTGATGGGGAAGCAGCAAGGAAACTATACTCACTACGTATAAGGCGATCCTCCACTGGAGTACGCCGCACCGGTTTGGCAGCATATAGTCTCAGATTCCTCTTGGATGAAGATGCAACGAGTACAGAATGCCGCTCTTCGCATCGCCACCGGTTGTGCCAGGAGTTCCCCAGTCGAGCACTTGCATGCCGAAACACGTTTACTACCAGTGAAGGCGCACTGTCAGCTGAAAACTCAACAATTCCGTATCAACATTATAAAACAACCCAACCACCCCTCATGGAGAGTGTTGAACCCCGTCAGGGAGAGAGACATCAGAAAGCCATTCGCCGATGTTCCAAGCAAAGTCAATCCGCAAATATAGCACGACTCACAGTACATCTATTTAACTGACCGGTGAGACCTACCACGCTGAACACAACGGATCTATGGACGAATCCACTACTGGTCGCCCAGTTTCTCCGCCTATGACAAAACCCTCCATGTGGCTGCGAAGAAAAAGAAGAAGTTCCGGACAAACCAGGAAGAAGAAAGCTTTACTCCTTGAGAATAACCGATAGCTTTCATACTAACATGCCATGTACATGGCCAAACGCGTTATTTTACGAAGTGAGAATCTCGTTCCCTGTCCGACGTTAGCGTTCGAGTTTTTTTTTAAGGCAAAAAAGTATCATAAATAAAGTTCCGTCGACACGTTTCGACAGTTATCCCCTTACAGCTGTACAACAAGAATCAACCTCGCCTGCTAGTCCATGAATCCGGCAAAAAAAACAATCTTCGACATCTCTGGGGCGACAAAACGTCTCCTGGCTGAATTTTACCTGGGCGGAGAGTTATACGCCAAAAATCAGTGGCTGCCGTAAGATGTGTGACAAGGTCCGCAGCACGGGTGTGCGGAAATTTCTGTTTTCTGGCCGTTTTGACCTTTCTGTTTTCTGAAAAATCTGCGAAAAACAGAAAAGAAATCAACGAAATCCGGATCTGTGGAACAGCGCAGCTTATCTAGTCCTTTATGGGCACTATTTGTGTTCAATGGTGCGATTGCTCTTAAGGGCAGGGTTTGCGATAAAAAAGGTTTTTCTGGTATCTTTTTGAGAAGGTAGGCCTGGTCATCGCAAAAGTAAAAAAAAAGAAGAATGTCGGAGAGAAAAAACGCTCAAAAACATGCTATTGCTGGGTCTCAGCCCGCCCCCAATTGACTAGATATCTACAATTGCTTGTTTTGTCGTCTTCTTCTTCTTCTGCAGCCACAGAGAGGGTCCTGTCATAGACTGAGGAACTGAGCCACAAGCGTCGGATTCGTCCACAGATCTACTGTTGTTAACGATGTCGGTCTCATCGGGCAGTTGAAAAGGTGCGCAGTAGTATGCCCTTTATTACCACAATCCGGGCACTCGTCAGGTCTGCTGCTATCGATCTTATGTAAATAAGACATAAGCATGGGGGAGTGCCCGCAGCGCAACGAGGCAAGGGTGCACCTGGCACGCCTACCGAGTTCCATCTCGGTTTCGCTGACCTCAGGCGGCACGACTCCGAGAATGGAGTTTACGGCGGTCTTGCATAAGTGATCCTTGACGAATTGGGTATGCTCAGCACGTAAGAGACGGAGGCGTTCTTGTTGTGCGTTAGTCCATCTCTGTATATTGATTTTCGTGGGAGCATCAGCAAACGGCTTTCTTATACCTCTCTCTCACGGGGTCTAATACTCTTCGCGACGGATGATTTGGCTGCTTCAGAATGTTTATGTACAGCTGTTGTGCGTGGAGTTGGCAGTGGTCCTTAACTGGCAGGATGCGAGCTTCGGCATGTAGGTGCTCTATTGGAGAGCTTTTAGAACAGCCTGTTGCGATTCGCAATGCTCCATTTTGGATGCGCTGCAGCTTGGACCAGGATGTGTCCGACACGATATGCTGCCAGACTGGTGCAGCATACTCCAGGGCGGGCTGTACGATGGCCTTGTACGTGGTCAGGATCGTTTCTTTACTGCATCCCCAGGACGTTCCGCCGAGAGCACGTAGGACGTTAAGTCTTGTTTTCACTGCAGCTTGCTTCTGCTCAGTGTTCTTATGAAACCTCAGCGAAGGGTCCAACACGAGTCCGAGCAGCTTAGGGAATCGGGCGGCCGGCAGGCGAGTTTCGTCCCATTTCACCATGGGATGAGCACCAGTGCTCCGCAGGAACAGTGGAAAAGACTGTGACGGATGATTTAGCGGCAGAGACCGTAAGCATCTTGCTATCGAGAAAACATTTCAACTCGATCAAGTAGTCATTGATCTTACTGGCAGCTACATTTATGTCGCGATCCCGGCATAGTATAGTAATATCATCCGCATATGCAACGACCTTGATGTCTTGGGATGGAACGGGGAGATCTTCAATATACAGACTAAAGAGCAGGCGATAAAACTCCTCCTTGTGGTACGCCGGCGGCGATTGGGATGCCATTGGAGACGTGCCCTTGAAATAGCACATTTGCCCGACGTCCTTTGGTGAATGCGGTTATCCACCGCTTCTGCCAGGGCGGAATGGTAGACCTTAACAGGCTCTCCGACAAAATGCCCAAGTTTACAGTGTCAAAAGCCTTCGTTAGATCGAGGGCTACACCTACGGTTCGCTGAGGTTTCATGGCATTGAAGCCGTCCAAAACATAGCTCACAATTTCCAGTAGGGCCGTAGTGGTGGAATGTAGCTTACGGAAACCATGTTGATGCTTTTGTTTGCTATTATGTTCGGCAAGCTCCCCCACAGCCAATTTTTCTGCAACTTTGGCAATAGGTGAGAGAAGACTGATTGGCCTGTAACCTTTTGCCGTGGATGGTGATTTACCCGGCTTCGGCAATGGGATGACGCGTGCTACTTTCCAATCTTGAGGTAATGTACAGGTGCGAAACGATGGATTAATGACGTCAGCGAGCAGGGGTAGTAGTTCATTTGGCAGTCTCTTTAGAACTGCTGGGCTCAAACCATCTGACCCTACTGCCTTCGAGTTACTCATTTCCTTGATAACCTTCTCGACCTGAGCGGGCGTGGCTGCATCATCTTCAGCCATGAGTGGCAATTTACAGAGTTCCCGAACAGTTATTCTATTCTGCTTCTCTCTTTTTGATTTAGTTATGAAAAATGCTTCCCAAGAGCATTTGCGGCCTCTTTCCCTGACTTGAAGACTCCGCCGTCGAATTCAATCGTGGAATTGTCGGCGGAGGTGAACTTTCCGGAGATCCTTTTTCAAGGCCTTTCACGTTGCTGCTGCATCATTTCTGAAGTT
Source organism: Aplectana chamaeleonis (assembly GCA_029168955.1). Taxonomy (NCBI): domain Eukaryota; kingdom Metazoa; phylum Nematoda; class Chromadorea; order Rhabditida; family Cosmocercidae; genus Aplectana; species Aplectana chamaeleonis. Next base: position 519,063 of record JAPDOI010000196.1, read on the forward strand.
TATCTTCTCAGTGAACTTTTCCCAAGATTCTTTCTTGTGCCTATCAAGGTCCATCCTGATCTCATTATCCAGCTCGGCAATGTCTGGGTCAAGATGATTAGCAGCTCTCTTTGCGTCCCTTGTCCTTATCTTCTGCAGTGTCTCCCTGGTGACATTGGGAAAGAAGGTCTTGACACGACCTTCAGGGATCGCAGCTTTCATCGCCTTCCTGATGGCATTAGAGAGGTGGCGCTCCTTCTGGGGTACATTGCCATTCCACGGATATTCGGCCGCTTGGCGTAGTGCAACCTCCCTGAACAGGCTCCAGTCTGCAAGGCCTAAATTGAGATAAGAACGATGACGAACACCTGTATAGGGAGCAAGAGAGCTAGAGAGATCGATATTGACAAAGACCGGAATGTGATCACTGGAAAGAGTTGTGGATGTAGACCAAGAGCAGGCGTTAGAGAGATTAGAGGAGACAAGGGAGATGTCTGGGCTGGAGGATCGACCGTAGGCAAGGAGACGAGTGGGCTGGCCATCGTTAAGGATAACGAGGTCTTCGACTTCATTTCCTCTAGCATCAGAATCGAGCGACGAGCAGAACGTGTGAGCATTGAAGTCACCCGCAAAGACAATTGAGGGAGAAAGAGAGCAGTCTCACAGCTGCTTGAGTAGAGGGATAGGGTTGTAGGTTGGTGGACAGGATGTAGGAGGAGGAATGTAAATATTGAAAAGAGAAAGTGGTGTTTTAAGAGGTAGATGGATGGGGATGTACTCGAGAGTGCCATCCACTGGAGTGTTTGGAATAATGTGAGAGGGAAGAGAGGACAGAACAAAAGTAGAGACTCCGCCTCCTTGAGATGACCTGGGAGTATGATATGCAGTATAGCCCGGGATGTTTGGATGTCGAGAGGTAGCAGAGGGAGAGAGTTTGGTTTCCTGAACCATGATAACATCCGGGTGATGAGTACGGGCGAAGAGAGATAATTCAGAAAGCTTGGTCCGAAGGCCGTTTAGATTGATGTGTACAATAGATAGGGGGCGGTTGGTAGATGAGGAATTTGAGTTACTGGAGGCGGAGCACACAATACAACGAAAGGAAGAATCGTGGTGCCTCACAGAACTGAGACCCGAACAAGAGAAGTGCACCCACCTTTCGCATCCAAAACATTGGACGCTGGTTCCATACCAATTGACATCTCTGCCGCATGTGGCACATGGGTACTTCTTCTTCTTCGCGGGTCCTGGATTCCTTTCGACGCCGGCCATTTGTAGAAGAATCCTCAGGAGAGCTGCCGAGATGTCGTACGTTCGTGCCGTGGCAGTGTGGAGGAAAGAAGATCGCCTCCGTGCAAACCGACGTCAACCCCTCCGAGAAGAGGGTTTTTGTCATGGGAGAGGTGCTGGTCGGCCGCAGCTCTCCTGAGGATTTTATTACAAAGGGCCGGCGTCGAGAGGAATCCAGGTCCAGCACGGAAGTATCCATGTGCCACCTGCGGCGAGGATGTTACCTGGCATAAAACAAGTGTCCAGTGCTTCGGATGCCAAAGGTGGGTGCACTTCTCCTGTTCGGGCCTCAGTTCTGTGAGGCATCATGACTCATCCTTTCGTTGTGTTCTATGCTCTGCCCCCAACAACTCTGATTCCTCAATTACCAACCGCCCCTCTCCATTGTTCACATCAATCTCAACGGCCTTCGCAACAAGTTATCTGAACTCTCTCTATTCGCACGTTCTCATCACCCGGATGTTATCATGGTTCAAGAAACCAAGCTCTCTCCATCTACCACTTATCCCCAACCTAACATTCCGGGCTACACCGCCTATCACATGCCAAGGACAGCTCTTGGGGGCGGAGTGTCTACTTTCGTTCAATCTGCCTTACCTTCTCATATTATCCCTAATACTCCTAAGGACGGTACTCTCGAGTACATTCCTGTCCACCTCCCCCCTCAAAACCCCTTTTATCTCTATTTAACATATATATTCCTCCTATATCATCTTGTCCCCTCTTATAATCCTATTCCCCTCCTTAAGCAGTTGTACGACTGCTCACTCTCCCCTTCAGCTGTCTTTGCGGGTGACTTCCAAGTGCTCACACGTTCTGTTCCGCTCTTGATTCTGACGCCAGAGGGAAGATGTCGAAAGAATGGGCTGAGGAGTGTGACCTGGTTATCCTCAATGATGACCAGCCCACTTCGACTCCCTGCCAACGGCCGACCTTCTAGCCCAGACATCTCTCTTGTGTCATCCAATCTCTCTAATGCTTGCACGTGGTCCACATCCACAACTCTCTCCAGTGATCACATTCCCGTCTTTGTCTATATTGATCTCTCTGACTCTTCTTGCCCCTTACTCTGGTTTTCGTCATCGTACTTATCTTAATTTAGGCCTAGCAGACTGGACCCTGTTCAGAGATGTTGCACTTCGCCATGCGGTCGACTACCCATGGAATGGTGATGTTCATCAGAAAGAGCGGCATCTAACAAGTGCCATCCGCAAGGCCATGAAAGCTGCAATTCCTGAGGGTCGTGTCAAGACCTTTTTTCCAAATGTCAGCAGGGAAATACTGCAGAAGATAAGAACCAGAGATGAGAAGAGAGCCGCAGACCATCTAGACCCGGACATAGCTGTGCTGGATAACGAGATCAAGCAGGATCTGGATAAGAACAAGAAGGAATGCTGGGAGAAGTTCACTGAAAAGCTGAATTTCAAGGCTGACGGAACTACGACGTGGAAAGTGTTGAGGAAAATTTCCGGCAAGTCCGCTCCCTCGATGAGCTCCGCTATTGAGTTCGAGGAGAACGTCTTCAAATCAGGAAAGCGGCTGCTTATGCGCTCGGCAAGAACTTCTTCATCACACGTGCCAAGCGAGGCGTGCAGAACAGAGTCACGGTTAGAGAACTGAGCCGGTTGCCGCTCATGAACGCTTCTGAGGCCTTTACTCTCACGCAAGTAGAGAAGGCTATCAAGGAAATGCGGAATTCGAAGGCTATCGGACCTGACGGTATCTCCCCAGCCATCCTGGAAGAAGCTTCCCACGGAACTTCTACCGATGCTTGCAGATATCATTAACACTTCTTTCCGGACCTGCACTCTACCCCAAGCTTGGAAGACAGCCAATGTGATACCGTTGCCAAAGCCAGGCAAGTCCCAAAAGCACGGCAAAGGGCTTTCGACCAATAAGCCTGTTATCGCCCGTCGCTAAATTAGCTGAAAAGTTGATCGTGACGGACCTGGCTGATCAAAATGAGCGACAGCAGCATCAGCATGGGTTCAGGAAACTTCACTCCACTACTACAGCTCTATTAGAGATCGTGAGCTTTGCGGTCGATGGGTTCAACATGAGAAAGCCCTGAGAACGGTGGCCGTCGCCCTCGACCTGAGCAAAGCGTTTGACTCTGTTAACTTGGGACTGCTGTCCGAGAAACTGCTCAAGTCGTCGCTACCATCATGGCAGAAGCGATGGATTGCAGCGTTCACTAAAGGCCGCCGTGCTAAGGTTCTGTTCCAGAATCATGTATCCGATAGCATTCCAATAGCAGCCGGTGTTCCGCAAGGCGGAGTGTTGTCCCCTGCCCTATTCAGCCTGTATCTTGAGGACATTCCCGAGCCTCCCAATGATGTAAGGATTGTTATGTATGCCGACGACATCACCATCATGTGCCAGGATCGTGACCTGCAGATAGCCGCTAACAAGATCAGCGCCTATCTCGTCGAGTTGAAGCTCTTCCTCGATAAAATGATGCTCACAGTCTCTGCCGCAAAATCCTCTGTTTCAGTGTTCACAACGAACACCAAGGAACACAGTGCCCATCCAGATGTCAAATGGGATGGTGACCTGTTGCCAGCAGCAAAATTCCCAAGCTGCTTGGCCTTATTCTTGATCCATCACTGAAGTTCCACAAAAACGCGGAACAGAAACAAACAGTCGTCAAGGCTAGACTTAATATCTTGAGAGCTCTCGGAGGAACATCATGGGGAAGCAGCCGAGAGACTATATTGAGAACCTACAGAGCAATACTTCCAGCCGGCTCTGGAATATGCGGCACCAGTGTGGCAGCACCTGGTGTCTGACAGCTCCTGGAATAAGCTGCAGCGTGTACAGAATGCTGCGCTTAGAATTGCTACCGGTTGTGCAAGGAGCTCCCGGTGGAGCATCTTCACGCGGAGGCCTGCATATTGCCGGTCAAGGAGCATTGTGAACTCCAGGCACAGCAGATGTATATTAATGTTCTGAGGCAGCCGAATCATCCGTCAAAGAGAATCATGAAGCCCATAAGAGAGAGGTCGATTAGGACGCCGTTCGCCGATGCTCCTCGTAAAGTTGATGTACAGAGATGGGCCGACTCAACATGGAAAGGCTTCGTCTTCTGCGTGAGGAGCACACGCAATTTGTTCGAGGATATCTAGCAAAGGCGGCTGTGAACCCTATCTTGGGAACGGTGCCGCCTCGGGTTTGCGAGTCCGAGTCTCAACTCGGCAGACGAGCCAGATGTGCTCTTGCATCGCTGCGCTGTGGTCACTCTATTCTGCTCATGTCTTACGTTAACAAGATCGACAGCAGCCGACCAGACGCATGCCCGGACTGTGGTGCTCCCGGACACGACACGGCGCACTTGTTCATGTGCCCGAAGAGACCTACCTCCTTAACAACAATGGACCTTTGGACGAATCCTGTGAAGGCCGCCCAGTTCCTCAACCTATGACAAAAACCACTTTGAGGCTGCAGAAGAAGAAGAAGAAGGAGAGCTGCAGCCAGCCAGCTTCTCTCCCATGACAAAAACCCTCTCCGCGGAGCGATTGACGTCGGTTTGCACGGAGGTGATCTTCTTTCCTCCACACTGCCACGGCACGAACGTACGACATCTCGGCGGCACCGCTGGACTAATGCCATCCGGCCCTACAGCCTTCGAGTTGCGCATCTCTTTTACCACCTTTTCAATCTGCGCGGGCGTCACTGCTTCTGCTTCATTCATGAATGGCAACTTACAGAGCTCTCTTACAGTCACTCGATTCTGTTTCCCTCTCTTGGCCTGAGTTATGGAAAAATTCTCTCCGAGAGCAGTTGGAGCCTACTTTCCCGATTTGAAGACTACACTCTCCAACTCGATCGTAGAGTAGTTGGTGGAGCTTTGCATCCCTTGTCCTTATCTTCTCCAAGATTTCCCTAGTGACATTGGGAAAGAAGGTCTTAACTCGGCCCTCCGGAATGGCGGCTTTAATTGCCTTGCGAATCGCATCCGTCAAGTGACGTTCTTTCTGGTGCACGTTTCCATTCCATGGGTAGTCAGCCACATGGCGAAGTGCCATCTCCCTGAACAAGCGCCAGTCTGCAAGGCAAAGATTAAGATAAGACCTTTGACGGATACCTGAATAAGGAGCAAGAGAATTAGAGAGATCGACGTGGACAAAAACGGGGATATGATCACTGAACAGAGTTGTAGCGGTAGACCAAGAGCAGGCGCTGGAGAGATTAGATGATACAAGAGAGATGTCTGGACTAGAGGATCGGCCGTTGGCCGGGAGACGAGTGGGCTGATCATCGTTGAGAATGACCAGATCGCACTCCTCCGCCCATTCTTCGACGTCTTCTCCTCTAGCGTCAGTGTCAAGCGACGAGCAGAATGTATGAGCATTGAAATCGCCTGCGAAGACAACAGAGGGTGAAAGGGAGCAGTCAAACAGCTGCTTGAGTGAGGGAATAGGGTCATAAGATTGGGGACAGGACGTGGTAGGAGGGATATAGATATTAAAAAGAGATATAGGTGTTTTAAGAGGGAGATGGATAGGTAGGTACTCGAGAGTACCGTCCTTAGGTGTGTTTGGTATGATATGAGAGGGTAGAATTGATAATACGAAAGTAGAAACTCCTCCGCCGAGAGATGACCTTGGAGCATGATAAGCAGTGTAGCCAGGAATGTTAGGGTGACGTGCGGTAGTAGAAGGAGAAAGTTTGGTTTCCTGAACCATTATGACATCAGGATGATGAGTACGAGCAAAAAGAGAGAGTTCAGACAACTTGGCACGAAGGCCATTGAGGTTAATATGCACAATAGAGAGGGGGCGGTTGGTAAATGAGGAATCAGAGTTACTGGGGGCAGAGCACAGAACACAACGGAAGGAAGGATCGTGATGCCTCACAGAACTGAGACCCGAACAGGAGAGATGCACCCACCTTTGGCATCCGAAGCACTGGACGCTGGTATGTCTCCTGGTAACATCCTTGCCGCACGTGGCGCATGAGTACTTCTGAGCGGGTCCTGGATTCCTCTCGAAGCCGGCCATTTGTAGTAGAATCTTTAGGAGAGCTGCAGCCAGCCAGCATCTCTCCCATGACAAAAACCCTCCACGCGGAGGGGTTGACGTCGGTTTGCACGGAGGTGGTCTTCTTTCCTCCACACTGCCACGGCACGAACGTACGACATCTCGGCTTTGTCGTCTTTTATTCTGCATTTAAAGTAGTTGCTGGACACCGAGAAACTACTTTTTTTTAGCTCAAAATAGGAGGCGCAAAATACGCACTTATAAAAAAAACCTGATAGTCCGGGGTGTGCGTACACCCAACAATTAGCCGTTCTGACTTGTTTTTGTGCGTTTTTATGCAACTTCTCCCTTATTTTCACTTTTGTGGTAGCCAGACCTGCATTCTTATAAAGAAAACTCAACAATAGTTTTTATCGCGAACCCTGCTAACGCACTCGTAGGGTAGTACTTTGGCACAATAGGGGTAGCATCCCAGGGCAGAACATGAATTCAACCTCCCCTTGTCAGCAGCTGCTGCTAACAGCGAGGGGTTGAACCCGATGCCTGTCCTAGGATGCAACCCTTATTGTGCTGACGTACTACCATACGGGTGAGTGCTCTGAGAGTTTTAGCCGAGCAATACCCGACAAATAGCCACAAAATGCCTGATTTTCGCGTAATAGCCAAGAACAAGGTCGTGTTCGGAAAATAGCTGGTTGCCGCGAAATAGGCGTCAAATAATGGCCGTCGAGAAACAGCCGCAAAAGAATGCTCTCAAGGGGGAGTGTAAGACGCACTGTTGAGGCAGATTTGGATGTCAACACCGCCGTCGGTTCAACTACCCATGTTTTCTCGGTTATTTCGCGAACAACAAGGTCGCAGCCACCTAGCAGCAAAGAAATAATCGAGAAATACTCGAGAAACAGCTCGACAGGATTAGTTGTTGAGCCTGGTGGGCTATTTCTCGGCCAAGACTCTCAGCATGTGTTTAATGATGTTGTACCCCACCTGTTCTCATGCTCTGGAAAGCCAACGCACTTTACAATAGAAGATCTCTGGCTCAAACCCGTGGAAGTCGCCAATTTACTGTCACTTTGATGATGCAATGATGAATTCGAAATTAAAAAAAATAAAAATCAGAAAAAAATTTTAAAAAAGAAATAATAAAAAATAAGAAAAAAGAAGAAAAGAGGGTCGAAAAACGCCCCACTCAGGGATCCTCCAAAGAAGAGGATCCCAGAAATGTTGCTTCAATTATGCCGTCTACGTACCGGAAGTTTGGATGCAGGGTCAATGTTTTATGGTGGAAGATGGGCAACAACAACAACAACAATGATGTTGTATCCGTCATTGCTACTATCAATGACTTGTAGGTCATCTGTGCATTTATTCATACAGTCATTCACAGTTTCTTGCTGAAATGGAGCGCAATTCACAGAACTTGATCCTTTGGTCAGCTATACACCGAGAATAGGCGAGAGAAAGCACAGCAGTAGCGAGAAAGTGCGCTGCAATGCCACGCCGCAGCGCGACCGCCCGCACGGGATGATTGATTTTTAGACACGATCATACTCAGACAGTCGGTGGTACTCGGACGCCGACTTCTAGGTGTCGTGTCCGGTGAGCGCACCTTGAAGTGAGCGGGATGAGAGACGCTGACCGGTAGCTCCCCTAGCGAGACGGCTATGTCGATTTTCTCGGACGAAGACCAACAACCGTCAAGCGACCAACACGAGAGTATATGTTGAAGGATTAGTGCAAACCCGCGCTGTATACGGAACGCGTGGGGGTTAGGTGGTCGGCCGATTCATGGTCGTCAAAGGGCAATGCAAGGTATTAGTATTGCCCAGATGGCCCAATAAAGAAGGAAGGCCTGGGGCTCAATGCCCCCAAGTAAATTTTATAGAAAACAGGCCTTTCGGCCTGTTTCCTAACAGCTTTCGTAATCCGTGGTAAAGCATCACGAAAAACCGACAGCCTACAATGACGTGAAGGGGCGCTTACGGCCAAAATTTGGTAGAGGTCGGCGTCCGAGCTTCTGTGGCTGGTGAGCGCCCGTCCTCCAGGCCAGACGTCGCTGTGGGAGCGTCCGAGCTCCGCATCGACGGCGTCCGAGTACCACCGCCTGTCTGAGTACGGTAGGCCTGCATCCATTTTGATGGGTACGAGCTTGTTTGCCCTCAGCTCAATTTTGGAGTATGTACGATTCCAGAGGCATCATTGGAACCAGTGTGACAGCGTTATCAATATAGGCGGGAAAACAGAACAACGATCCTGAGGTTGGACTATGCCTTTAAGAATCGTTCTTGTGGACTTTGGCAAATTGAGCTAATGACTGATCGGGGAGATTCTTTAAAATCATCAGCAAAAGCAGAACATTTTACTTGATCTAAAGAATATAGGAATAAGGTGCAGCTCAATAATGACAATAATTAAGTTTGTGACGCGAATGGTAATACTGCGGATCAAGGAACGGAGCTCAAAGTAAAGGACGATAAAATCGAGAACTGTATAAAGCAAAATATGAAAAAAGCATCGGATCGAATCGCCAAATCATATTTTTAACAGGAATTTTACTGTTTCCACGGGCAGCATTATTCACGCAACACAGCAGCGCGTCGAATCGAAATGAGACGTAAAACACGACGAAACCAATGTCAAATTGATCACATAGAAGTTGAAAAACAACGTGAACTCACTCTCTCTGGCCTTTATGTACACAGTGTTAGCGACGATATTCTCGATTTCCATGCTGGTACTGAATCAGGAAGACGACGAGAAATGATGACGACAACGAATAGGGGTAGTGGTGATGAAGGATGAGAGGAGTGGAAAGGTGGAATGAATATCGGTGGTCATAAATGCCGATGGAGCGCTCGCATTCAGCTTAACACACCATCATTTTTCATAAGAGTTCCTCCCTCTGACTCGCTCGGCCTCGGCCTGCCTGGCTCGGTCGCGTCGTCCAACCGATCGATATTAGCTCGCCCAGGGAAGCAACGCACGCTGTGGTCGCGGCTGGTTGGGGAGGGGGGCTGTCTGAGGATACGAAAGAGTACGACTCACTCGTTCGTTAAGCGTTGGCACACGTCCAAACTTGTCTTCCCCTCTATCCAGCCTGAGGAACGGACGACTCCAACTGGTCAGACAACCCTCCTCTTACTTGTCGAATGACCGGTCACCGGCTATTGCCCCACTTGCGAATCCACCCCCATACATAGATAGCACTCATGAATAGAATCACATCAGTGTTTGTCACCATTCATCCATCTTCTTCATCCAATTTAATTTTGACGCATTTCGGTGTATGTGGGATGGAGGGGGCACTGCGGCGCGGTGCATTTGGCCACGCCTATTTCACTGTGCCGTACTGAATTTGAGCACCTACCCGGTGTTTCCCTCCCCTGCCAAAAGGCTTAATCCTCGCAGACGCCTCGGTCATCGGGACTCACGCGTAAAATAAAATGCGGATGGTGTAGGTGCATACAACACACGCGCCTTTACGCGCAAATAAAAAAAACAGATTTCTTTTCAAAGCATGGATAAAGCTTTAATAACGCGATGAATACGATACAGTGCATTATCATACGTATATGACTACGACAAATTAACTCCTTTGAATAAAAGTTCCGTATTCATAAGAAGGAAATTTTCACCGTACCTCTTCTCTTTCCATTACGAAGCTAATTTTCCCTGTTTGCTTAGCTACCGTTCCCATCACTTCTTTCCAGCACAAAAGTTTTCTGTGGGTTTCCGGGAATAATGCGCCAGCTTCTTGAGTTTTCAGTTCGTACTGGGACTTTTTCATTTTCCATTCAATAGCTTTATTTTCAATAAAGAAAAATACGGAATGTATGTGAGGGAGGTTAATTACGCGATCATGAGTACGCAGCCAACAGAACAACGAGAAAAAAGAAGAAAAAATGAAATACTCGTACAATCGGAGCACCCTGTACTTAAAGCTCTAACAGAAAGAGCGGCCATCTGTCCCTTGCAATGACCTGAGATTGAAGTGGGACAGCCTGTTTTTAAAAATTGGAAAACTTTTGGCATCAACGATTTCCGGAGGTAGTTTGTTCCAAATTGGGATGACCCTAAAAGCAAACGAATGCAGCACACTAGATTTCATTGATAACAGACGTCACATACCATTCCACTCTTCACAGCTGTTCTACTTCTGGAACGTAAATCGTAAAAAGGCGAAAAAAATTGAAACATCGTTCATAATTTCTTTTCAATCATGATCACCCAGAGTTTTCTTTCAGATTTTCATATGAATGTGGACTCAATGAGAAATACCGAGCGGTGTATCTATGTAATTCATAACAAGAACAATAGTTTTCAGTATTCACTCGAGAGTTTATCTAGTTAGCATAAACATAGGAGCGGTCGGCGATGTAGCAATGCAATTAGTATCACCACTTTATGCAACCTTGGCAATGTGTACCGCTCGGTACTTGGAGTTTACAAGAGTGCGGTAGGCCACTGGAAAAATAACCTGGTACTCTAAGGCACCAGGCGAGTTCTCCAGGAAGTTCCTAAACAAGCTCACCACGAGTCTGATGCTCGATTTCCAGTTTTCCTCAGAACCTCGATCCGCGTTGCCCTTTTTTTATTTTAGTATATATTCTATCCTCCAAAAGTGCATTACTTTTACGAAAATCCGGAAACGGATCTTATAATAGTGTTTAGCGCCCGAAACCCCCCCCCCTAAGCAAAGTTTGGGTGAAAACACATTTTCCGAACCTCCTGCACACTGATAGCATTTTGGACTTGTACGGATTTTCGGTTCAGCGTTCAACTAATATATATCAATACGGGGTACAGTAAGCGTTGAAGAAATGTATAGTGGAGTTCACTAAGAGTGTCTCATTTACTTATCAATAAGAAGCGGTCGGCTGGGGATCAATGTGCAGGAATCCCATACCAGCACGCTCCATACCCATTGAGCGAGAGCGGTTGTGCTGCAATGAGTTTCATGTTCATTGATCTTCAATCGACCGCTTCTCATTGATGAGTAAATGAGACACTCTTGGTGGACTCCTCTATATTCCACTTTTTATCATCAACGGGTTTAGCATAATCATTAGGGGCCTGTTCATCAGAGCCTCCCTCCCTCGGGAGGAACGTGAGCGGCGAGGTGCTGAACGGAGAGCTCGTCGCAGTTCTGCCATTGCCAGTGTGAATCATGCTGGGGCGAACGCAAGTCCTTCCGTTAGTGGTACTACCCCTGTTTTGTTGAGTTCTCCGGCTGTCAATATTGGTGTAAACACTCCTGTTAATGTCAGTACTCCTGGTGTAAACGTTAATGCTCCTGTTAGGATGAATTGTGTCAATATCAGTAACAACCTAGTTTCTTCCCAAGAGCCTAGTACGAGTTCGAATTGTATTCCCGGTCAGCATGTCAGTGATAACGTTGCCGCCGGTCATTCGGGTGTTAATTTAAACTTGTACTGTGCTTCTCTGGGCCAAATTCCGGTCCGCAGTTGCGTCTCGACACGCTTCGCGGCCGCACGCTCCGAGGAGGAAGAGTTTGCAGCGCCGCAGCCGCCGATCTGTTGACTCTAGGTGGGTTCTGGAAACTGGAAACTGAAAAAAATAAAAAAAGCTGTATAAAAAAGCCGCATCGAGTCGGCTTTGGCGCTGGAAACACGACTTCCTCGAGCGCGTGCGGCCGCAAAGCGTGTCGAGACGCAATTGCGGACCGGAATTCGGCCCAGATAAACACAAGACGTTGAAGCTAGGACTTTTTTAGGCGTCACCGTCTACCGTTACAGGCAATCGTTGCGGGACCACCCGAAAATCCACTGGCAGCAAGTAAAGACACAGCAAAAAGCAGCGAACCGCCGCGAAAGCAAAGGCAGAGTTCTTTCAGAACTGTTCTGTTGATTGAGAATGACACAGATTGCCTAAAACTTCTCCTTTGTAGGTACCTAACATGAATTTGAGTTTCCTACACTGATTTACGTGCAATTGTGTGTAGATGCATAAGGATGCTTAATCCTGTGACCCTAAATTAAAATGAAATTTACTCAGAAAAGTATTCTTCGACGCTAAGCACCTGTTGATTACCATTTTTTTTGCTAAATAAAGGTGCATTCTGTTGAGCATGTGTACTTTCCGCTAACTAACCTGTTTTGGTCCATATTGCAGCCTTATACTTATGGTCTATTCGATTTATCGAAATCTGAGTAGCTAATAAACTGCTGACAAACAAAAAAGGGGCCCAAACACCCGTATTCGCTGTCGCAAGTCATTTTCTGGATCATTCGATTCGCTCTATTGGCTTGCTGCCAATTGATGGCAAAGCGGTCCCGCCACGATTGTCTGTAACGGTAGACGGTGACGCCTGAAAAAGTCCTAGCTTCAACGTCTTGTCAGATAAACACAGTAAATCCTCTTCGGACCGCGGATAGCAATCTCAAATGTCTCTCTTCCAACATACGTTCCCTTCCTAAAAACATAAAGTCTTATAGGATACATTCAACTATTTGATTTTGGCATTATAGCGCTGTCTGAAACGTGGTTGACGCCTCACATCACTGGTGCTACGTTATTTGGTGGCTTATGTTCTCAGTTTGATCTACTTAGATGTGACCGACCGCACAAGAGGGGCGGGGGAGTGGCTCTTTTGTTGAGAAAGTCTCTTTGTCCAAAGTTAGTGTACGAGGAGTCTTGTTCTGAAGGTTATGAACTACTTTGTGCTGACATTGTTGTTAGTAATGGTTGCGGGGCAGCTCATCCATCCCCATGACTCATTATTCAGCCGAGAGCGAGACGACGAGACAGCTCGAGGGCGCCTGCGTCAATTGCACCGGCGTATGCGTAGCGCTATAGCATTGGAGCACGTAATCACTACACAAGTGTTCCTCAGTCGAAAGTATGTCTCGAGCTCTACACTAATGATGGATCAGGGGTTTACAGTGATTTTCAAGACTTTCATACAATTCTGCAGTACATTCAAGAAAAATTAATAGGAAACAAGACGGCTATCAATGTTTTATGGGAATATTTTATTACAAGCACTGAACAGGGCTGCATGTGGATTTGTCAGGGGAAGTATTAGTGGTCCTCATCAGATTTTCAACTCTGTTATGATCAAATGGAAGGAATAGAATAGATTTTCTCCACGAAAATCTTCCACCACAATTCGTTTGAAAAATAGGTTCTGTACTGTTTCCTCGACTGACGCGGCAATGGAAATCTTAAGATCTGGAGAAACATAATCTTTTTGCGAGTTTTCTGGCACAGTATGCTCCTCAAAGAAACTGTTTTGAATGATTAAAGGCAGTGTTCACGATAATCTTCGATTTCGAGATTATTCACTTAACCGATTGTTTAGCCACCGGGTAGAACGGAAATGAGGAAGAAATCGAGAAAAACGTCCCAGAAGGGCATCAAATTCTTTACTCTCACCCCACCTGTTTACATTCGCAGCTACACTTAGGCCTCTTTCAGAGTTCGATCGCTCTGCGACGCGATCGTGGGCACGGCGACGCGACCGTCGCGTCGCCGTGGAAATAGCAGATTTTGGATGTGTGAATGCCCAATCGCGGAAGTTGGCGACCACGCACTTTTACGTACACATTCTAATCGACGCCTGTTTCATGTTTGCGGTGTCGCGCAATTGGTTAGCCATTTATGATAAAAAGGTGCATTGTGCTTTGCCATTTAACTTTAACTTTATTACACGCCCTTGCAGACGTGTAGAAACATAGAAAGGGCAGAAAAACAACGAAAACATCGAGGAACTTGAAAAATGACAAGATTCGAAAGGAACAAGCGTAAAACGATTGATAGATCTTTCTTGACAATGAAGGTAATTTTTGACAAGTGTTTTGAATTTAGTGAAGTTGATCGGTATCTGAACAGTATGACTCATCTTCAAGTATTCCATGCCGTCTCTGAAGATGGAGAAGCTGCGCCCCAAAGAGGTGCGCGGCTGACGGAATTTAAGCTTGGACCTTTCTCCCCTAGTATTTGATTCAGCCAGTTTGAAAAATGAATGAGCTTTTGAGACCCAGTCTTCCAGTTATAATATTATATACCAAAATTAAATCATTTCTTTTGCGTCCGTAATGTAAAGTATCCAAATTAAGCATACGATTACTCACTATGCCATGGGGATTACTCCTATACGTGAAGCCAAGAGACCTTATGAAGACCTTCCTTGTGAAGTTGTTTTGCACTCTTTCTAGTTTGGCAACGCAGGTTTTTTAATGAGGAAAGTAGATACAGGTACCATATTCAAGAACAGATCGAACGTAAATTTCATAGGCTGTAACCAAAAGCAATGGACCTTTAGTTTCCAGCGATTTGAACAGAAGGAAAAGCTTCTGTTCAGCTTTCATAACAATTCTATCCAAATGCTTATCAAAATTCAATTTCGAATCGACAAGAAACTCTAAATCTTTAACTAGGTTAACATGCTGGAGCATTGAACCATCGATATTGTACCCGCCTTTCCGGATTAGTAGTTCTACCAGGTGTAGTACTTGACTTTTGAGTGGAAAGAGGGAGAAGGTTTTGTTTAGACCATTGAACTACATTGTCAATTGTGATTTGGATCCTAGTTTTATTGTCACCCTCAAGTGTATCGTAGATTTTTTAATGATAATAATCATTTTATGATAATAATTGTTTTGTATTATGATTGTTTTGCCTACTTATACTGAGTTTGCCTGAATCAACGTGAAAAAAGAGGAATTTGAACCAGGACATATGAAGCGGTCGCCGCGATCGGTCGCGTCGCCGAGCACTGCATGGCGACGCGATCTGGCCATCTCAGTCGCCCAATCGCGCGATTGGGCGACTTTTCCCACGATCATGTCTGAAAGGCCGGCGACCAGATCGCGCGACGCGACCAGATCGATACACAGTGTTTTCATTCGGTCGCGTCGCAGAGCGATCGAACTCTGAAAGAGGCCTTACAAAGGAAAAACTACCGGACGAGTTCGGGGGTGTCGGACGAGTTGTCTCGCGCGCGTCTCTAACCGGCGCGAAATTCAAACGCGGGTTTCTCTGTCAATTGAGGGCGTCGACGCGCCAGAAATTTGGGTGCATTGACTATAGCGCGCGTCTACCCCACTCCGATCTTCTGGCCAAAGCTCGAATCGGGCGACGGGCGGGGGCAAAATAGTGGCGTCGCGTTGGTTGTGCAGTGCGTTCCTGCACACAATGTTTTTAGCCAGACAACAAAAAAGCTTTCTGAACAGTTGCTGTTCCACACAATCTCTACCCGTCGCATTGGATTTTGTATTTATTTATCTTTTGAATTTCCTCTCACACTATCGTATGCTATTTCCCGCTGTTTCTATTCTATACAATATTGCTTGATTTAAGGTGTCCGGCGTGCTCTTCACAGATTCATCACTCGGTCTACAGAACAGTTCTGATTCTATTCGGAGGTTATGTTTAGAGTGTTATTTTGAAAGACATGAATAACAAAGAAAAAAACAAGTGCACTCAATATCTTCAACGATCCTTCGCTGACCCCACCTTAATGCACTGTGTCGCTATATGAACTGTGGGTGATCCTGTGACCCTTTGCCATTGGGAACGATGCCTCCACACATAGAGCCAAAACTACCCCAACAAGAATTTGTCCATCCACCTTATCCACCGTCATATCCTTTTTTCGCCTAATTTAACCCAGAACTGGTCTGAACACGCCACAATATTGTTCGGCGGCATAAATCGGTGCGGTTTTCATGCTGAATAAGTAATAGTTTTTGTAATCTCAATTTTTAGGACCTTATAGGAAGGAGAAAAACTGTGAAGCACGCTAAATTCAAGTAACATTACCAGTTGTGTGATTTGACTCAACTTTACTACTTTCAGTGGGTGATGGGCCTCTAATTGTAAGCTTCAAAGCTATGCATCTCAGGGTAAGATGTGCTCATTTTCCTACAGCGAAACGGGAAAGCTCGATAACTTTATAGCACGTACGTATTAATTTTATGAACTTTTTTGAGTAACATTACCAATGTTGAATTCTTCTGTTTTTCAAATACACACACGGATCAAAAAACATTTTTAGGCATGATGTGAGCTTGTACATGCAGGAAGTCAAAAAACGGGTATTTAAGGGCTACTCCTTATGTAAGTGCTGATGTTGCTTTGTGATGTCTAGTCTATAGTGTTCAGTTTCACGTTGGTTAACTTTCAATTTATTTACAGTATCGAGAGTGATCTTGATTGTACCACAAACACGACCAAGCCCTGCCCAGCTTCTGATGGATTGTAAATGAGGCAAATACGACGACGACGTTTTCATTTTTATTCTAATCAAATAAGTGTTCAATCACTCAGGTAATGGTGTGGTTGTTTCTGTATTTTTTCCATTTGTCGCCATTCCTTCCTCCGTTTCCATGACACGTGTTTCCTACATTCTTTAACTGTGAACCGTAATACTGTTGATTAAATTGCTGCTTGCTAATATTCCCATAGAAACTCGTTGTGACATCCATTCCCTGATTATTAATTCTGATGAATGTAACGATAGTAAGATCTAAGTAGGTATATAAGTGATTTCTAGTGAGCCCTCGATTTCCATTGTCATCATCAGCGAAGCGGTGGACCTCGGTGAACTATAACTGGTGATAAATATGCTTTGATGAAGAAGCGATCGTTCGCAGCTGGTGATGAGCGACATCTAGAGCCCTTTAAAGATGACCAAGACCATAGTATGAATAGGTGGTATACATACATATTATTACGGCTGACATTTCGCTGACATTTCTTACATCCACATACATTTGATTGGCTTACTCTATACCTGTGAATTCTACTATTTCATGTATTTTGAGCCTTACTTCTGTACCATTATCATGGGAATAGCAAATGATGGCAACACTAATAATCATCTTGTATATTCACCTTTGCGCTTATGTACTCATCTCGTATGTAATAATAATGCTGATGAGCGAATTGTACTGAACATTTGAAAGCGTTTTCAAGTGGACAATAAAAAATTCATTATATCATACGCTGTTTTCGCAGCAGCAAATTGAGCTGGTGGATTAAAATGAATGGAAAGCAATATTACAGTTCATGGTGTCTGCACGGGTGCTGTAGCTATGACACAATTCGATTAGATCACAGAATGCACCAATTTGAAAAGTCTAGGTTAATAGCCTAAGGCGGCTTCAGAATCTTCGGGTCACCCGCGATGGCCACTGGGATGCTCCGCAAATATCGGGTCTCCCGCGCTACCATCGCTTTTCGGATGACCCGCGAGACCTTAATGGGGACGACGCCTTGGAGCAGATTCGGATGACACCGCAATCGGTCGTCGCTTCGACGCCCTCAATTGCCAGAGTTAGCGCGCTCTGCCGTCTGCATCTGCCCTCACCGGCTGATTTCGAGCCATCTCGGCTCGGAAGCGTCATTCTTCGCCTTATTGTGCTATTTTCTTCTTCTATTCAGCTACTTTTATTCACTTCAGCGCCCCATTCAGGCTCTACTGTCTCCTTATCCGTGCTTTCTCCCAGATTATATCAGAATTAGATTTTCCGGCTTAAATGTTCACCTGGTTCATATTTTAGAAACGTTTCACAATTTGTTTGGTAACTATCTAATCATTTCCAACTTGATGGCGTCAAGCCCAAATTATGCATAAAATGGCGATGCCCCTATCATTTTTTTTATTCTGCGGCGTGCCCTCACCGGAAACCGCAACGAAAGAGTCAGAGTCTTCAAATTAATTTTCTGAAATGTTTTTGAGACTGCTACTAAGAATCTCTCTCACTTTTTGGCTTTGGGTCAAAGTTGAAACACGCTCTTTTCTAGGAAACCCATTCAAAACTCGCAGAATCTTTATACATTCATTTTGCTCGTATATCATGCTCCCGTCCAGCCCACAAGTTTTTCAAATGAGTGTTTGGTCTGTACCAGCGACTCTTGGCCTTCTTCACTATGAATTTGATTTAGTGAGAAACCCACGATTTGTTAAACACGGACCACGTCCCGCTATATCTTGTGAAGCCTTGCCATCCAACCTCTTCCAATGCCTTTCCTTTCTCCTTGAATTTTTTTCTCGACCACCTCCTTGATATTTCGCCACTTTTACTGTTTTCTCCATCACCATCAGAAGCAGGGTGAGGTGCGTTTTTTTTGTTTCATGCACGTTCTATCGTTGATGATGTTTTGATATACACCAAGTGAGCTCGGATTCGTCAACGGTAAACCTGTGGGTTAAGGGCGAATTTCACCTGAATTGCCTGGTTTTTCGAATTTATCTGCCTCGCCGTTCACAATCACTGTTAAAGCGCGAGTTGACCGTTGATGAATCCGATCATTGATAAGAGTTCCTCCTTTCTAGCACTATTGCAATTTATCTAATGTCTAGCACATACTTGGGAAAGGCTAGAAGAACGCAGATTAAAAAATTTTACCTAGAGCTAAATACGTCTTTTTTTCAGAGTGATCAAAGGAAGAAGACGAGATTCGAGCTCAAAGCCATTCTTCTGCATCGCGTTGCTTAAACCTGAGCAATCACTGAAACCTGGCTTCCAACCGAAAGTCATCTTCAAACGTCGCTCATCCCATATTTTTGTAGCCCCAGCCAAGACTTCTTTGTTATGTTTCCACACTTCATCGATTTATTGAAATGCAATCTTCCCGATAAAAAAAATGAGTATGTGATCCTGTATGTAATTGTTGTAATTGTTTATTACAGGGTAACCCTGCGTATTGACATCGGAACAGGATAAACGAACGCGTAGTAATAAAATGTAACAACGATATACGAGACCGGGAACACGTAGTATGTAGAGTATCTGTCGGAAAAAGTTCCATGACTAACTCAAGATCACTATGGAGTATCTATCGAAGAAAATAACATTATGACTAACACAAGATCACAAGCTCACTCACCCTCCGTCCTCAAGTACTGCTCCACTATACGCTTGAAGGAGCCCAGATCTGTTGGCAGATTGCCCTTTTGAGCAGTTTTTCCAATTCACTGCCAGCTCTGTTCGTAAAGAAATGGCTCTGGTAGAAAAAATACGTGACTCTGGTCCGCCCTCCCCACCACACTTCTACTGAATATTTCCGAATGCTCTGCATCACCATGCATGGCTGGCTTCTGAAAACATGAGGAATTTGCTGAGGGCTTGATGTATCACAGCGTGGTGTCAGCAAACCACTGATAATATCACCGTCTTGGATAGAAGCAGGGAGCGGGCGAAATCGTTTCAACCGCATCCTGCGCGGAACCCCGAACACTAACCATATCCAGATATATGCTTATTTAGTAAGACGAAGACAGCTATAAGAAATTTTATGAAATTAGAAAAAAGCGTACCTCAGTCTGGTATGGTGGTGTACAAATAAGAAAATACAAAGAAATAGTGTATTAGAGAGGTCGTAGAGTAGTAGATGTGAGAGGAAGGGAAAGGCATCGGAGGAGGTTGGGTGAAGAATCACCACAACACATGGCGAGACGTGATCTGTGTCCAACAAAATCGTGGGTTTCTAACTAAATCGAATTTATAGTGAGGAAAGTCAGGAGTTGTTGGTATGTACAAACTGGGAGGTTCATTCAAAAACTTCGTGGGGTGTACAGGCGCGTGGTTCACGAGAAGTAAAGATGTATCTAGATCCTAAAAAATCTATATTGAGTATTATAGAGAAGAGCCAAGTGTGCCTGGTTTTTGATCTAAAAATCAAGAATTGTTTCTTATTGTTTGTCCAAAATCACATGTCAGAAAATTCAATTTTACAGGCTCTTTCAAGATTTCGTGGCGGTAGTCGGTGAGGACAGGATTTGGAAATGAGAAAAATTGGTAAAGCTACCAATTTTTCGTGCCATATTTGGGTAAGTAACGATCGAATGTGGCAAAGCTGGGAATTATTCGATAGATAGCTGACAAAGAGAAAGTTTAGAAACTTGAAACGTTTCGAAATGTGAAAGAGAGATGTCCGGGAAAAATCTAGGTCGAAAACTGGCAATTCTGATCTAATCTAGAAGGAAATACAGAAAATAATACAGTAGAGCCCCCCCTGAATAGTAGAAGAAAACAGCAGAATAAGGCGAGGAATGACGTTTCCGAGCCGAGATGGCTGGAAATCAGCCGGTGAGGGCAGCCACAGACGATAGAGCGCGCGAAATGCTCATTTGAAATTCGCGCCGGGTTAGGCCTCTTTCAGAGTTCGATCGCTCTGCGACGCGATCGTGGGCACGGCGCCGCGTCCGTCGCGTCGCCGTGGAAATCGCAGATTTTGGAAGTGTGAATGCCCAATCGCGGAAGTTGGCGACCACGCACTTTTACGTACACATTCTAGTCGACGCCTGTTTCATGTTTGCGGTGTCGCGCAATTGATTCAATTTTTCAATTCAATAGCTTTATTTTTCAATAAAGAAACATACGGAATGTATGTGAGGGAGGTTAATTACGCGATCCTGAGTACGCAGCCAACAGAACAACGAAAAAGAAGAAAAAAAATGAAATACTCGTACAATCGGAGCACCCTGTACTTAAAGCTCTAACAGAAAGAGCGGCCATCTGTCCCTTGCAATGACCTGAGATTGAAGTGGGACAGCCTGCTTTTAAAAATTGGAAAACTTTTGGCATCAACGATTTCCGGAGGTAGTTTGTTCCAAATTGGGATGACCCTAAGAGCAAACGAATGCAGCACACTAGATTTCGATGTAAATCTACGTTCGAGCTGAAAAGCGTGCTGGCGGGAGCGAGTACAGCGGCGGGTGAACGCGAAAACGCTTTCAAATGGAATGTCGCAGAGACCTTTAACGATTTTGTAACATAAATGTAAGTCGAACTCAGTTCTTCGATATCGTAAGGTTTCGATTCCCAATATTTCAAGCCTCTTCATGTAGTCTGGCACATTGGCTAATCATTTATGATAAAAAGGTGCATTGTGCTTTGCCATTTAACTTTAACTTTATTACACGCCCTTGCAGACGTGTAGAAACATAGAAAGGGCAGAAAAACAACGAAAACATCGAAGAACTTGAAAAATGACAAGTTTCGAAAGGAAAACGCGTAAAACGATTGATAGATCCTTTCTTGACAATGAAGGTAATTTTTGACAAGTGTTTTTTGAAATTAGTGAAGTTGATCGGTAGCTGAACAGTATGACTCATCTTCAAGTATTAAATGCCGTCTCTGAAGATGGAGAAGCTGCGCCCCAAAGAGGTGCGCGGCTGACGGAATTTAAGCTTGTACCTTTCTCCCCTAGTATTTGATTCAACCAGTTTGAAAAATGAATGAGCTTTGAGACCCAGTCTTCCAGTTATAATATTATATACCAAAATTAAATCAATTCTTTTGTGTCTGTAATGTAAAGTATCCAAATTAAGCATACGATTCCTCACTATGCCATGGGGATTACTCCTATACGTGAAGCCAAAAGACCTTATGGAGACCTTCCTTGTGAAGTTGTTTTGCACTCTTTCTAGTTTAGAAACGCAGGTTTTTTAATGAGGAAAGTAGATACAGGTACCATATTCAAGAACAGATCGAACGTAAGATTCATAGGCTGTAACCAAAAGCAATGGACCTTTAGTTTTCAGCGATTTGAACAGAAGGAAAAGCTTCTGTTCAGCTTTCGCAACAATACTATCCAAATGCTTGTCAAAATTCAATTTCGAATCGACAAGAAACTCTAAATCTTTAACTAGGTTAACATGCTGGAGTATTGAACCATCGATATTGTACTCGCCTTCCGGATTAGTAGTTCTACCCAGGTGTAGTACTTGGCTTTTTTGAGTGGAAAGAGGGGGAAGGTTTCGTTTAGACCATTGGACTACATTGTTAATTGTGGTTTCGATCCTAGTTTTATTGTCACCCTCAAGTGTATCGTAGATTTTTTTAATGATAATAATCATTTTATGGTAATAATTGTTTTGTATTATGATTGTTTTGCCTACTTATACTGATTTTGCCTGAATCAACGTGAAAAAAGAAGGAATGTGAACGAGGACATATGAAGCGGACGCCGCGATCGGTCGCGTCGCCGTGCACTGCATGGCGACGCGATCTGGCCATCTCAGTCGCCCAATTGCGCGATTGGGCGACTTTTTCCGCGATCTTGTCTGAAAGGCCGGCGACCAGATCGATACACAGTGTTTTCATTCGGTCGCGTCGCAGAGCGATCGAACTCTGAAAGAGGCCTTAGAGACGCGCGCAAGGAAACTCGTCCGACACCCCCGAACTCGTCCGGTAGTTTTTCCTTTGTAAATGTAGCTGCGAATCCTGTTTACTGTCACTGGAACTGTTCGTTGTGAAAATGAAATCACTTGTGGACCCATCTTTTTCAATTTGCACCTCTCTGTTGCTCTGTTTTTTCCTTCGAATTCTAGGTAATACTGCTTTGCCTAGAATATTCTTGCATTTTCGTTTGACCCCATTTTTCACCGGTGACAACCGCCGTGAGCATGTTCATCCAATCGGACAACCAGTCCAGGTCAGAGTATAATTCCACTGAAGTAAGACGTTTTAGTGGGTCTCAAGTCATTCCTTCGTAATTTTGGTAACACTTGGTGGCCAACGTGTTTTGAGTGCAAAACTCGGGAATGAAAATCATCGTGAACACTGCCTTCAAGGGAAAGTCAATGTGAGTGTAAGCAATATTTAGATAGCTTATCTGCTCTGCTGGCATATTGATATAGCAGTATTTCCAAGTTTTTTTAAACAGTTTCGGGACTAAATTCTTCCTTGCATACTCAGGCATTCGGGGGCTACGGCCGCCGCACCATTGGCCGCCGAGCCGCGCCTCCGATCAGCGCATCGATGTCGAAAGGTGCGCGGATCGGCGACCTCCAATAAAACCTGTCGGTCCCCGGCCCCCAAGCGGTCCAAAATTTGTCCATAAGCGGCTCAAAAACTGTCCATGTCCATTTTCGGCGTTTCCGAATTCGTTCAGGGGACACGGGGACAGTCCACAAGGATCACCCCTGTTGGGATCCCTACGGAGGAGAAGGGTTGACCCCACCGCTACGGTCCGCAGTGGGGTGCACCCCACCGTGGACCGTGGGGAGATGGCCCCTAGTTGGGTACCACCCCCCCCGAGCCGTGGGGAGCCCTCTCCCCTCGGCGACCAAAATTATCCTCCGGTGTCCGGTGGATCTTCTGGAAAGTGACTCGAGGCCACCTTCCAGGTCGGGCTCCGAAGAGCCGACTGAGGCACACGGTGAGGTGAGGAGCCTTTTATACCAGCAACATTGTTAATACTTTTGTCTAAACATGATGATTCTGAGCAAGTGCGTAGGGGCGCGGATGGATGCGACTGCCGTTGTGCGTAGACGCGTCGCGGTCGAGAACGGGCGCGGATGGCCGAATGACTCTCTCAAGGTTGGGGGATGGCCGTTTCGGCCTCAAAAGTGTGGCGGGCGGGTGGTCGTCTTGTGGCGCCAAACAGTGATAAGATTAGACTTATCAGAGGGAAGGGCTACGTAGCGCTAATGGTCACCCAAGTGGCGCCGACCAATAGCAGTGCCTAGCCCTCCCTCCGGTCCGCCCACTCTCCTCATTGTTTGGCGCCACAAGACGACCACCCGTGGCGGGCCGTCCCCCCGAGTGCCTGAGTACCTAATCTTACCGTATCTACAAATGTACAAATGATTCTTTCTCCTCCGATAAACTACGGCGAAACCTTCGCTTTGAATTTCGACTCTCGAATGGGATCGGGGGGGGGGAGAAGGCTTTATTCTCGTCCAATATTTACATCTTCTGTTATAACGTTTGCAAAATACTGCATATGTACATCAATGGCATCTGTAACTCGTGAACAAATGTATGAGTGTTAGAATAACCGAATGCTCTAATCTGAATTCTATCTTATACGATGATGTGGCTAGCGATTTGAATAGATGAATTACGTGATCTAGAACAAATTATGTGCATGATATTTACAATGAGCCACCTGAGATGTCATGAATTATACAATTACATTTAGGGAACATCTGTACAACGGATTAGTTAATAGGTAAAGTTGGCGGATTGCCGCCATGGAGGTTAGCCGTGAGAAACATAATAGGTACATTACGTGCAACGTAGTGAATCACCAACAACGGTACGAGTGGATAAGCGAGTGTCGATTAGTCTCTAAGTTTAGAGGAGTGAGAACATGACTGAGCCGCAGAACGTGAGTAAGATCAGTTGAGCCAATTGTTCGAAGCATGACGATGAGGCTTGGAGCGTTCGCGGGTTGACCCTCTGACCCAAAAATGAAGGGGCGAAAAGACCTGAAATCTAGATGACCTCAATAACTGCCGTATGCCAAATATGAGAAAACCCTAATAAATGCTAGTGCCGTTAAATAGCCCTGCTAGCGCATGCGCCGCGCAGTATTTCACAGAGGCGATGGGCCGATATAGCAGCTAAATGCCTGAAAGGAACGCCAGCGACCCGACAGCATGACTTTCCCAGCGTCTACACCCTCCCTAATGGCGTGCGTAGCTGCGCCCCCTCTGAATGAGTGGGATGTGAGATGCCTGTGCCCCAACCCGGCCTGTTGTAACGTATTTTTTATGCAGCGGGCCAGAAAATCCCTGGAAGGGGGGCCTCCCTTTTTAGAGCTGAAAAGATACGCGCTGGGTGAAAGTGGTCTTTTTAGGACGCAAAAAGCTTGCCATAGGTCGGTTTCCAGAAGACCGCACTTGAGAGCGACAATAGCACCCTTGCCTGTTTGGTCGGTTTTGGATTTAGGAATGGTAAGCCACCAAATCCCGTCCCCTTTGTATGAAAGATGCTGGAATTGTATACGCGCTAGCTCGCCAACGCGCAGCAACCCGTAGAAGGCGAACAAAATCATGATGGCGCCCTTAGTAACCCCTTTCTCTGAGAAAATCGGTACCGCTGGTTTCGTGATAGCCCCGCGATTCTCGCTGGCATCGCGATGGGGTATTGGCAGTTGATTGGCGGCTCCGCGATCGTGGAAAAGTGGTGTGTGACGCAGTCGCCCCGCGATAGCCTTATGTCGGCTCCGCGGTCCGATAAAGAGGTTGCGTCGACAACACGGCTCCTCGGTAAAACAGCGTCGGCACCGCGATGAGTGTGCAGGCCTTCAGTGTCCCATCGGCTCCGCGTTCGACGCACCTCCGAACTGGCGCACATCAGTCACGCTCCAGTATCGATCCTAAGTTCCAATTAGTAGCCTTGTCGATTTCTATTCCGGCGCTCTCCAAATTCGTGTTTTTCATGTTATCCACATTTTGACCATATCATACACAGCCTATGTAGTAAAATTGGCTCTATACTGAATTTCCATCTCAAGCATTAAGTCTTTTTTATGTTGCGACATTAACTCATAAAATCTTTATCGCCTGTTTGTGCTCATGCGTCTCCGAGTATTACGCTTTTTGTATTCTTCGAGATTTCGGTTTCAAAGGATGATGAATCGGATATTCGAGTACTCGAGTATAAAACAAATGTGATTATTGTTCGATAAATCAGTCGATCCGATCCCAAGTCTAACACGCAATTGTTTTCTATTTTCGGTTGTTTCGAAAGACGTGCTTTTTCGAATGATCGACTGCTCGAATTACTCGAAAACCACATTCTCCTACGTTCTCGGTCTTAGCTGGGATTATGAAGACACTTTCGGAATTAACATCGTGTTTTTTTTCTAAAATGGCACATGGCTTACTCTCAAACAAGGCATAATAGGGGTGACGATGGACACATTCACTCATAACTCCTTCAAGTTTGAAAGCGCGTTTCTCGTGTTGATTGTGTTATGGCTAACTTTTCCTAAATACCTCGGTCCAGAGTTAACAATGTGTCTTCTAAAAAGGGTCAACGATTGGTTTTTTGAACAGTGTTGACAAAGAAGCATGAATACACCTTCTTGTGCATAACACGCAAATGATATCACCGGTATCGCACTTCATCCTGGCATCACGCCCCTAAATGGCGAACACTTCTCTGACTGCTAAGCAGTCTTGGAACAAAACTATTCAAAGACTCGAACTTTGGCACAGCAGCGAAAGCCATCACTGTCAAAATTTGTAGTCATATGCATAGCGTTAATGGTTCTCGTAAGATTCTGTGTCCATTTTTCAACGCAGCTGTCATGAAGACTTCTTAAACTGATTTATTATTCGATTAACATGGGTGAGGTTTTTATCGAGTATTCTACACTAGGGAGACCTAGCAAAATTTTCGCTCAAAAAAATTCTCACGTCCGCTAGCTTCCTGAGGCAGATTATTCTGACAAAACGGTGTTGACTGTCTTCCGTATACCCGAAAGTTGCTGTCCGTATGGACTCTCCTGAGCAAAACTGGCTGCCGGACACTTATAGCAGGGCGTAGGGTATAAAAAACGTGGCATAAAAAAAGCAAAACATAAGAAGCTAGCGGTAGATCGTCGGCTGTTACCGGCATCTTATTTACGACCCCTTCCGTCTGTAATGTACCCAAGCTATTATTCTCGCTTTACCATCCCTGTCATGTTAAGAAAAAAGCACTCGCATTTTAGATGTGGTTTCCCTTGTTGACCATTATCATGCCTTTGTTCTCAATAAATGAAATATGTCCGTTGATGTTTACGTTTTTGTGAAGCAGATTTTGATAAGCTCGGACTTTCAACATATATAAAACTGGTTTATCGAAGTCAGTGAATCAAAATGACTGAGCGGTTGTAATGTGTGACGAACAGAGAATATGCGGAAGTGGAGCTGCTGCTTCTTTTGTCAAAATGGCGAGGAAGTGTCTCAAAGTTTTGGGTACTCTCAAAACGCGCTGCACGCTTCTCAAGATACATGATTCCCCATGTTTTCTTCGCTACACAATGGCTAAGATTTCGCATGAAAAAAATTCGACAAAAAATCTCTCTGTTTCACTTCTACTTTCTTCATGACGTCCTGCACACTTCCACTGCGGCCCTGCGACCTTTCTATGACGTCCTGCTCCCTCCCACTGGGGTCCTTCACACTTTCTACGACGTCCTGCACACTCCCACTGCGGTCCTGCACACTTTATATGACGTCCTGTACACTCCCACTGCGGTCCTACACTTCTTCAAAGACGTTCTGCACACTTCCACTGAGGTCCTGCACGCTATGGGTAACGTCTTGCACACTCCCCAAACCCTAGCGATTCTGTACGGTGTCTCACCCACTACTTTCAAATACCTGTCGCGTTGATCAGAGCTTAGCCCTTCTAGCGCTAGACGACTCATAGAAGTTTTCATGACCCACGGCCAAAAGTGCGCCCCACGGACAAACTCGGTTGCCCCGAGGCGCGCAAGAAATGATTCAGGCCGATTTTTGGTAATCGATGAGTGTCCCACCCACGCAAATGTTGGTACCATTTCATCCCTGTTTTGATCGGCCATTCCGGAGATCCACGGGAAAAACACAATTACACACACACATACATACATACATACATACATCGGGACATAACTGCTTCCAAGTAGTATAAGGATTTAGCTTTCAAAGCTACAATACCCGCACAAATTTCCTCAAAAAAGTGGCAAAAGTCGCAAAGTCGCGACTTTTGCGATTCTTCGTCGTAACACGGCTCAGAATGACCCATTCGGGGAGCAAGAGGCATCTTTGGAATCAGCATCGAGAGCTCTTCGTTTTGACCACACACATTCCTTGACCTGCAAACAAGGCATATAGGGTTAATAGGATAATAGGGTGAACGAAAATACCACCCGTTCTCTCAGCTCAAACGGGACCAATCGACCTAGGACTTGGCCTATATACCTTTATTTTGTGATCCTCTTTCAAATATGCACTGTGTGGCCCAATCCAGGAAAGTCGATTTTCATCCCTTCACATGTGTTAAGTCTCCCTTTAAATGGGACCAGGCCCCATTTGAAGGGGAGAAATGGCACATGTGAAGGGGATGAAAAATCGACTTTCCTGGAAATATGTGTGCTCAAAATAAAGAGCTCTCGATGCTGATTCCAAATATGCTCCTAGCTCCCACGAATCGGTCATTTGAGCCCTGTTATGACGAGAAGTCGCAAAATTTTGCGGCTTTCTTGAGTAAAGTAGTGCGGGTATTGTAGATGTATGCAATTTGTGTTTGATTAGCATGTAATTGTATATGGATTACGTTTTGGTGAGTTCCGCATTGGTATGGGTTTGGAAAGCGAAAGTGCATAGAGAAACAAATCGTTCGAGAACCATTTCAAAGCAAAGGATCCCGAAAAAAGGTGTAAAATGGGTGACTGGCGAAAACTGGAGAGCTGCATGATCAGTTGTATCGGTGTGTTGCCTAACAAACAACTATTCGATATCCCTTATTATGGTGAGGGCATGTATATTCGACTCACCTCGGAGGATTCGCAGCGAGGTCGCGTAGGTGTCTTGAAAAACACCTACGGGCCGCGTCAACGCTCAGCCGACGCGGCAATCGGCTCTTCAGCGACGTGCGAATGCGGAGCCTACATCGCTACCGGCGTGCAGACAGGGCAATTTGTAATGAAGGCACCGCAATGCGGCCGTGTAGGCCGCATTGCGGTGCCGTCACCACAGATTTTCGCAGAGTTGGAGCGAGACTGTAGAGCGAAGGTGACTATTCTATCCAGGTCCGCCTTGGCAGCCTTGGTGCGGTGAACTGGAGGCGGTCTATTCCTATCTGCAGCCCTGACTAGCGCTTTCAGAATGTCTCCGTCATCCTCAGGAAGCGGCCCGAAAAAATGAGAGAGAGCTGCGATATGATATCCTAGTGATCTTATTTTTCCTAAGTGTATCAAGTGGGCTACAAAGATATTGCGTAACTTGGAGATTTCCGAAGCAGGAACATCAAATTTAGGGATAAATTCAAGGAACTGACGTTTCACACGCCGGTATATGCTGAGTGTACCGGGAGCGATAGATGCGTCGATGCATGTCTGAATGACACTCGACACACCTTGCAGCCCTGCCGCCGACGCAATTGAAGCTGTAGCGTTCGCCAATGCCTGCTTTCCCTCAGAGCAAGGATCTGCAAAGGAAGTGTCAACTCAAGCTCTTGTGAATATTTTCTTTGTTCTAGGATGGTTGATGATCCCAACTGGATCGATCGACTGTCCAGCACTGATCGAACCCTTATGAATGGGCGGGTGGGTGGGGGTCACTAAGACGAGAAAAGCCGGAATGGGGTTACTAGGCCCCGCCCCCACGGGTCACCTGGACCCTAACGTTCTAGCCCCGCTACCATAACGGCTCCGCCCCTCAACGGGCTCCGCCATCCCAGCTGACCCGTGATGGCGAATCCTCGGCGCAACGCATTACCGCAGGATATCCACGCTGACCTGCGTGGACGACACCGTTGCACCGAGTCGCCTCAGACTCGACCAGATCGAGAGGATCGAAATTCAAAACTACACTATCTAATGCTTATATTGTTTGTCAAATGCTCAGTCAGTATTTCCTATCCGAATGGTTGAAACATCACAAAGCCACTAATAAATATATTAAGTCCAAATCCAGCTTCGCCGCACTTCCACTATCACCGCATCGTTTGACACAGACACTTCTGGTAAAACTCCCTCGAAATTAAGGCTTCATCAATTTCTTGAGGTGGAAAGAAATCGATTAGGTTGCGATTCCCAGGTTCTTGGGTGAGGAAAACCGTTGGAAGTCTTTACGATGACCAAAGAAGATGAGAGAGCTCCCCGTACACTGGAGACCCAGAGTGTAGGTGATAGACAATGGCAGTCGAGAAGACGCCAGACGCGAGCGTGATAGACGGGGGTTGCCGCGGAGACGCCAGACGAAACGCCGAATGCGGCGACTCTGGCAGAAAATGGTCACTCAACCGGTCACATTTTGGGTGCGTTTCAGTGCATATCATTGTGACCGGTTGTGTCCCTGACAAGTTTTGGGGGCGGAGCTCAATTTCCACCACCCGGTCAGTCAATCCGGGGTCGCCAGGATCAAAGCAGCGGCGTGGAAACTATCGATTTTTCAGGTTCTTACTGGTTTTAGATTTCAAAAGGCACATCCATATGCATTTATATGTTCGCTGTCCTTCAAGTCTGCACACCACGTTCTCAAATTGACAATTTTGTCCCATTTCATTATAGTTCGTGGGCGGGGCAGGGGCGGAGCGTGTTAACTCGTCCATTCCTACCGGGACCCAACGCCGTTACGGTAGCATTACCCCGCCTCTGCCCGCCCCCACTCGATGCCGAACCAGAATCATATGTTTCCATTCAACCGTCCCGACCGATCTCGACGCGTTCTAATTTCTCTGACCTTTCGGCTATTCTTCTGTGTTCTTTCGCTTATTCATCGACATATTCGGGTCCTATCGTAGTATTCAGCCGGGATTATTCCTTGCACTATTCTGAAACGGTTGCTCTGTTTTCTTTCACAATAGCCAGTCCTGCAAAACTATACTGCTGTATTATACAATTTTTTCGTGAGTTTTCTAATTTTACTTCATTATGTTCAACTATTAGGCTTTAATATGCAATCGAGGAACATTTTTGAATGAAGCTTTTAAAGTATTTTTAAGCCACAATTGCCTCTCTCCCCAAACACTTCCTTTTTTCATGTTCTCTTTATTCCTCTTTGTCTTTCCCGCCTTCCTCTTATATCTCGCGCAGTTTCCTGATACTTTATCATAGTAGACAACTCGTTGTGGCAATGTGTACTCTTTGGATACAGTTCTCCGCATATGCGAATGTAGGTATGGAGCTTCGAAGCGCTCGGCTCATCATCGTTGGGTCGCGCGCGGCTGCGCAACGCGGCGTTAGCATAGTAGCGCCTAAGGCTAGCCCCCTCGCACTCCACCACACTCTTCATGTCGTGTATATTTCGCCAAATACTTGGCTCACATGCCATCCCCTTTCAGCTTCATACAATGCACAGGAGCATACTTAAGATTATTTAATGTCAATTATAATGGAGAATAAACTTGACAACTCATCGGATAAACGGAAACAGATGAGAAAAGTTCGAGATACTCCAGGACACGACGAGCACGGAGCAGCACTACGTCACAACAATGATTAATTAACGGGATTATAAAACACAGGTAAGATCATGTCTAGAACGGGGATGTTGAGGCCCCTGGACAACTACTGTTCGTGCAGATGGCTTTTTCCAAGTCGCCCTCAATACACAAAAAAACCGTTCTGAAATGGCACCTTCTAACAAGACTAGGAATTTTGGCCTTCTTCACCTCCTTGGAAATTGAAAACTTCTGTAAGGGGGTAAAAAAGGCTAAAATGAAGGAAGAAGACTTGATCCAATGCGAATCTGCGACCACTTCTGTTTCTCGGAGCGAAGGATGACAAACGCCCTTATAGTTAAACTCTGGTACCGCCGTAGTGACCTGTTGATTTCGATCAATACCAGCAGCGGAGCGGTGGGCCTCGGTGAAATATAACTAGTGATAAGGAGGTTCCGACGAAAAAGCCACCGCTCCGCGCTGTGATAATCGAAATCAACAGGTCACTACGGCGGTACCAGAGTTTATGTAGGGCTTGGGCACATATGACATGTTGCGCTAAAGTTGGCACCAATTGTACTACATGTAAGGAAGGAATTTGGAGACTTGAAGAGATCGATAGCGATTGAGCCAGCAGTAAAATATGACATTTCCTTCGTTTATCTCCTCATTTACCAAATTGTTACCCTAATACTGAATTTCTGTGAGCTTAGATTCCTAGAACTGATGACTCTTTACATGCAATTTCATAATTACTCCTTATATTTCCTGTTCCATACTTCAAGTTATGTATATGTATATGTTTATTACACTCACATACAGGCGAATGCGTGATAAGAAATAAGAAGAGATGCACAGAAAACTTAACAAGACCGGAAGAAAGAAAAAACAGACAGCAAGACTTGAGCAAAAATACTCCTATTCTTCATAGCATCTCCTACCAATCAAACAAACGAAGATCTATCTCTCAGAAAAAGAAGAAACAATCGAAAATGCTATGCTTCGTAGCTAAGAACTATTTGGGATACCCGTCGCCTAAATCTGGCCCAAGGAAGCAAGCGCCGGTGACTCTTCTGAAGCGATTTCTTTCAGGTATGACAGCCAACCGCCCTGTGTGGAAAAGATCTCAACTCCTAAACACTGGTAATTGGCCGACCGAGAAATATTTTCATTATTTCACCTTCTAGTTCTCGATGCACTAGTTTGAAATAGGGTGCAAGCCTGGAAAATACTGCTGTTTTCCAGAAGTTTGCGGGACCATGCAAAGGTCAAAACACTCTGGCGCCGAGAATCCAACGTTGGCAACTCCAAAATATTTGTTCCTTAAGTGGGCCTCTGGGTATCTTGGAATCTCAGGAAACCACCGATGCGGAATCAACAGTTTGCGAGTGAAACTATTCTGGACCTTTTCGAGCGCGTCAATATCCTTTTTCTTGTGCGGAGCGAATACTGATGTTCCAGATTCCACAATGGGTCGTATATAAGTCTTCTTCTTCTTCTTCTGCAGCCTCAAAGTGGTTTTTGTCATATGTTGAGGAACTGGGCGGCCTTCACAGGATTCACAGGAGCTGCCGAGATGTCGTACGTTCGTGCCGTGGCAGTGTGGAGGAAAGAAGATCGCCTCCGTGCAAACCGACGTCAACCCCTCCGAGAAGAGGGTTTTTGTCATGGGAGAGGTGCTGGTCGGCCGCAGCTCTCCTGAGGATTTTATTACAAAGGGCCGGGGTCGAGAGGAATCCAGGTCCAGCACGGAAGTATCCATGTGCCACCTGCGGCGAGGATGTTACCTGGCATAAAACAAGTGTCCAGTGCTTCGGATGCCAAAGGTGGGTGCACTTCTCCTGTTCGGGCCTCAGTTCTGTGAGGCATCATGACTCATCCTTTTGTTGTGTTCTTATGCTCTGCCCCCAAACAACTCTGATTCCTCGAATTACCACAACCGCCCTCTCCATTGTTCACATATAAGTCTTATATGCTCGGAGCAGAACCTGTTTGTTTCTAGTGGAGATAAATTCCTTATAAATCTGAA
This sequence comes from Aplectana chamaeleonis, assembly GCA_029168955.1. Classification (NCBI taxonomy): domain Eukaryota; kingdom Metazoa; phylum Nematoda; class Chromadorea; order Rhabditida; family Cosmocercidae; genus Aplectana; species Aplectana chamaeleonis. The sequence goes on from JAPDOI010000196.1 coordinate 552,182, forward strand.
AAATCCGCCTGTGGAGCCGATTTGGCATTTGATTTTGACATGCCTCAGAAAAATCCAACTTCCTGTCGTAGTGAAAACCGAGGTCCTCGAACCGAGTCTACTGCTTCTCGCAGCGCTGACACCAGCGACATGTATATGAATGGGCCGTCGACGTCGGATCTCCAAATGGAACCCGCATAAATACGGCTTTTTGCGGAGCCAGTGGCAGCTGCCATTCTCTCGCCCAGTCAACTATCAGGTCAATCCCTCCTGCAGCAACTTGGGTATCTAATGGACTCAGAAATGACTTTGTAGAGCTTTATATCGTCCGCATAAGCAAAATTTACTGTAACACTTTTGTCATGAAAAATAATAGGAATGTCAGCTGTAAAAAATACTAAACAATATTGGTGATAATACGCCCCCTTGTGGGACCCTGCTCGCCTATGTTTCTCACCTTGGAATAACAATCCTCGACCTTCACCTTGAAACGTCTCTATCAGACAAGAATTAAAGGGCGTGAGCCATTCTATCAAAAATCGGATGAAATCCCAGATCCCAGTAGTTTTGATAGCAGTTTCAAATGTGAGACACGATCAAATGCCTTGTGTGTCAAAGTCAAAGTAAAATGACATCACAAATCTGCATTTCTTGTCAAGGGCCTCCCGTCCAATCGTTTATGCATTCCAAAAGGTTCGTTTCTACCGGATCTTCCAGGTACAAAACCATGTTGGCTCCTGGAATGATATATATTATTCGGAAAACAGATGTAGGACGATGTGCTCTTTTAGAACCTTCTCAAACAGTCTGCAGAAGAGTGGGAGGTTATGCTAACTGGCTCTATAAACTTCCTGGATCAGTGGCCGGCTCTTTTTCTTCAAAATTGGTGTTACAAAAGAGTGTTTCCAGTGGATTGGGACTTCACCATAGAGTAAGAGACTGATTGGAAGATATAGGCCAAGGGACCACAAATAACGGGTGCAATTTTCTGAATAAAAAACAGAGGAATGAAATCCGGGGTGATCGAGGAAGATTTAGACCACTTTACTAACAAATCCTGCAACTTCATGGTAGAATGAAACCACGGAAAATCAGTCATAGGCTGAATACCTGAGAAGGATGAAGGACGGACAATTTCCGTCATCTTTCTTGGAATTGATTCACGAAATGATCTCGCCAACATGTTTGCCTTATCACTGGCCGATGCTGTGCAAGAAGGTCTCCGTTCTTAAGACAGCCAACATACTACTCCTTTCCTGTAACTTGGAATCTCAGATAAACGATAGAAGTTCTTATCTCCCGACTCGCTATCTTTTTCTTCTCCAAATAACCGCTTATACTCCACCCAACTGGAGAATGGAACTTTTTCGCGAATGCGTTATATGTTTCCCCACTCTCCAGTGCGCCTTGCTTCATAAAAATAGGCATCTCACGATGTTCAGACATTTTTGCAAGTGAGCAGGCAGGCGAATAGACTTAATAGAGGACACACAAGCTTCCACGGCACATGCAGATCAATAGCTGCTTGGATAATTGACAAAGAAAAGTTCATATTTCTCATTTACGCTGTTGGTAGATTCTAAAAGACTGCCCCAGTGAATTTGGCTAAGATATCCATTGACCGCTGCATAGTCGCACTTTGCGTAAACCCCGGGATAGACCGGTGAAGAGCCCGTTTCACAACATTGTATATCAAATGAAATGCAATTATGATCGCTTAACCCCACCGGAGGCAAAATTTCCAGGTTTTCCAGTAGAGTTTCATGGGTGCAGAACACTAGATCCAGAACATTATGACCTCTAGTAGGCTCATGAACAAATTGGAACAGGTCGTAACAGTAAACTAGCTCCTCCAAACAGGATAGATTTGTTGTCACCACATCCCTTCACTCCTTCGGAGCGAAGTCCGGCAAATTGAAGTCCCCCACGATGATCGTGTGGATTTCACATGCTATCAAATCACTCAAAACTTTGACTAGCATTTCGGTTCCGGCAGAATCACAAGACGGGGCCCTGTAAACAACCACGACCCTAAAGCTCGAACTTTCATGGTAAAGGTCGGCACAAAGTATCTCATAAGCATGTTCCACCGACTCAGAGAAAACCACAGATATTGAGAGCCTTCGATGCACCAACAACATCACCCCGCCGCCTGACTTCCTAACGCGATCACACCTCTTGAATTCATAGTCCAGAGAGAAATTTCCCAATAAGAACGAAACCGAATGACTAGACTTGAGCCATGTTTCAGTGAAGGCATAAATATCATAATTACTGGAAAGAATCAGGTCAATATGTTCCTTGTTTTTTGAGACAGATCTTACATTTGCATATAAACATTTCAAAACACTACAATGATAACCGGAGAGGATGAATCAGTTTCCCTGATCCGCAGGCGTTGACTCATCGTGGTTCGATGAGGAGGCCGCAGAAGGGGTTACCCCAGAGGCAGAATCGGCCGGTCCACCCTCACCCCTAGAAGGCGAGACTGGCTCGACACCACCTACAGGGCCAGCCCTCATACGCCTCCGATATTCTTCCCTTCTTTAAACCGTTCTTCCTTCGTTAGGGATTCCTGAGATAGAGCCCTTAACGGGGAAGAACTTCAGACGGGAGGGATTTCTCAACGCCTGTTTCTGATAAGAAGAACACGGCATGATAATCTTCAAAAGTCGATTTTTTGCCTTGAAACGGCGAGCCTAAGCGATAAACAGATACCGGAGAGCAATCCACATTTAAATGAGAAAGAACATCCATCACAAAAATTGGCATCATGACTCGATCTTTGCTGTACAGGAAGATGCTTCGGCTCAGGAACACCACTAAGAACCAGGGAGCGAGCGCGCTCCTTCTCACTCTCACTATCACGAGTGGTAACAGGAGGCGATGAGACTTGAGAAGATGGTAATGCAATGGAATACGTCTGAGAGGGTATAATATTTCCATTCACAAGCTCAGGATTAACAGACTGACTTTGGAGAGAACTTCTCAACATGGTGTTTTCCTTGTTGAGGTTGTCCAGCCTGTCCAGAAGTTCGGCGTTCAGACGTAAAGCAGCATCCGTGTGACGTCGCCCCTCCAGCAGGAGCGCCAGAATTGCCCGAGCATAGTGCGGCACTGCATCATCTTCCATAAGTTCTTTGACGGCCCGCTCGACGTCCGAACCATTAGCTACGTTCAAAAGGTCGTCCTTGCCCATTGCCATTTGAGACTGACCAACCACAGACACCAGATACCTCAAACTTGGGTAATTAAACCTCTTTGTTAAATTTCGTTGTATTAGTCAGCAGCTTTCCATAACATGTATTCTTCTTTCCAATTAACATATTTCTACATCCATCGGTAAAAGAAGCACGTCTTCAAGACGTCACTCAGCACGTGCGAGTATAACGGTGGGGCGTTTCTAATTATATTAACCTATATTCATAGTTGATAAAGACACTAGCATCACTCCATACAACTAGATTTAATAAAAATTATGTTGGCGCTTGTTTCTTGTTTCATTTGTTTCTGGTCGAAAGTGTAAATAGTCAGGTAACCTATTATCACCGCATTCTTATACGTTCAGTACCTATGATAAATGACAGGAAAAAGCTCGAATGTTGAGCGAAAATTACAGTCGCCTACTCGGGTTAGCCCGAGAGAATGATCTATAGTTGAAGAAGTAGCAATATCGAAACTGCAGTGCAAAGCACACGAAGAATCCGCATAATGGGGCTACCATCTGCACTAACACTTTTATTGAGGGAAAAGTAGGCGAAAATACGTTTTCAGAGAAACATTACGTTTGTCAGGGGTCTCAACAACCCGGATGAAGAGTGCGAGGGGGCTAGCAGGCGCGCTACGATGCTAAAGCCGCGTCGCAGCCGCGCGCTACCAACGAAGATGAGCCATCCTGCCCGAAGCTCCATACCTACATTCGGCATATGCCTACAGAGAGTTCCTACCCCCCCCCCCCCTCACACAATCTTTCTACGAAGCGATGGAAACGAGAGGTGCAGGAAAAAGTCAATGGCTAAAAATGGTTGCGGATTTAGTGTGTAATTCGTTTTTGAATTCACTCGTTAGTGTTAGTGTTACTTCTCGTAAACGGTGTGTAAATATAGACACTATGGAAGATAAAAACAATTTTTCCAGGTTTTTTTGCTTAGTACAAAGCTGGACTTTTCAGTGACAACGCTTTTGTAGCAAATTTTAGGAGTAGAATTATCGTCGTTCTTGCAGTGAGCAGCGTTACAGCCATTCTATCGTCATCAGAGACGCGGTTCTTTTGAAAAAAAAAAGGTTAAAAATGAAGAAGCAACGGTTTCGCTCTCAAGACATCGACGTGATAATCTCTCAAGACATCGACGTGATAATCGGACCGAGACCTACCTGGATAAACAGCGAGAGCCACATAGCCTCTCTCGCTCATATGAATGAGGGCGGAGCAAGCAGCGGAGCGGTAGGTCACAACAATACTGCATTTATAAGGAGATTTAAACACAATAAGCCCGATAGTCCTTACCTCGGCAGGCTCGAAATGAGGGAGAGGCTATATTGTTTGTATAATATCTGTGGCAAGACGCGGTGCAAAACTAATTCTGGAGCACTCAAGAAAGTGAAACGATTCATTCGTGAAAAATTAAAGTTTGTGCTGATATCAGATACCTAATAGCGTTGTGAGTCATTGTTTTCATGGAAACTCCTTGGAAATAGATATAGTGGAGTTCACCAAGAGTGTCTCATTTACTTATCAACAAGAAACGGTTGGCTGGGGATCAATGTGCATGAATCACATATCAGCACGCTCGATACCGATTGAGCGAGAGCCGTTGTGCTGCAACGAGTTTCATGTTCATTGATCTCCAATCGACCGCTTCTCAATGATAAGTAAATGAGACACTCTTGGTGGACTCCACTATACTTTGATTTCCGGAAGCGGTATCACTCATTCTTCACATGAATCCGGAGTGCCCCCCCCCCCGGGAACTAGATTTGTATTGAAGACGTGATGCGGCTATTAAACGCTATTTTGGGAGCGGAGCGGTTGTTTTTCCATTTCTACCATTTTATTTTCTTAGCAACGACCGCTCTACTTTCATGATAATGCAATCATAGGAGCGTCGCGGCTACCTTCATCCAGTGATCGACGATATATGCAGACAATTTCTTCGATCCCTCGGTATTATCCAAGAAGGCGTTTAGCATCTTTTCAAAGATCTTGAAACCTTTTGAAATTGTGTAACAGCGAATTACACAAACTTCCGGTTGTATGACACGGTGCGATCCCATTCCCTCAGTGACCAGGACTTCCGAAAATTTTGACAATCTCCTCTCGAAATTTCGTTTTCAAGCCGGGATTCTAACCATATTCACCCACAACATTCATACATGGGCGAACATTTATGCAAGTCCCCACCTCCCGATTAAAAATTTAAACTTGCGTCCGATCTCGCAATGGCTGCTATAGACGTTCCTTACTTTTTTCGAGTTCAAAATAAGGTAGAAAGGCTTCATATGTTCCAGTAATCACCTTGTCGCCCTGTTATTTGCCTTAACAAGGAGTTTAACATCATATCAAGTCCCTTATGAATACCCAGCGCGCTGGCTTCATCCGGTCGACCAACTGTGACTAAGGCCAAAGGTTTGGCCCATGTTCTTTTTCAAGGCAGCTGCGATAATGATGTCGATGTCTTACGTCGAAGTCCAACGTGCTGCATTCCTTTGCATTTAGAGTCATCCCAGTTTGGAACAAATTACCTTCAGAGACCGTTGAGGCCGCGCAGTTTCCGATTTTCAAAAGCAGGCTATCCCATTTCAACCTCAGGTCATTGCATGGGGTCGATGGTCGTGCTTTCTGCTAAAGCTTTAAATTCAGGGTGCTCTTATTCGTACGAGTGTTTTCTTTGCCTACAATTTTGTTTGCCTGCATGTCCAGGCTGTCTTGTTTAAACCTATCTCACATACATTTTGCATGTTTCTTTGTCGCCAGATAAAGCTATTGAATTGAATTGAACCTCTATTCGTTTTCTTGTAGTTGGAAGAACCGCGTCTGCGATAACGATATAGTGGCTGTAACGCTGCGAAGCAAGAATGACAATATCTGCACTCCTAAAATGTGATACCAACGAATTTTCATTAAAAAGGCGAGGTCCAACACTGAGCAAAAAAACTGGAAGGAAAATGGTTTCTCGTTCCAATGACGCCGAACAATGACGCCGAAATTCACATATCGTTCACGAGTGGTGACACTTAGTCGAAAGAATGAATTTGAAAACGACTTACGAACAAAATCCACAACGTTTTTTCTTGCTATTGTCGTTTTCCATCACCTCTGATGTCCATCGCTTCGCAGGAAGATTGTGTGAGATGGGGGGGGGATATCTGTGAGCATATACCGAGACTGTATCAAAGAGAACACATTGTACACATCAGCGTCTCTATGATAAAGTATCGGAAACTGCGCGAGATATAAGGAGGCGAAAGAAAAGAGAAGAAAAAGGGAGAAAATGTTCGGGGAAGAGAGAGAAAGGCAATTGCATGCAGCAGCAGCCTCCTGAAAACAAACGGAAAACTCAGCAAAACCTTCAAAGAAGTATTGTGCCTAAAAATTACCAACAGAGATTCATGCAAATTGCTCCTAGATTGTGTCATATAAGTAAAATTGGAGAAAACTTACGAAAAATTGTATAATACAGCAGTATAATTTTGCAGGACTGGCTATTGAAGAAAACAGAGCAACAGTTTGAGAATAGTAAGAAATAATCGGCTGAATACTACGATAGGACCCGAATATGTCGATGAATAAGCGAAAGAACACAGAAGAATAGCCGAAAGGTCGAAATCAGACGTCGAATCGGTCGGGACGGTTGAATGGAAACATATGATTCTGGTTCGGCATCGATTGGGGGCGGGGAGATGCTACCGTAACGGCGTTGGGTCCCGGTAGGAATGGACGAGTTAACACGCTCCGCCCCTGCCCCGCCCACGACAACTCGGCCCGATCGTTGTAAACGTAGCTGCGAGTGATAGGTGGGCCCCCTCCCCACATTATTCGCTGTTATTACCAGATATAAATGAAATTCCCGTCTAAGCCCGCAGTTTGGCTCATTTTCGTGTGTTTCGCATCTGATTTTCGAAGATCTAGTTAAACTCATTCTGACGAAACCCGGTTTTTGGATTTCCACACTTTCATTCCGCCTATCTCATAATTACGAGTTATGCAAAAAACTTGGTATTTGGGACTTTTCCCATTGGATTCAACGTATTTGGGGATCCCTACCAGTCATCATCCCAAAAAACATTCCTAATTCCTTTTCTAATAATGTAACCTACGAATTTATGATTTCGAACAGCTGAATTTGCTCGTAGACGCCTTTAAAGTGTTGCTTGAAAGGATAACTTGTCACTGTATACTCGGTTTTGTTTTTCCAGGAATCCACATCCTTCTGTGAGCAGTGTGCGTATTGTAAACTTGTAAAACTTAGGAAAGAAGAGGAGGAAGAGGAACGCACATCTATCACGAGGTTTGGCAATGTCTCTATCGCAGCGCCTTTCACTCCCAAATGCACTAGCACAGCTTCTAGTATGTTTTAGCTATATCATCGTGGTCGTCTTTTTCTCGCTAAGAACGGCTTTGACCACAAACTCGGCTCCTGTAACGTCGAGGAAGCGCCAAATGAGAGCTCTATGGAGATCCATTGCGGCCGCTGCAACCCTCGACACGACCGTGGCGAAGCGGCCTGGAGAGTCCGGCGTAGGGCGGAGCTGGCATACTGTAGTGACAGCTGCAGCTTGTCCGCAGTACGGATGTCCCAAATTTGTTTTCAAATTTATTAAATGTGATGCAATGTAAAACGTAGCAATACAAAATAGCAATGAGAAGAGAGTAAAAAAAATTAAAACATAGTAGACGCACAATGAAAAAGGGAGCGATGGAATTTCAAAGTCATATTCAACAAGGAAAACCTAAAAGCCACGGAAAACGAATGAATAACCCTAGTGCAGGTAACAAGACAGCTGTTTTTCGAAAATGGCAAGACTCCGAAATTTGTGTAGCCCTGCTCATCCTTGCGTACTCCAAACCAGCTCGACAAGTGAAAAAGCCGCGCCTTAGCGAAGTTCCAGGCTGATGAAAAACAATTTTGAACCGCTCACCTCTCGTTCTGGATAATGCTAACTCGAAAAAAATTCTACCTTTGAGACCTATTTTTCGATCAAGAATGTTATATACCATAATTAGATCATTTTTCCTGCGCATAAGGTCTAACGTTTCCAGATTAAGCATTCTGTTTCTTAACAGCCAACGTGGGATACTCGCGTACGTGAATCCCAACGAACGAATGAACAACTTTCTGGTAAAACTATTCTGGACCTTTTCCAGTTTGTTGACCATGGCCTTCTTATTTGGAAAGTTAATGCAAGTTCCGCATTCCAGAATTGAACGGACGTACATTTTATACGCTTTAAAGGCAGTGTTCACGGATAAAAAGTTTCCCTTTTTTTGGCTAAAACGTAAGCTTTGGGTCCCTATAAGAAGATTAGGAACGTAAGTGAGACGAAAAACGGCCGGTAAGTGGGTGAAAAACTCGTGGGCCAGCCGACCCATTGGGCCACTCCGCCCACGTCCTATAACAGTTCTCCTGAATTTGTGGTTAAATGAGCGATGCTTTCCGATCAAAAGCCCCGTTCTTCCCTTCATTCTCAACGTCTCTCTTTACTCAGGTCAGCTCGCACACATCGGCTGCGAAAAACGGGAGTTACAAGCAGGGCTGTGCGGAACTGTTCCGTTTCCGCATTTCCGGTGTTTTTCGAGCTGTTCCGTTCCGCTTCTGTTTCCGAGTTTTTGGGCCCGGAAAGGGAATAAATTATTGCAACACGATCTATGATAGTGGGTTTAGGTAAGTATTTTTGAAGGTTTCATGCGACGCTGAATATTACATCCGACCTCTTGTGTTCAAGTGATAATCTGAGCTTGGCTGAGATCATTCACGAAATTTGGGGGCCTGCGATTGGAACACTATAAAATGATGACAAGAAATGGGCGTGGCATGAATCTAAACGTCTTTGAAGGATTATTTTTGAAAGTAATCAGCTTTTTCTCTGGGATTCAATGATTTCTTGGAGTTTTCTTCTTATTCCACTTCTCCGCTTGTTTACCGTCACGAGAGCAACGAAAATCGATAGTTTTTTTTGCACGTGCGGCCTGTCTTTCAGAAAGGAGTCTCGGAGGAAACAGGTGGAGGTGACTACGGGCAGAGGCGAGACTCGTTTGAGGCACATCATAAGAGATGCTTCTCATCTCGCCGAGGAGCTTTTCTTCATTTTTCGAATTCAATCATTTGATATCCACTCCAATAGGCAAACTTGGTTTGAAAGAAGAAAAAATAGTAGCTGATTATCTGAAAATTGACTTCTGATTAGCCTTGAAGAACACCTAGTGTCGCTTGGACTGCTTTCTGGAGAATAAGTTGTGCGCCAGAGGTGTGCGGCAACTAAAAATGAAGTTTCGTCAAACGGCAACGGCAGACCCCAAGACGGCTAGCAAACTGCAATCGGGAAACGGCAATTACCGCACACCCTTGCAGTACACTACTTCGAAGGGTACATATAATGAGTATTTTCAGAGGTTGCCTTTTCGGATTTCCAGAAACGAGACTTCGAAATCTTTGAACTCCTCGTAGTGACTTTATTTTCAATAAGTATTAGTTTATTGGCTGAAATTTTTGGTTATTGAATGAGAGTTGTGGGCAATGAGCAACAGCGTGAGAATGAGACAACCCAGCGCTTTTTGGTCTCTTCCGTTTCCGGATTTCCGTTTCCGGCGTTTTTTAGCCATTTTATTTCCGTTTCCGAGAATTTTCAAAAAAAGTTCCGCACAGCCCTGGTTACAAGCCTCGGACAACTCGTTCACATTGCCTCCCTAGCTGAATTTTGAGGTGCCATAACTCCGTTTAAAGGAGGTCTTGTACGATTCCAGGGGCATCATTGAAATCAGCATGGGACCTTTTTCAAGATAGGCCTTTAATGAGGAGAATCGGATTTTTAGTCCTGAAAGATTTGAACAAAAGGAAAAGTCGGTGCTCTGCTTTAGCTTTTATACTTCTTAAGTGCTTATCAAACTTTGAAATTGATTACAAAACCTAGGTCTTTGACTGAATCAGCCGAACTAAGTGTGGTGCCATTTAGACTATACCTTGCCTCAGTATTCGAAGCACCTAAATGCAGAACCTTTGTTTTCTCAGAGGAAAGTGGGAGCATCTTGTTGTGAAAGCAGTCGAAAGATGGTGAAGGCTTTCTGGTTGATTCTGGCCTGCTCCTCCAGCTCCAAAATCGCATCTTGCTCAGAACACTTTCAAACGAGTTTTCAGGAAATTTCCAACCTTTGCGTAAAGGTAGGGGTATCGGTCAATTTTCGGTGTGTTTCAGAAAATCTTTTCCAATTGGACTCAAAACTTCTGTGTGGTTGTTATTTACTGGTCTACAGCAATGGAAACGTAGGGTGCTGAACACGAATCTGGGGCTTCGTCGATATCCAGAGGTTTACGGTAGGCTAGGGTGGTGATAAGTATACATTGCCATTTAGAGGGCGTTACCTACCTAAATAATTCGAAAATCGAGAAATCAACTCTCAAAATTACGCTTTGAGCCAAATTATGGTATTTTTACCAAACTTTGGCTGTTCGATTTTCGACTAATTGCAGGAGAGTGGAACTTTATACGCAAAAATGCGACAAAGATGGCTATTGAGGATATCCTGCTTTGATTTTTGGTGACAGAACTTGAGCAAAAACTTCTCGATGAGGCAAAAGAGATCGTCGTCTCGGTCAGTAATTAATTTTGAGTCAATTCGCGTTGAAAATCTTTCCTGACGCAATTAGTTTTCAGAAATGTGCACAAGCAATGTACACTCGTTTGGAGCCTGCAGTATACCACCCAAGTGAGGATCAACTCGAAGACGAGGATGAAGAGGTTGCCTATCAGGTCAGTAATTGTTTGACCATGACAAAATATATATATATATATATATATATATATATATATATATATATATATATATATATATATATATATATATATATATATATATATATATATATATATCAACAATTATATATATATCAACAACAATTATATATATATATATATATCAACAACAATATATCAAACAAAATATATATATATATATATATATATATATATATATATATATATATATATATATATATATATATATATATATATATATATATATATATATATCAACAATTACAACCATACTCAAAATTTTATAATGAACGAAGCAAGTCAGAAGGTTTGAGGCTTTTTTCATAGGGATCTACACCTTACACCACTAATAGCGAGCGTTTGCCTTCCACTGCTACATCGGAAACGCTTCAGCGTTGATGTAGCTGTGAGTAGCATGCAAAACGACCACACGATTGTGGCGAAATTCGAAACGCAGGCTTTTCTGCAGACGCTGCGCTGAGTGGATCGCTTGTGAACGGCGTTCTTGTCCGGTTCAATTTTCCTCAAAGTGGAGTAGCCCATCCGATAGGGTTCGCAATTTACGCAACAAGTCCATGAAAACCTGCTGAAGAACTACTACTAACTTACTCTATAACACTCTAGTACTGGAACACCACAATATCAGTGCGGCCAGTGGAAGAAACCGTGTTAGTCGGTTGCCAAATGTCTCTCGGGACATGGGGAGGCGTAAAAAATAGCTGAAAGCAGAAATTTTGGTGGGACGTATAGATTCAGGGTCAAAAATGAAAACCTTTCCCTAGACTGACTGATAAAGGTAGTGGCCGCGATGAAAAATATGCTTTTCCTCTCCAAACCCTTTTCTGGGTTCAGAATAGTAGGACCTATGAGAAAGAATCGCGAAAAAACCACTCTTTCGGGCCAAATTTGAAGCTTGAACTCTCCTGTCTTTTGATGGTGGACGAGCCCACTCCACATCATCGGCATCGATGATCTCTAACATCAAAAACATCAGCTGGCTTGAAATTGAATTCCAATCAATGAGCATTACTTATCTAGTCAGAAAGATCGACTGGAGTGCTTTCTTTCATTGCTCAGCTGTTTTTATTTGGTAAAATTGCGTTTCTAATTCTAACCCGTTTTTCAGCACGCTACCTCCATAGTTTTGAGCTGTTTTTGATCCGAGCTGATTTTTATAGTTTTTTTCCATAACGTTTTTCATCGTGACCACTGCCTTCAAGGTAAAAAGTTTAGTGTCGATTACAAAAAAACAAGAATGAGTTCAGAAACAATTTTTTTCCAAAAATTTCGAGTTCAAAGTTTTCGGAAAAAAATATTCTTAGGCTGAAGTGAAAATTTCCGACATTTCCAAAGAATTTTGGTCACCAGTGGAAGAGGTAACGTCGGCGTGGATTTGGAAGAGACCTCGCGTTCACTGTTGAAGGTTGGCGCACACTCGGTGCCATATGCTATAACATAGATGCACCGAGTTTGCGCCAAGCTTCAACAGTGAACGCGAAGTCTCTTCCGGGTCCACGCCGACGTTATGTAGCTGCGTCGAGTTATGGGTCAGCGGTCTGCCTGGAACTTGACGGCCCTGCAGACCAAAAAGGACTGATAAGAAATAGTTTTCGAGGAGTTTGGAGACGTTTTTAACTAAAACTGTATTTATATTCGGTTCGGTAATAGTAATTTTACTACTTGATGTTTGTTATAGGGTGAAGTGCGCGTGATGGCTATTGCTTATCCCACGGATTTTAACGAAGCTTCCTTTGGTGCGTTGGTGGATGAAGATGGAGCAGTTGAAGATTATATTTCTTGTGTTAATAATATGAGTATTCCTATTCACTGAGATTTCTTGTTAGTGATGCTGCTGATGCATTGTATCTATTTTGTTAATAATGTTGTTACCTTTTTTCACTGTGTTATCAATTTCTGCCGAATAATTAATGAAAATTGGTAACTATTATTTCTCGTTGTATGAGTTCTATCGCATCAGTGGGGCACCATAGTATCACATTTGGCCACGCCCATTTTTCCGCACCGCAACGACTATTCTAGTTTTTAAAGGGAAAAGGGGCGTGGCCAAGTGTGACACTATGACGCCCTCCTGCTTTTTCTGCGCACATTTTCTGCGCTAGATTCTAAAAGCGTTGCCCGTTTGGTGAACGACCCGCTATATGAGAGGGGACAGAACCGGTCATCAAGATGACGATCAACCGTTAAACGACCCCCCAATCGACTACTCTACCGAAAGGAACAGACCCGGTCAGCCGACGTGTAAAGTCCTAGTAAGAAGCCCATAAGAGAGAGGTCGATTAGGACGCCGTTCGCCGATGCTCCTCGTAAAGTTGTTGTACAGAGATGGGCCGACTCCAACATGGAAAGGCTTCGTCTTCTGCGTGAGGAGCACACCCATTTTGTTCGAGGATATCTAGCAAAGGCGGCTGTGAACCCTATCTTGGGAACGGTGCCGCCTCGGGTTTGCGAGTCCGAGTCTCAACTCGGCAGACGAGCCAGATGTGCTCTTGCATCGCTGCGCTGTGGTCACTCTATTCTGCTCATGTCTTACGTCAACAAGATCGACAGCAGCCGACCAGACGCATGCCCGGACTGTGGTGCTCCCGGACACGACACGGCGCACTTGTTCATGTGCCCGAAGAGACCTACCTCCTTAACAACAATGGACCTTTGGACGAATCCTGTGAAGGCCGCCCAGTTCCTCAACCTATGACAAAAACCACTTTGAGGCTGCAGAAGAAGAAGAAGAAGTTGGAGACAGAACCGGTCAACAATATGGGAATGAACCGGTTCACTGCTTCTCGACGGAACGCTCTACCAGGAGACAACCACCCGGGCAACGTATTGCCTGTCACCCGGGCGCGTTGCCACGTCATCACTATTCTGGGCACCCCCGCACCTAGGCGTCACTGGCCCCCGCTTATATGCTATTGTTGAGTGACCATGACGTTGCCCAGTTGGGTTCCCATTCCTGCCTGTGGATATGCGTTGAATGATGAGTCATGGGGATGAGCTGCCCGTCAACGGTTAGTAATAGGACGCTGAGAATAGTTATTGCTTACAGGGCGCCCTCATGTACTGCTGACTCTTTTGAAACTTTTATTAAAACCTTAGGTGATTTGCTTTCTTGCAGTCAGTCTTGTATCATCACGGGCGATTTCAATTTACCAGATATATCGTGGGAACAGCTTGTTCCTACGGCTACCAACCTGAGTAGTAAACAGTTCCTAGATATGTGCGCTTCGCATAATCTCACCCAGAATAACGTAATGGCTACACGAGGTAGTAATATTTTAGATCTGTTACTGTCCAATGAGGATGGGTTGATTGTAAAAGTGGATACTCTGGCCCCATTGGGCACCAGTGATCATGCTTCTATAGTAGGATGATCGTCAATCCCATATTGGGGGTCGTACCACCCATAGTCAGCGACACCGAGATGGAACTCGGTAGGCGGGCTAGAAGTACCCTTGCCTCGTTACGCTGCGGTCATTCCCCTATGCTGATGTCATACTTGCATAAGATCGATCGCAGTAAGCCGGACGAGTGCCCGAACTGTGGTAGCCGTGGCCACACAACTGAACACCTATTCGAATGCCCAAAGAGGCCTACCACTCTTACCACAATGGATTTGTGGACGAATCCGGTTTCAGTCGCCCGTTTCTTGAACCTATGACAAAAACCCTTCTGCGGCTGCAAAGAAGAAGAAGATGCTTCTATAGTATTCGAGCTAAGCGTGCATATCGAGGTATCTGATAGTAAAATTTTTAATAGAATATACAGTAAAGCGAATTTCGTGTGTATCAATGAATACCTGGACAGCGTGGATTGGTATGGCTCACTGAGTACTGTGGATACCGTAGAAGATAAATACGAACTCTTTCTTTTCATCCTTGACCACACCCGATAAGCCTGGTGTCTACGAAGAAGGCGTACCTCCCTGAGCACTTGGAAAATCTTTCTCACAGAAAATCTCAAGCTTGGAACATGGCAAACAGTAGTAATAGGGCTGAGGATTGGTTCGAGTACAAAAGAGTTGCGGCAATATTTGAAGAAGTATAATAGTAATAAGGAAAGAAAAGTTATCGAGTCTAGAAATAAAAATTCATTCTATACTCAGACATAAGGGCGGACCTATCGCGCACAGAACTTGCCGAATAGTACTTACCGCGCTCAGGAACCGTTTTGACCGCGATCGAAAGCCCAATTAGGACTTACCGCGAATAAACTCGCGGTCAGAGCGATTGCATTCCGGTGCTCGCGATACAACCGCTTCGCCATCCGGTCGGATCGCGCGCAAACGCAGTAATAGGACTGATGTCGCACAAAAATCGGACTGACCGCGTTCAACCGTGAGGGTGGTGTGTGTGTGGTGTTCTGGGCTGATTTGCGTCTCAGTTCACGCGCAAAGCTGAAATTCGAATTTGCGCGCTTCTTCATGGTGGAGTCCATTGTTTTGTATCTATCTGTACTTCATCACGGTTCTTTCTTATTGGTTCATGTTGATCTCGTATTCATTCATGGATGTTGTTTTTGTTGTTTGTTCTCGGAAGGAACAACAACAACATTGTTGTTCTTTCTGATTTTCCATAAAATTCTCGCTGACGAATCGTGGGACCACCATAGCTGTTCTGTATTGCTTCCTTTGAAGTTTCCCCGTTGCGAGTCGTGGTGGGACCACCACAGCCGTTGCATATTGCATCATTCAAACTTTCTCAGTGATAAATCGTGGTGGGACCACCGTGGGTGTTGCATATTGAATCCTTTGAGCTTTCTTCTTTTCGGATCGTGGGTGGGACCACCTCATTTGTTGCGTATTGGGCCCTTTCAAGCTTCTCCGTCACGAATCGTGATGGGAAGACCATAATAGTTGCGAATTGCGTCCTTTAAAGTTTCTCGATTTACGAATCGTAGTGAGACCATCGTAGTAGTTGCATATTGTGTCCTTTAAAGTTTCTCTGTTACCAATCGTGGTGAGACCTCCGTAGCCGTTGCATATTGCGTCCTTTAAACTTTCTAAATTTTCTTCGTTGCCACTCGTGGTGGGACCCCCGCAGCTGTTGCCTATGGCGAAGAATACTACGTGGCCTTGAGCTGTGGCTCACTACGCGCCGCGGTCGCATTGCGGCGTCGCAATTAGAGCACGCTTAGCTCTGTTTCAGTGGGATGTCAGAGTGGGAGCCGAATGCGTAATCATTCACATGCTCTGGTTTCCTTCCATCATTTGAGGTGGTGTAACAAACACAAGAAATCATTTCACCTCAAGTATTGGCAACTGATTATGATTCAGGGCAGCGTGCATTTCAGTATAAGTAAATCAACTAGGTACTATTTTCAGGATAATGATAATATTACAATTTTGTTGTGTTATCTTCACTATAGTGTTACTATCTCTTTGTTTCATATAACTGATTATCACCGCATTTCCTGATATACCTAATCTGAACCCTCTTCGCACTTTGATACATCAGCGTCAGAACCTTTATAATTCGGAAGATACCAAATTTTTAGTCAGAACTAATCCTCTTTCATTGCCCAAAGGTCATCCCGATCATTTTTTTCACCCAAATATTTATACGAAATGTTTATATATGTGATCTTGTGGAGAGTGTATTCTGCCAACCGGCTGCGATTCTTCTTTGACACGTGGTGTTTCTTTGCCATATTTCATCTCGAGGACGGTAGTGGAGTAGTTTCGGCCTCAGTTCGCCATTAACGTGGGAACTGGAGCATTGCAATTTTTGAAACAAACTCCTCCGTCTTTTTAGACCGCTTGCTGAATGATAGGTTTTTCTCGCAAGTATTACAGGAAATGTATTGCAGTCCTTGA
This sequence comes from Aplectana chamaeleonis, assembly GCA_029168955.1. Taxonomy (NCBI): domain Eukaryota; kingdom Metazoa; phylum Nematoda; class Chromadorea; order Rhabditida; family Cosmocercidae; genus Aplectana; species Aplectana chamaeleonis. Next base: position 568,980 of record JAPDOI010000196.1, read on the forward strand.
ATTTAGCCATTTTAACATCATTTTCGCCTGCTACACCTGTGCGTCTGAGCACTCGTGAACCTTATGTGCCTATACAGGTTCTTGAATGCAAAAGGCTTTAGCTTGCACAAGGGGCAAAAAGTTGATGTGTTCTCCGTGCCTGAATGATTTCCGTAAGGAGTTTCTGAGACCGATCCTCTGTTGGCAGTCTTGTGAGAGATAACTGATAAGCCCAGAGTGTTAATCCTAGGGAATACGGAAGAAGAATGTCTCACAATAAGAAAGTATTTAAAGTATAGAAGAAGAGAGTATAGTTGTACACGAATGAAATTTTCAGAAATTTTTTCGTTCGTCTTCTTTCCTTCGAAACTTCGTCGAACTAAGTTTTTTCAAATTCCATTCGTTCGAAATTTTGTCGAACGAATTTTTTTCATTTTTCGTTTGTTCGAAATTTTTTGAAATTGTAAAACTATAGAAGAGTGATAACTGTTAGAAACCAGACGCTGCCGAGATGTCGTACGTTCGTGCCGTGGCAGTGTGGAGGAAAGAAGACCACCTCCGTGCAAACCGACGTCAATCCCTCCGCGGAGAGGGTTTTGTCATGGGAGAGGTGCTGGCTGGCCGCAGCTCTTCTGAAGATCTACTGCAAAGAGCCGGCGTCGAGAGGAACCCAGGACCCGCGAAGAAGAAGAACTACCCATGTGCCACATGCGACAGAGATGTCAATTGGTATGGAACCAGCGTCCAATGTTTTGGATGCCAAAGGTGGGTGCACTTCTCTTGTTCGGGTCTCAGTTCTGTGAGGCACCACGATTCTTCCTTTCGTTGTATTGTGTGCTCCGCCTCCAGTAACTCCAATTCCTCATCTACCAACCGCCCCCTCTCTATTGTACATATCAATCTCAACGGCCTTCGCGCCAAGCTTTCTGAATTATCTCTCTTTGCCCGTATTCATCACCCGGATGTTATCATGGTTCAGGAAACCAAACTCTCTCCCTCTGCTACCTCTCGACATCCAAACATCCCGGGCTATACTGCATATCATAATCCTAGGTCATCTCAGGGAGGCGGAGTCTCTACTTTTGTTCTGTCTTCTCTTCCCTCTCACATCATTCCAAACACTCCAGTGGATGGCACTCTCGAGTACATCCCCATCCATCTACCTCTAAAAACTCCACTTTCTCTTTTCAGTATATACATTCCTCCTCCTACATCCTGTCCACCAACCTACAACCCCTATCCCTCTACTCAAGCAGCTGTGAGACTGCTCTCTATCTCCCTCAATTGTCTTTGCGGGTGACTTCAATGCTCACACGTTCTGCTCGTCGCTCGATTCTGATGCTAGAGGAAATGAAGTCGAAGACCTCGTTATCCTCAACGATGGCCAGCCACTCGTCTCCTGCCTACGGTCGATCCTCCAGCCCAGACATCTCCCTTGTCTCCTCTAATCTCTCTAACGCCTGCTCTTGGTCTACATCCACAACTCTTTCCAGTGATCACATTCCGGTCTTTGTCAATATCGATCTCTCTAGCTCTCTTGCTCCCTATACAGGTGTTCGTCATCGTTCTTATCTCAATTTAGGCCTTGCAGACTGGAGCCTGTTCAGGGAGGTTGCACTACGCCAAGCGGCCGAATATCCGTGGAATGGCAATGTACCCCAGAAGGAGCGCCACCTCTCTAATGCCATCAGGAAGGCGATGAAAGCTGCGATCCCTGAAGGTCGTGTCAAGACCTTCTTTCCCAATGTCACCAGGGAGACACTGCAGAAGATAAGGACAAAGGGACGCAAAGAGAGCTGCTAATCATCTTGACCCAGACATTGCCGAGGCTGGATAATGAGATCAGGATGGACCTTGATAGGCACAAGAAAGAATCTTGGGAAAAGATTCACTGAGAAGATAAACTTCAGAAATGATGCAGCAGCAACGTGGAAGGCCTTGAAAAGGATCTCCGGAAAGATTCACCTCCGCCGACAATTCCACGATTGAATTCGACGGCGGAGTCTTCAAGTCAGGGAAAGAGGCCGCAAATGCTCTTGGGAAGCATTTTTTCATAACTAAATCAAAAAGAGAAGCAGAATAGAATAACTGTTCGGGAACTCTTTAAATTGCCACTCATGGCTGAAGATGATGCAGCCACGCCCGCTCAGGTCGAGAAGGTTATCAAGGAATATGAGTAACTCGAAGGCAGTAGGGCCAGATGGTTTGAGCCCAGCAGTTCTAAAGAGACTGCCAAATGAACTACTACCCCCTGCTCGCTGACGTCATTAATCCATCGTTTCGCACCTGTACATTACCTCAAGATTGGAAAGTAGCACGCGTCATCCCATTGCCGAAGCCGGGTAAATCACCATCCACGGCAAAGGTTACAGGCCAATCAGTCTTCTCTCACCTATTGCCAAAGTTGCAGAAAAAATTGGCTGTGGGGGAGCTTGCCAGAACATAATAGCAAACAACAGCATCAACATGGTTTCCGTAAGCTACATTCCACCACTACGGCCCTGCTGGAAATTGTGAGCTATGTTTTGGACGGCTTCAATGCCATGAAACCTCAGCGTACCGTAGGTGTAGCCCTCGACCTAACGAAGGCTTTTGACACTGTAAATTTGGGCATTTTGTCGGAGAGCCTATTAAGGTCTACAATTCCGCCCTGGCAGAAGCGGTGGATAACCGCATTCACCAAAGGACGTCGGGCAAATGTGCTATTTCAAGGGCACGTCTCCAATAGCATCCCAATTGCCGCCGGTGTACCTCAAGGAGGAGTTCTATCGCCTGCTCTTTTCCAGTCTGTAAATTGAAGATCTACCCGTTCCATCCCAAGACATCAAGGTCGTAGCATATGCGGATGATATTACTATACTATGCCGGGATCGCGACATAAATGTAGCTGCCAGTAAGATCAATGACTACTTGATCGAGTTGAAATCGTTCTCTCGATAGCAAGATGCTTACGGTCTCTGCCGCTAAATCTTCCGTCACCGTCTTTTTCCACTGATCCTGCGGAGCTCATCCCATGGTGAAATGGGACGAAACTCGCCTGCCGGCCGCCCGATTCCCTAAGCTGCTCCGGACTCGTGTTGGACCCTTCGCTGAGGTTTCATAAGAACACTGAGCAGAAGCAAGCTGCAGTGAATGCAAGACTTAACGTCCTACGTGCTCTCGGCGGAACGTCCTGGGGGTGCAGTAAAGAAACGATCCTGACCACGTACAAGGCCATCCGTACAGCCCACCCTGGAGTATGCTGCACCAGTCTGGCAGCATATCGTGTCGGACACATCCTGGTACAAGCTGCAGCGCATTCAAAATGGAGCATTGCGAATCGCAACAGGCTGTTCTAAAAGCTCTCCAGTAAGAGCACCTACACGCCGAGGCTCGCATCCTGCCAGTTAAGGACCATTGCAAACTCCATGCACAACAGCTGTACATAAACATCCTGACGCAGCCAAATCATCCGTCGCGAAGAGTATTAGAACCCGTCAGAGAGAAGTATAAAGAAAGCCGTTTGCCGATGCTCCCACGAAAATCAATATACAGAGATGGACCAACGCACAACAAGAACGCCTCCGTCTCTTACGTGCTGAGCATACCCAATTCGTCAAGGATCACTTATGCAAGACCGCCGTAAAGCTCCATTCTCGGAGTCGTGCCGCCTGAGGTCAGCGAGACCGAGATGGAACTCGGTAGGCGATGCCAGGTACTTGCTGCCTCGTTGCGCTGCGGGCACTCCCCCATGCTTATGTCTTATTTACGCCAAGATCGATGGCAGCAGACCTGACGAGTGCCCGGATTGTGGCAATAAAGGGCATACTACTGCGCACCTTTCAACTGCCCGATGAGACCGACATCGTTAACACCAATAGATCTGTGGGAGAATCCGACGCTTGTGGCTCAGTTCCTCCAATCTATGACAGGACCCTCTCTGTGGCTGCAGAAGAAGAAGAAAGAAAGAAACCAGACACCATTAACATGATGACGAGTGATGGGTTTGACCTCCGTCAGTTTTACCTGACATTTAACACCCATGCTCCATCACTGGAAGTAGGAACCATTGTTGATTGCCAATAATGGCTTTGTAGACAGCGGTCTTCATGCCGCCTGAACACCTGTACATTGTTGTCTGTCATGTTCTTCTTCGTCCCACCACAACCCCATCTAAAGGCGTTGGCGACGTATGAGCGTGCTCTAATTGCAACGCCGCGACGCGACCGCGGCGCGTAGTGAGCCACAGCTCAAGGCCACGTAGTATTCTTCGCCTATGGCGTCCTATAAAGTTTCTCGCTATCCAGGCGTGCTATTGAATGAGGTAACATCAACAGCGCTAGACTCCAGGGGCCGGATGCATCAACGCGCCGGGTTGGGGCAGGGCAGTCGGCATCTTTGACGATCGCAGTGCGAGGGCAGTAGATCATCTAATCAATAGTGCCCCAGCAGTGTTTTTGCTGCGCTAGCTGCTTCCAGCCCCTAGCTGGGTTTTGAATAACAGAGATCTTCAGAAGCGCAGACTGCCCCGCCCCTGCCCCAACCCGGCCTGTTGATGCATTCGGCCCAGCTTCAAATCCTACGCGGAACACGGTGTTGACGTTTATGATACAATAAAGCGCTCCGTGGCTAGCCGAAGGTTACGGTAGCACAAGATCCCGAGTGCTAAAACCTCTACGTGCTACTGCTTCACGATGTCGTTACACCCTGTCCCTACGAGTTTGTTGATCTACTACGATGTCATTACGCTGGTTCATCCCGTGTGGCTTGTGGCCAAAGACTCCATGACTCCCTAGGTACGGATCCTAAGGTGTTATGGACCAGAGGTATAGTGTGCCGGACGGCGACACCTTTATGCAATGTGCGGGATACTTTCGCGATATAGTTGTGCACGCTATATCGCTCGAACGTTCCCTGTGTACACTCAAACGTCTGCTGGGTTCAGTAGAAGCAGGGGCACCAACGAGCAGGTACCAACAGACTTGTATACACACCCCCTGTTCATCCCGTAATAAGCAATTACAATTTTTCCTGTCAATTGCGTCATTTGTGCCGTTTTCATCCCGAGTTTGTGATACTTCGCTTCCAGAATGCGTTGGGTCGTGGTCTCTTGATTTATATTAGCCACAATATGCTCAGCTTTCTATCGTTCCGACCTGGCTCCAGTTAATTTCCTGTGAAGCTCACGGTTAGTTTAACCTAGTAGTTTTCTGAGTTTCTGATAAAAACTCTTTTTCATGATTTCAGAGCGATTTTATGCCGTATGTGAATCATTTGGATAGAGATCAGTCTGTAATTGCCTGGCACGAAATTCGCCATTTTTGGCACGAAATTGCCACGCTCTCACGACCACGAGTTTCTACATTTGGTGAATGCTTATAAATGTCCCTCTATTGGTCTGTGGGATGGTATCTTTTGTAAAAAATCGGAATTCCCTTTATTCACAGCGCAAGCCACGCTCGCGAGGCTACTGTCTTCGCTTCTCCTCCACTCTCGCTGTCTCTTACCTCTGCTACCGACTCGCATTCGTAGGAAGCATGGGAATTTCTCTGTGACACAGTCTGTATCCGCCTGACGCTGGTGTTCGTACACTTGGTTGGCGCCGAATTGTCTCGAAAGGGTAGGATTGGGTTCATTACCCGCTTTAGCCATACTTTTACTATGACATCATTTCGTTGAAATGCTGCGAAATTGAAAAATTCAGAGTTCATCCATGTCCCGCTTGTTTAATAACCTTTGGAGATAGAGATGTTCGCATCTGTCTTATAGTTTTTGTATGTATCCTATAAGCAACACCACGCACGAGCTGTGCTTTATATTTGATAATCTATTTCGGAATGCTCTTTTTCATTCGATCGCTTATGATGGCTTAATTTTGTCGTGTCATCAAATGTTTTGCCATTTCTGTTAGTGTTAAATTTTTGTTTTCTGTTGTACTGTTGTTTTGGTGCGCAATGTCTCTTCCTATCATGCTCTTGTATGCTCATTCATTTGCGGGCCCTGGAATTTGTTTGCATCCCGTTTATGATCCTTCCGCATCCTCGAGTCTACTTCTCTAAGAATTGTTTTCATTTTTCTCTGAAGATGCACACAATGCGTGTCTGTTCGGTACATGTATGGTTTCGGTATTCGATTTAGTCTGACGCATGGACCAGGCGGCTGGTCGTGCGGTGTTGGCGGCCTCTTTGGGCAACGGGATTTCGATTCGCGCGCGGCGATCTATCGTCGCAGCCCCGTCCATTCCTCAGATTAAATTTATTACGTTAACTCTATGTATCGATTATCCACAGTAGTATTAAATATCCAATATCCACTAGGGTCATTCAAATTTTTCTTTAATGATTCACATAACTGTGCGTCCAGTACATTTAAGTGCCTTTGCGATTTGTTCAAGATGCGAACGAAAATGAAATTATTTCTATTTTGATGTTAAGACTGATAATTAGTGAAAATGGCCTGGAACCATATTCACCACCGACGCGATACAGAGTTTATTTCAATCGTCCATGGATGCATATAGATTTTTGGTCGATAAGGATTGTAAGCACAGCTTCTCTTCATTTGTCGCGATAAGTATGAATCCGGCCCGTAGCGAGTGAAAATTGAGTCTTGTCTCGATTTGTAGACCGATTTCCGGTATTGTAAGGCCATCCAAGTCATTCTTGGGTGACCTCTAAGTGAGCGCCCATAGTTGAGAATAACAAGCGACCTCTGTCGTTACGGGAGGTACGGTTGAGAATGATATAATGATTGTATCCTTGACGATTGTGGCTATCCACTGTGCTTATCTGGGCCAAATTCCGGTCTGCAATTGCGTCTCGACACGCTTTGCGGCCGCACGCTCCCGAGTCAGAAGAGCTTCCAGCGCCGCAGCCGCCGATCTGCTAACTCTAGGTGGGTTTTGGAAACTGGAAACTAAGAGAACCTGGAGAAAATTCAAAAAAAAAAGCCTCATCTAGCCGGCTTTGGCGCTGGAAACCCGACTGAATCGAGCACGTGCGTCGGCAAAGCGTGTCGAGACGCAATTGCGGACCGGAATTTGGCCCAGATAAGCACAGTATACATGCCTCGCTCTGTTGAGCTGTAGATAGCCGCGGTAGCTCAAGATACAATCAATAATAAATTTTTAGCCGCATCTCCCCTAGCGACGGTGATCTTTTGTGTTTGTGGCTATGGGCGCTCCATAGAACCCCATACTGTTTACTTTCGAGGGTCACCCGTGGAAAAAACTTGTTTGGCCCTGTAGGGTTGACAGCACGCAGGCCTACGGCTACGTTCTGAAGGTTTGTGCGCGGTATGTCCTATTTGATGAAAGTGTACTGATCGCCTGCTCTTTTAGTGTTGACCGCGCTCTAAAGACGGGTTGATCGCTCCAATTGCCGGTTTGATCGCCCTCAAATACCGGTTTGATCGCCGTCGATCACGCGATCGTTCCTATTATGCGTCGCGATAAGTCCGCTCCTATGTCTGAGTAGGTTACTTAATTCAAGGCTCAAGAGTAAATCTGAGGTTGGATGTCTTGTGAGAGAGGATGGTTCCAGTGCAGTGGAGGACAGCCAAAAAGTTCTACTTCTATATATATATATATATATATATATATATATATATATATATATATATATATATATATATATATATATATATATATATATATTTATATATATATATATATATATATATATATATTTATTTATTTATTACACAAGTTTACACTCATGTGAAAGAAAAAAACGAAAAAAATGAGACAAAAAAACAACCTCAAACAAGTAGTCAAAGATGTAAACATTGTAACCAACTGGAACGAACAATAGTCAAAGAGAAGAGCAGGATTTCGAGTAATCCAAGCGCTACGGAGGGATACTCGGCTGCCCCCCAGGAGCCAGTTTTACTCGTACCAATTTTTGAAGGCACCAAATTCGACAGGAATATTATCATTTCTACTGAGATCCTCGAATAATGGAATAACCCTATTCGTGAAAAAGCAGCGTCGACATTCAAGGTTAGACACGGTGCGATGGAATTTTATCGGCCCTCCCCGAGTGACAGAGTCTCTCGTTCTTACGAAATCCCCAGGCCTTAGACCAAAGTTTACGTTGAAAAGGATTTGATGGAAGAGAAATAGGTCATTTTTCTTCCTTCTGAGAATCAGAGGCTCGAGACTAAAGAGTTCGTTTCTGTCAGCAGCGGAAGGCGTTTGCCCATAGATAAAGCCATACTGTCTGATCAGAACTCTTCTAGTAAATTTGTTCTGTATCTTTTCCAATCTGTTTATATTCCTGAGTTTGGCGGGGTTGAAAACCGGGGTACCGTACTCGAGTAGAGGCCTTACATACGTGGTATAAGCATTGATAAGCACAGACGGATTGCAAGTTGACAAACCTCTAAAAATATTACTCATAGCAAAAGTTGCTTTCTTCGCGATAGATTCACAGTGCTTATCAAAACTCAGACTTGTAGTAATAATGAACCCTAGATCAGTTATTTCATCAACTTCCTGGATCTGACAACCATCGACAATATATTTACTGTTAGCATTGATATGACCCAAGTGGAGAACCTTCGTCTTTCCCTTTGCCAATGGGAGATTCCAATCACGAGACCAAGTACTAACAATGTCAATAGACTGCTGCAGTAAGATACAATTCTCTGGTTGGGAGACGTCCAGGTAGATCTTGATATCGTCCGCAAATGCACTGAAACCGATAAGACCGGCGATTTCGTGAGTGTATATGTTGAAAAGGATGGGAGACAATACCCCCCCCCCTTGGGGCACATCGCTCAGAACTGGTCTTGGAATCGACCGAGAAGAGTCTATACAGACCGAGAACGTCCTATCAGTTAGGAATGAACGTTTCCATGTAACTATTCGAGGATGGATCCCAACCATCAAAAGTTTTTGCAACAACTTGTCATGGGGAACCTTATCAAAAGCTTTGGCCAAATCAAAATAGATAACGTCTACTTTCTGTCCATCGTCAAGAAGAGCTGTCCATTTATTAAGCGCTTCAATAGATGACGTCACAGTAGATTTACCTTTCTGGAAACCATGCTGGAAGGGAGAGATAACCTGATTTGATTCCAAATGAGTTACGATTCGTTTTTTAAGAATTTTTTCGAACAGCCGTGAGAAGATAGATGTTATACTGATTGGCCTGAAATTAGCAGGGTCAGTGAAAGGAGGTTTTTTTTGGAATAGGGGTAACAAACGATTGCCTCCATTTGAGGGGGACCTCTCCAGACATAAAGCTCAGATTGAAAATGTACTCCAAAGGACCTGCAATATCAAGAACGACCTGCTTGATGAAGCTAAGTGGTATGGCGTCGGGAGTCACAGAATTGGATGAAGGCCAGGCTAGAAGTTCCTTGATAATCTCGTCCTTGTGAAAACAACAAGAATCGGCCATAACGGCGAAACAATTGGAGACAGGTCGAGTATCCACCGGAGATGAGTCAGAAAACGACTCTTGAAAAACGTCCGCCAACAACTCAGCTTTATTCCCAGCATTCCTCACCAATGTGCCACTAGGGCTTTTAAGGACCCCAACACCTGGTTTTTCTCGGAGTTTAGAGTTGATGAATCTAAAGAAGGAATGTTTATCATTTGACTCGACAGCTTTCTTCTCAATATGGTTATTATACTTCTTCAATTTCCGAGTAAAACGTTCACTGATACTTTTGAACCGCTCCCAGACGTCAGCACAGTCGTGAATTTTAGCCAAACGCCAAGCCTCAGATCTCAACCGCTCAAGGGCGGATAAGTGCGTTGGAAGCTTCAGTTTACCACGGCAGGAAGGTTCAAGAGGAACGAAAGTATCAATGCAGCGATGGATAATAGAAAGGAAAAGCTCGTACTTTTCATCCACACTAGGAACAGTGCTCAGGGAACCAAACCAGTCAACATTTAGTAGATGGTTGCGAATAGCATCAATATTGGAGCTGGGGGAGGACGGAGTACGGGGTGGCGTCGGCGCCAGTCGGCAGGCAGCAGTGACCGATCTCGGCCGAGTCGCCCCAACAGCAAGATCGATGGCGCCCTCGCTCGTTGATTGGCGACCGACGGAGATCACGCAGGCAAGATCAGAGCCTGTACGTGGAGAACAATCGTTTCTTTAAACAAAAAGGGTGACGACTTTCTATATTAAAGCAAATGAATCATGGGGAACAATATGAGTGTATATAGATAGTACTGAGAATAGGGCTCCAGTAGTCTCCAAAAGCGTAGAAATATTTAAATTCATGTCATAATCTCTCCAACCCCGGGTTCCAACCCCTTGAAAAAATTGGAGAAACTCCGCACTCATGTCATAATTTCGCCCACCCGGGGTTCCCACACCCTGAAAAAATCGGAGAAACTTCGCACTCATGTCAGAATCTCGCTAACCCGGGGTTGCAACCCCCTGAAAAAATCGGAGAAAACTTCGCACTCATGTCAGGATCTCGCCAACCCGGGGTTCTAACCCCTTGAAAAAATCGAAGAAAACTTCGCACTCATGTCAGAATCTCGCTAACCCGGGGTTCCAACCCGCTGAAAAAATCGGAGAAACTTCGCACTCAGGTCAGATTCTTGCTAACCCGGGGTTCCAACCCCCTGAAAAAATCGGAGAAACTTCGCACTCATGTCAGAATATCGCTAACCCGGGGTTCCAACCCGCTGAAAAAATCGGAGAAACTTCGCGCTCAGTTCAGAATCTCGCTAACCCGGGGTTCCAACCCCCTGAAAAAATCGGAGAAAACTTCGCACTCATGCCAGAATCTCGCCAACCCGGGGTTCTAACCCCTTGAAAAAATCGAACAAACCTTCTCACTCATGTCAGAATCTCGCTAACCCAGGGTTCCAACCCTCTGAAAAAATCGGAGAAAACTTCGCACTCATGTCAAAATCTCGCCCACACGGGGTTCCAACCCCTTGAAAAATCATAGAAAACTTCGCACTCATGTCAGAAACTTGCCCAACCGGGGTTCCAACCCCTTAAAAGTTCGGAGATTGTGTCCTTCCTAGAAAGTACTTCAACCCCTCAACAAGCTCGGGGGCTGTTTGCTTTAATATAGGGAATCGGTACGCTTTTTGTTTGAAAAAAAACGATTGAGTTCCACGCACAGACCCTGATCTCGCGTGCGTGATCTCCCTCGATTGCCAATCAACAAGCGAGCGAGCCATCGATCTCGCTGTCGTGGCGACTCGGCCGGGAGCGGTCACTGTTTCCAGCCGGCTGGTGCCGGCACCACCCCGTACTCCGTCCTCCCCCTGTACCTCAGTATTTGCTTTGCTGAAATTCCTTCTATACACCACGGGAGCATCCCGCCTTGGAAGATTTAATGCAAAATGAACGGTAGAGTGGTCACTGGAGCCCAACGGTGGAGATATGCTTAGAGAATTTACCATACAATTATCATTACACAAAACTAGGTCAAGAACATGACCACCACGGGTCGACGCCCTGACATATTGCTCAAGGCTATGACTCGAGCACACAGTTAAAAAGCTTCTCGAGATGGAACTCACATTGGCAAACTCAGATGGTTCATTCCAATTGACATCCGGGAGGTTAAAATCGCCTGTGATGATTGAAGGCCAGCTACAAGAAATAAGGTCGCCGATGGTATTATACAGTTGCTCAGACAAGTTCGAAGTACAAGATGGTGTCCTGTACACAACTACAAAACGTATAGGTTTTAAATCAATTTCCAAGTCAGTGCAAAGGATTTCATAGGCCACAGGGACGGACTCCTGAAAGACAAGAACTGGACAAAAGAGCTTTCTAGCCATGAAAAGAACTCCCCCACCTTTTTTGCGAAGACGGTCAGACCTCAAAACCTCGTAATGCGAGCACCAGTCACCCAGTAGTGAGACCGACTCGACACCACCGCATAACCATGTTTCAGTTAGAGAGATAATATCCGTGTCGAACTTTTGGAGCACGAATTTCACCGCCTACGTTTTTGACCAAAGAACGAATATTGGTGACGATACATGTAAGACGGCACGAGTTTATCCGGGGATGGTTCAGCAGTTTCCCGAGCTCGTAACGGCTGGGTCACCTAGGGACAGAATAGAGGGGGTAGCCACCGGGTCACTCGTTGACAAGATGGAAGAGAAAGGGCCGCGGGCGCCGACATTGCGGCGTTCCGCCTTACGCTTTTCCAATTCCTCTTTCGTCAGCGAGTGCCTAATGTTCAACCCTTTAGTGTGAAACGACTTTAACCAATGAGCTCTATTACATACAAGGTTCGCATGGTGAGTGGTTGACAATACAATCTTAACCAAACGGGGACGACCACCTAGCCTGCCCATGCGATACACAGAAACGGGGCTGCATTCAACATCGAGGTGATTTAGTAATTCGTGGATACGACTCTTATCATATGTCACTCTCTGAGATGGCAAGCTACCAGATGACTTAGATAAGCCAGAAATGACAATGGATCGCTGCCTTTCGTGTTCCATACAAATACAACCAGTGTTAGAATTTTCCGGAATGGTAGAATTGAGGCTTGAAACCTGAGAAAAATCACGCACAGGATGATTGACGACAGAATTCCTAGTGACTTGAGACTTAAGAGCAGACAGTTCAGCTTGCAATGATGAATTTTCTTGGGACAACTGAGTATTCCTAGTAACAAGCGCTTTGTTTTCATCGACAAGTTCAGCATTTCGTGACATAATAGAATCGAAACTCTCTTTAATGGTCGAAAAGTGACTTATCACTGCTTTCAAATGTACAGGAAGGGAAGTGTCCTTCAGCAGTTGATCGACAGCCATCGCAAAGTCCATCGGTTCCTGCGATCCAGCGTCAGTTGCACGACTTGCCGCAGCTCGTGTCTGAATGATAGACTGGCGGGGAGCAGCTCACGGCATGACAATAACAAGAGCCGTCGAAACGGGTAGACCTTATCTGGTGGCAGTTGAGGAAAGTGATGACGATTTTCGTACCCCGCCACAGAGGTACTCACAACTGTTCCACGACACGTTGAACTGGATACAGAACCAGAGCAGTTGGACACGTCCTCAGCATAGACGACAGGACCACATCGAGACCATACGAATTACCCAACCGCCAGATACTTCCTACGTTTACTCTGGACCCTGATACTGAGATCAGGGGGTTGCGCGATGCCGAATCAAAGCCATTCTAGGAAATGTGTTTAGGAAAGCGTTCCTTGAGGACACTGACTTGGATGAGCGTATAAGTCCTTCTCTTTTTCCTGTTATGCCTGACTCTGTATGGTTCCACCCGGGGGAATTGTCGGAGCTACTAGCTAAATGGCCTAATTCGTTTTCTGGCACTCCGGATCACATACCAATATGTTTCATAAAAAAGGTTGTTGATATCATAGTTAGCCCGCTTGCATACATTTTCAACCTAAGTTTTATGCGTGGAGATGTTCCGAGTAGATGGCGTACATCCTTTGTAACTCCTATACCAAAAAAGAAACCGTGTTCTGATCCCAACAATTACCGGCCTATTAGTATCTATCACGTCTATTTTTGCAAGGCTGTTCGAAAAAGTATTGAAGAAAAGGATTATGGCTCATCTTGAGGAGCACCCCATCATCTCGGAGCACCAACATGGTTTCCAAAAGGGTAAATCCACAATTTCGGCGATGCTGCAGTCCCTTGATGATTGGACACGTGCGCTGGACAAGGATATTGGTGTAGATGTTATGTATTTACCTCGATTTTTCCAAGGCGTTCGGCAGAATTTCCCATCGTAAATTAATAAACAAACTAGAAATAGTGGTATTCATCCGCGTATAGTGGCTTGTATTCGTGCTTTTCTCACGGGCAGAACTTTCAGAGTCCGGCTCAACAGTACGTTCTCCTCTCCATTTGCAGTCCTTAGTGGTGTTCCCCAGGGTGGAGCGCTTTCACCAATTCTCTTTAATATTTATACGTATGAGCTTCCCTCTATAATATCCTTGCACAACGTTGGCTGTTCGGCATTCGCTGATGACTTTAAATTGTATAATCCTATTTTGACAATGGAAGATTCGGAGTGTTTGCAAAAAGCTCTAACAAGGAAACCACAATAAGTCATAGTGACCATTCCAAATGGAATGTACTTTCCTAGAACCATTTTTGGACGAAAAGTCCGAATATGCCCATCGCAGCTGCCTAGACCCACTCTGAAAAAAGTTATGAGCGTTTTTTCTGTGATTTTCGTACCTATTGTACCCTCCAAAAAGCGCATTATTTTTACGCAATTCCGAAAACCGACCTGATAATCGTGTTCAGCGCCCAAAACTACCCCACTAAGCGAAGTTCGGGTGAAGGAACATTTTCCAAACTTTGCGCAGACTAACAGCGTTTTGGACTTGTACGGATTTTCGGTTGGGCGTTTATTTATAGCAATTAGAGGCCTCTCGAAGCGTTTTAGAAAAATATTGCAGATTTGACTAAAAATTTGCTCTGGGGAGTTATTTGGGGTGCTGATCACGAATCTGAGGTTCATTTGTCGTTTTTCCTAGGTTTTTTACTATATTTGTTTGAAGCTTCCCACTGGCAGAGAAAATTGACGGCAAAATCAACTTTTGACGATTTCCGGAATGTGACGACAGATGTAGCTCAAATCGTTTCTATGGGGGTTATCTGGAGTGCTGAACACGAATCTGATGTCAGTTTATCGATTTTTGTCAGCTTACGGTAGATTACGGTGGCTATACGGTAGTTTGGTCGAAGTCTCAGATTTGTCTCAAAATTTCTAGGTGGGGGTTGTTTGGGGTGCTGAATACGAATTCGATGTCGATTATCGAAATATCGAGGTAGGTTTTGCCCTCTAAATGTCATGTTACCTACCGTAACCTACAGTAAACCTCAAAATTTTTAGAAGCGAGCCCCAGATTCGTGTTCAACACCCCAAATTACCCCTAAGTACATGTTTTTAGCAAAATCCGAAAAAAAGTTTACAAACACCCTAAAAATTCCATGGGAGGTACCCTTACCTTGCCGCGAGGCTTTAAAAAACGCTCATAACTTTTTTCAGAGTGGGTCTAGGCAGCTGCGATAGGCATATTCGGACTTTTCGTCCAAAAATGGTTCTAGAAAAGTACTTTTCATTTGGAACGGTCACTATGACTTATTGTGATTCCCTTGTAAGTGATGTAGCCAGATGGTCGAATGAGTGGAAATTGCCGCTTTCCAGCGAAAAAACTAAGGTGATGAAGCTTGGTAAAAGTCGAGTTAGTACCTTCTATACTATACACAAAACTTCGCTTACCCCGGACTCTCTGCCTTCCTACTTCATTGAAAGGGCTGCCAACGGTTTATGCTACCCCCAATCTTGCATATTCAAACACAGCCTTGCGCTTGGAACCTTACCTACCACATGGAAAACAGCGTTTGTCTCCCCACTTCTCAAAAAGGCACCAGCTGCCCAGGTTTCAAACTATCGCCCTATTACTCAGGCAATTCACCGCCCCGAGCCGCACTGGATAGGAACACGAGCCGCCTGACAGGGCGGCTCGGAGCGCCGAATTTGCCGATCTCCGGGCCACAGCTGTTGCCGATCGGGCGCCCGCAGTTCGGCTCGATCTCGTATCCTGTTGCTATAGCAACTCCACTTCATAGTCCTGGGGATATCACAAACCGCAGTAGCTCTTCCGTACAGGACCGTTCTTCTCTCGTTTCACTTCCTACTCCGCACCATTGGTTCGCCTACCTTTATACCCCGGGTATAAGGGCACATCTGGGTATAAGCTTCCGGACATTGCTAAGCAAAGTTCGGAAGCCTATTCCCCCTAGCATTCTTACACCCGGAGTATACCCGTTGACGAATCCGGCTTCTCTAGAACTCCAAAACTCCTCTGTTCCACTCATAGTGTGTCTTTTAGCCCTAATCAAGCAGTTATACTGGCCCTATCTATAGCACCATCATCGCAGTACCTTGGATAAATTGAGAAAACCTCCCAAAATGAATCATTATAACTTTTTTTTATCGTATTCTCCGAGCGTTGCAATTATCAAACGGCATCATTTACACAATTTGATGTAATCTCAGTACAAAAATCTCAATCAATACTTTAGGAGCAGTCCATATTTTTCAACTTTTTATTAGGTTCAAAAACAAAAACAATCAACAGTTTCGTAATCAATAAGACAGAGAACAGCTGCGGCCCGGATAGCAACAGAATACCAACAGGAGTTGCCATTTCAACACAAACACAGGTCCAGTTCCTTTGGGAACTGCAGTTGGTCAGCTGTTGCCGATGGCGGAAGTGGGAGGAGCCAGTTCGGCTCGGGGCCTCGTATCGCATGAGTAGCTTAACTTCCTCGGTATGTAAAGTTCTTGAAATCATTATCAAAGACAGTATCCTCTCCCACCTTACATCGAATAACCTTCTCAGTCCAGCACAATATGGTTTTCTACCTGGTAGATCAACACTGTCCCACTTAGTATCATCGTTTCACGACTGGTGTTCAGCTTTGAATGAAGACTGCCAGACAGATATTGTGTACATCGACTATGCCAAAGCTTTTGACACGGTCAGTCATGCTAAATTGCTTCTCAAACTCGAGGGGTACGGCATTTGCGGAGACATTTTGAAGTGGTTGAAATCCTTTCTGACATCTCGTGATTTCAGAGTCAAAATTGGCAACTTTTGCTCTCATCCCTGTCAAATCGCCAGCGGGGTACCACAGGGTAGCGTTTTGGGTCCTTTACTATTCCTTATCTATGTGAACGATATCTCGGACGAATTGTCTAGCACATGTAAGCTTTTCGCTGATGATCTGAAAATATATCGCCCTCTTCGAAATCCCGCTATCGATTTTCACGAACTTCAATGTGACTTAAATCGGCTTGCCGACTGGTCCAAACAATGGCAGTTACAGCTATCTGAGGAGAAATGCAACTTGTTGCACATCAATTTCCAACACGAATGCATCTTACGCCTGAACAATGTTGTGCTTCCGGTGCGCGAGACTATCAGGGACCTGGGTGTGCTCATTAGCACCGACCTCCTGTGGGAATACCACTACAAAGAAATTTCGGAAAAAGCTTCTCGTGTGGCTAATTGTATACTCAGGTCCCTGCAACACCCCCGCCTCGAGCAATATAGGAAAGCATTCATTGTCTACTGCCGGCCATTGTTGGAATACTGCACGCAGGTTTGGTCACCATCTTCGGCTGAAGATGACGAAATCGTTGAAAACGTGCAAAGACGATACACAAAACGCGTTTTTATCAAATTATTTCTTCTTCTTCTTCTTTGCAGCCACGTCGAGGGTACTGTCATAGGTTGAGGAACTGGCCGACCAATAATGGATTCGTCCACAGGTCCATTGTGGTCAGCGTGGTTGGTCTCTATGGACAATCAAACAAATGTGCCATATCGTGGCCGTGGCATCCACAGTCTGGGCAAACGTCCGATTTGGCGCTGTCAATCTTGCTAACATATGCCATAAGCATAGTAGAGTGACCACAGCGCAGCGATGCCAGGGTGCATCTGGCCCTCCTTCCGAGTTGAGACTCGGATGTGCAGACCCGGGGCGGCACCACTCCCAGGATGGGATTTACCGCCGCCTTTTCCAGATGACACCGTACGAACTGTGTGTGCTCCTCGCGCAACAGACGGAGTCGTTCTTGCTGTGAATCGTGCCATCTTTGCAGATTGACTTTGCTTGGAGCATCGGCGAATGGCTTTCTGATCTTTCTTTCTCTGACGGGGTTTAGCACTCTCCAAGAGGGGTGATTTGGTTGTTTGACAATGTTGATGAAAAATTGTTGGGCCTGGAGCTGACAGTGTTCTTTTACTGGTAATAATCGTGTCTCCGCATGCAAGTGCTCGATTGGGGAACTTCTTGCACATCCGGTGGCGATTCGAAGAGCCGCATTCTGTATGCGTTGCATCTTAGTCCAAGAGGATTCCGAAACTAGATGCTGCCAAGCTGGTGCGCCGTATTCTAGTGCAGGCTGGAGAATCGCTTTATACGTCGTAATAATGGTTTCTTTGCTACTGCCCCATGATGTACCGCCCAGGGCTCTGAGCACATTAAGCTTCGCTTTGACGACGGCCTGCTTCTGCTCGGTGTTCTTATGAAACTTGAGCGATGGATCGAGCACCAGACCGAGCAGTTTGGGAAAGCGAGCAGCAGGTAATCGATCTCCGTCCCACTCGACATGTGGGTGAGCGCTGTGCTCTGAAGGATCCGTTGTGAGTACGGATACCGACGATTTGGATGCAGAGCTCTTTAGCATTTTGCGGTCGAAAAAGCTTTTCAGTGTGACCAGGTACTCATTGATCTTGGAGGCGGCCACATGTATATCCCGATCCCGGCACATTATTGTCATATCATCGGCATAGGCGACCACCTTGATATCCTGGGGGGGGAGCGGGCATGTCTTCGAGGTACAGACTGAAGAGGGCAGGCGATAAAACGCCGCCCTGCGGAACTCCAGCTGCAATAGGAATACTATTGGAGACATGGTTCTGGAACATAACTCTGGCTCGTCTGCCCTTGATGAATGCCGATATCCAGCGTTTCTGCCACGGCGGTATTGATGATTCCAGTAAGTTGCTTGACAGAACTCCATGGTTTACTGCGTCAAATGCCTCAGTGAGATTTAAGGCAACAGCCTCAGTTCTCTGTAGCTTCTGGGCATTGAACCCATCGATGGCAAAGCTTGTAATTTCCAGCAGAGCTGTCGTGGTGGAATGCAGCTTTCTGAATCTATGCTGAATCACTTGCTTCTCATTGTGCTCCGCCAAGTCCTTTACGATCAGTTTTTCGGCTACCTTCGCGAACGTGGACAGCAAGCTAATAGGTCTGTATCCCTTGACTGAAGCCTGAGGTTTTCCCGGCTTGGGCAGCGGCACAACGTTAGCTGTCTTCCAGTTCTGTGGGATGGTGCACGATCTGAATGAGGTATTGATCAAATCAGTGAGAAGCGGAAGGATTTCATTCGGTAACTTCTTCAAGACAGCAGGACATATCCCGTCTGGACCAACCGCTTTTGAATTCCGCATATTGTTTATAACTTTCTCAACCTGCGTCGTAGTGAACCCGTGCTCATAAGCGGGAGGCGGCACAGCTCTCGTACAGTCACTCTATTCTGCGGACCACGCTTTGCATTGGTGATGAAAAAACTTCTCCCGAGCGCATAAGCGGCTTCTTTTCCTGATTTGAATACACCGTTTTCTAATTCGACTGTGGAGACGGTAGCAGACAAGCTCTTACCCGAGCTTCCGTAATACCTTCCAAGTAGCTGCACTGTCCGTCTTGAAGTCCAACTGCCCAGCGAACTTTTCCCACTCTTCTTTCTTGTGCCTGTCTAAATCCTTTTTGATCTCATCGTCAAGTTCAGCAACGAGGGGGTCCAGATGGTTGACCGCTCTCCTGGCATCTCTTGTCCTGATCTTATCGAGGATCTCCCTTGTGACATTTGGATAGAACGTCTTATGCGGCCGACAGGAATAGCCGCTTTCATGGCTCTGCGGATCGCGTCAGATACTGTGCTTATCTGGGTCAAATTCCGGTCCGCAATTGCGTCTCGACACGCTTCGCGGCCGCACGCGCTCGATTCAATCGAGTTTCTAGCTCCTCAGCCGACTCGATATGGCTTTTTTATGCAGTATTCTTCAATTTTATTTAGTTTCTAGCTTCTTAAACCCACCTAGAGTCAAAAGATCGGCAGCTGCGGCGCTGGAAACTCTTCCGACTCGAAAGCGCGCGGCCGCAAAGCGTTTCGAGACGCAATTGCGGACCGGAATTTGACCCAGATAAGCACAGTAAATGGCACTCTTTCTGGTGCACGTCGCCATTCCACGGGTAATTTGCCGACAGGCGAAGCGCAACTTCACTGAACAGGTTCCAGTCTGCTCGGCCTAACTTAAGATAAGAACGTTGACGAACACCAGAATAGGGAGCGAGAGAGTTGGAGAGATCGATATGGATAAAGACGGGGACATGGTCACTTGGCAAAGTGGTTGTGGTGGACCATGAGCAAAAGTTAGAGAGGTTGGACGAGACAAGAGAAATGTCTGGGCTGGAAGACCGGCCGTTGGTAGGGAGACGAGTGGGCTGATCATCATTTAAGATGACCAAGTCACACTCCTCTGCCCATTCTTCGACGTCATTTCCTCTAGCGTCAGAATCGAGTGACGAGCAAAAGGTGTGAGCATTAAAATCGCCCGCGAAGACAACTGAAGATGAGAGGGAGCAGTCGTAAAGCTGCTTGAGAAGTGGAATAGGATTGTAAAAATGTTGAAAAGAGAAAGGGGTGTTTTAAGAGGGAGATGGATTGGAAGGTACTCGAGAGTACCATCCGTGGGGGTGTTGGGTATGAGGTGGGAGGGAAGAGAAGATAAAACAATGGTTGGAACTCCTCCGCCAAGAGCTGCTCTTGGAGCATGGAAGGCAGTATAGCCCGGGATAATATGATGAGGACGGGTAGGGGATGGAGAGAGCTTGGTTTCTTGAACCATCTTCTTCTTCTTCTTTGCAGCCACAGAGAGGGGTTCTGTCATAGGTTCAGAAACTCGGCCACTAGCACTGGGTTCGTCCACAGATCCATTGTCGTCAATGTAGTCGGTCTCTTCGGGCAATTGAATAGGTGCGCAGTAGTATGCCCTTGACTACCGCAATCAGGACACTCGTCAGGTTTGCTGTTGTCAATCCTATGCAAGTATGACATAAGCATGGGGGAGTGTTCACAGCGTAACGATGCAAGGGTGCACCTGGCACGCCTGCCAAGTTCCATCTCTCTCTCGGAGACCTTTGGAGGTGCGACTCCCAGGATGGGGTTTATGGCAAATCTGCTCAAGTGTTCCTTCACGAATCGGGTATGCTCCGCGCGCAAGAGACTGAGGCGTTCTTGTTGTGCTTCGCTCCATCTCTGCACATCTACTTTCGACGGAGCATCCGCGAAAGGCTTTCTGATACATCTCTCTCTCACCGGGTTTAGTACTCTTCGCGAAGGATGATTCGGCTGCTTCACGATGTTAATGTACATTTGTTGCGCCTGGAGTTGGCAAGTCTCTAACTGGCAGAATGAAAGCTTCGGCGTGTAAGTGCGCTACCAGAGAGCTTTTAGAACACCCTGTTGCGATTCGCAGAGCACAATTTTGGACGCGCTGCAGCTTGAACCAAGATGTGTCCGACACGATGTGCTGCCAGACTGGCGCAGCATACTCCAAGGCGGGTTGCACAATAGCCTTATACGTGGTCAGGATCGTTTCTTTATTGCATCCCCAGGACGTTCCACCGAGAGCACGCAGGACGTTGAGTCTTGTTTTCACTGTGGCTTGCTTTTGCTCAGTGTTCTTATAAAACTTCAACGAAGGATCCAACACGAGTCCAAGCAGCTTGGGGAATCGGGTGGCCTGCAATTGAGTTTCGTCCCATTTCACCATAGGATGGGCACTGTGCTCTGCATTATCAGTGGAAAAGACGGTGACGGACGATTTGGATTCAGAGACTGTGAGCATTTTGCGATCGAAGAAACATTTCAACTCGATCAAGTAGTCATTGATCTTACTGGTGGCTACCTTAATGTCGCGATCTCGGCACAGAATAGTAATATCATCCGCGTATGCAACGACCTTGATGTCTTGAGGGGGGACGGGCAGATCTTCTAGATATAAACTGAAAAGTGCAGGCGATAAAACTACTCCTTGAGGGACACCAGCGGCGATGGGGATGCTATTGGAAACATGTCCCTGGAATAGCACATTTGCCTGACGTCCTTTAGTGAAGGCAGTTATCCACCGCTTCTGCCATGGCTTGATGGTAGACTTCAACAGACTCTCTGATAGTAGGCCTAGATTGACAGTGTCAAATGCCTTTGTTAAGTCGAGGGCCACACCAACAGTACGTTGGGGTTTGGTGGCATTGAAGCAGTCCAGCACATAGCTCACAACTTCCAACAAGGCCGTAGTGGTGGAATGTAATTTACGGAAACCATGTTGGTGCTGCTGTTGGCTGTTATGCTCGGCAAGCTCCTCCACAACCAGTTTTTCGGCAATTTTGGCGATAGGTGAGAGCAGACTGATCGGCCGGTACCCTTTAGCCGTGGATGGTGACTTTCCCGGCTTCGGCAGTGGAATAACGCGAGCCACTTTCCAATTTTGGGGTAAAGTACATGTACGAAACGATGTATTTATGACGTCAGCAATAAAGGGCAGTAGTTCACTGGGCAGTCTCTTCAGGACTGCAGGGCTCAAACCGTCTGGCCCTAATGCCTTCGAGTTGCTCATCTCCTTTATTGCCTTCTCGACCTGGGCAGGCGTGACTGCATCATCTACATCCATGAGAGGCAACTTACAGAGTTCCCGTACAGTTATTCTGTTCTGCTTCTCTCTTTTGGTTCTAGTGATGAAAAAATGCTTCCCAAGAGCATTTGCGGCCTCCTTCCCTGATTTGAAGACTCCACCTTCAAACTCAATCGTGGAATTGTCGGCGGAGGTGAACTTTCCGGAGATCCTTTTCAAGGCCTTCCACGTTGCTGCTGCATCATTTCTGAAGTTCATCTTCTCAGTGAACTTTTCCCAAGTTTCCTTCTTGTGCCTGTCAAGGTCCTTCCTGATCTCATCATCCAGCGCAGCGATGTCTGGGTCAAGATGATTTGCGGCTCTCTTTGCGTCCCTTGTCCTTATCTTCTGCAGTGTTTCCCTGGTGACATTGAGAAAGAAGGTCTTAACGCGGCCTTCAGGGATCGCAGCTTTCATAGCCTTCAAGATAACATCAGATAGGTGGCGCTCCTTCTGGTGTACATCGCCATTCCACGGATAATCAGCCGCTTGGCGGAGCGCAACCTCCCTGAACAGGCTCCAGTCTGCAAGGCCTAAATTGAGATAAGAACGATGACGAACACCTGTATAGGGAGCAAGAGAGTTAGAGAGATCAATATCGACAAAGACAGGGATGTGATCGCTGGGAAGAGTTGTGGATGTCGACCAAGAGCAGGCATTAGAGAGATTGGAAGAGACGAGGGAGATGTCTGGGCTAGATGATCGGCCGTTGGCAGGGAGACGAGTGGGCTGGCCATCGCTTAAGATAACCAGATCGCACTCCTCCGCCCATTCTTCGACGTCACCTCCTCTAGCATCAGAATCAAGCGACGAGCAGAACGTGTGCGCATTGAAGTCACCCGCAAAGACAATTGAGGGAGAAAGAGAGCAGTCATACAGCTGCTTGAGAAGGGGGATAGGATTGTATGTTGAGGGACAAGAGGAAGAAGGAGGGATATATATATATTAAAAAGAGAAAGTGGTGTTTTAAGAGGTAGATGGATGGGGATGTACTCGAGAGTGCCATCCACTGGAGTGTTTGGAATAATGTGAGAGGGAAGAGAGGACAGAACAAAAGTAGAGACTCCGCCTCCTTGAGATGACCTAGGAGTATGATATGCAGTATAGCCCGGGATGTTTAGATGTCTAGAGGTAGCAGAGGGAGAGTGTTTGGTCTCCTGGACCATGATAACATCCGGGTGATGAGTACGGGCAAAGAGAGATAATTCAGAAAGCTTGGTCCGAAGGCCGTTTAGATTGATGTGTACAATAGATAGGGGGCGGTTGGTAGATGAGGAATTTGAGTTACTGGAGGCGGAGCACACAATACAACGAAAGGAAGAATCGTGGTGCCTCACAGAACTGAGACCCGAACAAGAGAAGTGCACCCACCTTTCGCATCCAAAACATTGGACGCTGGTTCCGTACCAATTGACATCTCTGCCGCATGTGGCACATGGGTACTTCTTCTTCTTCGCGGGTCCTGTATTCCTTTCGACGCCGGCCATTTGTGGAAGAATCCTCAGGAGAGCTGCAGCCAGCCAGCACCTCTCCCATGACAAAAACCCTCTCCGCGGAGGGATTGACGTTGGTTTGCACGGAGGTGATCTTCTTTCCTCCACACTGCCACGGCACGAACGTACGACATCTCGGCAGCCTTGAACCATGATCACGTCTGGATGGTAAGTACGTGCCAAGAGAGAGAGAGCTCAGAAAGTTTGGCACGAAGGCCATTGAGATTGATATGTACAATGGAAAGGGGGCGATATGAGGAAGAGGAATCAGAGTTGGTAGGTGAAGAGCATATAACACAGCGAAAAGAAGAGTTATGATGCTTCACAGAACTGGGACCCGAACAAGAGAAGTGCACCCACCTTTGGCATCCAAAGCATTGGACGCTGGTCCCTTTCCAATTGACATTTCTGTCGCATGTGGCACATAGGTACTTCTTCTTCTGAGCGGGTCCAGGATTCCTTTCCACGCCGGCCCTTCTCTGAGAAATATTGCCGCGACTGCCCCGGGACTCTACCGCGATCCTTGACTGCCCCGCAACTCCCCCGCGATCCTTGACTCTTCCGCGACTCTTCCGGGACTCGCCCGCGACCTCTTCTTGGATGAAGCTTCCGCGACTCTACCGCGACTCCCCCGCGACTCTACGGCTATGTCGTCGTATCGATTAAACTCACGGCGTTCACTCCTATCAATTTCCTCTTTAACGCCCAGCGAGCGGTCGCTGTAATGCCTTCTCTCCTGTTGCAATATCCTCTCTGAATCCAACTCTTTTATAACAATTTGATTGATTCGACCCACCATTTTGAGGCCATCAGCTCTTAAAGAACTCCTAGCCGTCCATTCACTCCATCACATTATCAGAACCAGTATGCGTCCACGTACATTTTAGCTGAGTAACCTTCGAGCTAAGCTTTCTCATGCACATAATACTTGAAGTTCTGAGTGTTTTCCCTGATCTATTTCATTCATTCCTCTGTTCATTGTCATCACCATAAGTCAAGGTCTAGCAGACCGTTTTTGTGTACATCTAAAGAGCTGTGTCCATCCATCATGATCACCAACTTTTTTCAAAAAATGTCGAAACTTTTTCCGTCCCGAAATGGATCAATTTTTCTCTACAAATTCTGGAATTGAAATTTTCCATAAATAAATTGAAATTTCATACAAAAAAAAATTGGATCTAAAAATCGCAAGAAGACTGGAAACGTAATACAATAGAACGTTCTTTTTGAATTCCAGGCTCATAGCTGAGAAATCTGATAATGAACATATCAGCGCAAAACCTCTAAGAACTATTGTTTCTGTGCAGCGTTGCCGCCTTTTCAGCCGATGACTTGCCTTGGAGACAACATGTTAGAGCTTTTCTTGACTAAAGATGGGGCACATATTAGGAATTTGATTGCGTTCTCTATCATCAGAAATAACCGTATTTCTCATATATTCATGTACATGCTTTCTGTTAGGTTTTTTTAGTTGAACCTTCTTGGGTCAAGAGCTTAAATATGTTTGGCTTATCGAACCAGGGTAAATGGTAGCGGTGTGCTCGGTCCGTGAGATGTGCCCCCCACACATTTGGAATCGGTGCGGCGCCCTCCCATCGAGGTTGTGACTTTTAAGGCGCAGAAGACCCTCAGCTATGAATTTTGTGATTTTCAGTTGATTGTGTAGTAGACCTCTCTTGTATAACACGTGTCAAGCGCGAGATCTCAAATCCTCGAAACAAGCGAGATATGAGGGACCACGCCTGGCGCGACCCCCTCGGCTCACCACCACGACCACTCCACCTTCTTGAATTTCGAACCCGATAACCGCTCGATGGATGTTTGAATTTCGAGGACATTCTGCGATTTTAGGGATACCATCGTGATCAGCGTGTGATTCACTCCAGAATAAGCATAAGATTTGAAAAATAGTTATTAGGGTGTTCTGTGCCTTTAACCCTTCGTGTGAACCAATTTGAGTGGGGTGCGCAACTTCAGGATAAAATCAATTAGCGGGACTGTAATTAGTTCTCGACTCAGATTTCCAGAGGGTATAATTAACTCCATCGACTCAGAATCTCTCGCACACTCCGCACAACGACTAGATCGCCGCAACGATCTGTGCCTTCTTCTTCTTCTGCAATCTCAAAGTGGTTTTCTGTCATAGGTTGAGGAACTGATCGGCCTTCACAGGATTCGTCCAAAGGTCCATTGTAGTTAAGGGGGTAGGTCTCCTCGAACACATGAACAAGTGCGCCGTGTCGTGTCCGGGAGCACCACAGTCCAGGCATGCGCCTGGTCGGCTGCTGTCGATCTTGTTGACGTGAGACATGAGCAGAATAGAGTTACCACAGCGCAGCGAGGCAAAAGCACATCTGGCTCGCCTGCCGACTTGAGGCTCGGACTCGGAAACCCGAGGCGGCACTGCTCCTAAGATAGGGTTCACAGCCGCCTTCTCCAGATATCCTCGAACAAGCTGCGCGTGCTCCTTACGCAGAAGGCGAAGCCTTTCCATGTTGGAGTCGGCCCATCTCTGGGCATCAACTTTACGAGGAGCACCTGCGAGCGGCGTCCTAGACCTCTCTCTAATGGGCTTCATGACTCTCTTTGTCGGATGATTCGGCTGTTTCAGAACATTAATATACATCTGCTGCGCCTGGAGTTCACAAATTTCCTTAACCGGGGCCGCTGGGCAGGCCTCCGCGTCAAGATGTTGCATTGGGGAGCTCCTTGCACAACCGTTAGCAATTTTAAGCGCAGTTTTCTGTACACGCTGCAGCTTATTCCAGGAGCTGTCAGACACCAGGTGCTGCCACACTGGTGCCGCATATTCCAGAGCCGGCTGAAGTATTGCTCTGTAGGTTCTCAATATAGTCTCTCGCCTGCTTCTCAATGATATTCCTCCGAGAACTCTCAAGATATTAAGCCTAGCCCTGATGACGGTTTGCTTCTGCTCCGCATTTTGTGGAGCTTCAGTGACGGATCAAGAATAAGGCCAAGAAGCTTGGGGAATTTTGCTGCTGGCAACAGGTCACCATCCCATTTGACATCTGGGTGGGCACTGTGTTCCTTGGTGTTTGTTGTGAACACTAAAACAGAGGATTTTGCTGCAGAGACTGTGAGCATCATATTATCGAGAAAGAGCTTCAACTCGGCGAGATAGGCGCTGATCTTGTTAGCGGCTACTTGCAGGTCACGGCCCTGGCACATGATGGTGATGTCGTCGGCATACATAATAATCTTTACATGATTGGGAGGCTCGGGAATATCCTCAAGATACAGGCCGAATAGAGCAGGGGACAACACTCCGCCTTGCGGAATACCGGCTGCTATTGGAATGCTATCGGATACGTGATTCTGGAACAGAACCTTAGCCCGGTGGCCTTTCGTGAACGCTGCAATCCATCGCTTCTGCCATGATGGTAGCGACGACTTGAGCAGTTTCTCAGACAGCAGTACCAAGTTAACAGAGTCAAACGCTTTGCTTAGATCAAGGGCGACGGCCACCGTTCTCAGGGACTTCTTCATGTTGAACCCATCGACCGCAACGCTCACGACCTCCAATAGAGCAGTAGTAGCAGAGTGAAGTTTCCTAAACCCATGCTGATACTGCTGTGGCTCATTTTGATCAGCCAGGTCCGTCACGATCAGCTTTCCAGCTAATTTGGAGACGGGCGATAACAGGCTGATTGGTCGAAAGCCTTTTGCCGTGCTTTGGGACTTGCCTGGCTTTGGCAACGGTATCACATTGGCTGTCTTTCAAGCTTGGGGTAGAATGCAGGTCCGGTAAGAAGTGTTAATGATATCTGCAAGCATCGATGGAAGTTCTGTGGGAAGCATCTTCAGGATGGCTGGGGAGATACCGTCAGGTCCGATAGCCTTCGAATTCCGCATTACTTTGATGGCCTTTTCTGCTTTAGTGAGAGTAAAGGCCTCAGAAGCACTGATGAGCGGCAACCGGTTCAGCTCTCTGACCTTGACTCTGTTTTGAACGCCTCGCTTGGTACGTGTGATGAAAAAATTCTTCGTTGATTTATGGATTACAGGTGTGGTGTACAAAGTGACCTGTCTTGCCTGTAATGAATTTTACATCGGAGAGACCGGTAGGCCTTTTCGGAGCAGAATGGAGGAGCACTCTCGAGCTTTGCGAAGACCTCAGAGCTATCCTGACAACCCATTCTCTCGCCATCGCACGCTTAGGCGTACACACGAGCCCTCTCCTCGCCTGGATGTCACCATACTGCACAAGAACTTGACTGATGCTGTTGAGCGAAAGATTAAGGAAGCGCTCGAGATCAAACGATGCAGGCCTCCCATCAACATCAGGGAAGAAATGAAAGCCGCTATGAGACTGATAACTCTATAGCAATGTTGGGATGCAAGATCAATATCGCGTGATATTCAGGATTCCATCGTCATGCTTTCCCATCCCAATCCTCGCCCTTCATTTCTGGTCAGCCAAATCCTGCGGTTAGGTAGGGCACCGCTCACTTCTTACTCGAGCCCTAGTTCACTATCTGTTTGTAGATACCAAACGCATAGGCTGCCAATATCTCTGACTGGGGCGTAGCACCTCCATAGATTAAGGTTGGTGACTCTAGAGATTGTTTGCCATTCTGTGTGTTTATGTGACAATTACAGATCCATAAATCAACAAAGCATCATGAAGCTCAGAGAAAGATCTATCTTAGTGAAAAAATTCTTGCCGAGTACGTTAGCAGCTGCTTTCCCTAGTTTGAAGACGTGCTCCTCGAACTCAATAGCGGAGCTCATCGAGGGAGCTGACTTGCCGGAAATTTTCCTGAACACTTTCCACGTCGTAGTTCCGTCCGCCTTGAAATTCAGCTTTTCAGTGAACTTCTCCCATCACTCCTTCTTGTTCTTATCCAGATCTTTCTTGATCTCATTATCCAGCACAGCAATCTCCGGGTCTAGATGGTCTGCTGCTCTCTTCTCATCTCTGATTCTCATCTTCTGCAGTATTTCCCTGCTGAAATTTGGAAAAAAGGTCTTGACACGACCCTCAGGAATTGTTGCTTTCATGGCCTTGCGGATGGCACTTGCTAGATGGCGCTCTTTCTGATGCACATCACCATTCCATGTCGACCGCATGGCGGATTGCAACATCTCTGAACAGGGTCCAGTCTGCTAGGCCTAAATTTAGATAAGTACGATGACGAAAACCATAGTAACGGGCAAGAGAGTCAGAGAGATCAACACAGACAGAGACGGGAATGTGATCACTGGAGAGAATTGTGGATGTGAACCACGTGAAAGCATTAGAAAGATTGGATGACACAAGAGAGATATCTGGGCTAGAAGGTCGGCCGTTGGCATTGAGACGAGTCAGCTGGTCATCGTTGAGGATAACCAGATCACACTACTCAGCCTATTCTTCGACATCTTTCCCTCTGGCGTCAGAATCAAGAGCAGAACAGAAGGTGTGAGCATTGAAGTCACCCGAAAAGACAGTTGAAGGGGAGAGTGAGCCGTCGTGCAACTGCTTAAGGAGAGGTATAGGATTATAAGACGGGGGGCAAGATGTTACAGGGGATATATAGACGTTAAATAGAGATAAAAGGGTTTTGAGGGGGAAGTGGACAGGAATGTACTCGAGAGTACCGTCCGTTGGAGTATTAGGGATATGATGAGAAGGTAAGGCAGATTGCACAAAATAAGAAACTACGCCCCCAAGAGCAGACCTTGGCATGTGATAGGCGGTGTATCCCTGGAATTTTAGGCTGGGAATAAGTGGTAAAAGGAGAGAGCTTGGTTTTTGAACCATGATAACATCCTTGTGATGAGAACGTGCGAATAGAGAGAGTTCAGACAACTTGTTGCGAAGGCCGTTGAGATTAATGTGAACAATGGAGAGGGGGCGGTTGGTAATTGAGGAATCAGAGTTGCTGGGGGCAGAGCATAGAACACAACGAAAGGATGCGTCATGATGCCTCACAGAACTGAGGCCCGAACAGGAGATACACACCCACCTTTGGCATCCGAAGCACTGGACACTTGTTTTATGCCAGGTAACATCCTTGCTGCAGGTCGCACATGGATACCTCTGCGCTGGACCTGGATTCCTATCGACGCCGGCTTTTTGTAATAAAATTCTCAGGAGAGCTGCGGCCGACCAGCACCACTCCCATGACAAAAACCCTCTTCTTGGAGGGGTTGACGTCGGTTTGCACGTAGGCGGTCTTCTTTCCTCCACACTGCCACGGCACGAACGTACGACATCTCATCTGCGCTTTCATATCCCACATAGAGGAGGGTTAGTAGAGCCATTGGCATCGATTGGAATGGGACGCTCCTAACCGCTCGGCGATAGGCAAAGATACGGGCAAAGAAAAAACTTTGCGACGCGGATTCTTTTTTTCAAATGCATCCAGGACGCTTCTAAACAGTCACTCCCGGCTGTACAGCCTTAGAAGCGGAAACATAATCTACTCAGAGTTCGCGCAAGAATTTTAGTCTGATGAATGGACGGGGCTGCGACGGTAGATCACTCCGCGCGGATTGAAACCCCATTCTCCAGTGAGGCCGCCAACCCCGCACGTTCAGCCGCCTGGTCCATGCGTCAGACTTAATCGAAAACGGAAACCATACAACGAGGTGAGTGCTCTCCGAACGGCAGGAAACTTTGTGGAGGAAAAGCGTCTGAGGAGGAGGTTGCGTCCGCAGCTTCAGTGCGGTGGCGAACGAGAGTGGACGTGTAGAGCTGTGGAGCTGGAGATGGCTTGGGAGGAGAAGAATTCGAAACAAGCCTACTCGTTGTAGCGACAGTACAGCGGCAAGATGAAGAGATGTTCGCCTATACTGAATACTGCGAACGGAGTCGCAGTTGGCGATGAGACGCTGCCATTATAAAAGGATAACTTCAGTTCACTACTGAATCGTCCAGCTCCATCAGTACCTGAGCTCCCGCATGTTCAGAGAGCACATTATGATGTCAGTGAGGAACCGCCGACTAAGGCTGAGGTTTTGAATTGTGTCTGGAAAATAAAGAATGGAAAGGCAGGTGGAGATGACAACATCACTGCTGAAATGCTGGAAGCTCTCCCTCCGTCTGGGATTCGTGAAATGACAAACACTATCCGTACCATATGGATCAGCGAAAGATACCCGATTCGTAGAGACACGAGATCATCGTACCTCTTCACAAGAACTTATCCGTCATGGACCCCAAGAACGACAGGGGGATTTCTCCACTGCGTGTCATGTACAGGGTTTTGGAACGTATCGTTCTCGAGCGGCTCATCGAACATCGTGAGGAAACAACCAGAGAGGAGCAAGCCAGTTTCCGACCTGGACGATCGACCATCGACCACGTGTTCGTCGTGGGAAGAGTAACTGAATCGTGGCAGCGGTATTCGAAGCCATTACAGCTTGCTTTTTTGGATTTTGGAGCCGCATTCGACTCTCCTCATCGTAATCGATTGCTCAACGCTCTGCGAGCGATGAAGTCCTGGAATAATACGTTCGACTAATCGAGGACATGAACAAAGGAACAACAGCAGCAATTCGTACACCTGTCGGGTTTACGTCAGCTTTCGAGGTATGAACAGGAGTAAGGCAAGAAGTTGTAGCGGGACCTTTTCTATTCAACTTCGCTGTTGATGACATCATGCGTAGAGTTGCAGGACAGTTTCCTGCGGACGTGATACTAACACCATGAGGACGCTCCCTTGTCGACCTGGGGTACGCTGACGACATAGTGTTTGTTATTCGCCGAAAACAACGCAAAACTGGTAAGGATTGTGAACCTCGTTTCGAAGCATGGCGCAGGGACTTCGACTTCGTTCCCACAAATGCAAGCAAATGTGGGTCTCTCAGAGGCCATCAGCGGGAGTTTGTGTGGACGGACAACGTATCGAACTGGTGGATGATTTTTTGCTATAGTGGAGCCCACCAAGAGTGTCTCATTCACTTATCAATAAGAAGCGGTCGGCTGGGGATCAATGTGCATGGATCCCATACCAGCACGCTCGATCGCGATTGAGCGAGAGCGGTTGTGCTGCAATGAGTTTCATGTTCATTGATTCCCAATCGACCGCTTCTCATTGATGAGTAAATGAGACACTCTTGGTGGACTCCACCATACATATTTGGGCTGTTTGCTGAAGAACCATGGTGCAGCAGATACTTAACAGCGATGTTTGAAAGCTACGTCTGCATTCAATTCTCTTACCGAGTGTTTGTGGTCTACCCCCATCGCGAAGGAAGTCAAGTTGCGCGTCTACCTATCCGCTACTCGCCCTATCTTGATGTACGGATCGGAGACGTGGGCAGCATCGAAGAAGCAGATGGGAAGGCTGGATCGCACGGAAAGGAAGCTGTTTAGACGTTTGCTTGGATATTTCTGGCCGCAGAAGTGCCACAACGAAGACCTCTACAACGAAATCGACGCCTTACATCTACGCTTGACACGAGAGAGGTGCCAACATCTCCCAACGCCAACTCAAGCGGCAAAGGAAGGTCGTCTTCGTTTGTTCGCGCATAATTTAAGGAGGCCGCCAGATTGCCAGGACGGCACGTTTCGGTATGATCGCGTCAGGCAAAAACCAACCGGCCTACACAAAAACACCGAAAACTAGAACACGTTTATCGTCTGCACTGACTCTATGTTATCCCTGTAGTCGAACGAGTCGTGAGCCAGAACTTTACCGCGGTTCTACCACGATACTAAGCTGCTCGATGCCTGCGGACCCAGTGGGGAGAAGTCGCGGGTTCGTTGCGGCGGAGTCCAGGGTTTGAGAAGCGGCTCTCATTTGGACCTATTGTTGGGAGTAGATTTGCCGCCGTTTCTCGCAGATGTCCACCTACCACAATCGCAGCGAACGCTGGCGTGATGGGTCGATTGAGAGAAAATGGGCGACAAGTACACTGCCAACAACAGGTCTAGATGAGAGCCGCTTGCTAAGCCCTAGACTTCCAGCGACAACCCCGCGTCATCTCCGCGTCTCCCCCGCGACTGCCCCGCAATTCCCCCGCGTCTCCTCCGCGTTCTCCCCGCGTCTTTCCCGTATCTCCTCCGCGACTGCCTCGCATCTCACCCGCGACTCCTCCGGCTCGGCGCCGGCAGGCACCGAGCCGGAGGAGTCGCGGGGGAGTCGCGGCAAAAATTCTCAGAGTTAGCAGGAGAATCCGAAGTAGAGACGCGGCCGGCCAGCACCTCTCCCATGACAAAAACCCTCTCCGCGGAGGGATTGACGTCGGTTTGCATAGAGGTGATCTTTCCTCCACACTGCCACGGCGTGAACGTACGACATCTCGGCAGCTCAAATTATTTCCTGGGCGAGAAGTGTCAGATCATACGACTAGATTAAAAATGTTAGGGATTGAAGCCTTACGATACAGGAGAGCTGAGTTTGATCTACATTTATGTTATAAGATAGTTAATGGTTTTAGTGACATTCCTTTTGAGAGCACTTTTGCGTTTACTCGCCACTGTACTCGCTCTCGCCAACATGGTTTCCAGCTCAAACGTGCATTCACCACAAAATCCGGCGTACTGCATTCCTTTGCCTACCGGGTTATACGAATTTGGAACAAATTGCCTCTGGAAATTGTCGAAGCAAAAAACTTTTCGATTTTCAAATGTCGCCTGTCCAAGTTTGATCTCAGGTCAATACATGGGACAGACGGCCATTCATTTTGTTAGAGCTTTAAGTTCAGAGTGCTATCACTTTTACGAGTCGTTTTACGTGTGTTTTCCTACTTGTCTACCCGTTTACTTGCATGGGTGGACTACCTCAATTCATTCATTTTTTCTATTTTATTTTACCGTACATGTGAAGCTACAACCTCTTCACATACACCATGTATGTTTCTTTATTGCAAAATACAGCGATTGATTGATATACTATTGACGGTATGCAGTTGAGCGAGGTCAGCGAGATTAAGGACCTTGGTTTTCTTGTCAAGGCTGATCTTAATTTCGATGATCACTGCCTCCAAGTCGCGCCCATGTCGAACAGAATGATGCACAGCGTGTTCAGGGCACTTTCAACTACCAATGCAAATGTCCTGACTGAGGTGTATAAAACGTACATACGTCCACTTATGGAGTATGGTACGGTGGTCTTTAATCCATACAAAAAGGGATCCATTGATGCGCTGGAGAAAGTCCAGAATACTTCTACACGTAGAGTTTCCTTCAGAACATCATGGTATTTGACTAATAGCAACGTATGTCATGTCACCAGGAATGCTAAATTGGGCCTAACCACTTTAGAGCATGGGAGAAGAAGATTTGATATGATAATGATGTATAAGATCATTCATGGGAGTGCTGGTATCAAGGCTAGCCGGCTGTTCAACCTGAGACCATCAACCACTAGGGGAGCGCCGATGAAATTGGGCCTCGTTGGGGCCAGGCGGAACATAAGACAGCACTTTTTTGTCAATAGGGCGGGATCTGAAATCAACAAATTACTTCGGTCAGGTTTGGTACAGGCTATAAAACGGCGAAATTCACATGGTTCCTACGCGTGCTGGTGGGGAGCGAATGTTAGAGACAGTGAGAGAGCGGAGGGCTGACGGAGGCCCAGGCGTCGCGCGCGCCGCTAGCGCCTCGAATGGTGTGAATTACGCCGTTTTATAAAAGGTAGTTGGAAAATTTACTGAATTCAAAAATGCGCTTGAGAGTTATCTGCTATCCCAAGAGCGATGTCTGTTGGTGAAAATGCGAAATGCCGGATGGCACCCTCCGACACTGTCGTCTCCTACGGGAGAAAACGACGATCGATGTCACCTACAGGAGCTGTTTTGCACTATGGATGACCGAACTAGAGCGAAGCGGTCTCCCACAGGACATCGTGTCGCATCACTTCGATTGGGTCACCTAAACCACAAAACAGCTCCGGTGGTTGACCGGGACCACACACGCTGAACGATTGATCAAACCCGCGCTGCCTCCGAAGCGCCTGTGCGTAGGGTGGAGAGCCGATTTGGCCGTTGCAGGTTCACGCAGGCGCACCCGTCATTGATTGATGGGGTGCTTTGTAGAATCGAATTCCCTCCTTCATGTTAGGTGACGGAGGGTATACATTGGATCCGACTCACTCATTTTCGGATATCCATCCGAATGAACCGAAATTTTTATGACTCAAAATCTGATTCACCGAAAAAACGTCAAAATCCAAATGATCCAAAATCCGAATCACCGAAAAAACGTCAAAATCCGAGTGATCCAAAATCCGATTCACCGAAAAAACGTCAAAATCTGAGTGATCCAAAATCCGATTCACCGAAAAAACCCCAAAATCCGTTTGATTCAAAATCTGAATCACCGAAATGTGCTATGAGTCGGATAATGATTCGGATACCAAATATCCGAAATATATTATGATTCGCATCGGATAATGAGTCGGATATCGGTAGATTCGGCTGATATGCTGTTACTCAACAAAGTGTATCTGATGTCACGACTAGATATTTCATTCTACTGTAGCCTTGCGGATTTCTTTCTACTGTAGCCCTTTGAGTTGTCGACTGAAAATTCAAATCGCGCACATCGTCAGCCAGAGACCTGCCCGTTGCCCCCTGTTGTCCTTGTTGTCGGGCTCTTGACGTTTCGATGTTGTCGGGCTGTTTACCTTGTTGTCGGTCTGGTGACGTTTCGATTTGTCGCGTTTAGCGGCCTGTTTAGCTGCGATTCACATCCTGCAGGACTTTTTCATCTAGCTCAGGAACTACTTTACACCGACACGCATTGCGGTCGGCGCACCAACACGCGTCGCGGTGGGCACCGGCACGCGTCGCGGTCAGCACACTGACACGCGTCGCGGCTGGGTCGCCCAGCCTCCACTGGGGCCGCCACCGGATGGACAGGGCCTCTAGATGCGGGGCGGGGCCTATACCCCAAACCTGCTCAGGTAAAACTAGTTGTCGAGAATCGGACGAAAAGTTGTCCTGCATGCGCACGAATGCAGGACAACTTTCGCAGACCCTAGAGAATTCTGGACAACTTGTCGCCCAATTCTCGACAATGCCCGGCAACTTCTCGACCAATTCCCGACAACTCCTTGCCCGATTCTCGACAGCTAACCCACAATTATACACATGTACAGGCCATAAAACGGCCAATGTCTCACCGTCGACTGCGTACCACGCGTTGCGCGACCGCACGCGCGTCGGAAGCAGACGGGTTTTGGCCGTCGCGCGACGAGTTTTGGTCGCCGCGCGACGGCCGAAATGTCGCGCGGCGACCAAAACTCGTCGCGCGACGGCCAAAACCCGTCTGCTTCCGACGCGCGTGCGGTCGCGCAACGCGTGGTACGCAGTCGACGGTGAGACATTGGCCGTTTTATGGCCCTGTACAACTGTACGTACTTATCAAAAATTCGGGCTCCTGCCCAACCGTAGATTACAACGGTCGGTGATGTCTCCGGAAATGGTTCCACTCGACTCTTTAAGGCGAATATAAATTTGTGCCGCTTCATCTACGCTCAGCAGAGGCAAACTGTGCATCGTATATGCTGCAGGTCTACAAAATCGTTCAACATGGGCCGCTATTGGCCTTGCACAGCACCAGTGCGCTTTCAGTGTACTGGTCTTCGGAATTACTCGAAGGCAGTGAAAGTTTGAGTAGAGAGTAAATCGACCACGCTAAACTCAAATATCCTACTCTCGTGGCTCCTTGTTTTCAAAAATGCCGACTTTCGTCGGGACCACACCTGAGAAAGGTGTGAGCCATTATACTGTAGCGGTGTTCAGCCTCCATCTTAGGCGGTGGAAGTTTGCATGTAAGGTGAAAAGACCCCGATAGACTCAACTATCCTACTCTCGTGACCCATACTTTGCAAAATGTGGACTTCCGGTGGGTCCACATATTGTACATCAATATAATGCTAGACAACCACTGCAAGATTTAGAGTTGCGAATTTCGGTCAGAATTGAATGATTCGAAATTCATTCGAATTAACAATCTTAATTTCAAACGTTGTTCTGATACTTCTTGGTTAACTTCTTGAACAATATATTTTCAATCTGACTGCTGCAACTACCGATCATCAAAAAAAAAGATCAGTACTTGAAAGCTCGAAAACTTTCAAAATTCACTAACTTGGGAATCCCATGTTTTGGGTAAGCCACTGCGTGTCGAACGCTGAAATTCCCCGGTACGGTAGCGGGCAATCGCGTCGGGACCAACTCCGCATACAAACGCATGACCCGCGCAGAATTGTGCGATTAGGGCGCGCTGGTGCCAAATTGATAATGGTTGGAACGTCATCGATTGTAAAGCTGGATTAAAAGTCATTGTTAGTAATGGTGATGTTAAGGATTTGGACTGTTGCGATAACATCGCTGTTTTGAGAAAGGACAACCTGTTTTAAACCCCTATTCACATTTTGTAGTTCTCAAAATCAATGTGCTGGCGAACATTCCAGTACAGATGCTTCGAGTTTATCTGCATGTCGCGCTCATCTCTTCAAAACGTCAGCTGGAAGCAAAAATATTCTGCAATAAGTATTTTTGCTCACGTCGCGAATTTCAATGAGTTGATAGCTCCGACCACCCACAGGGATGGGATTTTTTCTTTTGTGATGAGGAGAGTAGGCACTTCGTTTTCATCTTTTAGAATCATTCATTCAACGACTTTATTTTGGAAACAATAAAGAAACATACATATACGTATGTGAATGAGATTCTTTGTTAAAGTAAAGAGAAGATGCATAACAATGGCAGAAGTAAGAAGGGGACAAAATATGAACATTTTGCAGAGAAAATTTTTTACAAATCGAATGACCTCTTGTCTCAAGAGACCTGAGACCACCGCTTCTGAGCCAAACAAGAAGCTGGAAAAACCCGTCACATTAGATTAACAGCAACCCCCTCTTGATCAGAGTGGACGCTCACTACTCCCTTGTACCATGAAGTGACCTGTGAGAAGCTTACCTCTTACTTGTTGTCTGAAAACCGAAGATAGCTCGAAGCATTTTGTCATTCGAAAGAAAAATCCATTTAGAGGATGACTCGAAATTATTCGATGGCGAAGTATAGTCGGCAGTAAATGGTGAATTCTTTCTTGTAGTGAACAAGACAGGGATGACTGTCCATCTACGATTTTCAATTAATCTCGGCATTGACAAAGTTGATATTGACAGTAGTTTTCTGCAGCTTAGAATCGAGTATGGTACAGATTTATTCGGCTGACGTTTCGGCGTTCTCGCCTTCTTACTAGGTTGATCTGTTTTTCCTTACCTCTTCGCGTCGTGGGTGGTCCTGCTTCTCACCGAAAGCGATTCTGTAGAATGAAATGACGCTTGATCGGATAGTTTTTTCCAAATGCTCTCTACTTTCCAGGCTCCGAAGAAGGCGAAAACGCCGAAACGTCGGCCGAATACATCTGTACCATACTCGGTTCTAAGCTGCAGAAAACTACTGTCAATACAGGGATGTTTCAGGGATCTCAAAATACAGTTAGCCACCGATAATCATGTACCAAGTAGGTGTCGCCGCTTCCAGTTCCCAATACCGGGCTCGCTGTTGTGATTTCTTCGTGAATATTGAGACCTTGGTCAAGCAGGAACATTAGGAGTGGAAATATGCTTGCACTATCAATGTAAAACGTTGCGTTTTAGAACTAAACTTTATAAAAACCACTTTTGATTCCACAACTTTAACCCGCAGGAAGCTCTGTGGCCACCCCAAAACACCGAAAAACGCGTGAATGTATGTATAGTTAGATCCGTGTCCTCAAGAAAAAAACGTTTAAATTCAAACCGCTGCTGGCGCTGCGGTTCAATTCTCAGAGATTGATATTTAAACCGCCACGCCAGCTGCGCTTTGAAATTACACGTTTTTTCTTGAGGAAACAGGCCGCGGATCTAACCATAAACGGAATCGTTATTCCATCTAGTTTCAACTGGGACACGCTGCGATGTTGGCGTTACGCCATTTGTTACCGAAAGGTCATGGAAAACGGAATAAAACCCAGTCGCAATGTTGGAATTGCGCAAGCGCGCCCCAAGCACACAATTCTGCGCGCGTCATGCATCTTATGCGGAGTTGGTCCCGACGCGATTGTCCGCTACCGTACCGGGGAATTTCAGCGTTCGACACGCAGTGGCTTACATGTTTTGGTACGCTCGCTATTTTGAGGATATGAAAATTAAAAAAACGAGTTTGATATTCAAGAAATCGGTTATATGCATTAAAATTGATAACCAGTTAGAAGAATGGAGAAAAAAAAACACAGAGGACCCACTCGAAAAGAAAAGAACAAAAACAGCAGCCGCAACATTTGAAGAATGTGGTGTAAAGAGGGTTCTGGAGTGATGTCCTGAATTCATGGCAAATTTTCGACATATTCAAAACAAATTCTCAATTTCGTAAGGAGTTGTCGAGAAATCTGTGTGAATTCTCGGCAAGCAATCGTTCCCCCGAATTCTCGGCAACTTTCTCTGAAATTCTGAACAAATCGGCCGCAATTCTCGACAAATACTACGAATCTCGGAATTCTCGACAACTTCTCGATTGTCGACCGATTCTCGACAACTATTCGTCCGATTCTGGACAAGTAGTTTTACCTGAGTGAGTAATTGAACCGGCTGCTCTGCATCTTATCATTTGAAGCATGCCTGAAAAAGCGTGGTATACTTTCCTTTTATCTAGAGCGCGAAAACTCTAGCTGTACAACAGCTCGACCAGACCATAACTAGCGGCCACGGCCCTGCCAAATATCGGCGCATTGGCCAGCGGTGGCTCATGGTGGGCGGATCAACCTGTTGTCTACGCCCGAGTTTGCATGAGACATTACATCTGGCAAACTAGGGCGTCGACAACAGGTTGATCCGCCCATCATGAGTAACCGCTGGCCAACGCGCTGATACTTGGCGGGGCCGTGGCCGCGAGTTTTGCTCTGGTCGATGTCGAGCTGTTGCACAACAATTACGGCCGCGAGCTATGATCTCGTCGATGTCGAGCTGTTGCACAGCTAATGCTCTAGATACAAGGGAAGTATACGACGCATTTTTCAGGCATGCTGTGAATGATGAAAGCGCAGCCGGGTTCAATTACCCAAGTTTGCGGTACATTGGCCCCGCCCAGCATCTGGAAGTCCTGCCCATCCGGTGCTGGCCCCAGTGGAGGCTGGGCGACCCAGCCGCGACGCGTGCTGGTGTGCCGACCGCGACGCGTGTCGAAGTGCCGACCGCGATCCGTGTCGGAGTGCCGACCGCGACGCGTGTCGGTAAAAAGTAGTACCTAAGCTAGATAAAGCAGTCCTGTAGGATGTTAACTGCTGCTAAAAAGGCCGCTAAACGCGACACATGGAGTTGTCAACAGCCCGACAACAGGCGGACGTCGCTGGGCAACGGGCAGGTCTCAGGCTGACAATATGCGCGATTTGACTTGTCAACAAGGAGCGGTTTATGAGATGACAACTTATCAACTTGTTGTAGACGCCCTACTTTGCCTGAGACAGACATACAATCGGCGCACAGTGTGAAATTTCCGGCGCATTTCTGCGCATCGCCAGCATAGATTTCGCGCATATAAGGCATTGATCCTCTTCGTTT
Organism: Aplectana chamaeleonis; assembly: GCA_029168955.1. Classification (NCBI taxonomy): domain Eukaryota; kingdom Metazoa; phylum Nematoda; class Chromadorea; order Rhabditida; family Cosmocercidae; genus Aplectana; species Aplectana chamaeleonis. Next base: position 609,181 of record JAPDOI010000196.1, read on the forward strand.
GATTTGTTATTGCAAGTATGGCACATTGAGGGTACGATTGTCTCCCAAAAATCATGTGTATTGTTCGAAAGGGAAACCCTGTTCGATGGTGTTCAGACAGGAATTCACTGGTGTTTACGAAATTGATGAACGAATTTTCGAAAATAGAATTGGTCTGCAAATATTTCGATATAAAGATGATTATCAATGAATTGTTCTATCATGGTACGGTAGAAGACCTTTTTTTCCTGAAAATCTTCGCCAGAGTGCATTATACCCACTTGTATCCGACAGGATATCCGACTCGGATACTCGGATTCCGACTCACCGAAAAAAGGTCAAAATCCGAATGATCCAAATTCCGAATCACCGAAAAAACGTAATTTTCGGATTGATTCGAGATCCGAATATCCGTTTAGCCTCTCTATCCGAATGACTCGGATTATCCGATGTTGTTATTTTGAATCTATCCATTTGAGTCGGATATCCAAGACCTTTGATTTTTGAGTTATCCGAAATCCGAGTATCCGAAATTTTTTGATTCGGATCCAATGTATAACGGAGGGTCGCTATTGGGGCTTTATCCCTAATAGTAAGTAATCTTTGCCACTGACAAGTTTGTCAGCAGCAAAAAAGGCAAAGCATGAACTTCATGCTTTAAGTTTGAGCAAAAAAAAACGAGGCAGGTTTGGCTTCATTTTTGCACACGTTATTTGAAATTCCCTCCAAAATGAGATTTTGTTCAACTACCGTGCCTCATCAGCTAAAGGACTCCTGCATGAGGCAAACAGGAGTCCTATAGCTGATGAGACTGGGACTCCCAGCCGACTCCCGTAGGAGACCGCCGACAGTGTCGGAGGCCGATTGCCAACACAGGCGTCAAATGCAGTGTTTGGTGGTGCAACTGCACAACACACTGCAGATGTTACGCCTAAGTTATTGATTCCACCACAAATCATGGTAGAACCACGAATTCATAGCGGAAACGCTATTTGTGAGGTAGATGTTCATTTGATACGCTACTAAAAGAAGATGTGAGAGAATGATCAACATAAGAACTAAGAGGGAATTCTAAAATATATGAAACGCGAAAAAAAGGAAGTAGCAGAAACTAGTAATGAATGGCTTAGGCCTTGTTACAGTTTTCATAGTTTTCGCTTGAAGAATAGGCCGTCACCCAGGGATCTCCCTCCGTTGAAGCAAATAGAGTAGAACGGATTTTCACCCCCGATATACGACAGATTTTGCCTCCACGAAGGGGTTTTCCCCCCCTGAGCCACCGTCCAAATACGTTTCAAACGGATTCCCACCCGCGAAATACCCGATGTACGACAGATTTTGCCTCCACGAAGGGGTTTGCCTCCCCTGAGCCATCGTCCAAATACGTTTCAAACGGATTCCCACCCGCGAAATACCCGATGTACGACAGATTTTGCCTCCACGAAGGGGATTTTCTCCCCTAAGCAACGGTGCAGCCGCAGGCTGCACCGTCCAAATAGGGTTTCAATGATTTCCACTCCCGAAATACCCGATACACGACAGACTTAGCCTCCACGCAGGGGATTTCCTCCCCTAAGCGACGGTGCAGCCGCAGGCTGCACCGTCCAAATAGGGTTTACACTGATTTTCACCCCCGAAATACCCGATACACGACAGATTTAGCCTCCACGCAGGGGATTTCCTCCCCTAAGCGACGGTGCAGCCGCAGGCTGCACCGTCCAAATAGGGTTTAAACTGATTTTCACCCCCGAAATACCCGATACACGACAGATTTAGCCTCCACGCAGGGGATTTCCTCCCCAAAGCGACGGTGCAGCCGCAGGCTGCACCGTCCAAATAGGGTTTAAACTGATTTCCACCCCTAAATACCCGATACACGACAGATTTAGTCCCACGCAGGGGATTTCCTCTCCTGAGCACCGTCCAGATAGGGTTCTAAACGATTTCTAGAGAGTTTCCACCTCGAAATTAACGGATAACAGCCGACATCCTCAATACTAGTAAATTTTCATTCTCATTAATGAATTGCGATCAGTTAGTCTTGAATTGAGTTAGGGGGTCGTGAATTACATTATAGGCGTAACTGGGAGCGGTGTGTGCAAGTGCATACCACACACCACAATGCATTCTCAGATACTCGAGGGGGGCGAGCCTCACTTCCACCAGGACGCCAGCCTTCCTTCCATGACAAGGCTGGCGTGCCAGTGGAACGAGGCTGGCGTCCCCACCGTCTCTTCGCGGCGGGACCGTCCTGCCCCGGTTCTCACCCGCACTGGTTACGCGGGTCATCCCAAAGCCAATAATTTTGGTACCCTAGGATTTGCTCCGTTCTCGCCGTTTCCTCGCCATTCAAGATGATTTCTAACTTTATTATACTTATGAAACACTGGAGAACCATGAAAATTTATAACAGTAATCAGAATACTCCTCATTTTAATGGTAGTCTACCCAAATGTTCACAGACGTACATACAAAGCGAGGCGGCTTCCTCAATCTTCTTCGTTTTTTCTCATTTCACTGTAATACCTTTGCTAACACACAGTATTTGTTTATGAAAATCGCCGAATCTGAAGATACAGTGATCTGTCGAAACCACCTCACATAGAAAAAAAAACACAAAAATCGCAACTTTCACGGTTCAGATGTCCACACAATGGGATACTAATAAAGTGGCAGATATATGAGGAAGGAAAAACAACATGTTACAGCATAACGATGCGAGTAGATGCCAAAGTTCCGCAGGTTCAACGTCGCCTTTGCATTCCAATCGTTCCTCGTGCGGTCCCGAAGTTACGTAATCCTGCAATGGATACAATCTTCATCAAGAAGACTGCATAACAAACTTCACTGCAAAAGGAACTACCTCCTGAGCTGTCTAATTACATCCACCATCAACGAAGGCGCACTTATAATCGCGCACATCGTTTGCCTGAAAATCGAAGTTTTAACTGGTGGTTAGGTGCTGCGAAGGAACGGTAAAAATACCTATTGATGAGCTGATAGCTTCTCGAACCCGTCTTCCATGGAGTTCAATCATATCATTTTGGAGGAGTTGCCTTCTTTCATCTCGGCAAGACGAAGATCAAACTAACAAAAACCTCAGCAGGTGGAATAGTGCCCTGAACCCAACGTAAATGAATAGATAACTTCAATCTACTGAGAGGAAGAAACGGGATTCTGAGTCGGAGTTGTGAAAGCAGAAGAATAATAATGAAGTGGTGAAACTAGTGACGAAAATGAGTGTTGAGATTGTGTGCTCCACCGTTGAAAACCTGCTCGATTTGCAAATCATGCAACGCGGTGCAGAGGGCTGGCTCAACGGTGGTCGGAGCGCAGTCCCC